>JAQMRL010000009.1:46824339-47449339 GCA_035578175.1 Catonia carolina
AATTAAAAGATCTACAACTTTTATTTTAAACATTTTTCTCTATAGAGCCTAGTTTAGTGTGAAAGAGTGATTTTCCGTATTTTTAAGCCAAACTGAGGTGGATTTTCATTCTGCATCGTTCACTGATGATTAAAATAAGGTCATGGTTTTTGAGGTGAGTTCTTTTGTTTATTTTTAATGTTTTATTACTAATTTTAGGTTATATTTTTCATTTTTTGCATTGGCAAGAGAAAGTTCACTTTCGATATTATGCTTGACCACCTGTGGTGCTGAATAACGTTTATATCCCTCAAGTAAGAATGGTGCGATATCTTGGCTTGTACCTTGACAGGCAACTAAATTGGAAGAATCATCCAGGTACAAAACGTTTAGAACTTAACCGCTACCAGAAGCTACTTTTCTCCCCAATTGAAGAGCTTCAATTCTGCTTAAAAATCACTTTTGGCACTCCTTTTTCTTTAAGCAATAAAATCCCCCACGGTGATTTAAAATTACGACAGTAAATGAATCGCGTTCTACTATAGATTTTTTAGAAAATTTCGCGAACGACTATACAACCATCCAAACTAACTAGCTTGTGACGTAGCTGCAAGGAACTTCCCAACTATGCTACGTCTAAAGCGAAAATATAGCAGAGACCTCTTGGTCAGAAAAGAGTTTTCGGCAACTTCCGATCGAAACCGGAACTTCACACCCAATGATCTCTGTATCTACTCTTTAAAAGGAATCGAATGACACTAATTTTGTTTCCGAATTCCCACTTTGATTTCTTGATTTCCGGTTTTGGCCTACTTTTAGCCAAAACCGGAACTTCAAACCCAATTCAAGTCCAGTAACTTTTTGTTTAGATTGTTGTTGTTTAGGTCAAAAGCCAAAAAAATGGTTTGAACCTCTAGAGGTTTTACTAAGTAAAACACGAAGAGTGAGGTGGTTTACTAATGCTTTCCTCACTGAGTTGAAAGATATGCTTATCAGCATGCCAGGCCCTCCGAGAAACACCCAATTTCCACCCTGAAAATGACACCTTTATTTCATTCACCACAGGGTCTGGCTGCATAATGAAATTCATTACTCTCAGAGAAGATAAATCTGACTAGTGTTTTTTACACCTCTTCTTCTTCTGTTCTTAAATAGTTCAGTCATGTAATTGGTTTTCTATGTGATAAGAAACAGAACTATTTTTTGTAGCCCTGGAACCAACAGATCGATTGTAATTAGTTTAACACTCTATTTGCCCGTTATGGGCATTTTTAATTTAGATTACGAATCTGAAAACCGTTAGTTGCTATCTCTTTTAATATCTGACTTAGGTTTTTTGACTTCCGGTTTGGGCTACATTCGGTCGAAATTGGAACTTCAAACCCAATTCAGGCCCAATAACGTTTTGCTTAGATTATGAATCCTACGATAACCTTTTGTTGCTATCTGTTGTAGTTTCTGACATCTGAGTGTGACGGAAGGACAAAGGAAAATGGTAGATGAAAATTTTAAAAATTTTCACCAAAAATATCACTTTTGAGGATGTAGACGCTGTTAAACAAAAATTGGACATTAACGCACTCTATTCATTGTGACAAAAATTTCACCATGACCACAGTTAATACTCATTTAAACACCCTCCGTTCGGAGGGGGTACAAAACATATTAATTACTTCACCCATGTATATTTATTAACTGCATCCACAGCGTATTTTTTTTTTAGAACAAATGACCGAAACTACCTGCGTTTCCAATCACAACATCTACCCTACATGTTACCCTCCCCTTATTTATTACCCCTCACATTGTCCTGGGGTGAAATCGTAGAAAAAAATACATGGTCACGTGATATTTACAACATATGCATAATATGGAAGGAACACAGATAAATTTCAGTTCAAATATTTAATAGTAAATTTTTCAATAGAAGAAATATCACATAGACATGAAATAAATGGAAATAAATCGAATGGTATGCTAGTCATTTTCAATTCAAAAGAAAATTGCAATAAAAATTCAGTAGATATACGGTACGGCAGTTCCCTGTGGTCATCTAGGAATGTGCATTTTCTTTTCGAACATATTTAAGCAAACTATTGCAGAGAAAATGTGTGTATTTATTCCTTATGAATTTCACTAATACTGTATTTTTATCCGTTGTTTTCTGAAGTATTCTTCTATCGTCTCTAAAAGCGTTTCAATAATTCATTAAATATTTAAAGAAAATTTATTAAAATTAATTGGTTAGTTATTTTTACTTGCTCTTGCCCTTGGAAAGAAAGTTTTCTTATAGATTTTTCGAAATCGAGGTTTTAATAGAATCACACCTTTTCAGATTCCCTACACCCAAAATCATATTTTTAACGATTGATCTGTGGGTCTGTCGACTATTTGTGTGTGTGTGTGTGTGTGTGTGTGTGTGTGTGTGTGTTTTAATAAAACATCTTAAGACCCATCTCAAAAATTTCATCAAAATCAGTAAACCGGAAGTATTAGTTTACCCGTGCGATTTTTGACTTTTTTGCACTTTTCTCAAAGACGCCTCGTACTTTTTTTAAATCGCTTCATTTACTACATTTTTTTATTCTCTAAGATAAAATAAGCGTCATATCTAATAAAATTCTTGGGAAGGCTTTGGTCTTGTAGTAGAATTTTTTTACATGATCGTGGCCTTAATATGCATTTTACAGCAAAAACTATATAATGTAGGAATAAAAAACCTTTAATTTAAATTTAAAATGTTTTCTTCTACAACTCTTAGATTAGCATAATTAACTGTTTTTCTGTATTTTGCTCATTAAAATCGGTAAAAATTGGTTTTGTAAGAGTGCATTTTACGACAAAAGTGTTTCTTATGAAACTTATAGGCAATAAAAAAAGCCTACAACTTTTATTTTAAGCATTTATTTCTATTAAACGTAGTTTAGCGTCAATTAGTAATTTACTTTCTCTTACTTACTACTTTCTCTTTCCTATATGAATACATAGGAATGAAAGTACTGTTTTCATATCGATTTTAAGAAATGGATTTTTCACCGTACATACACATTTTAAAACCCCCGGAAAACCCAAAAACATGTTTTTAGCGATTGGTCTGTGTGTTTGTGTGTGAATAGAATATCTCAAGAACAGAACATCGTACAAAGGTGAAACTTAAAACTTAATTTAGATTTCAGATTATTTTAAAGAGTCTTATAGTATTGTCAAATAATAATATTATTGTGAGGAAATGTAGCTGGACATTTTCAAGCGGTTTTCTTTCGTAGTTTGTTTTTTGTATTCTTTTAATCCCTTTCCCTTAATGTCTTGAGCTTTTGTGAATAGTCTGAGAACCAATGTGTGTATGTATGTGTAACGTATTTTTCGTGGAAAACAGAAGAAAACTGTTTCCACATTGCACGTGTGCACATCTATGTGTTTTCCATCATTCTACCGTTGTATTTTCAACTCCCCCGTTTGTCACAGCCTTAATAAATTACTTCTAAACCCTCCTTCCTTTGTTTACTTCCATGAGCCCAGATTACAAACAAGGGTTACTTCTCTTAATGGCGTATACCAACAAATGTTATTCAACACTGGTTCAGGCACTATTTTTAATTGTGATTTGTAATTAATTATAGAAATACAGAAGAAAAGACCAGTAGCTTCTAAATAAAGCGGGTAATAGAGTTTAAAAAAAATCTGGTGTGAAACACTCACACAACTTTCTTTGCCTATGCAAATAATAAACAATAATCCTAACATTAGTAATAAAACATTAGAAATAAACAAAAAACTAACGTCAATAAACATAACCTAATTTAATCATGAGTGAAAGACCCAAAATGATAATCGACCTCAGTTTGATTTAAAAATACGGAAAATCACTCTTTCTCACTAAACTAGGCTCCGTGGAGAAAAAATGCTCTCAATAAAAGTTGTAGATCTTTTAATTTTCTATAAATTTCATTATATACACTTTTGTCGTGAAATGCATACTAAGGCCGAAATCTTAAAAAAAATCAATTTTTCACACATTTTCGTGAGAAAAAAACAGAAAATCGCAAATTACCGCTAAACTAAGCGTTATACAAAAAATTGTTTGAAATAAAAGTTGTAGGAATTTAAATTCTCTACAATTTTTATTATATAAATTTTTGCGCTAAAATGCATATTAAAGCCGTAATATTAAAAAAACAACGTTTTTACGAGAAAACATCCTCACCAAAAATTTCAGCAAACATGGCGCCTACCCTTTCTTGTAGAGAATAAAAAATTGAGTAAACCAGGCGATTTTTAAAAAAATCGTAGGACCAGTTTTTGAGAAAATCGCAAAAAGTGAAAAATGACACGAATAAACTACTACTTCCGGTTGACCGATTTTGATGAAAATGTTCGTGTCGGGTCCGGTAGTGGTATGTAACTTAGGTTTCAAGTTCCAAGTTCGTACGATGTTCCGTTCTCGAGAAATTCTGTTCACACACACACACACACACACACAGACCAATCGCTAAAAACATGTTTTTTGGGTTCAGGGGGTCTGAAAACGATACAATGAAAACAATACTTCCTTTCCTATATATTCATATAGACAAGAGAAAGTAATAATGTTAAGGGAAGTGTGTATGCCTATCCTAAGAAATGCTAATGGTTGTACCTTTTTCTCAGCACCACTACAGCTAGAGCTACAATTGTTTTTTTTTTTGAATGAAAGACCGCTGTTTGGTACATAATTAGAATGTGTAGCATTTAATTATGGTAAGAATTTGAATTTTCACAATTTGTTTTAAAAAAGAGACCATTTTTTTTTATCGAAAACTCACCGAAAAAATTAGTTTTCTCCCACAATTTTCAATATTTTTAAAAAAGGCACATTCAATCAATAGAACTGGACGATTAACATACTCCATAAAACTTTCACCCTTTTACCTTTTGTGGAAGCTGAGAAACAAGTACATAAAGTTCTAAAATGACGTTTTGAGATATTTGCGTTTAAAGTTTAAAAAACAAAAACACGAGTGTAAACAAAGACGGCCACAAAAAAATTAATAAAATATTTTCTAGTTGGCATAGCAACATGATTCTAACGCCATTTTAAAGCGCACATTTTAAACTATACTTTGAACGATAAAACAAAAAATCGATAATTTTTTTTATTCCAGACTCCCCTCAATAAGTGTTAAGACTAACCGCTCTTACTTTTTAACTACTAAACTTAAAGCTGTGTGACATAAAATAAAATATTCGGAATTTGTTAATTCGGACCAAAGGTATTTTGGATAACAAAATTCTGTTGTTGTTATTGTTTAGGTCATCAGCCGAAAGATTGGTTTAAACCTGTAGAGGTTTTACTAAGTAAAACGAGGAGTGAGGTGTTTTACATATGCCTTCCTCACTGAGTGGTGAAGTTTTTTTTTTTTTTTTTTTTTTACGCCCTGGAGACTCCAGGAGGAGTATAGGACATGTCGTCAGATGTAACACCTGAAATACATATAAGAAACACACTATGTATCACTACTATCAAGAAAGAAATTCTTGTACGCTATAAAAAGTTTCACCGATCAAGTAATTTTTTAAATTTTTTTTAAAGGATTTCAAATCCTCACAACACTTTAAAGATTGGGGTAATTTATTTATGAATTTTCTCCCTGCATAAGTAGGTTTTTGTTCAAACAATTTTGTGGAGTGATTAGCCACATAATAATCATTCCTGTTTCTCGTGTTATGATTGTGAACATTGAAATTCTGCATAAAATTATTTTGCCTAACATACATACTAGATAAGTATAATTATCTGCATGCAAGGCCCACTTAAAAGAATCTATTTTCCACCCTGCAAATGACATCTTCACTTCATTCACCACATGGTCTGGCTGTATAATAAAATACGGGTCTTTTCCGTTTTTTGTGTCCGAGTATCAAATCCGAATTTCCTGAAAGGTTGCACACTTCTCTCACTCGTGCGTCTAGTGCGCCAATCTGACTAGCAATATTCTTGCGTAATTTCAACTTTACTCCCATTTCACAGGTTAGTCTACTATGCAATTCGTAAAGTCACTTAATAATATTCGGACGGAGAAAGATTCTGTAGAATTCCTTCAGTATTATTGCATAATCCCACCAGTGTGACAACTAAAAAAGTCTGTGTGAAACACTTTCAACACGACTTTCTCTTCCAAATGTAAATAATTAAAAGAAATAACGTAGTAATAATTAAATGTAATATATAATGCAAATAATTGAAATATGTTTAGTGATAAGTTTTTTTTAATTATTATTCCTAATATGTAAACGTTGCAATCTGTTCAATTGAGAACAATAAGCAACCCCATGACCCAATGAGATGAGGATGATGTGCATGACGTGTAAATGAGGTTTAGTCTTGTACTGACCCAGGCCAACCATTCCTGAGAGAGTATGATTAATTAAACCCCAACCATCAAAGAACACCGGCAGCCACTGTCTAGTATTCAAATCCGTATAAAAGTAACTACCTTTAATAGAATTTGAACCAGGAACTTTCGTTTCCGAAAATCAGCTGTTAAACAGCAGTTCTTAGTTTGCTTCTACTGTCAACAAACAAAAGCCATCTACTACCGGGTGCACGCTAGAGTCTGCGACTTTACGGATGTCGTATTCCTATTAAGTTAACTATGTTTTAAATATATAAGTACTTAAAGTACTTAAAACATCAGTCATGATATGATGTAGGCCTAACAATTTCATTTATAAAAATACTTCTAAAAGTATTTTGAATTTAAATTCTTTTGAAAGTATTTTGTTGTTACTTTTTAATCAGCGTGTACACATTTTGATATAATGCGCATGCTCAGTGACTTCATTATTTGTTTACATTAGGAGCCAACTAAGAGAAGCTGGACTTTAGTTATAAGTAACCTTTAAATAAAAAATAAAACAACTCAATGCCGATCGCATTGGCAGTTGGTAACGTGCTCGCCTCTCATCATGCGGCCCTGGGTTCGAATCCCACTCAAGGCACGGCATATTTTCATACGTTACAAAAAATCATTTCATCCTCCATTGTACAAAAAAAGTTACACCCCAACGTCGTCGCTAATGACCGTTGTAGTTGATGCGGCGTTAAATAAATAAATTTAAAAAAAAGTCAAAATAAAACAATAGAACGTGTAACATAGTACTTTATTTATTTCTAATGTTTTGTTACTAATGTTAAATTTATTTTTAATTATTTGCATTGGCAAGAGAAAGTTGTGTAAGTGTTTAACACAGATTTTTTTGTATAAATTTCAAATTTATGAATTCCTGTAAGTGTTGATGTGTAAATTATCTTGTAATATAATTACTAAATGATAAATAGCTTTACATGAAAATTAATACCGAATAACTTTTCTGATGAAAGTTCTAACATTAATTTTTCATTGTTTAAAGTATAAGTTTTCAAAATTGGTACCGTATAAATACAGAGTGATTCGAATTTAAACGGTTGATCATTTATCAGCTGTTAGGCCCAACCTACATATTAGTTAATATTTTATGCAGTTAACAATGTGCGTCTGTTTTGATTTTAAATAAAGCGAAATTTCAATATATATTATTCAGTTTTTCCTGAGTAATTCACATGAATCTTTTCAGAATTAAATTTTCTACGAATTCTACACCAGATGGTGTAAGAAGCTTGGGAAGGCCAAGAAAAAGATGGTGTGATGTGGGAACAGGCAATTTGCCTAATCCGTAAAGTGGAAGAAGAAGAAGAAGAAGAAGATTTATTTAAGAAAAAATACAACTTTACCATTTATGAAAGTAATCTTACGTTAAAGACAAAAATGTGTTATTTCGTTCCACCAATTCTTAAGTTTTATGTAAGATATCTCTGAAAGTATTGCATTTACAGCTCTGGAATCAATTTTATTCAATTTTTCAGATTAAGAAACAATCGTATTTGTATCTTTGTAATTACCTTTAACATTTTTATACGGCCTTACTTCACCGAGGGTACAGAGTTCTAGGTGAAATTTTTCGCTAGCCGTAACACGCTAACTAAGCGTTTTCAGGCATATGTTTATATGAAATTTTTTTTATTATTTTTAGCTATAGAATGAGATCCCAAGAGATTGCCGGATAGTTTTGAATCACCCTATATATTACAACATTGAGGAAGTAGAGAAATTTTATTGGTATAAAAAGCAACTTGTTTCATTTCCGTACAAAGTGAACATTAAAATTGGTAGTGATGATATTGGTGGAGGAGAAGGAGGAGTAAGTTTAGATTGAATATGAAACACCTTTTCATTGGCTGTTTAAGGATAATTACGTAAATATATTATCTTGTAGAATGTTTCCTTTTGTTCGTAGAGAAACTCTAACGTCCGTATTCGGGTCTCTTTTGTTCTTTATGGTCATATTTGTATACCAAGCTACCGAACCCTTTTTAACGGATCCTTTATGCGTTTTAACACAACCCCTTACCGTTTCTTAGTAAGGTGGTTATAACATGGGAGAGAAATAGGAGTAAAATTACCCACCACCCCTTTTAAACGGGGTTTAACAACAGAGTTACGACGAGTACACGTTGTATTTCCTGATTAATAGTTATCGATTTTCACGAAAGAGAGCGTTTGCTGTTCTATTTCTAACGTAAGGGAAGAAGTAATGCGGCAGCGTTGGCGGGAACTGGGCATTCATTCGCTTATTGTTTTCCTCCCACCCTTCTAAACCACCCCTTAACTATAAAGTACGGGATCCTAAAACTTTTCTAATTAAACAAACACAATGGAAGTTAAAACTAAAACGAGCAGAAATGTGACAGAATTTACTATTTGTCTACTAGGTCGGATAATGTATAATACAAAACCTGCTTAATAGCTTCTTAACTTTAAGCTATTTATAATACAAACTCTCTCTTTCATACTATCTCTTTAAATTCTTACGTTCATATTTCAGCGCGACCCACCGGGTTGGTCTAGAGGTAAAGTCGTCGCCAAAATCAAATGTTTAACGGCTGCTTTTCGGAGACGAAGGTTCCTGGTTCAAATCCTAGTAAGGTAGTTTCATATGGATTTGAATACTAGACAGTGGCTGCCACTGTACTTTGATGGTTGGGATTCAATTAACCATACTCTCTCAGGAGTGGTCTACCTGGGTCAGTACAAGACTATACCTCATTTACACGTCATACACATCATCCTCATCTAGTTGGGTTATAGGGTTGGTTATTGTTCTAAATTGAACAGATTGCAACGCACACAAATTAGAAATAAAAAAAAAATTTCAGCGCGATATTTTTTTACTTTCTCTTGTCTATGTGAGTAATATAGGAAGGAATAGGTATAAGTAATATAGGCAATATAATATAGGAAGGAAGGAATAATGTAGGCAAGGCTAAAATAAATAGTTCTGTTTCTTATCACATTGTTAGCCCATTAAATGACTGAATCATTTAAGAACAGATAAGGTAGTGGTGTAAAAGACATTAATCAGAGTTATCTCCTCTGAAAGTAATGAATTTCATTATACAGCCAGACCCTGTGGTGAATAAAGTGATGGTGTCATTTTCAGAGTAGAAAATATGTGCTTTTCAGAGGGCCCGGCATCCTGATAAGCGTACTTTTCCACTCACTGAGAAAGACAACGGTAAACCACTTGACTCCTCGTTTTACATAGTAAAACCTGTAGAGGTCAAACCAGCCTTTTGGCTGATGACCGAAACAAGACACATTGGAAGGAAAGTATATTGTGTTTATGTCGACTTTTCGAAATCGAGTTTACACCGGATATACACGTTTTCAAACCCCCTGAACCCCAAAAAATAAGTTTCTAGCGATTGGTCTGTGTTCCTCTGTGTATGTGTATGTGTGCGTGCGCGCGCGCGTGCGTGTGAACAGAATATCTCAAGATCGGAACATCGTACGAAACTGAACCTTGAAACTTAAGTGTTAAATACCACTAGTGGACCCGACACGAAAATTTTCATCAAAATCGGTCAAACGGAAGTAGTAGATTCGTGTCATTTTTCACTTTTTTGCAATTTTCTCCAAAACGGCTCATATATTTTTTTTTTAAACGCCTCATTTACTACATTTTTTATGTTCTTCAAGATAGGCTTTGGCGCCATGTCTGCTGAAATTCTTGGGGAGGCTGTTTTCTCGTAAAAAAAATTGTTTTTTTAAGATTGCGGCTTTAATATGCATTTTTGGGCAAATAAGTATAAAATAAAAGTCGTAGAAAATTTAAAAATCAACAAACTTTGTTTATTAACATTTATTTTTATAACGCTTAGTTTAGCGGTAATTAGTGATTTTCATTTATTTTATTTATTATTGCTTAAAACAAGTACGTGCATCTTATCCTATCTTATTTCCTAATACCCACATAAGTCTAGCCTGCGCGCGGGTATGAGTTGGTTTATTTTATTTATTCTATTATAATAATAGCTTTTTATATCTACACCAAATTTACATAAAAGAAAAGAAACAAAAATTTACAAAAAAAAAACATACAACAAAATTTCCTAACGAAAATATAAAAAATGGATAATAGTATAAAAAATAAATTAAAAATAAAATGTCATGTAATGGGAAAGGATGAAGCAAACTTTCGATGATAATGTTAACAAAAAACATTTTTTTAGCTGACACAAGATGAAGAGCAATTAGTTTGAATACATAGAGCTAATTAAATCCTCAGACTGCCCTCTCCCTAAATTAATCAGCCAGTTGATTACTTTTCTTTTGTATATTTGAGGAGTTACCTCAGTATTTCGAATAGCCTCTGGTAAATTATTAAGCCTCTGGTAATTTGTTGGTAACGTGCTCGCCTCTCATCACGCGGTCTTGAATTCGAATCCCACTCGGGCATGGCATTTTTTCATACGTTACAAAAGTTCATTTCACCTTTCACCGTCTGCATTAGCAGCAATTTGCAAAACAGTCGGACGTTAAACCAAAAAAAAAAAAGAATGGTAAATTAAGGTATGTGATTGAGGCTATATAATGTGGTGCAGTGCTGTTTAATGGTTTTGTGCAATATAGGGGTTTGATACCCAATACGGGTTACAGCTCTGGTATGATAATTATGTGTTATTTTCTGTAGTTACAGAAAGTTTATTAGATCGTTTATTTTTTGTTTAATCCATTTATTTAACGTCGCATCAATTACAACGGTCATTAGCGACTACGTTGGGGTGTAACTATAAACAATGGAGGATGAAATGATTTTTTGTAACGTATGAAAATATGCCATGCCTGCGTGGGATTCGAACCCAGGACCGCATGATGAGAGGCGAGCACGTTACCAACTGCACCAATGCGGCCGGCAGATCGTTTATAGTTTCAGAACTGAAAGGGTTAAAAAGAGGTTGAACAATACTGCGCAAATTTATTGTAAAATGTTAAGAAGAAAGTATTTTTAAAGATACGTGACAGGTATTTGCTATTCAATATTTCCAGATATGATTAGATTAAATAATTACTTCGGTATTAGTAAATTTAAATTTCTTTAATAGCCTAATCTATTTAACTTCCATAGATAACGTAGAGAGTAACTCAGAAGGTGAAATTTATTAGACCGATTTATAAGGTTTCCTTAAAGGATTATGTACGCAGAATTAAGGTGAAACTGGGTAATAAATTTCTCTGGACCAAACTTGCCGTTTTCTGAAAATTAAATAACATTTATTTACATGATAGTAAAGCCTAGTATTAGAATATTTAATTCATGCTATAATTGATCATCCAGTGGTGCTTTACTGGACTGCATAGCATGAAGTCCTGGATTTGATTTCAGTTATTAGCTATCCAATATCCAATCTGGTCAATGACCAGATATTTGTATCCGCATCGCGTACGATTAGTCCAAGAGCTTCAGCCTCCAGATTTAAACATCATCTGTCAAAAGAGTTGGTCTAACACTACTGTCACTTATTGTCACCTTCAATATACACTCCTTCTCTATCCCTACAATGCTTCATGCGAATTTTCCATTGTTGGAAACAGTGCTGGAAGTCATCTTCTGTCAGCTCCTTCAGAACACGTGCCGCTTTCTCTTTTACAGTTTCCACAGACTCAAATATTGTCCCTTTTAATGCAGATTTCACCTTAGGGAACAGGTAGAAATCACTTGGTGCAAGATCTGGTGAATAAGGTGGATGTTCTAACACTGAGATGCTGTACTTGGCTAGGAACCTCTTGACAGATAACGCGGAATAACTGACGCATTGTCTTGGTGGAGAACCTATAATTTGTCCTTCCACATTTCGGGGTGTTTTTTCCTTACTCCTTGATGTAGTTTAGAAAGTAACTCAAGGTAGTAATATTGATTAATGGTTTGAAACCTTCAGAAACCCAGTGAAGGTACAAAATCCGATGTATATAAAAAAACACAATCATCATTGCTTTAAATTTTAACTTGCTCATTCAACCTTTTTGGCTCTCGGTGAAGTTCGGCTCGTCCAGTGCATGGATTGGCGCTTCGTTTCCGGATCATAAGTAAAACATCACGTTTCATAACATGTTATTATCGTTTCCAAAAGATTTGGGTCATTTTCAGTCGCGTACAAAGTGTCAGTACAAACATTTTTGCTGGCTTCATTTCAAACGATTTTGAGCGGCACGTGTCCTAAAGGAGCTGACAGAAGATGACTTCCAGCACTGTTTCCAACAATGGAAAATTCGCATGGAGCGTTGTAGGGATAAAGAAGGAGTGTATATTGACGGTGACAATAAGTGATTATGTATAAAATTAAAATAAATTTTTTTACAACGTGAGTCTCCCTATTTAATAGCCATACCTCGTATTTAAGTATTCCCTTCAATGTTAAAAAAAAACTTAAACGACATATACCTTGAAACATCAAACTTTCAAAGTTCAAATTTTGAAACTTTAGTTCTTCGTACTTCAAACATTAAACTAAAACTTTCAAATCTTTAAAATTCAACACTTTTAAATTTCAAATTTTGAAACTTCAAACATCATCTTTAAACTTTCTAGTTTTCAAACTAAAAATTATTATCACCTACCCAACCCCTTTGGCAACCGAACTTCACCTTGTGGCAAAGTGCTGGTCCAAAGCACGCATCTCCATGGTTATGATAACCTTATGAATTCTGTACCACCGACCCCACTGCTGGAGTGGCGAGTTTAAATATGCAGATTTAATGAGGATTGTAATAGAACTCTTGTGTATATTAAGTCTTTACTTCAACGTGAAATTTTTTATACTTGAACTTTTTTTTCATGAAAGTTGAAACAACTGATTGAAAATGTCATTGTTGGTAGTTAATAATAATTATGTATTGAAAAGTAGAGCCTTTTGAAATACTAATACACCCAATTAATACTTTTTTTTTGAAAGATAAAACTAGGGGAAAGTGATTGAAGAGAGAGGGAAAAATAAAATAACAAAGAAGAAAATGGAGAATGAAAAAAGTTGCTGATTTAGTTGTATGTTTAAATGGATAAAGGAATTAGAAGAGAAAATAAGATGAGGAAAATAAAGTGAAGTAGATTTGTGATGAAGAAAAAGAAAAACGTATAAAATAGATAAGAAAGGAAGGATGAGGAAAGTTGAAGGGGAAGAAAACTTGTGGCTGTTGGTGAGGGAAAGAAGTTGTGCGTCTAGTAACAGTCTCAAGAGCGATAAAACAAAAGATGTGATGGGACATTGTTACCGAAAGAGATATAAAGAGCGAGCGAAAGAGATAGATCGGGAAGGATAATGAGAAAAAAAGAGAGAGCTAAAAGTTCGTTTCACTCATTGAAGTGGGCTGTAGGATCGAGTAGTATTATAACCCTCTCTCCCTCCCTTTATTTTGGACTCTTATTCTCGTGACCGACCATTCCAGCTCGGTTTGCCCCTAAACCCAATTCCACAGCGAAGGAGACACCTAAAGCCCCCTTACTGACTGTAAACTTTGATAAAACACTCATGTACTCGGCCATCCTCTGGCATTGTAGACCTGTACCAGAATCCACCTCTGCTTACCATCGTCAACCGCAATCCCAGCTGAAATGGAATCTTTCTATTCTACACTTTTTTCCTCTGCTCTTTCGAAATACCCCTAAAGAAATAAAGAAACAATGAAAATGAAATGAAAAATAATCCATTAAATTAATCGAATCATCGTTTCACTTCCTCGGGATTATAGTCTGTTGTATTTTGGTCCCCAAAATATATAACCTGCTCCTGTTAGATTTAAAAAATTTAACAAGTTTAAAATTTCATGCTACTAAAAAAATGGATAGCCAAAACAGGTAGAAAGAAAATCACAAAAATGGTTAGCAATATTCGAATGTAGGATGTAACTAAAGAGACATGAGGAAAATAAAATAGTATTTTTTTTTTACTTTTTTATTGTTTTTTTATGTAATAATAAATTTTAGGTTGTATTAAATTATCTTTATTTTATTAAAAATAGTGAAGGTTAATTATTATTAAAATGTAATGTATCATAAAATCGATACAACAGAAATCTTAGTAAATAGCAAAGGGTTGGTTAAGTTAGTTAAATTAGTGTAGTAAGTAAGTATCGTAGATTTTGAACGCTATCGTTAATACGAGTAGTTAATACTGTGACAATATCGAAGAAAAGGATGGTTCGCGTAATTTCTCGAATTTTGTTCATAAAAATAGTAAAGAGAGGATGTTGTTGTTTAGGTCATCAGCCAAAAGGCTGGTTTGAACCCGTAGAGGTTTTACTAAGTAAAACGAGGAGTGAGGTGGTTTACCATTGCCTTCCTCACTGAGTGGAAAAGTATCCTTATCAGCATGCCGGGCCCTCTGAAAAGCACATATTTTCCACTCTGCAAATGACACCTTCACTTCATTCACCACAGGGTCTGGCTGTATAGTGAAATTCATTACTTTCAGAGGAGGTAACTCTGACTAGTGTCTTTAACACCTCTACCTCTTCTGTTCTTAAATGATTCAGTCATTTAATTGGCTGACCATGTGCTAAGAAACAGAACTATTTATTTTAGCCCTGTAACGAACAGATTGAGTGCAAATAATCTGACACTCCACCTGTTTATTATGGGCATAAAGAGAGGATAATAGAGTGGAAGAGTAACAATATAGTGATAATAAAAGTATGCCTATTTATAAAAGGATATCTATTCATAAAAATTATTTAATAGGACTGCGCTACTGTGTATGATAAAAGGTCGGGTATTGTTGTACAACTATTTATGAAAGGGGCCTGTAACACTTTCCAGTTACAATAGATCTATTGTTACTTGTTTACATCAGTTCATCAGTTATGAATTTTCGAGAACTAATAAAAGAGATTATTGATCGAATCTCTGTGTCGTTCGTGAAGTCTCTTTGAACCCCCCCCCCCTTATATAAATAGACCCCCGAACGCGGTCAGTGGAGTAGTATTCGTTTGATCTTTGACGAGTGTCTATCGGACGTAGTGCAACAAATATTATTTATATAATAATATTATTATTAAAACAAATATTATTAATATAATATTATTATTATTATTATTATTATTATTATTATTATTATTATTATTAGCCGTATAGCTCCCGAAGTGGAAGACGCTGAGCATTATTCACGATCATTGATTATTGGACTTGGTGTTTTCTTGTTTGCCCACCAGCCTTTCATTTTCTGAGAAAAATCAGCTTTTCTTTCCTCACTCCATCTTGTTCCAACTCTTGGAATTTTAACCTCTGGAATAATCTCCCATTCATTAATTTTTGTTCTAAAACTATTTCGATTGGTAACTTCTTTATCAGTAATGTTTGCCAGAACTTAATTATTAATTATTATTTAATTATTATTATTATTATTAAAACAAATATTATTTTCTTAATCGTTTTCTTTTCCTGAGCACAGGTTATGCCGTATCCAGGAAAGTAATTTCTGCTCAGTTTACTAAAAAATCTGGTGTGAAACACTCACACAACTTTCTCTTGCCAGTGCAAATAATTAACAATAAACCTAACATTAGTAATAAAACATAAGAAATAAACAAAAAACTAACCTCAATAAACATAACCTAATTTTAATCATGAGTGAAAGACGCAAAATGAAAATCAACCTCAGTTTGGCTTAGAAATACGGAAAATAACTCTTTCTCTCTAAACTAGGCTCTGTAGAGAACAATGCTCTAAATAAAAGTTGTAGATATTTTAATTTTCTATAAATTTAATTATATACACTTTTGTCGTAAAATGCATACTAAGGCCGAAATCTTAAAAAACTCAATTTTTCACACATTTTCGTGAGAAAAAAACAGAAAATCGCAAATTACCGCTAAACTAAGCATTATACAAAAAATTGTTTGAAATAGAAGTTGTAGAATTTTAAATTCTCTAAAATTTTAATTATATAAAGTTTTGCGGTAAAATGCATATTAAAGCCGTAATCTTAAAAAAACAAAGTTTTTACAAGAAAACACCCTCATCAAGAATTTCAGCACACATGACGCCTACCCTATCTTGTAGAGAATAAAAAATTGAGTAAACCAGGCGATTTTTAAAAAAATCGTATGACCAGTTTTTGAAAAAATCGCAAAAAAGTGAAAAATTATACGAATAAACTACTACTTCCGGTTCACCGATTTTGATGAAAATGTTCGTGTCGGGTCCGGTAGTGGTACGTAACTTAAGTTTTAAGTTTCAAGTTCGTACAATGTTCCGTTCTTGAGATATTTTGTATACACACACAGACAGACACAAAACACACACACAGACTAATCGCTAAAAACATGTTTTTTTGGGTTCAGGGGGTCTGAAAACGTGTAGATCCGGTGAAAACTCGATTTCTTAAAATCGACATGAAAACAATACTTTCCTTCCTATATATTCATATAGGCAAGAGAAAGTAAAAATCTTGTGTAACTTGTAATTAATATAATAGAAATAAATAAATAAAATGAATAGAAATAAAAGCAGTCGTTTATTGGCAAATTAATATTGTTGTTGTTTAGGTCATCAGCCGAAAGGCTGGTTTGAACCTGTAGAGGTTTTACTAAGTAAAACGAGGAGTGAGGTGGTTTACCTTTGCCTTCCTTACTGAGTAGAAAAGTATGCTTATCAGCATGCCTCGCCCTCTGAAAAGCACATATTTTCCACTCTGCAAATAACACCTTCACTTCGTTCACCACAGGGTCTGGCTGTATAATGAATTCATTACTTTCAGAGGAGATAACTCTGATTAGTGTCTTTTACACTTCTATCCTCTTCTGTTCTTAGATGATTCAGTCATTTAATTGGCTGACCATGTGATAAGAAACAGAACTATTTATTTTAGCCCTGCAACAAACAGATTGAGTATAAATAATTTTACACTCCATCTGTTGGTTATGGGCACAAAAGTCAATATTATTATATTATTTATTGTAAAATCAATCGGAACCGGTACCTTCGGTTTAACAGGAAAATAAACAAACAGCTACACCACCGACAAAGTAGAAAATATTCCCAAAATAAAATAACGCAAAAAATTTATTTGATTGTGTTCTGTATAAATTTTAGTTTTGTTAAAGAATGAATTATATATAGAAAGGTTGTCAACATTTCCAGCGGATTTTTTATTTATTGTAACCGGTCACTTTGGACGTAATAGGATTGTGCTGAACTCAAAGCTTAAAGTTCTGATTGGTGACCATTTTAGCCCACAAATCAACAGATTGGTCACTGAAAAATTTCTTATCGTTGACATGGGTGGATTTTAAAATAAAATATGATATATTGGAACTTTTTCATAATCTCAACGTGTAGAGTTGTTCTGTTTCAGTTTAAAAAAACCGCCATTCAAAAATATCGTGGTAAAATATATATATCGTATTTTTTATAGATTCAACTTTGAAATGTATATCGTTGAACACCAGAGAATGAAAAAGAATGTACTAAGTTGAACTTTTTTAAAATAATAATAAATATTGGGTATAAATAAAAACCTAGGAGCTTTTACACTCCTCAGTTTCCTAAATAAGTTATTTTATAAGTTTCAACGTAAGAGTTTCATATTTTCCTCTCTTATCACTTTTTTTTCTTTAATTTCTTTATTTACAACATGAGTAATGTATTAAGAAAGTAGAACAAAACATCCAGTGGTTCATTGACAAATAGTGATGTATAAGGTATTAGGTATTGTATTAGGTTTTTGTATTTTCTCTTGCCTATATGAATATATAGGAACGAAAGTATTGTTTTATGTCGATTTTTAGAAATCGAGTTTTCACCGGATCTACACGTTTTCAGACCCCCTGAACCCAAAAAAACATGTTATTTAGCGATTGGTCTGTGTGTCTGTGTGTTTGTGTGTGTGTGTGTGTGTGTGTGTGGATGTGTGTGTGAGTGTGTGTGTGTGTGTGTTTGTGTGTGTGTGTGTGTGTGTGTGTGTGTGTGTGTGTGTGTGTGTGTGTGTGTGTGTGTGTGTGTGTGTGTGTGTGTGTGTGTATGTGTGCGTGTGAGAAAAGAATATCTCAACACGAAACCTCGTACGAATTTGAAACTTAAAACTTAAATTAGACACCACTTCCGGACCCGACACAAACATTTTCATCAAAATCGGTCAACCGGAAGTAGTTATTTATTCTACTCAATTTCTCGATTTTTTCAAAAACGGGTCCTAGGACTTTTTTTTAAATCGCCTGGTTTACTAAAAAATTGTATGCTCCACAAGATAGGGTAGGCGCTATGTTTGCTGAAATTCTTGGTGAAGCTGTTTTCACGTAAAAGTATCGTTTTTTTAAGATTACGGCTTTAATATGCATTTTAGCGCAAAACTTTATATTAATAAAAGTTGTAGAAAATTTAAACTCCTACAACTTTTATTTCAAACATTTTTTGTATAACGATTATTTTAGCGGTAATTAGCGATTTTCTGCTTTTTCACCCGAAAAGTATAAAAAAATCGATTTTTTTTAAGATATCAGCCTGCATCATAGTATGCATTTTATGATAAAAGTGTATATAACCAAATTTATAGGGCATTAAAAGGTCTACAACTTTTATTTAGAGCATTTCTCTACAGAGCCTAGTTTAGCGTGAAAGAGTGATTTTCCGTATTTTTAAGCCAAACTGAGGTTGATTTTATTTTTGTGTCTTTCATTCATAATTAAAATAAGGTTATGTTTATTGAGGTTAGGTTGTTTGTTTATTTCTTATGTTTTGTTACTAATGTTAGGTAAATTGTTAATTATTTGCATTGGCAAGAGAAAATTGTGTGAGTGTTTCACACCAGATTTTTTAACATGTGTAATTGATTTGCAATCAGTTTTTTTAGCTTCTCTTGCCCTATGTAAATTTATAGGGGTGGAAGTAGGTATTGTTTTCATGTCGAGTTTTTGAAATCGAGTTTTCACCAGACATACACATATTCAGGCCCTGTGAACCCAACAAAATATGTTTTTAGCGATTGGTCAATAAGGGACCCAGCACGAACATTTTCATCAAAATCGATGTTTTGATGCAGTTCTCCAAGCTGTTTTATCTTGTGATTTGCTTTATAAACTCTAACCTCTGCCTCCCCCTACAATTCACTCCCTCAATATTAACCTCGATTATTGGTAGACCAATACCTGGATGCCTTACGATATGCCTCACTAGCTTCTGGTAAGCTCTTCTTCTGGTAAGAGGCTTCCATATACTTCTTTTTTCATCTACTCGCCTACGAACTTCTAAATTACTTATCTTGTCCACCCACCTAATCTTTAACATTTTCCTATTACACCACGTTTCAAAATCTTCTATCCTCTTCTTTTCTACAGCCCCTATCACCCACGTTTCACTCCCGTATGATGCTACACTCGAAATATACGGTTTTGAGAAATCTTTTCTAATTTGTGAATCAATGTTTGTAGTCAGTAAGCTGTTTTTTATTTCAAAGGCTTTTCTAGCTTGAGCAATCCTGCTTTTGATACCGTTTGTGCCTCTGCCATCCTTTGTTATTTTACTCCCTAGATAGCAGAATTCCCTAACTTCCTGTATGTTTTCGTTGCCTACTTTTAAATTTCCCATCTCTTCTAAACCACTCTTGCTGCTGTACAACACTTTCGCTTTTTTGTTATTAATTTTCATGAAGTAATCCTTTCTCATGATCTCATCCATTCCATTTACGATATCCTTTAGTTCTTTCTTTGTTTCGGCTAATACTACTATATCATCGGCGAATCTCAGCATTTGTATTCTTTCTCCTTGAATTCTTATTCGTGCGTGAAATTTTTCCTTCAATGCATCTATAGCCTCTTCTATATACAAGTTAAAAAGTAGTGGTGACAATGAGAATCCTTGTCGGACACCTTTTCTTACAACAGCCTCTTTTTCATACCTTTCAATTCTCAAAACAGCCGTTTGATTCTTATACAAACCGTAGATCACATCCTTTCTTTGTATTTAATTCCTAGTCTTTTCAAACTTTTAAACATTTTACTCCAGTCCAGATTGTCATATGCTTTCTCAAAATCTACAAATGCCATATAAGTAGTTTTATTTTTCTTTATCCTTCTCTCAATAATCAATCTCGGAGCCAATATTGCATCTTGATTTCACATTCTCCTTCTAAATCCAAATTGATCATCATCCAACACTTCTTCTACTCAGTGTTCTATTCTCCTGTATATAATTCTTGTTAGTATCAGAAATTATAATTCAGTATAAAAGTTTCACGATAGTGAGTTGAATACTTTAACTCTTCATAGTATTGATTTTGAATAAATTATAATTCTTGTCAATATTAATTTCTGAATTTTTTACTGTTATACTAATGACAATACATTGGAGGTATTTGCAGCAAATATAAAATAAATTTTTGAACATTGTAAATATAGCTCAGCTTTTGTAATGACACAAATAAATTGACATTTTTCAAACTGCTGGATCGATCGTGATAATTTCCGGTATTAATGGGTTTGAAATATTTATTTATATTATAGTCTAGACTTGATAAATTTTTGATTTTTTTAATATTTTATTTTAAACTGTTAAAAATATAATGATATTTTTAATTTCCTGTTATAAGTTTTATTTCAAAATTCATGTATTCAATATTTGATTCATTCTCCTAAATAATTTTTTGTAATTGAAAAATTGTGTTATCAATTTTTCGGATTTAACCTAGAATTTTAGGTAATAAAATTCTGTATCGTGGACTCCATACGGTCAGAAAGCTTATGTAGAATCTATTTGGAATAAATTTTATTTCCCGAACTATTTCTAGAATATCACTATGTAATATTAAAATATTTTCGGTTTTCTGATCTTTCCCGGTAATCATCAATTTCTTGTATTGTTCTTCTCTTCCTCATTACTTGTGCTGTTTATTAAAGATCTTGTCAAACAGAACGCGGACGGTCCGCGTGCAGTCCGGTGGGGACTGAGAGAGCCTAAATTAACGTGGACAAATCAGGACGGACCTAAAAAGTTGCAAAGAAATCGTGAACGAGTCGTTGCGAATTTATAATTTGTTATTTTTTCAACTTTGAAACTTGAATTTATATTGTCTATCAGTTCTTCAGACGAAGAAGAATTACTTCTTTTGTTCTCTTTGAGTCGGTCGAAACGAAAAAGAAAACGGGTGCACGAATTAATTGCAAAAGAGAGGAGGTAGGCGAATTTCACCGACTTTGCAATGAATTGAATTCCTTTGAAGACATATTTTTTGTACTTTCGTTTATCCCAATTATGATTTCATTATTGTTGTTCTAGGTAATTATGGGTGGCATAGTGATAGTAGTATCTTCGAAAATTTTGCTTTTTATCGTGAGTTCGTAAATAACAGAATTATGCTGCCTCCAAAGTCACTGCTAGAAACGACATCCCTGTACGAGACCAATTTGTTAATTACTTTTACTATTTGAGTCAATGAATAATGTTAATAATTAATAAGTCAATGACTAATTTATAGATTAATACACTTTCAATGTACAGTTATGCTGTCAATCGCGCGACAGTAAAAACGTAAAACTAATTTTTTGTTATAAATACTGTAATAACAAAAAAAATAATAAAATTTTTCTTAAGTATTACTGGTTTGTTGAAATTTTTCAGCTTATTCTCTCCATGATTGTGGTTTCTTAACCAAGTTTTTGTAATCATTATTCTACACATTATTTATAAATGTGGGTGCTCCCTAATAAGTTCAATTAGTTTTTCCACTTCATCGGCCATTCTGTCCGTCGCGAACTCTGTAGAAAAATACAACCTCCCAACATTCCGCTGCGGAATAGATTGGTACGCGGCGTAGGCCGTTGTCTGTTTGACTAGGATGATGCAGTAATGTCTAATACAGGGTCCGCGCGGATGAGAGACCGCCGCGCGGACAGTCCGCGTTCTGTTTGACATGACCTTAATTCTCTTTGTACCAATTATGTTACGGTGGACCTTTTTCTCGAATTTCTCCAGTTCTCTTATACCAGCCTTTCCAGATGATTTTAATCTTTCACTACCACACAGACACGCAGTTGTAATTATAGTATTTTATGTCTAACTTAAGTAAATTTTTGTTACTGAGGGTTAAAAGTGATATGATTGTTTAATTTAGGAATTTATGAAGCATTAAAATCTGCAAAGAAAACTAAAATTCGTAAAAAATATTTTTTTTTGGCTTAACTACTCCCATAAGGTGTTTTTGTCATCTAGGTAATATATTAGATAATATTTTTTAATTATTTTATGAAAGAGACAACTATAATGGATCTAGTGAAATAAATTACGTGCTAAAAGTAACTGTCCGGATGTGTTTTGGGATTGTTCTTGGCAGACACGAGTGTGGAATAGTCCCCTTACATTATGATGTGCAGTAAGAATCCCCTAACTGAAAATAGGCTATATGGGCATGACTTGTTTAAGATTGCTGGGTTTTGCCATCTGGTCAAGACATCCCCCATACGCTTACGTTAACAGTGGATGGTCATATAAACCCCTAAGTAAATTCTAACCCTATCAACTCCCTTAACGGTCATTCATTTTAACCTTACGGTGGATGAATTCTAAGAAAAAAAATAGAAAAATAAATAACTTCCCTTGGTAAGGGGAAAATGTTGGTCATAACCATGATAAGTATGAAGTTACTTAATTCAAAAACATATGCTTTGATTCTTGAATTGCCTCTTTTGTCTACTAGACTGCAAAGATAAAAGTCCCCAGTATGATTCTCGTTCAGGTTCATGAATAAAAACACGTTTATATTATACCTTTAAAATATTACAAACTCGTGTTATAATTGGGTGTGTTGTACCCAAAATTTGAGTAATAATTTACTACAGTATTAATTCCTGTTATTTTTAACAGGTTACACTTATTCCTGCGATTTGGGTAATTTTTGGGTAATTCTTTAAGTCAGGGTCCTACAGAGGGTATAGAGGGTATCACATCCAAATTTTTTTAAATATAAAAATTTTCAGGGTAAAAAAAATATTGTAACGGCATGTTCTTTTCCGATAAAAATCACTACTACTTCCGGTTACCTACTTCCGCTACTACTTCCGGTTGACCGATTTTGATGAAAATGTTCCGGTAGTGGTTCTAACTTAAGTTTCAAGTTCGTACGATGTTCCGTTCTTGAAGTATTATGTTCACACACATACACAGACCAATCGCTAAAAATGTTATTTTGGGTTCAAGAGGTCTGAAAACGTGTAGATCCGGTGAAATTTCGATTTCAAAAAATCGAAATGAAAACAACACTTTCCTTCTTATATATTCATATAGGCAAGAGAAAGTAAAAATTGAGGAATATCATGTGAGATCATTCATGTATGCATGATTTAGTTAGTGTTATTTTTAGAGATAGAAGTAACCGATTATAAATCAGAGATAGAGAAAAGGTACAAAACAGGTGAAGGGGTAGAAACAAAAAGATGGATTGTAAACTTTATTGAATGGGAAAATACATGGAGAAATTAATGCTGAGAAATTAAACAAAAAGTAAATTGAAAAGAGGGAGAAATATAAGGGGTATTATATATATTATAAGTGCATACTAGATCATGAAGTATTAAAATGTACGATAGAAATTTGTGTAGTGAGAATAGTTCAAATTAATGAGCACAAATTATTTCAGATGAACTACTCCATTCCATCAAGTTTGTGGTTTGAGGAATTCTATAACACATAAATAAATATAATGATATTCGGAGAACTTCGTTCGTACTGGGTGACCGTAAAGTAGTACCATTACTCTGTTATTTTTACTTTCTCTTGCTTATATGAATATAAATAGGAAGGAAAGTATTGTTTTCATGTTGATTTTAAGAAATAGAGTTTTCACCGGATCTACACGTTTTCAGACCCCCTGAACCCAAAAACATGTTTTTAGCGTTTGGTCTGTCAGTGCGCGTGTGTGTGTATGTGTGTGAACAGAATGTCTCAAGAACGAAACATTGTACAAACTTGAAACTTGAAACTTAAGTTAGATACCACTACAGGACCTGACACGAACATTTTCATCAAAATCGGTCAACCGGAAGTAGTAGTTTATTCGTGTCATTTTTCACGTTTTTGCGATTTTCTGATATACGGCTTTTCCGATTTTTTTAAAAATCGCCTCATTTACTAAATTGTTTGTGCTCTACAAGATTGGGTAGGCGCAATGTTTGCTGAAATTTTCGGTCAGGCTTTTCTCTCGTTAAAAAATTGTTTTTTTAAGATTGTGACTTTAATATTCATTTTAGCGAAAAAATGTATCTAGTAAAAGTTGTAGTTTTTACAACGCTTAGTTTAGCGGTAATTAGCGATATTCTGTTTTTTTCTCACAAAATCGTGTAAAAACACGATTTTTTTTTAAATTTCAGCCTTATTATGCATTTTAACAAAAACCTATAATCAAATTTATAGGAAATTAAAAGATCTACAACTTTTATTTTGAGAATTTTTCTCTACGCCTAGTTTAGCGTGAAACAGTGATTTTCCGTATTTTTAAGCTAAAGTTGATTTGCACTTTACGTCTTTCACTCATGATTAAAATAAGATTATGTTTTTGAAGATAGTTTTTTTGTTTATTTCTAATGTTTTATTACTAATGTTTGGTTATATTGTTAATTAGTTCTATTGGCAAAAGAAAGTTGTGTGAGTTTTCACACCAGTTTTTTTTTGTTGTTGCAAATTTATTCTGGAACCCCGTCCTGGCTTCACTCCTATCTGGAGACAATTTTTCCTTACAAACAAACCAATCACTAAAACATTACTTTTTGAGTTCAGGGGGCATGAAAACCTGTATTTCCCGTGAATATGCCCCTACTCGATTTCGAAAAAACTGGTGTGAAATACTCACAGGACTTTCTCTTGCCAATGCAAATCGATATAACCTAACATTAGTTATAAAATAAAAGAAATAAACAAAAAAATAAATCTCAGAAAACATAACCTCATTTTAATCATGAGTGAATGATGCAAAATGAAAGTCAATATCACTTCGGCTTAATTATACGGAAAATCACTCTTTCACGCTAAACTAAGCTCTGTAGGAAAAAAGTCTTTAAATAAAGGTTATAGATCTTTTGATTTCCTATAAATCTGATTATAATACACTTTTGTCGTAAAATGGACACTAAGGACGAAATCTTAAAAAAATAATTAATACTTTTACAGATTTTATGAAAAAAAAAATAGAAAATCACTAATTACCGCTAAACTAAGCGTTTTAAAAAATAATGTTAGGAATAAAACTTTTAGATTTGTTAATTGTCTACAACTTTTATTATATACACTTTTGCGCTAAAATGCATATTAAGGCTGCAATCTTAAAAAAATCAATGTTTTTTACGAGAGAACTGCCTTCCTAAGAATTTCAGCAGACGCAGCGACTACCCTATTTTGTAGAGCATAAAAAATTTAGTAAATGAGGCAATTTTTAAAAAATTCGTAGTAGCCGTTTTGTTAGAAAATCACAAAAAAGTGAAAAATGACACGAATAAAATTTTAATTCTGGTCGACTGATTTTGATAAAAATTTCCGTGTCGGGTTCGGTAGTAGTATCTAACTTAAGTTTCAAGTTTCAACTTCGTACGATGTTCCGTTCTTTAGAAATTTTGTTCACACAGACACACACACGGACGAATCGCTAAAAACATGTTTTTTGGGGTTCAGGGGGTTTGAAAACGTGTAGATCTAACGTAAACTCGATTTTGAAAAAATTGACATGAAAACAACACTTTCTTCTTATCTATATTCATGCATGCAAGAGAAAGTAAAAATGCACTTTTCTTTCAGACATCCTGTATTTAAAATGTTTTATATATATACTGCAGTAGTTTATACAAGATGGGCGTAAAGTTGTTATGTACTTACATATTAATAAGTTAGATCCATTTTTAACTTCTGTTAGCTTCTCGTACCCACAAGACAATACCATTTTATAAATATGGGTCAATTAAAACTAACCGAAGGGTCATTCGTAATCGACATTTCCTTTCCAGCTCTCCCAAGTTCATAATATTAAAATAGTTAAAATGAGTATTACATGTCATAAATATGATTCATATTGTCATGAAAATAGATAATTAAAACCATAGTTTTTATGATTAATTAAAACGATTATATCTCTAACCCTTACATTAAATCATGTAGATTAATTTTAGGAAACTATTTTAATATAGTTAAAGATACTACATAAATTGTTATCTTCAACAGTTAAAAGATATTTAAGGTTTTTATTACCATGTTATCAAAGAATAGACCATTATAAAATTGTACTAATAAAATTATTTATTATTCATTCCTAAAAAATGAATTCGGTACCTTTCTTAATTTCTCCAACATGTGGCATGTTATAAATGATACGTTTTTTTCATCATCAGTCTCTTGACTGGTTTGATGCAGTTCTCCAAGTATTCTATCTTTTATTTTCCTAGGTGGCGAGAAAAATTCATGTTCACTCCCTTACGATGGGGGAAGTAGTGTTGGATTCAATTGAGGCGTCCTCGTCCAACCACCTTACCAACCAGAAACCCGCCGCCTGGCCACTTAATCTAACATCAAAAAACCACCCTCCACCTCCCTTGGAACTGTTTATATAATACTACAAGGGAAATGTCGGGTTAAAAAAAAAATACATATTGTTAGCGGGGCGTGGAAAGGGAACCGTAGCCTAATTCCCCTCTTGCTGTCACTGACCAACACTTGCTCTCACTTTCATTCATCTCTTTCATCACCAGCTCAAGAAATTAGTGTGACTCCCTTACCAACTGAGATCGGGACAGGATTGATTCACTGTGGGAGAGGGCGATCCCGCTGATCTCCATATGTCTCCTCCCTTTGCAGTCTCCTAACCACCCTCTCCGCAAACTGAGCGACCTACTACCAGCTCTCCTCATCCCGCAGCATCGCTGCCCTCACACTATCTGGGATCCACTGTGCAACGTTTATCTTCTCAGATGTCTCCTATCTGTCGAGGCCAAAATAGGGACATCTTTCAAAAATACGCGAAACGGACTCCTCCTCTTCTTCAATATCGCACAGCCGACATTTCGGTACTTCATGAAGTTTGAACCTAGTCAAATATGTCCCAAAGCAACCATGCCCTGTTAGCAACTGCGTCAGCTCATGGGTGGTACCACCAAATGTCCTCCTTATCCACACCTATCTATCTTTCCTGTTCTATCTTTCTCAAGTCGTTTTAAATCTACGACATACCTGCAACACTCTACATATTTTGTAATTTGCTTTAAATATCCTAATCTTTACCTTACCAAACAATTCACTCCCTCAATATTACTCTCCATTATTGATAGACCAATATCTGGATGTCTTATGATATGCCCCACTAGCATATCCCTTCTTCTGGTAAGATGCTTCCGTATACTTCTTTTTTCATCCACTCGCCTAAGAACCTCTAAAAAACTTATTTTGTCCACCCACTTAATCTTTAACATTTTCTTATAACACCATATTTCAAAAGCTTCTATTCTCTTCCATTCTACAGCTCTTATCACCCACGTTTCACTCCCGTATAATGCTACACTCCAAACATAGTTTTTTAAGAAATTTTTCCTAATCTGTATATCAATGTTTGTAGTCAGTAAGCTGTTTTTCATTTCAAAGTCTTTTCTAGCTTGAGTAATTCTGCTTTTGATATCATTTATGTTGCCACCATCTTTTGATATTTTCTCTGTAGATAGCAGAATTCCCTAACTTCCTGTACGATTTCGTTGCCAACTTTTAAATTTCCCATCTCCTTTAGACCACTCTTGCTACTGCACAACACTTTAGTTTTGTTATTAATTGTTGTTGTTTAGGTCATCAGCCGAAAGGCTGGGTTGAACCTTTAGAGATTTTACTAAGTAAAACAAGGAGTTAGGTGGTTTACAATTGCCTTCCTCACCGAGTGGAAAAGTACGCTTATCAGCATGCCGGGCCCCCTGAAAAGCACATATTTTCCACTCTGCAAATGACACCTTCACTTCATTCACCACAGGGTTTGGCTGTATAATGAAATTCATTACTTTCAGAGGAGATAACTCTGATTAGTGTCTTTTACACCTCTACTTCTTCTGTTCTTAAATGATTCAGTCATTTAATTGGCTGATCATGTGACAAGAAACAGAACTATTTATTTTAGCCCTGCAACTAACAGATTGAGTGTAAATAATTTGACACTCAACCTGTCTGTTATGGGCAGTGTTATTAATTATGATTGTTAATAATTATGAAGTAATCCTTTCTCATGATTTCATCCATTCCGTTTAAGATATCTTCTAGTTATTTCTTTATCTCGGCGAATACTACAATATTATCTAATACTACAATATTATAATCTGAGAATTTTTATTATTTGTCCTTGAATTTTGATTTATGCGTCAAATTTTGCCTTCACTTCATTTATAGTCTCTTTTACATACAAATTAAAAAGTAGTGGTGACAATCAACACCCTTGTCGTACACCTTTATAACCTATATAACGATTTAAAATTTGGAAAACTTGATTTTCATAGAAACTTGTAAAATAAAAATTAAATTAAATTATTTATTTTTTGTACACCTGGAATTAACAGGTTGAGTTCAAATAATTTAACAATCCACCTGCCTGTTATCAGCACTGTCAATGGTATTATAGAAAAATGAAATTCTGATGAAAAACAATAACTCGATTTTCTCTTGCCATTGTAAATAAAACCCATATATCTTATGTTGAATTATTAGTAAACAATGTAAAATGAAAAAATAACCTAATTTTAATCGCAAGTGAATAGGCAAAAGGAAAATCAACCTCTGTTCTACTTAAAAATGCGGAAAATCAGTAATTACCTCTAAACTAGGCTCAAGACACGTTCACTTCATTCATTACAGGGTTTGACTGTACTCTATAGTTGTAAAATTCATTACTATCAGAGGAGATAACTCTGACTATAGTTTGTTCGTGCTAAGAGCTTGAAGTAAACAAACCGCTCTGATACCGTACAGGTTGCCCGGAAAGTTTTCCATTCAATCATTAATAACAAGTAAAATGTTATGCAATTTACTTATTTTAATTATTTCATTATGACATATAGTCCTCTTTTCAAATACTCAAATTCGATTGATTTCAGTAAATGATAGAGCGACGTTCTTTTAAAATGTGGTATATCCAAATCCTTGTTTAAGATAGATAAAAGTTTATTAAGCGTAGGAGCTTCCTTATTTTGGAAAAAACTGTGAACTTTTAGTCGAACCGCAGTTTTAATAACTTCGTCGCACTGTTCAAAAACTGGTTTGCTTCGTTTCCTTTTCTTGCTAGATGTCTGCAACTTGCCACTTTCTTTCATCTCTTTTCTTATACCGTGTACACTAAATGTAGACACGCCCGTCAATTCTGATGCCATTTTTCTACGTCTTTTAAGGCCATAGTAGGATACTTTACGCATAAAGAATTAAAACATTGTAAATTATAATTTTTTGCCCAGTTTTTAGCCGTTCTCCTCGTTAATGTTTTATAACTGAAGTTGAAGCGCCGTCATTCATCATTACTTACTAGTGTAACAAAACAAAAAGATATACTCACACACAATAACAACGAAGTTGAGGAAAAAGTCACACGGATTTAAACAATATTAATAAAAGAAGGAAGAAAATATTTTAAACTGATAAATTACAAATAGAACTAAGTACAAACTGCATACACATGAAGTAGGATGTTTATGTAACAACAACCAAGTTGAGACTGATTGAATGAGTAATACAATATACGATCATGGTGGAATTGTTTCATTATTTTAACTGAAAACAATAATGTTTAAATAAACTGTTTTCAATTTTATTTAGGCTACGCGGAGTTATATGAATAGCCATCAAATGTCATTATTATGTATTAGTCATCCTATACCAACTGTGTACTAACACACCAACAGCAAAACAAGGACACATGTACACTGTTACTCACTACTACAAAGGAAGAGGTTTGTTTACTTCAGGCAAGCTCTAAGAGCGAACGGACTATAGTGTCTTTTGTTTTAAACATCTACCTCTTCTGTTCTTAAATGCTTCAGTCATATATAATATGTTGATATTAATATCTAGATGAATATGATAAGAAACAGAACTATGCTTTTAGCCCAAGAAATAGCAGATAGGCCCCAGATATAGGCTCAAAAAAGTATATTTTGATCACAACAAAATAATATTTATCACATAATTTCCTACCACCCGTTTAAATCAAGTTATTATATTAAAAACAGTACATAAATATTTTTATATATTAACAGAAATAGAAATCGATAATAGAAATAATATGTACAATAATTATTAAATAGAAGACGTAGACAATATGATTTGTTTGTACGGTAGTTATTAATGAATATAATCTGAAAATAAATCATTGAAAAATATAAATTACTCTGTATGTGTGTGTGTGTTTGTGTTTCTATAAAATGGAATGATGGGGGAGTATGGGTATATAATAATAATGGCCATAAAAAGAACATGGGACTCAAATACGTTAGCTGTTATATAATAGCTGTAGCGCCGTATGTTTGTGTGTATGCACATGAATTAATGCGTATCCCAATGAATGGGACGATTATAATATGAGAAAAATGAAATGCTGCCTGCCACGATTCTAACTAATTGACAACTTTAAATTAAGCCTCTGTTTTTAATTTATTGAATTTGTTCATAATTTGCATTTTTTTTTTCAAAATTATTATTAGTATGTCATTTCCCGTTATTTTAATTTCGATAATTATCATAATTCTTTCCGATCTATTAATTAAGTTTTATATTAATAATAATTGAATAGTATTTTATTTATTTATAAGCCGTTGTTCATTAAATAAATTGTGCTTTGAAATTCGTTCAAATTAATTTTTATTGTTTAGTAAAATTGATTTATTTATTTATTTGTTTTATTTAGTTAAATATAATACGGCGTTCGGGCCAGCCCAGTCATTCAGCTGGTAGAAAATCGCTATTATTTGTTAAGTAACACCGGTTGGGCAAGCGACTTTGTATGGCGACCAGTTGACAGCCATCTATGAACAAACTCTACTGGGGGTCCCTGTTCAAACTCATGTCTAATCTACGTCAAAAAAATACAGCAAAAAGCAGCGATCAAATTGGGTAGTTGTCAACAATGTACAGTTCCCGATAACAAATAAAAGCTATAAAATTAAAAATATACATATATAATACAACTATTGCTATACTAAGCTATTTACAATATTTTTAAATAAATAAAATATACTTATACGCAAAAACTCTTTTTCACAAAGAGTTCTCTCCGCGCGTAGGAGTAAGCAAAAAATTTATTCAAACAAATTTATATATACCAGGAACTACTATAAAAAATACTATTCTAAAATCTACAAAGGGTACAAGACATTAAACATTTTTTGTTAAAAGCATTAAACATAAATGATAAATACCATTAAATTTATAAAAAAAAATAATAATTTTAATTACAATAAAATTTTAAAAATTACGTTAGATTACGTACAATTGTTTTAATAGAGAAAAAACTACTTTGTTCAATAACTAAAACTACTTTACAATAATTTTAGGGAATACATGTGGATATTTTTACTTATGAGAATTAATTCAATTAAATGAGCACAGAAACAAAAAAAACTAATTAAATTTATAGATGTGTTGTTTTGGTCATCGGTCGAAAAGCTGTTTTGAATCTCTAATAAGAGGTTTTACTAATAAAACGAGAAGTAAGGTGGCTTACAATTGCCTTCCTCTCTGAGTGGAAAAGTATGCTTATCAGCATGTCTTCTAAAATGTATCTACTATCCACCCTGCATATGACACATTCACCACAGGGTCTGGCTGTATAATGAAATTCATTACTCTCAACCGGCCGCATTGGCGCAGTCGGTAACGTGCTCGCCTCTCATCATGCGGTCCTGGGTTCGAATCCCACTCAGGCACGGCATATTTTCATACGTTACAAACAATCATTTCATCCTTCACCGTCTGCATTAGCAGTAATTGCAGAACAGACGGAGGTTAAACCCAAAAAAAACAAAATCATTACTCTCAGAGGAGTTAACCGTGACTACTATCGGTTTTACAATCATAGGCACCCGAGTTTGAACCCTTGCATCTCCAAAACTATGAGTCGGATTTCAACATATTTTACATCAAAATTTAGCTCATTTTATTCTTCCTTGACCCACAATAAACCTATATTTTTAATGTTTTTTTTTTTAAATTGCCATATTGAGGTTGGAAGAAAAAAAGACTCGGATTTTTGCTACCGCAACAAATTTCATGCATTTAGAGGCGTGTAACTCGGTAATTATTAGACCGAAAAGTTTTAAATTTTAACACAACATAGACAATTATATTCTTACATGGTGTAAGAATATATATATATAGAATATCGCAAAAAAGTAAAAAATGACACGAATAAACTACTACTTCCGGTTGACCGATTTTGATGAAAATGTTCGTGTCGGGTCCTACATAATGGTGTCTAAGTTTCTAGTTTCAAGTCCGTACGATGTTCCGTTCTTCAGATATTTTGTTTACAAACGCGCGTGCACACACACACACACACAGACCAATCGCTAAAAACAGTTTTTTGGGTTCAGGGGATCTGCAAACGTGTAGGTATATCCGGTGAAAACTCTATTTCAAAAAATCGATATGAAAACAATGCTTTCTCCTTTATTGGATACATTCATATAGCCAAGAGAAAGTAAAACGTTGCTAATACCTGGTGAAGGGTACAATTTAAGATTATTTAATTAAAATCAATACTTTTCTTTCAGAACTAAAAAATGAAGAAAGTATTTTAATTTTTTTATATAATTTTTTCTTACAATATTGACTTTAGTTTTATAAATTAAAATGTTTAATACATTGATGAATTGCATTTTAATTAAAATCTGTACAATGATTTGTTACGGAATGATTAGAAATATTAGTAAAATTTATTATTAGTAATAATATTATTTATTTTATTTAAACTAACAAAACTAAATTTAATTTTCCTGATATTTTAAACAGCTGTCAAAAGCATTATATAAAATGAATTTAATAACTATTTCAAATCTTTAAAAATAAATTCAATGGATACTAAATTCCATGAATTATATTATATTAATTGGAAATTCCATCTTTTAAATTACAATATTAAAATACCTTTTATTAAGATATATTACGATATTTTGAATTACTATAAACTAGAATATTTTTATGGATCTTATTAAAATATTGTATCATATTATCCTATATTTAATTAAATATATTTTCAACCGAACAGAGAAAACTTGCATCAGTCTGATCCTATAATCAGACAAAACCTAATACCTTGGATTACATCTTGGATCGCAGACTGACATGGAAAACTTAAATAAAAATCTGGTGTGAAACACTCACACGACTTTCGCTTGTCAAAGCAAATACTAAACAATATAATCTAATATTAGTAATAAGACATTAGAAATTAAAAAAAAACATAATTTTATTTTACTCATGAGTGAAAGACGCAAAATTAAAATCAACTGTAGTTTAGCTTAAAAATACGGAAAATTACTCTTTCACGCTAAACTAGGCTCTGTAGAGAAAATCTAAATAAAGGTGCAGATCTTTTAATTTCCAATCGCTAAAAACTCGATTTTGAAAAATCGACATGAAAATAATACTTTCCTTTCTATATATTCATATAGGCAAGAGAAAGTAAAAATTATTTGCGTATAAATAACGTTACACAACACTAGATTAACATTATTCATTTATCTTTACTTTGAAATTTGTGTGTCGCCACCGGCTTGTAGTAGCGCAATCTGTAGAGCTCATCATAGAACCGGCCGGGCATCCGGCGGCGTAGTTCAAAAGTTAACAGATGCTTGGGGAAGCCTTCACCGCTACCTCAAAGAGGAGCAGCCGCTGGCAAGCGAAGGGGAGGTCGTCTTTACCGCTGCCTAAATGATTAGGAGCAGTCGCCGACTCAGCGAACACCTTTCACCGCTGCCTCCGAAGAGGAGCAGTCGCCGGTGAAGTGAATCGGGGTCGTCTGTACCGCTGCCTAATCAAATAGGAGCAGTCGCCGACGCAGCGAGCACCTTTTACCGCTGCCTCCGAAGAGGAGCAGTCGCCGGTGAAGCGAGGGGCAGGGAAGGGAGGTGTAGTACCAGAAAGAAATTGACTCAAAGTTGAGCTAGAATTCCTCCGTATCGACCTTCGATTACGTTAGAATTGGTACTGCCTGGTCACATTCTCAACTATAGCATTCCCCAGTGTGTTGATACACCTTGCCACTTGATACATGCTTATCATGGTTTAATTTTATCTCATATCAGGTATGCCATACTTCTTCTTCTTAAAGTTCCATCTCCTATCGGAGGTTGGATATCATAATGGCTATGGTCACTTTGGTGGCTGCTGCTCTAAATAGTTGCAATGAACTACAGTTGAACCATTCTCTAAGATTCCTCAGCCAGGAGATGCGTCTTCTTCCTACGCCTCTTCTTCCTCGGATCCTTCCCTGCATAATAATTCTCAGTATGCCATACTAGTATGGGATAATTCATCACAGGGTAACATGGAAAGAGTTTTTAAAATACAGAAAAAAGCTGTTAGGTGTATGATGGGAGTCAACCACCTTGCCTCATGCAGATCACTATTTAAAGAGCTGCAATTGCTCACAGTTCCTTCTTTGTACATTTTTGAAGTGATAATGTACGTAAAGAAAAATACCTTTTTACAGAATTTAGATGTTCACAACCACTACAAAAGAAACAGAATCGATTATTATGTTGCTAATCACAACACTAAATTGTTTGAACAAAAACCAACTTACGCAGGTAGAAAATACATCAATAAATTGCCACAAGGTTTAAAAAGTTGTGACAATTTAAGTCATTTTTAAAAAAAGCTAAAACAGTATTTGATTGATGAAACATTTTATAGTGTGCACGAATTCCTTTCTAAATAGTTTTTGGTTGAAAAGTATTTAACTTGTAATTAAACAAATATTGTGTACTATTTGATACAAAGGGGTTCATGACAAGCCTACTGAGTAAGCAGTAGCAGGAAAAATTATTGGTAAGTGATGAATTTATCATTGTGTTTGATTTTTTTTTTTAAATTTGTGTGATATTTGATTCAATGGGGTTCATGACAAGCCTACTGAAGTAAGCAGTAGCAAAAACAATTTTCTGGTGGTAAGTGATGAATTTATCATTAGTGATAAACTTTCAGTTTATCAGTTTTATTTGACATGTCCTATACTCCCTTTGGAGTCTCCTGGATGCAAGTAAAAAAAAAAAAAAATGCACTGCGAGAGGTGTGACCGCTGCACTATCTATCGGCAGCAGCAACCCCATCACAGCGCCAACAGTGGGCAAAATATGAACTACGGACCGGCGTGAAAATAGTACAGTATCACGTGTATGAGGTGGGAAATTAAACTATCCAATTATTTCCATTGTCCTAGGATAGGACAATTTGGTATCTTTTTTCCAAAGTATCAACTGCTACAAATGATACCTAATAGAAGGAAATATTGTGGGAAGGAGGGAAATAAAAAGGAAGAAAATGCCATGGCTTCGTAATGTCAAACAATAGACTATTTTTCGTGTATTTTTTATTTTTTTATTTCCTAATTTGTGTACGTTGCAATCTGTTCAATTGAGAACAATAAGCAACCCCATTACCCAATGAGATGAGGATGATGTGTATGACGTGTAAATGAGGTGTAGTCTTGTACAGACCCAGGCCGACCATTCCTGAGAGAGTATGGTTAATTAAACCCCAACCATCAAAGTACACCGGTAACCACTGTCTTGTATTCAAATCCGTATAAAAGTAACTACATTTACTAGGATTTGAACCAGGAACCTTCGTCTCCGAGTGTATTTTAATTTAATAAAAGTCAGATTTTATTAAGTTTTTGTTTATTTTTAACTGAACTATTTTACATCATTCTCTTCAAAATTAAATTCTCTACAAAATTTGTTAAAAATTTTTACTTGTTTGTGACCAATTTAACAAAAATTAATTTACTTCAAACCTAAGAAAGACATGTTTTTCGAGATTTAATTTTGAGTATTATGTCAGATGTCTCGGAAATGATTGTACTTACAGATGTGGGACCGGTTTTATTCGATTTTTCAGCTCATTTTGCATAAAACTAGTTCAATTACCAACCTTGATTATTAATACCCTAAAAATTTATGTATGGATTCAATTCACAGGGGGAACTGAATTCCAGGTGAAATTTTTCGCTAGTCGTAACTCGCAAAATAATGGTTTTCGAACCTAAGTTAAATGGAAACTTTTTTCTTATTACTTTCTCTTGCCTATATGAATATATAGGAAGGAAAGTATTGTTTTCATGTCGATTTTTCGAAATCGAGTTTTCACCGGATCTATACGTTTTCAGACCCCCTGAACCCAAAAAACATGTTTTTAGCGATTAGTCAGTGTGTGTGTGAACAGAATATCTCAAGAACGGAACATCGTACAAACTTGAAACTTGAAACTTAAGTTACATATCACTACCGGACCCGACACGAACATTTTCATCAAAATCGGTCAACCGGAAGTAGTAGTTTATTCGTATAATTTTTCACTTTTTTGCGATTTTCTCAAAAACTAGTCCTACGATTTTTTTAAAAATCAACTGGTTTACTACATTTTTTATGCTCTACAATATAGGGTAGGCGCCATGTTTGCTGAAATTCTGCTTGAGGCTTTTTTTACGTAAAAACATTTTCTTTTTAAGATTGCGGCTTTAATATGCATTTTAGTGCAAAACGTTATATAATAAAAGTTGTAGAGAATGTAAAATTCTACAACTTTTATTTCAAACATTTTTTTGTATAACGCTTAGTTTAGCGGTAATTTCGATTTGCTGTTTTTTTTTCTCACGAAAACGTGAGAAAAATCGATTTTTTTAACATTTCGGTCTTAGTATGCATTTTACGACAAAAGTGTATATAATTAAATTTATAGAAAATTAAAAGATCTACAACCTTTGTTTTGAGCATTTTTCTCTACAGAGCCTAGTTTAGCGTGAAAGCGTGATTTTCCGTATTTTTAAGCCAAACTGAGTTCGATTGTCATTTTGCGTCATTCACTCATGATTAAAATAAGGTTATGTTTTTGAGGTTAGTTTTTGTTTATTTCTAATATTTTATTAATAATGTTAGGTTTATTATTAATTATTTGCATTGGCAAGAGAAAGTTGTGTGGGTGTTTCACACCAGATATTTTTTAGCTGTATAATCAGTTACTGAAGTATGATTCCTCATGAAACATTCCGTATGGTAATTTATTTTTAGAAATTCTGCTTAGTCAAACAAAGTAACATATAACATTACTTGGTGTTTATTAGTAACTTACCCTAGGTTAGTTTAAGCGATTTGTTTTAAAAAATAAACATTGTATATTTTAGTAGTTTATAAAAGCAGATGTTAGCTATCGGATTTGTTTACATGATACATTTTGTATAGTATATATCTTTTACAAGTTTGTACTGAAAGATTTATCATAAATACATAGCAAGACAAAGATAAATAAATAAATAGAAATACTGTAACATAGTACTTAAATAAAAATGTAACATCCGGTTTAATAAACATTTTCTCTTCATAGAACAGACTTGAGAGTTTAGAAAAAAAATATATATATAAAAGGGGTGATAACAACCCTATGATGAAAAGTACTACAATGATACAAGCATAAAATAACGTAAATGAACGAACTGCACTTAAAAACTTTTATAATGTATCAGTTATTTTAACAAAAAACATCAATTTTTAATATTTAAAAAAATTATATTATTATTTGCGTATGTTCCCCTTAAGGAGAGCGCTAAAAATACAAAAATCTAGCTCTTGGTGGTGGCTCTTTTCCTCCTTTTAGCTTCCCAAAAACCTTTCATCCTCTCACTTTGCTCCTTCTTCTCCTCGTCTGTCCATTTTCGCCTACTTCTTTTGGCTTGTGATCTGAATTGAATTTTCTGGTTTCAGATTTTTTTTCTTTACAAATTTTGCGGTCGTGAATGTCTTCAATTGTGATGCATAATTTTTGCAGGTCTTCCATAGTTTCTTTGTACCAAGAGGTGCCCAACTTTGAAGTGAAAATTATGTTTAATATTCTTTTTGTCAGTCTGGTGTCATTCTAGCTATATATGTGTAAAAACCCTCACTCTGCGTTTTCTGATGAAGGTCGTAATGGTTTCAGTGAGCCTTTATAGTTCTTCTGTGGGTCTTTTTTGCCAGACGTTTTCTCTGAAAACTGCACCGTGTAAAAAAATTATATACACCTTTGTAAAAGTATTAATGTAAATAATAAATACATAATTATACAATATAATATTACTACTAATAGTATAAATTAACAATGGTTTTACTACCATTTACGATTAGTTAAACAGGCACTATCTCATAGATTCATGTTCCAGGTCGCGGACCATTTCCTTCAAAATCTTAAAGTATTGTACCACAAATCCTATTAAATCTCATCAAATTTATAAGAAAATAAAAAATCGACAACTATATTATGTCAATCATTTTTTCTACACAGCCGTCAATTAGTGATTTTTCGTATTTTTAAGTTCTAGCGGTTGATTTTAATTTTGCATCATTCACTCATGATTGAATTAGGTTACATTTTCATTATTTATATTGCCAAAAGAAAGTCTTGTTAGTGTTTCATACGAGATTATTATTGTTACGAAAATTTTTTTCGGATAATCCGCACAAAATCTCCGTCCCAACTAGTTCGGATAAGCAGGTTGTGAGTTATTTATGAAAACATGTGGGGTAGTATCGAAACGGATGGAAAATAAAATGTTCGAAGACTTATTTAATTTCTTTTTTCTTTTGCGTTGTTGTTTGGGTCAACAGCCGAAAGTCTGGTTTGAACTTCTAGAAGTTTTACCAAATAAAAACGAGGAGTGAGATGGTTTGCTATTGCCTTCCTCACTGAGTTGAAAGAGTATGCTTATCAGCATGCCAGGACCTCCGAAAACACCCACTTTCCACCCTGCAAATGACACCTTCACTTCATTCGCCACAGGGTCTCGCTGTATAATGAAGTTCATTAAGAGGAGATAACTGTGACTACTTTCTGTTACACCTCTACCTCTTCTGTCCTTAAATAGAACAGTCATATAATTGGCTGACTATGTGATAAGAAGCAGAACTATCTTTTGTAGTCTTGGAACCAACAGATCAAGTGCAAATAATTTAATACTCCATCTGCTCGTTATGGGTATTTTTTTATTTTATATTCCTTTAACTACAATTAAATTCTTTCATGTATTGATTAAAGGTTTAAGAATGAAATAGTATTGTAAAACTATAAATAGTATTGTAAAACCACTTTAATAATTTGTACCGTTTGTTTCAATGTACGACTTATTCTTTAATGCGCATTAAAGTTCCTTCCATCTTGGAACAAAATTGTGGTTTGAAGAAGGTGACAGATAAATTGTGGGTGGTCATAAGTTCACACCCTTACCCCGCAACATCAAGGGTGCACTAGAGTCGGGAATCTAGGATCAAACTACCAAACCCCTGCCCTACAACTTCTTCCTTCGCTAATTGCCTTTCTACCCTGGAATGTCATCCCTGGACCACACAGCTGCTTTTAACCATATTTCACCCTCCTATCATACTTACCCCCACACACCAATTCATATATATGACCCCTCAGACTAACACTTTTTTTCTTCTTTGTTTCCGTCCTTTCTAACAGATTTAATTTATATCTAAGTTTAGATTATATAGTTTTGTTTTTATTCGTTTATCTCAAGATTTAATGATGGAACAATAAAAGGAAATTCTGACAGAATTGTTTATAGGCGTACGTGACTTTTTTGTATTTTCAATGTCTCTATTGCCTGAATGTCTTCGTCTGAACATCTTTTTACGTAATTATATGTTAAAGTAACATTATCCAAATTATAAGAATCTTGTGTGAAACACTCACACGACTTTATCTTCCCAATGTAGATATTGAAACTGTTTTAATCATGAGTGAATGACGCAAAATGAAAATCAACCTCTGTAGAATTTAAAAATACGGAATCAGTGATTGCTTCTAAATTGAGCTTTAAGAAGAAAAGTTTTACTCCAGATTGTTTTAAATTATCACAATATCGCTGTTTTAAAATGTTGTTTTTCGGTTACATCATCAGCCGAAAGACTGGTTTGAACCTTTTGGGGCTTTATTAAGTAATAAGTAACAAAATATTGGAAGACCCAGGAAAAGATGGTAGCTGTCCTTAAAAAAAATTCAAAAAAAACCTTTGAGACCGGAACAGGCGATTCGCCTAAACCCTGTAGTGAAGAAGAGGAAGAAATAGAAGAAGAAGAAAATTAAGTAAAACAAAAAGTGAGATGGTTTACCTATGCCTTCCTCACTGAGTTGAAAAGTGTACTTATAGCATTCCAGCTCCTCTGATAAGAATCTACTTTCCACCCTGCAAATGACACCTTCACTTCATACACCATAGGATCTGGCTGTATAATGATGAAATTTTTTACTCTCAAAGGTGATAACCGTGACTAGTGTATTTTATACCTCTACCTCTTCTATTCTTAAATGCTTCAGTCATTTATATAAACAGTGGGTCACGAGAATGCCTTGTACGTAATCATGGGCTGTGAGGAAGGGAAGAGAAATCTACAAGTGCTGCCATCCTCAACAGTGAGACACTATAATTTACTACCGTACGATTGCACTGTTTGTTAACCACACGTTGCCTTTCAATTAATATACTTCATAGTGATTAATATACTGCCCATGACGGACAGGTGGAGTGTCAAATTATTTACACTCAATCTGTTAGTTGTAGGGCTAAAATAAATAGTTCTGTTTCTTATCACATGGTCAGCCAATTAAATGACTGAATCATTTAAGAACAGAAGAGGTAGAGGTGTAAAAGACACTAATCAGAGTTATCTCCTCTGAAAGTAATGAATTTCATTGTACAGCCAGACCCTGTGGTGAATGAAGTGAAGGTGTCATTTACAGAGTGGAAAATATGTGCTTTTCGGAGGGCCCGGCATGCTGATAAGCATACTTTTCCACTCAGTGAGGAAGGCAATGGTAAACCACCTCACTCCTTGATTTACTTAGTAAAACCTCTAGAGGTTCAAACCAGTCTTTCGGCTGCTGACCTAAACAACAAACTTCATAGTGACTGACACTTTTCCACTTACACCCCATTTTCTTCAAAATTTTTCGTAAAGTACAAAGTTTCAAACTAAAATTTTGCCTTTTTTCAAAACCGGTAATAACGTTTCACATACTGTATAGGCATCACTTTCTTATTGATATAACCGTTTCCTATTTTTACTAGGTGTCAAAAAACTGTTGATGAAGAATTATTAACTTCACTGTTTTTAACTTCCTTCTTTATATTTCGAATTGTGGAAAGAGAAACATCACCGTAGTTAGCCGCTCGCTTACGGCTTTTGTCAAGAGGCAAGGAAAGACAATTTTTGTTTAGCATCAACTTCACAGCATTTTATGACACTGCATTTTAGATTTCGTTCAGCACTGTGAATAGTCTGACCACGTTTTCGTGAAACTGACAATTCCGTTTACAGTAACAAACAGTTATATGTGTACAGTTAACCTACAAAAGGTACCACGATATACTGTGTGGTCTCTAAGTATAGTTTACATTGTTGTGGTGGTGAACTGATACCAAAGCAGTCACGTATGCGCACTGATGCTTCATATAAGCCATGAATTATGGCTTAATGAATAATAATAATTATATGGATGATGCTTCATCCATATAAGCCTTTTTGACTTAAATTTACATGTACAAAACAAACTTTGCTTATAACTATTTTATTTACATGATACACATGCTAATACACTTTTTGTCTCTTTTGCTCATAAAAATAAAACAATGTTACAATGAAATTACTCACTATAACAATAAATTAAGAAAAAAACAAAAATTCCCACGAAAAAAGTTTAGTAAAACTTGATAAAAAATAATATTATTTATTATTAAATTAAAAGAAGGAACAGGAAAGCGAAACAGATGAAGAAAGAAATAAAAAAATGTGTCTCCTCTGTGAATTTATGATATTTATTGGTTGGTGAGCGCTTGATAACATTTGGATGAAAATTGTTCGTAATTATCAAAAAAATAGATCGAGTTCCAGACTGAATTTATTGAAAGAGGATAATGTACGGACATTATCCTCATTATCGTATTAAAAGAAAGTATTACTGTATTGCACAGTTCTCACTCTAGGCAAATAAAACAGATCAAAAGTCCTGGATCTGACAAAAGGTACATAATAAAAAATGTTTTAACAATATCCTTTAGGTCAACCTTATTATTTAACATTTTATATAAAAATTCCGTACACATCACATTTCGTCTGACTTCAAAGGATTTTATGTTAAAAATTCTTCTCATCGTCTCCATAGAAAACCCTAAAAGGCACAACATACCATAGTTTTTGTAATACAGGAGACGCAATAATCTATTTTGAATTTTTCAAGCGAGTCTATGTGTAATTCAGATGATGGAGATTCCACACAATTTCAGCATATTCTAACCTGCTTCTAACTAGAGCTTCAAATAGTCTTATCGGGACCTCGATTCCATCAAACTGCTTCGTATTTCTAAATATAAACCCGAGTAACCTATAACCATTATTCACGATCATAATATGAATGTGTTGCTTGAAAGTTAATTTACTGTCAATTAGCGACCCTAAATCACGGATCTCATGGGCTAAATCCAATTTTTTTATTTTTTCAGATTTAATAAAATTAATTAATCTGATTTACTTTTACATTTTGTTTGTTGTTTTACCACGTGGAGTTTTCTTAGCTGTTTCCGTGTTCCTAGAAACTATTGCCTGTGCAAAAGCAAAAACTGATATTGATCCCGTTTTTTAATCCATCGTTTATTTTTTAATAAAGGCCTTATCATTATTCTCTGCTGTCAATCCAAATATTTGATGATTCGAACGACTGCCGATCGGATAAATAAATGTCTTATCTATCTGCCGTAGACTTTGAAGAAGTTAAGCGGAGACTGTACTTTGCATCCCGCCAATGTTAAATTTGCTATTTTTACGTACATTTTCCATAGGATTGGTAAAAGATAGGTCTCGGGTTTCTTCTCGAGCTACTGACATTTTTTTTCAATTTAATCTTCGGACCATACAATTTTTTAAAAATATTACGAATAATATAAAATTTTTACAAATTATTGTTTTCTACGTTTTTTGCGTATTCCTAATTTTTGAAGCACCTCAGGAAGTTATAAAAATGTCTGTATATGTCGATATACGGGATAATTAACTGGAAAAACTTTCAGCTTGGTAGGCATATTGATTTCTGAGAAAAATGTACCTAGTGTTAAAAATCAAAATTTACAGGAAAACGCATGAAACAAGAAGACACAAATCAAATACAAAATGTACAAAAACCAGTGTATTTCCCATCAACAGTTGTTTAGAAAGCTGAACCAACAGCTAAGAATACAAAAAACAGTGATGCAGGTATTTAAAATTATTTTTTGACGTAATTTAATGTTTTTTTTATAGATCCAGGCCTAAACTATTGAAAAACATAAAAAAACAAAATTCGAAATTTTGAGTTAAAACCATCGTGCCATCTCCCCTTAAAGAAAAAACCATTTGTTCTTCTTAGACTAGACTGACGGCATAAATTATAAAATACTAATTGGTACATGTAAACTATTAATTATACTTGATAAATTATTACAGAAGTAATTAAATATCTTAGTTAAGTAACGTATAAAAACCTTTTGATTCATTAAATCCAGCACAGCAATCCAATTCATCTGTCAATAACGTAACAATTAGTCTAGAAATAATTTTGTTTTGGAATGTTTTTCAGATGTAAAATAAACAAACCTCCTTTGTCATCTACAATATTTTTCTCGCTCCATCAATTCTCCAACCAACCCTCTTGTATTTGTTGATTGTGTGTGATGATGTGTGCTTGTGTGTAATGGTACCAGATTTTCTTCCCTATCTTTTCTAAACCTAGACAAGTTTTTGTCTTAGATTTGTTGTCTGTACGTCAGGCCTTCCTGCTCCCACAATCAAGGCGTGTCTTTTCGTTAATACCGTTTCCCCTCATTCATTCCTCAAAGGCAATCTCAGCATGCTGACACATTTGTTGTGGGGTAAAAACAAGTCGACCATAAATAATGTGTTCGGAAACTGACTCTCTGCCTCTCGAATTCATTAGTTAGGTGACTTGAAACTGTAATAATATTAACTACTGTCGACTTCCAAAGAGGTCTTGAGATTCTGCAATATACTTTATACATCTACTCGCACAGAATATTTAGACCTACTCTGCCCTGCTAATAAAAAAGGCAGTAACTGCAAATTTCTCGATTTTGAGTTTTATATGTATATTTATGTTTTGGACCACGAGAAATCTATTGAACTAACGAAAAAATTCCCATCTACAACGGTTACTTAGATATCGAGGTATTCTAAAGCGCAGTACGTACACATACTAACGGAAAAGACAGTATCTGCACTGAAGTATACATGTACAGATATCAGTACTTGTAACATATGCATATACAGATATCAGATATCATGTATCAGATATCAGATGAATGTCCCATAGCCGAGCGGGTGAGAGAGAGATATGTGGGATAACTACGCATGCGCCGAAAGGTCTTTACCGATACAATCCAAATCTGAAAACATACTACAGTCGTTATCTTGCTTGTCAGTTTACTGCTTGCATTAAACGCTTGCTCACAACAATGAGTAAAATTATACGATGTTATTGGAATGGCGCGTATGGGTTGTGCGAGTGAGAGCGTTATGCATGCTCTCACTCCCACGGCTAGTGGACATTAGTTCATATGAATACTTTAATGATGTGTACTCTTGTGCAGATTCAGGCCAACTATTCCTGAGAATGTGTATTGTTATTTGAACCTCAACCATCAAAGTATCAGTAACCACTGCCTAGAATTCAAATCCGAATAAAAGTAACTATCTTACTAGGATTTGAACCACGGATCATTCGTCTCCGTACATTAAATAAATTGGTGGACATAAAAAGTGTGGTTTCTGGAAGTAATTCGTGGTTGCATCGACCAGGTGAAGCCTTGGAATGTTCGTAAATGAATTTAATCTTCGACATTCTGGTCTAATGAACTAAAACCAACAAAACCGGTTGACCACTTTGTATTTTCATTTACTTTTTTAGCGTTTATTTGTTATTGGGAACATTATTATACATTATTGACAACTACCCAATTTGATAGCTGCTTTTCTGTATTATTTGACGTGAATTAGGCATGAGTTTGAACAGTGACCTCCAGTAGAGTTTGTTCATGGATGGGTGTCAGCTGGTCACCATAGAAAGTCGCTTGCCCAACCGGTGTTACTTAACAAATAATAGCGACTTACTACCAGCTGACTAACTGGGCTAGCCCGAAGGCCCTATTTTCAGTTTTTTTACTTTCTCTTGCCTATATGAATATATAGGAAGGAAAGTATTGTTTTCATGTCGATTTTTAGAAATCGAGTTTTCACCGGATCTATACGTTTTCAGACCCCCTGAACCCAAAAAACATGTTTTTAGCGATTGGTCTGTGTGTGTGTCTGTGTGTCTGTGTGTGTGTGTGTGTGTGAACAGAATATCTCAAGAACGGAACATCGTACGAACTTGAAACTTGAAACTTAAGTTACATACCACTACCGGACGCGACACGAACATTTTCATCAAAATCGGTCAACCGGAAGTAGTAGTTTATTCGTATAATTTTTCAGTTTTTTGCGATTTTCTCAAAAACTGGTCCTACGATTTTTTTTTAAATCGCCTATTTTACTCAATTTTTTATTCTCTACAAGATAGGGTAGGCGCCATGTTTGCTGAAATTCTCGGTGAGGCTGTTTTCACGTAAAAACGTTGTTTTTTTAAGATTACGGCTTTAATATAAATTTCAGCGCAAAAACTTATATAATAAAAGTTGTAGAGAATTCAAAAACCTACAAATTTTGTTTCAAACATTTTTTTGTATAACGCTTAGTTTAGCGGTAATTTGCGATTTTCTGTTTTTTTTCTCACGAAAACGTGAGAAAATCGATTTTTTTAACATTTCGGTCTTAGTATGCATTTTACGACAAAAGTGTATATAATAAAAGTTATAGAAAATTAAAAGATCTACAACTTTTGTTTAGAGCATTTTTCTCTACAGAGCCTAGTTTAGCGTGAAAGTGTGATTTTCCGTTTTTTTTAAGCCAAATTGAGTTCGATTTTCATTTTGCGTCTTCCACTCATGATTAAAATAAGGTTATGTTTTTGAGGTTAGTTTTTGTTTATTTCTAATATTTTATTAATAATGTTAGGTTTATTATTAATCATTTGCATTGGCAAGAGAAAGTTGTGTGAGTGTTTCACACCAGATTTTTTATCTTTTATTTGTAATCAGGTACATTATTCTGTACATCATATCACTGTACATTATTGACAATTACCTAATTTGATCGCTACTATGCTGTATTATTTGACGTGAGTTTAAACAGGGTGAGTTTGAACCCCCAGTATAGTTTGTTCATGGATGGCTGTCAGGTGGTCACCATACAGAGTCGCTTGCCCAACCGATGTGGGGCAAGCATATTTGAAATATAAATTTTAAGTGGAACTAAGTGTAACAACGGGATATGAAACTACTCTTTGAAATTAAAATGTACGAATTTAAATATAATTTGTTTTTATAATAATATATCATATATAATATTTGTTTTTTCTTCTGTTACAGGTAAGTTCAGAAAGAAGTTCATGGAGTTGTTTTTCCGTTCTAGATTTATTAATAAGGTAACTTATTTTAACTATGACGTTTTTTTAAAGCTTACCATATTATAGTTATTAAATGAATCGGTCATTTCAGAAAGCCCACTGTTTTTTGGAAAAATTGAGAAACTTGTAATTTATTGTTTCAATTAAAATAATAATAAAATATATTAATTGTACAGAGAGCTGGCCCCTCTAATATAAAACATATTTTTGTCTTTTTAAAGACAAACCACTTGTTTGAAAAAAATTGAAAATTTACACTTAAGTTGTTTCTGAAATAAATTGGAGTAAAATGTTTACTTACGTTGTTTTCTGTAAAATACGTTGTTATAAATATATGCATATCAGATATGCAAGAGAAAGTAAAAATGTAAAATTTTGACTTATGGGCTTTCTCAAGTGAGGTGAGCGTGGGATCAAATCAATCTTCATTTTTCGATAAAATATAGTTACCGCATATATTTAAATTATTCTTTTACTTTATCCAGTAGAATAAATTTTACTTTATTTTCCCTTATATTAATAGATAACGAAGGAAGGTATTGTTTTCATGTAGATTTTTTTTATTACGAATTGCGTGTGTAGTACACGTTTTCAGGCTCCCTAAACCCGAAATATGTGCTCTTAGGAATCGTTGTGTGTAAACAAAGTATTTCAAAAACGGAATATCATACGAAGTTTCAACTTGTTTAAAATTTAAACTTAAGGTGAGATTGTATAATGATTTTGACTGAAAATTTCGATTTTCGGGTTTTGTGTTTTTCAATAGTTCAGACCTAGATCTACCTGAAAAAACGTTAAATTATGTCAAAAAATGATTTTACTGAAAAAATTAAGATTTTACCAGGTTTACCAAAAAAATATCTTGTCAACAAGAACGAATGTTTTTCATATTTTTATACCAGTCGTTTTAGAGCAAAGGAAATTTAAGGTTTTTTAAATATCTGCATTATTGTTTTTAATATTCTCAGCTACTGGTCCAGCTTTCAAACAAACTGTTGATGGGAAATTTACTCGTTTGTGTAAATTTTGGTTTTTATTTTTGCTTTTTCCCGTAAATTTAGAATTTTAACATTAAGGAACATTTTTCTTGGAAATTATCAAACCTACCAGGCTGAATTTTTCAGCAGTTGTTTATCTTGTACATACACATATACCGACATTTTTATGACTTTGTCAGATGCTCCAAAAATTAGCAAATGCAAAAAACGTAGAAAAAAAATTGTAAAGACTCTATGTTATTCATTATTTTGTTTTTAAATTTATGGTCCAACAGATTAAATTGAAAAAAATTCAGTACCTAAAGAAACCTGACATAGAAGTGAGTAAACTTTTATTTCCCTATATTTTACCAATCCTATGAAAAATGTACCTAAAATGAGGAAATTTAACATTGACGGGATACAAAGTACAGTCTCCCCTTAAGCAATATGACTCAAAGGGGTCAGACACAAACATTTTTACCGAAAATCGCTCAAATAGTAGAAGTTTTTTTTTGCGATTTTTAACTTTTTTGCAATTTTCTCCAAAATAGCTTCCGTCTGCATTAGTAGTAATTGCAGAACAGTCAAACGTTAAAAAAAATAATAATCCAAAATAGCTTTAACAACTTTTTTTAAAATCGCCTCTTACATTTCCTATGTTCTACATAATAGAGTGAGCTCAATGCGTGCTGAAATTCGTTAAGGATTTTGCTCGCATGGTAAAAAAATGGTGTTCTAAAGATTGTGACATTAACCTTTTTTCCAACTGTTGTTGTTTGAATACAACATACGTTTGTATTTCAAAAACAACAAATTTTAAGCGCCGTGCCTTAACTTTCCGATGTTTTTTTACAAGCTACACACTTAAATTTTACGTTTTGTCCAGTAGAAACGCTGTTTTATTATTATAATATAATGTAATACGAGTTCATAACAGTCTCGTTGCAGTTAGTGGTCACCGGTAACATGTCTTGTTTTTATTCAGTTTGTGAGAATTACTTGGTGCATATTTTTGTACATAAAAATGTTTTTGTAATTACTTTTACTTGTGTATGTAGTTTAAAAACAAGCTCCTTATTAAGTATTTTTAAAAAACTTAAAAATTATATTGTTGTTTAAGAAGGGTTAATATGCATTTTAACCCACCGGGTTGGTCTGTAGGTAAAGTCGTCGCCAATATCAGCTGTTTAACAGCTGAATTTCGGAGACGAAGGTTCCTGGTTCAAATCCTAGTAAAGGTAGTTACTTTTATACGGATTTGAATACTAGACAGTGGTTGCCGGTGTACTTTGATGGTTGGGGCTCAATTAACTATACTCTCTCAGGAGTGGTCGACCTGAGTCTGTACAAGACTACACTTCATTTACATGTCACACACATCATCCTCATCTCATTGGGTCATGGGGTTGCTTATTGTTCTGAATTGAACAGATTGCAACGTACACATATTAGGAATTTAAAAAAAATAAAAGTATTTCAGGTTGATTTTTTTTAAAACTTAAAAATTATATTGTTGTTTAAAAGGGATAATATGCATTTTAGGAAAAAAGCGTTGCTACGTAATGAAATTCGTGGGGATATTTAAAACAACGACACAATTTTTATTTCAAACTTTTTTCCACAAAGATTAGTGATTTCTGTATTTCACTTATAAATTCGTTAAAAAACGAATTGTTTAAAGATTGCGTTGTTAGTATGCATTTAACGCCGAAATGTGTACGTTCAAAGTGATAGAAAATTAAAAACTTTACAACTTTTAATTCAATAAATTTGTAGTCGCTACAGTTGTTGGTAAGTCTGCTCCATATTTGTAGCTACTCGTTGTATGAAGCAGACTTACCAAAAACTGAAGGGGTAGTTCAAGCTACTGATGGTTAGTCACGAAATGAACTTTGTTTGAGACGAAGTGTAAGAGGGAAACAATCTACTGCGCATGCCCAGTTTCTCTTACAATCCTAAAAACATACTGACACTCGTAATTCATTGGAATACACTGTCCTTATTTTATACGTGACGAGTGGTACAGGAAATATTGTTTTGATTTGGCTATTCTGTTTTTACGTTTTAGGCTACATTTATACAAATAAAAGTATTTTAATTCGTTAAAACTCATTCCGTTTTTTTACATTTTAATTCTTTACATTTTATTCATTATTCTGTTGTGTTGTTACAAATTAGTTATCTATCCGTGTAGCCTGTTATTAAGTTTATCATGTCACCGTTCAAAAGCAGGGTAAAACAATTTGAAGTACGGAAAGGAATATTATTTTAAATGTAATTAAGTGTTGTAAAGAAGAAGCAGGTTTGTTCAGACGAATTGAGAAAAGCAAGATCTGACAGAATGAATAAGTATTGGCAAGAAAGAAATGAAAAGAAAATAAACTGCCGAAGAAAAAGAACTAACCAAAGAGACTAAAGTGATCCTTTGTGGTCATAAAATGAAAAAAAGAAGAAGCAAAAAATAAACTTTATAATACTACACAGTTGGATGTTTTTAGAAATGTACCTACTACGTTGGCAGCACCACATTGCCCACATTGAGTCATGGGTTCATCTCGTCATTACATTTGCTGACGATAAGGCATTGCTTGCTAAAAGTGGAGATCCTAGTTGCTTCAAACAAACTTCAAGAATGTTTAGACTAAATCCAACCATGTCTTAAAAAATGGAGAGTGAAGATTAATACTGTAAAGTCGCAGCATGTTACATTTACAATGCGGAGAAATACTTGTCCGCCGGTAAAACTGGAAGGTGTTGATTTACCACAAAGTGAAGTTGTAAAGTACCTGGGTATAATGCATCTTAACAGGCGGTTAACTTGTAAAACCCATGTGAGATTGAAGAGGAATGAATTGAATTTGACATACAAAAGGATGTACTGGCTGATTGGCGGGAACTCTTCACTCACTCTTGAGAATAAGTTGCTGCTTTACAAAATGTTACTTAAACCAGTTTGGTTGTACGGCGTTTATTTTTGGGGAACTACCAGCAAAAGTAACATAGAGGTAATTCAAAGGTTCCAGAATAAGATTCTTCGGGCTATAACAAGGGCACCATGGTTTGCAAGGAATGCAGAAATACAACATTATTGCAACCTTCCTGATGTAATGGACGAGGTCAGGCGTTTTAATATAAAATATCAGGCAAGACTTGAAAAGTCTTCTAAACAATGCAGAAGAAGTTAGGCGCCTGAAACGTTACCATGTTTTAGACTTGTCTGAAAGAGTTTAAATGTACACAAAATTATATTGAAAAGTATTCCATATTGTAAAATGTAAATCTTTGTAAATAGTAATTTTCTCTTTTAACATAATGAATAATTGATATAATGAGAGGTACTCAGGGTAATGAGGCCTCAACTTGTAATTTGTAAATTCAAAAGATTTGTTTATAGTTTATTTTTTAAAAACTGATTGAAAAGAATGTTACTTAAAAAAAAAACTACTTGTTTTGACGCGCCTAAACTATGTTTTTACCGCGGAAAAATCTTTTGTTTTCCCTCACGTCAAGCTCGGCTATCAACAATTACAAAAATTAATTAAGCAATTACAATTAATTAATTACAAAAATAATTTTTCTATAATTTGTTAACTTAATTAATTAATTAAGTAGTCATGTCTGTCGGTCAGTCATACGACTTTTGATTATTTTCTACTGAGCTTATTTAGCGTCGATTAGTGATTTTACATTTTTTAAATCTTTATAGAGATTGATTTTCATTTACCGTCATTCACGCAAGATTAAAATTAGGTTATATTTTTCAATTTATATGTTTTTAGTCTACAATTGGTTAAAAATAGTTTTCTATAATATTATTCATTATTTACATTGGTGAGAGAAATACTTGTGAGTGTTTCACACCATTTTTTTTGTTTTCCGTAAAGATTAGGAGTGTATAAAACAAGTTGAAGTGGGCTTGTTGTAGTAGTATTTTAAGAATTGCAAATAAATTTTCTCGTGAATACCGTTTTATGTAGTTGTAGGATTGTAATAAGCCCAAAAGTGAAAGCTAAAGATATTATAGGAGCATTTAACTTAATCCTTTCTAGAATGAATTGAATACTAATCCGACCGATTTTGATTAGAATTAATTTCATAACCGTGTGGTATACACGTGTTTAGCGTGAAAATTCTTGACTTAATATGTCCGCATTTATTTTGTGGGGAATAAACCGGTCGTATTTCGAATTTATCTCTCCGTGTATGAGTTGCCCCTTTCAGTAGTAATTGGGTCCAAGCCCAAATTCCATTAACATATTATTAAAACGGCCGACGTTCTCTCATTCATAGCAAAACTAACTGCGACGGTCGAATTTCAAGTAACGTTAGGTCCATGCTTCTAACCACACATTATAATTCCCTTCAATGCCTTCTGCATTGTACTTATTAATTTGTAAGGGAGGTCAAACTCCCTAATCTTAGGTACTAAATTGATGTGTCCCTTTTCCCTAGAATTCTACCCATCCGTTATTTCTCAAAGGATTTCCATTTTGACATTAATTAATCGGGGAATAAACCCCCTTCTACTAGTACTCACTAACACTACTTAGTTAAATGCTAAGAGGGACAATTTCATGAAATCTACTAGTATTACTCGTTCAAATCCACATGATGATACTTTGAAACCGTAGATTTTTGTAGTACAGTAGTATCCTGTTTAGTGCTTGAGATGCGTTCCGCATCCATCAGGCGCTAAACGAAACAGCGCTGTACGGGGTCGAGCGATTACGTACTGGTAACGTAATATAAGTTGACGATCGTCAGCGAGAGTAAGATTGGACTATGCGGGGGTTGGAAGTGCTACTATATGTGCTTTTCTAAATACATCATAGCGACAGCTCTAACCATGACAATATCATGTTGTTGTGGAGTAGTAGAATTATCATCCACACAAGAGATCGCCGGTTTGTAACATTATAAATAAGTTATACACAATTTATCATCATTCTTGCATTAATTTTTATTCTTTTTCATATATGATATTTTATCTTCTTTATTATTCTTATTTTTATATATTTAACAATTTGTAGTACATTTTCTTTTAACCATTTTTAGCAATGTAAACAAATTATATATGGTTTATTATTTAGAATGTATTTTGTTAATTTTTATCATTATCTCCAAAATCAAGATCTTGTGTCGTCATATTATTATTATTATCTGCATATTGTATATTATTACATGTTTATATATTTTAATATAACTATTAATTATACAAGATTAAATATGATGAGTTTGTGTCCGTCCTCCCATCTTGGAACCCAGAACACAACTTCAGAAAAATTATATAGTTTTCTTCTTTTCTTGTTACTTGAGTTACCTAGTAACGCAAATTTGCTTAAACTTCTTTACTACTTTTAAAATAATATTTTATTTTTTTAATACATTGCTTGGATCAGCTGTGTTTACAGTATTATGTTTTGACAGACCAAAATATAGATATGTTTAATTGTACCAGTATTTTGGTATATTACATTGTTTTACTCTTAACATTGATTTATGTTTACATTTATGTCGTTTTATAAACATCTTATTTTATTATTTTATTGATTCTTAATAATTATCGTAAATAATAAACATTACTTTTAAATAAGCCGTAATACTAGGCCTAAGCTATTAGTGTCCTTTTTCGTCATCAGCAGTAAACTTAATTACTGCACTCTGACATTTGTAGTGATAGACTATTTACTCCGTGAGTTCCGTCGATGCGAGCTTATTATCGTGAATAATACTAGTTTTACGGTAATTTCAAAATGTTATTGTATTTGTAGGGTTATCATATTTTCATTGTTTTCAGTAAAGTTATGTTAAATTGCAATTTAATTTTAAACGATTCACTTTCTTTTATATTACTACTTACTTATTTAGTGTGACGGGTCATGAACTGAATTTTATTACTGAAGTGTTTGTGGTGGTTACATTTTGAGTTACACGCTTGATACATGTCTTATGTTTTCGGGTTGGCCGATGTAAGTAGGATAGATAGTATACTGTCCTCCACATGATAGGCGCAATCGTCAACTTATAGCGCGTTAACAGACATAATAACCAGTTATTTTCCTGTGTCCTGAAGGAGCTGACAAAAGATGACTTCCAGCACTGTTTCCAACAATGGAAAATTCGCATGGAGCGTTGTAGGGATAGAGAAGGAGTGTATATTGAAGGTGACAATAAGTGATTATGTTTAAATTTAAAATTAAATGTTTTACAACGTCAGTCACGTTATTTAATAGCCACACTTCGTGCATTAAGCGTGTTCCCTTAACCCGAAGTATAGGTCTGTCAGACCCATACAATTTTTTTGTTTGAGTATATTGCATACACTGGTAATAATTTGGGGCTGGCAGCTTGAGTACCTTTTCTTTAGTACTTTTGGACTTGTGTGAAATAGAAGGTTAGTTTTCTTTTGTGCGGGATATTGTGTAGGAGTATTTTGCGTCGTAGTTACCAGGTATGTGAGACCTATACTTCTGATAATGTACATTTTAGTGTAGGTACTTGAAACCTATACTACTGATAATGTACATTTTAGTGTAGGTACTTGAAGCCTATACTACTGATAATGAACTGATTACTGTAGGTGTACGAGGCCTATACTGCTGGTAACGAACATTTTTATGAATTTATGTAATAAGTTATATTGCTCCTGCATTTTCATTTACAAATAATTTAGCCAATATTTGTGCTACTATGGATCCGGAAAATCAGTTAAGCACTTCTAAACAGAATTATAATCCTGAAGAAAGAGGGTTTAGGTGTGCTGAGTTAAACTTTGGCGATAATTATGAATCTGTTGACGATGAAGACAAGGATCCAGACTATGTACTAGACGATGCAAGTGATGAAGAAATGGATACGTCTAGTGAACATGATGGCCTACAAAATTTAGTTTCATCTGATTCAGATGACTCGTGTGCGGTTCAAGACAAAGATGGTTCTGGAAATGATTCACATATACCACAATATTTTTATGGTCAGGGGAAAGAAAATTTTATTGTTTATGCGTGAGTTTGTGTATGTTACATATTTTGGCTACAAATTGTAGCCTATACATGTGTTCAATTACATTTTTTGTTCAAACCATTCTTCACTTTATTGTATAATTTTATCATAGTAGGCCTACCTAACTTTACATTAAAATATTAACCATTAATAACTTTTCGCGTAACTTTTGTTGACATTACTTTTAATGATATACATTACTTAAATAATTTTTTAGTGTTTTATATAATGTTTTACTGCATCTTTGAAAAATAAAAATTGAAGTACATCACTGTATTTGAAGCGTTAAAAGCCTAGGTCTGATAGACCTATACTTCTGAGCGATCTAGGTCTGGTAGACCTATACTTCCGATTAATGAAAAATTTTCTATACTTCGGGTTAAGGGTTAAGTAATTTTATTGAACAGAAATATGCAAAATACTTTATTTTATAAAAATACGTCAATTTTGACAAGTTTTAGTTGCTTAAAAAATTATAAATGTTTTCCGAAATAGTTTTACAGTCCGCATATTGCTCTTCTTACCGGAGGCCATCGAGTTATATAAACAAAGAGTAGTTAACAGCTACAACCTTCATACTAGTTAAAACAAGTAATACAGAACTTGATTTTGTATTATACTACCTTGCAGTCTTGCTTGTGTATAGTTAAGCCGAGGCAAATCTCTTTGGACATACAACAAATATTCACTACCTCTTAGCGTATATGCCTTGCCGTTACTTATTCCTTACTGCCTTTCCAGTCCGCCCCCAAAAACTACGGATACATAATACAGACGTTCACCCTTACTCACCTACCCTGTTTCAATTCTCTATCTTACTTCGCTCTCTAAAACCATCCACCTTACATACGAAAAACCTCTTTTCAAACCCCATAACCCCATGAATTTAATCAACAAATAAATTGAGCCGGCGACATTTTCACTCCCCCCTACTCTTCCTTACACTACAACTGCAAATATGTACCGTACATTTCCACAATTTGTTTTCATTCATAGCACCCTTTCTAAACTTCGAAAATGTCTCGTACTAAAAGATCTACCTTAAATTTTGCGTGAATTTTTCAATAATTCCTGTACCTGATTCGCTCTACCCTTTATAGTTCTTTGGTAAATATGTTTACCACTGGCAATACGGTCAATTTTTTAAAGAATAAGCTATGCACTTGAACCCTATTGGCATTTTATGGTTTTATAGATGTTCTTTGGTAAGTAGGCTATCCACTTTTTTAAATAAGTACGCAGCAACCATTTGATTCAGGAGTTACACGAATGTGGTAAGGATTCATACCAGCGTACGCAACTGAGTTGTTTTGTTGTTACTTTTGTACAGCGCTTAGAAAATTCGAGATTTTTCGGTAAAGCAAGCATTTATCCTAATATAAAGTTCAGATAAGTTTTTCTACACATTGTTCTGTTATATAGGACTACAAGTTGTTTTATTAAGCTTTCTTACCACTAAACATTATGTGATTCCCATTTCAATAAACGTTCCTTGGTAAGTATACTTACCAGGGCTTAACATAAAAAAATGAATATCTTACTGTTGTGGCACTAGAAATACAATATTAAAGTCCCTATAAAACAAAATTTAACATTTTACAACATGTAGACCTATATTTTCCCCCGTAGTACTGCCCTATAAAGGGTTAAGGCACATTCCCACGGCGCTAGTTTACTTGCTTCTAGTACTAGCAGAACCTACTAGCGCGTCGATGACGGTTCCCACGGAGCTAGTTAATTATTGCCAGTGCTTTGAAAACATATATGAGTTCTGTCGGGTATTGTTGTGCAAAGTAAAGCTTACTAGCAACTAGTAACGTTTCGAAACGTTCACACCGAGCTAGTTTACTAGCGTAAGTTAACCCTTTCAGTACCAAACTCCGGAAAACAGGAAGTCGATATATTTTACGTAGTGGCAACATCCGATTTACCGGATGTCCGTAAGTTATGCATAAAGTGCCAACGTTCGGATGAGCGAACATTTAAAAAAATAAAATGGAATAATGTATTTTGAAACCGCCTCCAGTGCGTAGTGATTAGCACGCTAACTTGCAAAGCGAAAGATCCCAGGTTCATTTCCCGGCTAGGGTCTGGAAATTTTAATACGTTAAAACCACCGTTAAGGTACGAAAACCCACAGTAGTTGCTAATAACCAAGCTGTCGATGCGACTTTAAAATTAACTAAAAAAAATATTTTTATTGTTAGAACGATTTATTTTTTTATGAACATAATAAAATTTAATTTTTAATAGGAAATTTTATTTTTATGTAACTTTGAAATTTTGGTAGCCAATGGCAGGCCTACGCCAAAAAAATTTCGAAATACGGGCTGGCACATTTTGTACACCCTTATTCAAATTAAATGGCTTTAGATCAAACTTTTACATATCGTTTCGGCACTGAAGGGTTAACCACGTGACCTTTTATCCCTTACTAGCGCTAGTAAAATGAAACTGTTCAAATTCACTTGTGCTTGTGAACTCAATTGGATTCAAATAGTAAATGAATAAATAGAATTACTTAATACATAATTTTACATATTTATTTAAAATTTATTCACAAATTTCAACTTCACCTTTACAGTAGATGCTGAAAGTGGTGTCCTTGAACGCTTACACATTTTTGCGCTCGTTCAATGTTATTAATGTACACACGACGCGATACGGAAACGTCTATAGCTTGAATGGCTGTCACGATGTTATTGTTTAGCTCATATATACTGCGGGGGTTTGTTTGGTAAGCAGTTCGTTTTAAATAACCCCATAGAAAAAAATCGCACATACTCAAATCGGGTGAACGAGGAGGCCACAAATCTTTACTAACAACTTGCATGGGAAAAGCCTGATTGGTATGAGATAGGGACTGGCGAGACGTGTGACATGTTGCACCATCTTGCTGGAAAAAATTGCACTCTATAATAATATAATAATTAAATAATAATAATAATATAAATTGTACTATAAAGGCCAGTCGATCACATCGCGATCAGTGCTGCCAATACAGCATATGAAAATCACTCGAGCGGCGGGCTACTTTTAAATGAATCACCCAGTAGTTGCTAGTTGCTCGTTCCCATGACGCTGGTACAAGCTGTTAGTGTAAGTAGTAAACTTAGCGTTTTGGGAATAAGCCTTTCAAATTTTATAAAATTGTTATCTTAGTGGCTTTAAAATTTAAAATTAGAAATGAACAGAAATTTAAATTTTAGTCAACAATACGAAATGGATCTGTTTCAACTTCAAATTTTGTAATCTCCTATTTCTGAAGACGTTCGAATGCCCATTTCTTCCAAGGCTGTCAAATACCACGTTATTTGGTTAGCTTTCCTGAACAACAGTGAGGAAATTAAGCCCTTCAAAAGATAAATAACATCCTCGATTTAGACCAACGTTTTTTATCCATATACGAAATTACTGCCCATAACAGACAGGTGGAGTGCCAAATTATTTACACTCAATCTGGTCATTGCAGGGCTAAAATAAATAGTTCTGTTTCTTATCACATGGTCAGCCAATTAAATGACTAAATTATTTAAGAACAGAAGAGGTAGAGGTGCAAAAGACACTAATCAGAGTTGCCTCCTCTGAAAGTAATGAATTTCATTATACAGCCAGACCCTGTGGTGAATGAAATGAAGGTGTCATTTGCAGAGTGGAAAATATGTGCTTTTCAGAGGGCCCGGCATGCTGATAAGTGTAATTTTCCACTCAGTGAGAAGGCAATGGTAAACCACCTCACTCCTCATTTTACTTAGTAAAACCTCTACAGGTTCAAACCAGCCTTTCGGCTGACCTAAACAACATACGAAAATAAATTTACTATTCATCTTCGTCGATACTTTTTAATCTAAAGTGAAATTTAATTTTTTACTTTTCTCTCTTATTCACATTGTCATTGTTATTTTGTATATTTTTTCCATATTTTTTTTTGTAATTAACTTTATTGTATAATTTTATTTGGTTGAAGTAATAGCAAAGGCTTCACTCATGTCACTTTCGTTTTGTTATAATGATTTGCTTAAAGCCAGATTGTAAATAAATAAGTTAAATTAAAAAACGTTCTTCAAATGTTTTAATATGCATTAATGGTAAAAAATTAATTGGCAAAAGTGTATACAATTAAATTCAAAGAAAATTTACAAAAAGTTTAAATTTTGATGGGGTAAGTTTTTTAAACAACTTAGTTTAACATCAAATTAATGTTTTTCCTAATTCTGATTATAAAAATCAATCTCTAGTAAAAGTTGGTTTTCATTTAGAATTTTATCTAGTCTACTCATAATTAAACTGTTATGTTTTTCAATATCTACATTTGCAAGGAAAAGTCGTGTGAACGTTTCATACCAGATTTTATTTTGAATATTAATAAATCTGAAAGATTATCGGTCCTTAAAATCTTATTATTTTAGGTAATTCTTATTACCTTATTATAAACCTTAATTTTTTTTTGTAATCCCTAATGTGTGTACATTGCAATCTGTTTAATTCAGAACAATAAGCAATCCCATGACCCAATTAATTGAGGATAGTATGACGTGTATGTATGAGGTGTAGTCTTGTACAGACTCAGGTCGACCATTCCTGAGAGAATATGGTTAATTGAACCCCAACCATCAAAGTACACCGGTAACCCGCCGTCAAGCATTCGAATCCGTATAAAAGTAACTACCTTTACTAGGATTTGAACCAGGAACCTTCATCTCCAAAAATCAGCTGTTAAACAGCTGATTTTGGTGACGGCCTTACCTCTAGACCAACCCGGTGAGTCAATAAACCTTAATAAACTTAATCTTATTATAAACCTTATTATTTTGTATAAGACAAGTTTTTGGGTCCTGATTCTCCAAATATGCACATAACGGGCAGTTGGAATATTAAATGAATTGCATTCGATCTGTTGGTTCCAGAGATACAAAAATAGTTCTGTTTCTTATCACATAGTCAGCCAATTATATGATTTCTATTTAAGAACAGAAAAGTTAGAGGTTTAGTTTAAAAGTCACTAATCAGAGTTATCTTCTCTGAGAGTAACGAATTTCACTATACAGCCAGACCTTGTGGTGAATGAAGTGAAGGTGTCGTTTGCAGGGTGGGAAGTCGATGCTTTTCGGAGGGCCTGGCATGCTGATAAGCATACTCTTTCAACTCAGTGAGGAAGGCAATTGTAAATCACCTCACTCCTCGTTTTTACTTTGTAAAATCTCTACCAGTTGGAGTGTCAAATTATTTACACTCAATCTGTTAGTTGCAGGGCTAAAATAGTTCTGTTTTATATCACAAGGTCAGCCAATTAAATGACTGAATCATTTAAGAACAGAAGAGGTAGAGGTGTAAAAGACACTAATCAGAGTTATCTCGTCTGGAAGTAATGGATTTCATTACACAGCCAGACCCTGTGGTGAATGAAGTGAAAGTGTCATTTGCAGAGTGGAAAATAATATATGCTTTTCAGAGGGCCCGGTATGCTGATAAGTGTACGTTTCCATTCAGTGAGGAAGGCATTAGTAAACCTCCTCACTCCTCGTTTTACTTAGTAAAACCTCTACAGGTTTTCAAACCAGCTTTTTGGCTGATGACCTAAACAACAACAAAATCTCTACAGGTTCAAACCAGCTTTTCGGCTGTTGACCTAAACAACATTCTCCTAATGATGCTTAGATAAGGTAAAGTGCCGATTGAAACCAAAAAAATTATTTACCCAGTCTATTTAGTTCACCCCCTTCTGATGTTAGCAATAAGTCCACGCAAAGTACCGGTTTATACCCTAGTATATAATATATTGTCTAGATGGATAATGCATTATAGTAACTGCATTATGATACACTATGCATCAACAACTGACCTACATTGTAATTTAATTATCTGAGGTCAAAGCCAAGCAGACGGATGATAGGATTTAGGTTAAATTGTTAAGTTATACCGGTTAGACAATTGTTTTTGTACGGTGATCATTGCCTCATATAATTGAATAAATTGGTGTCAACTTGAAATTCATTTTAAAGTATAAAAAAACCCGTTCATGAGTCAACGCGTCATATGGTTGGTGGAAATTTTTAAAAACTTTTAAGCCCTACCTTTGACTTATGGCAAAAATCATTAGAGATTTCTTTATGTGCTCTTTAAGAGGAACGGATGATACTATTTTTGTTTTCAAATTCCGATTTTAATTACTTAATGTCTAGTTTTGGGGTACTTCCGATCGAAACTGGAACTTCAGACCTAATCCAGGTTCACAAACTTTTTGGATAAATTAAGAATCCGAAAACCATTTATTGATATCTTCTCTTGTAGTTTCTTACGATTGGATGCGACAGACGGACGGACAAAGGAAAATTATGGAGACAAAAATTAAAATTAAATTTTAACAAAAATTAAATTAAATTTTAAAAATTAAAATTATAGCGGACTTCCCCCGATACCCTCTAAAATGAGAGCGGACTTCCACCGTTTCTCTCTCTCTCTCTTTCTCTCTCTCACCCTCTCTCTTTCTTTCTTTCTCTCTGTCTCTCTCGACCTATTTTTACATTAACTGAATTATTCTAATAGGGAGATTATTTTTGTTGCGTTAACTATTCAGGTAAATAAGGAACCTGAACCTAAGTTCTCTAGATATTGAGGCGGCCAGGGATACTTTTTGTGAGCAGTATGTGCTGAAAACGACCATGTGATTCGTTAAACGACTATTTAATTCCAGCCGTTATTCTGAATCTGAAAAGATAGCTGGATTACAGTTGACAAACGTATGAGTAATACAAAACAAAATAAAAAGTCTTTTAGACCTCTACATCTTGTGTTCTTAAATTTTTCCGTCATTTAAGTACCTGACCATGTGATAAGAAACGTACTAGTAATTATTTTTTGTAGCCCTGTAACTACCAGATCGAGTGCAAATAGATTTAACACTCCACCTGTCTGTTATGGCCAGAAAAAATGTGAAGATCAATTTATTAAAATAAGGGTACCAAAAATATTTCACTAGCGCAATACATTCTTATTTTATACCATAAAGGAAATTTTAAAAAAATTTTATTTCAAAAATAAAAGATGAAAACGTAGAACCTGATTACGTGGACGCAGAAGGTAAACGAAAACAGCGGCTTGGTTTTTATCAAGAAATTCATTTAATAAGTAAGAAAGAGACTTTAAGTTAGAAGCCTATAAACAAAGTCTTAAGCATATTTGAGTTCCTAATTAGATTATAATATTCTTAATAAATTTAATGTTTTCAAATCTAAGAAAACGAGGGGTGAGGTAATTTAAAATTGCCTTCCTCGCTGAGTGGATAAGTATGCCTATTATCATGTCAGGCCTTCTCAAAAGCATCGACTTTCCACCATGTAAATGATACCTTCACTTCATTCACCAAAGGGTCTGGTTGCGTAATGAAATTCATTACTCTCGGAGGAGATAACTATGACCACGGTATTTTACACCTCTACCTCTTCTGGTATTAAATGCTTCAGTCGTATAGTTGCCTGACAATGTGATAAGAAACAGAAGTATTTTTACTTTCACTTGCCTTTATGAAAATATAGAAAGAAAAGTATTGTTTTCATGTCGATTTTTCGAAATCGAGTTTTCACCGGATCTAACGTTTTCAGACTCCCTGAACCCAAAAAACGTGTTTTAGCGATTGGTATGTGTGTGTGTGTGTGTGCGCGCGCGCGTGCGCGTGTGGGTGTGTGTGTGGACAAAATATCTCAAGAACGGAACATTGTCCGAACTTGGAACTTGATACTTAAGTTAGACACCACTATCGGACACAGCTCGAACATTTTCATCGAAATCGGTCAACCGGAAGTAATAGCTAGTTTATTCCTGTCATTTTTCACTTTTTTACGATTTTGTCAAAAACAGCTCCTTCGATTTTTTTTAAATCGGCTTATTATAGCATTTTTTATGCTCTACATGAAAGGGTAGTCACCATGTCGGCTGAAATTCGCGGAGAGGCTGTTTTCTCGTAAAAATATTGATTTTTTTAAGATTACGATTTAATTATGCATTTTAACGCAGAAATGTATATAATAAAAGTTATAAAACATTTAAAATCCTATAAATTTTATTTCAAACAGTTTTTTATAACGCTTAATTTAGCGGTAGTTAGCGATTTTTTGTTTTTTTCTCACGAAAACGTGTAAAATGTCGATTTTTTTAACATTTTAGCCTTGATATGCATTTTACGACAAAAGTGTATATAATTAAATTTATAGGAAATTAAAAGATCTACAACTTTTACTTAAAGCATTTTTCTCTACAGAGCCTAGTTTAGCGTGAAAGAGTAATTTTCCGTATTATTAAGCCTGACTAAGGTTAGTTTCATAATTCACTTATGATTAAAAACAGGTTGTGTTTTTGAGGTTACTTTTTTATTTATATCTATTCTAATATATCTAAATATCTTCCTAATATCTAATCTAATATCTGATTGTTTATATCTAACCTAATTTTTAGGTTATATTTTTAATGAAATAAAGTTGTGCGAGTGTTTCACGCCAGATTTTTTGAATCCCTTGAACTAGCAGATCGAGTGCAAATAATTTAAGCACTCCACCTGCCTGTTATAGGCATTCAAGTTAAAGAAAACTTTATATTCAACAACCTACAAAAATAAAAGATTGAATAAAAACAAAGTTCACATATAGATTTCTCTTTTATACATATATGTGAAAATATGACACCAAAAACACATTAAATATAATGCATTTTTCAGATAGATATATCGATAAGATATAATATAACAAAAAAATCATATATATACTGAAAGAAAATAACAAGATCTGAACATTAGAACATTAAAGAGACAACTGCATGTATATAAAAGAAGAACATATCCAAAGGTAAGATGTGCTGCGGCATAAGATTCCGTTTTCATGTTATAGGTAGGTCACTAGAATGGAGTTGTTTGCATTCTTATTCATTCCCTTCTTTTCTTCTTTTTATTTTTTCAATATCTTACTTATATTCTTCTCTTTATTTCTTATTTGATTCCGCCTTTTGTCTGTTTTTCTTCGTTTTTTTTTTATTCAATTTGGAATAGATATCGGTTTATTTTTGCAAATTGTTAAAATAAAACAAGGGGAATGTAAAGTGATGGTACGGTATTAGAGGAAATAAAGGTAGTTTTAAGGGTAGTTTTTTTTAGATATTGTAGTGATATCACACACCGTAACATCTTTTTCCTAAAGAGAAAGAATTCATCTTCCATTTATATGTTGTTGATGTTTATCTATTATCATCTTGTTGGATTTGAAAATGATGTTTTTGTTTTTGTTTATATCTTTAGCAAGTGTTCTTTTGTTCAATGTAATGGCTTATTCTTGTTTATTTTTATTTATATATTTTTGGTTTTTGATGCAAAGATATTGTCTGATAGTGGTATTTATTCGTGTTATTTCTTTTTAAATTGAATTTTAGTTTTATGACAATTATTCTTTTGGTGCAATAATGTATGGTGGTATAATATTTGGTAACAGTGGTTGTAGCTAGGAATAAATCTATCAGGATCTTCCAGACACGTATCCAGAAATTTTTGGGGTCGGGGGAAAAATAAAATATATTGACAATTATCGGTAAGGTCCTTTACGGGATCTGGGTAAATTAAATAATTAACACACTAAAGTTTAAAATTACAAGTGTTTATTAAAACTAAAAAAAAATTATAAAATAAAGTGACTAAAATATATAAGTGAATTACAATTAAATTACTTATAATAAATAACAAATTATTTATAATAACTAATAACAAAATAAACAACTTAAACAATTTACTAAATACTACTTACAACAGATACAGAAATAATATTTAACAATAAATGTCGACCTTTTCAAACGCACTGTTACAATTCACTCACTAGTTCACAGAAAAAACAGAACTGAACTGAAACAGAATAACTCGCGTCGCTTATATAGATGGGTGAATGGAGATTTCGAGAGAGACAGATAATTTTGACAACAATAAAAATATAAAATTCTTTTTACGGCTTCTGGATGAATCTTATCAACTGTAAACTAATTAGGATTGAATAGAAGGTGTTACAAAAAGGCCAATTATCTAAATAGGTACCCGACACGACTTTCACAATACCTGTACAACAATAGTCAGGCCTACCTTTACCATAAGAACCGTTTATTACTATTTCTTAGAAACCTATCAATACTTTTTACTTTCTCTTACCTATATGAATATATAGGAAGGAAAGTATTGTTTTCATGTCGATTTTTCGAAATCGAGTTTTCACCGGATCTATACGTTTTCAGACCCCCTGAACCCAAAAAACACGTTTTTAGCGATTGGTCTGTTTGTGTGTGTGTTTGTGTCTGTGTGTGAACAGAATATCTCAAGAACGGAACATCGTACGAACTTGAAACTTGAAACTTAAGTTACGTACCACTACCGGACTCGACACGAACATTTTCATCAAAATCGGTCAACCGGAAGTGGTAGTTTATTCGTGTAATTTTTCACTTTTTTGCGATTTTCTCAAAAACTGGTCATACGATTTTTTTTAAAATCGCCTGGTTTACTCAATTTTTTATTCTCTACAAGATAGGGTAGGCGTCATGTTTGCTGAAATTCTGGGTGAGGCTGTTTTCACGTAAAAACGTTGTTTTTTTTAAGATTACAGCTTTAATATGCATTTTAGCGCAAAACTTTATATAATAAAAGTTGTAGAGAATTAAAAATTCTACAACTTTTATTTCAAACAATTTTTTGTATAACGCTTAGTTTAGCGGTAATTTGCGATTTTCTGTTTTTTTCTCACGAAAATGTGTGAAAAATTGATTTTTTTAAGATTTCGGCCTTAGTATGCATTTTACGACAAAAGTGTATATAATTTAACTTATAGAAAATTAAAAGATCTACAACTTTTATTTAAAGCATTTTTCTCTACAGAGCCTAGTTTAGAGAGAAAGAGTGATTTTCCGTATTTCTAAGCCAAACTGAGGTTGATTTTCATTTTGCATCATTCACTCATGATTAAAATAAGGTTATGTTTTTGAGGTTAGTTTTTTGTTTATTTCTAATATTTTATTATTAATGTTAGGTTTATTGTTAATTATTTGCATTGGCAAGAGAAAGTTGTGTGAGTGTTTCACACCAGATTTTTTATTTACGTTAACATTTTTAAACTCTCGGTCCTTCCGAAAATTCTCGAACACTTTCCTTTTTGTTATTGTCACAATATTGATACAAAAACAAACACACACACACACACATTTGATCCTCGTATATGGCTAATATTAGACCACGTCAGTTACTTTAGACGTTTTTAGAAGCTCTTTTTGCAGCCCACTTTCTCAGAATTCGGTCACTATACCTTTTTTCCTTTCTTCAGTTCGTCCGGTTTATTGGTTTCGTGGAAGCCCTAAAAGTCCATAATTAGTTTTCTGAATTTGGTTTGGTTCATAAAGTTTTTTTTGGTTTATTCCAGTTTTCTCAATATATTTTCTGACTGCATTAAACTATTTATCCGGCACCTCAGGTCTATTGTTAAGTGTCTTAAAAATTTGTTTTGTCAACCGGTTTTCATCCATTCTATAAAATTGACCGTAAAATTTTAGCCTTTTTTTCTTAATAATTTCCATTAATCGTTCATTTTTTCTAGACATTTCGACTCCGGGTCAGGTGTGACACTTTTTCATCAATAATGTTCATTTATCACCCTTCTAATCATTTGAATCAGTAGTAAAAAATAGTCGGATGTAAAACAAAAGAAATGTGTATCTTTTAATAAACAGTCTACTTCATCCAACACCACAGGAAACGTTTGAAAGCGTGAAGATTATGGTAGCAATTTTAATTTTACACTATTGTCACGCTATACAGGGTGATTCACGAAGATACGCAGAAACTTTGGGAGCCCATTGTGCATGTAAAATTAATGAAAAAATTTATATAATCATGGGTCCGGAAATGCTTCGTTACCGAGTAACGGCTAGCGAAAGATTTCGCCCGGATTTCAGCTCACCAGGTGAAATGAGGTTTTCCTGAAATTCTGGTAAGGCAGATTAAGGGGCGAATTCAATCGTTTCTTATGGGTTTTGACCTGATAAATTGAATAAAACAGGTCCCCGAACTGTAAGTTAAATAGTTTTTGAGAAAACCAGTGTCAAATGCAAAAAATGGAGTGAAAAAACACATTTTTTCATCTTTGTTTTTCCGGTTAATTTTACTTTATACTGTTATGAATAAAAACTCATTTAATCAAACATCTATTCGCTTTCTGTGTACTTTATTTACACCGGTTTGTTCAGAATAAAATTTTCTACATGTTTTATTCAAACATTTTAACTTTTTCTTGGTGAAATAACAAAGTTATTCTTGCCCAAAGATGAAAAAATGTGTTTTCACTCCATCTTTTGCATTTGACACTGGGTTTCTTAAAAAGTATTCAACTTACAGTTCGGGGACCTGTTTTATTCAATTTATCAGGTCAAAAACCATAAGAAACGATTGAATTCGTCCCTTAATCTACCTTACCAGAATTTCAGGAAGACCTCATTTCACCTGGTGAGCTGAAATCCGGGCGAAACTTTCGCTAGCCGTAACTCGGAAACGAAGCATTTCCGGACCCATGTTTATATAAACTCTTTTCATTATTTTTACATGAACATTGAGCTTCTAAAGTTTCTGCATATTTTCGTGAATCACCCTGTATAACTACAGAAAAACTTAGTGGATTTTCTGAACAGAGAATCCAGTTTCTTTTAATTTTAGCTTCTGAGTCAGATAATGCACTCAAGAAAACCTAAATAAAGAACCTGATGGGTCTTTTTAGAGAAGATAGTCCATTCGAATAAACATTTAATCCATCCTTATGCATTATGTAATACGGACGATGGGGAATACCCGAACGGGCAATCACCAGGGCGTGTAAATGAATTCTTATTTATTAATCACAGCGTTAAATTCCGGATAATCACTTTAGTTATCCCTTCCCTAGTCACCGTGTCATCTCTAAACCTTCATTCCCGTATACTCACTTAATGAAATAGACCTTCCATTCTATTTGACATTTCAATAAGTAATGAGATGCTATTAGTTGGAGGGGAAACCTGACAAGAAGGCAATTATATAAGACCTTTCAAAACAGTACGTTCTTATATCTTCTATCACCTAATTTTGTCCACAAAGATCTTCCTGATAGGATTTTGTAGGAAGGTGGTTCACCGTAATCTAATAAAATTTGATTAAATCATTATTTCAAGCTCAATTTACTTTGAATATTAATATTTCTCTTTATGATATCTGATTTTCCACTAATTAAATCTCAATTGTTTTACAAATGTACTCAAATCTTTGAAAAAATCTGGTGTGAAACACTCACACAATTTTCTCTTGCCAATGAAAATAATTAACTATTAACATTAGTAATAAAACATTAGAAATTTAAAAGTTATTGCTCGGCTCTCATCATGCGGTTCTGGGTTCGAATCCCATTCAAGCACGGCATATTTTCATACGTTACAAAAAATCATTTCATCCGCACACAGTTGAATCCCAACGACGTCACTAATGATCTTGCAATTGATGCGACGTTAAATAAATAAATATAGAAAACATTAAAAATAAACAAAAACCTAACCTCAATAAATATAACTTAATTTTAATCTTGAGTGAAAGACGCAAAATGAAAATCAACCCCAGTTTGGATTAAAAATACGGAAAACTACTCTTTCACGCTAAAGTAGGCTCTATAGAGAAAAATGCTCTAAATAAAAGTTTTAGATCTATTAATTTTCTATAAATTTGAATATATGTATATACTTTTGTCGTTAAATGCTTACTAAGGCTGAAATCTTAAATAAAATCGGTTTTTTACACATTCATCTAGTTCAGAGTGAAAGAGTAATTTCCCGTATTTTTAAGCCAAACTGACGTTGATTTTCATTGTGCGTCTTTCACTCATGATAAAAATTAGGTTATGTTTATTGAGGTTAGTTTTTTTGTTTATTTATAATGTTAGGTTATATTGTTAATTATTTTCATTGGCAAGAGAAAGTTGTGTGAATGTTTCACACCAGATTTTTGCTAAAGGAGTACATACGAGTCCTTCATACTAATACAGGAGTTTATCAGAGTATATCAAAGAAAAAAAAAAATAAAAACATATTTTTTTGAAGAAAAGAGTATTTTTTTCTGTCCCAACTAATTTGTACAGTATAGTATCTCTCGAAAAAATGGCATTTTACCAATCAATCCTAAAATCTATCTGGACATACAGAATCCAGCTTTGGGGGAAAATATTAGGAATTAACATCAACATTGTACAATAGTTCCAATCTAAATTTAAACGCTTTGTTACGATTAAGAGTTGTTATGATTCTCAATACCAAAAAAAAATTGTTGGAAATTTAATTAAATTAAAAAATTCTTTTAAATCGATATTTTTTTTAAACTTCACTGACAAAACAACATTTATTGTTTTATTTCTTTATTGTTTTATGTCCTTCCTACAAAGATTAATTAATAATGACGTCAGGTTAATTCTTTTCAACGGAATTAAAACAACAAGAAAAAAATCTAATAAAGAAACAATTCTATATGAGTGAGAGAGATGAAAGAATTGATGAGTATATGTGATAGATAAAGAGGTAATGATGAAAGAGTTAATAATTACTAAGGGGGTTAAGTTGCTTTTGTTTCAAAGATAACAATAGCTATAGAAGGGGACTGACTATTGCTAGTAGATCCCTCTTTGTTTCCAACAAGCTAACTCACCACTGCTTCGTCTGCTATATCACATGTACTATTTTATATAATATATATCTATTATATAAAATACACTCACTGAATATTGAGATGAAATTACTTAGCAACTTTACTTTTTGATTATCCTTGATCTTCTAACATCAAACAAATGAACCGAGTGGATTAATTGGAAAAGAGAAAAAATGAAATGTAAAAAATCAACCATTGTACATACTTTATCCGAATTAATTTCATTAAATAAATGATACATATTTGTTTACTGTCCATAACAGATAGGTGGAGTGTCAAATTATTTTACATTCAATCTGTTCATTGACCCACCGGGTTGGTCCAGAGGTAAATTCGTCGCCAAAATCAGCTGTCTAACAGCTGATTTTTGGAGACGAAGGTTTCTGGTTCAAATCCTAGTAAAGGTAGTTATTTTTATACGAATTTGAATGCTAGACAGTGGTTACCGGTGTACTTTGATGGTTGGGGTTCAATTAACCTTACTCTCTGAGCAATGGTCGGCCTGAGTCTGTAGAAGACTACACCTCATTTACACGTCATACATATAATCCTCATCTCATTGGGTCATGGGGTTTGCTTATTGTTCTGAATGGAACAGATTGCAACGAACACCCATTAGGTATAAATACAAATATCTGTTCATTGCATGGCTAAAATAAATAGTTCTGTTTCTTATCAAATGGTCAGCCAATTAAATGACTGAATCATTTAGGAACTGAAGAGGTAGAGGTGTAAATGACACTAATCAGTTATCTCCTCTGAAAGTAATGAAGTTCATTATACAGCCAGACCCTATGGTGAATGAAGTGAAGGTGTCATTTGCAGAGTGGAAAATATGTGCTCTTCAGAGGGTTAGGCATGCTGATAAGCGTACTTTTCCACTCAGTGAGGAAGGCAATGGTAAACCACCTCACTCCTCGTTTTACTTAGCAAAACCTCTACGGGTTGAAACCAGTCTTTCGGCTGATGACCTAAACAACAAAATAAAATTAAAATAAAAAAAAATTATTTAAAATTTAAAAATTATTTAAGATAATAAATTGAAGCCATTATATCAGCCACTTATATGACTGAACTATTTAAGAACAGAAGAGGTAGAGATGTAAAAGACACTAGTCAGAGTTATCTCCTCTGAGAGTAATGAATTTCACTATGCAGCCAGACCCTGTGGTGAATGAAGTTAAGGTGTCATTTGCAGGGTGGAAAGTGAGTGCTTTTCAGAGGGCCTGGCATGCTGATAAGCATACTCTTTCAACTCAGTGAGGAAGGCAATTGTAAACCACCTTACTCCTCGTTTTTACTTAGTAAAACCTCTAGAGGTTCAAACCAGCTTTTCGGCTGTTGACCTAAACAACAACAATTGTCACAATACATATAGTACTTAACACAACACAATGCAATAACAAAACTTGCACTAAATTACACTTTGCAACATCCAGGCATTACACAACATAACCTCAAACAAATGTTCGAGCCATGTCCTGTAAACATATGTTTTTCAAGGATAATACGAGGAAAATGGAAGTACAGTATTCAGATGAACTAATATCCCCTAGCCGTGGAAGTGAGAGAATGCATAACGCTCTCACTCGCACAAGCCATTCGCGCCGTTTCAAAAACATTGTCTTTAATTTTGCTCATTGTTGTGAGCAAGCGTTTATGCATGCAGTAAACTAAGAAGCAAGATAACGACTGTAGTATGTTTTCAGATTTGTATTATAACGGTAAAGACCTTTGAGCGCATGCGTAGTTATGGCACATATTATTATCTCCCTCTCACTCACTCGGCTGTTGTTCAGGTCAACAGCCAAAAGGCTGGTTTGATCCTGTAGAGGTTTTACTAAGTAAAAACGAGGAGTGAATAGGTTTACCATTGCCTTCCTCACTGAGTTGAAAGAGTATGCTTATCAGCATGCCAGGCCCTCCGAAAAGCACACACTTTCCACCCTGCAAATGACACCTTCACTTCATTCACCACAGGGTCTGGCTGTATAGTGAAATTCATTGCTCTCAGAGGAGATAACTCTGACTAATGTCTTTTACACCTCTACCTCTTCTGTTATTAAATGCTTCAGACATATAATTGGCTGACTATGTGATAAGAAACAGAACTATTTTGTGTAGCCCTGGAACCAACAGATCGAGTGCAAATAATTTAACGCTCCACCTGCCTGTTATGGGCATTCGCTCGGCTATGGTACATTAGTTCGTCTGATACCTATTATCTGGTTTTGCAACAAACCGGCAACTTTATGCATGTTTTTATAAATGATGTAGATCGTTTTGAAACATATGCTTTTTACAGTCCATATAGAAGGTTTGTAAGCTGTTAGAAAATGCAAAAATATAAAATTTGAAATTTTTAGATGTATCTGGTTTTGAAACTAGACTTTTCATATACCTCTAACTCGAAAATCGTTGTTGTTGTTTAGGTCATCAGCCGAAAACCTGGTTTGAACCTGTAGAGGTTTTACTAAGTAAAATGAGGAGTGAGGTGGTTTACAATTGCCTTCCTCACTGAATAGAAAAGTACGCTTATCAGCATGCCGGGCCCTCTGAAGAGCACGTATTTTCCACTCTGCAAATGACACCTTCACTTCATTCACCACAGGGTCTGGCTGTATAATGAAATCCATTACTTTCAGAGGAGATAACTCTGATTAGTGTCTTTTACACCTCTACCTCTTCTGTTCTTAAATGATTCAGTCATTTAATTGGCTGACCATGTGATAAGAAACAGAACTATTTATTTTAGCCCTGCAACGAACAGATTGAGAGTAAATAATTTTACTCTCCACCTGTCTGTTATGGACAGAACAAAAAAATCAATAAATAATAAAATACACCCTATGAATACTACTATTTATAACATATCTGATTATAATAGCGGAAATGCTCAAAAGAAAACATACAATAGTAAACTGATATGGTCCCTTATTCACTATTAATATGCAGACTTTACATTGTGATTGATTGTAAAAATATTGTACAACAATAGTTTTGTTGTAGAATTTATTGTTTAATTGTATGTTTGATCGACCCGACCTACGCTACTATATCTGATTTCCAGTAAATAATTTTCATCTATGCATGTACGATACGTCTAAAACAGACAAATTGTAATAGAATTGCATTAGTACAATGTAGATGCCTAATCTGTTTTGTTTTATTAGTCTGTCAACATCAAATACCTAGCTATTGCAATCGACAATTTTATTTAATTTCTATACAGGGTGATTCCAAATAATGGTAAAATAATTTAGTACGTGATTGTAGAGCTAAAAATAAGAAAAAAGTTCTTATTAATACGAGGTGTGGTTATTAAATAACGAGGCTGACGTTGTAAAAAATTTTATTTTTATTTTATACATAATCACTATGGATGTACTTGTATTTGAATTTATTCAAAGATTGTGGGCAACCGTATGAAGGTCATAGCGGAGGCACTTTTGGGCGAAGAACAGAATGGTTTCAGGAGTGGCCGCTCATGTACTTATAATGTCTTTACAGTGAAGAAATTAATTGAGAAACGGCGGGAATTCACTTTGGAGACGCATATGGCTTTTATAGATTTTGTAAAGGCTTTCGACAGGATTGACCGCAATACTCTTTGGAAAATCTTGATGAAAAGGGGGTATCCTTCTCATTCGATAAAAGTGGTTAAAAGTCTGTATAAAGGTACGCAAATAGTGATAAATACAAGTATAAAACGTTTAGATAAAATACTCGTAGATCAAGGGTTCAGACAAGGGTGCAGTCTATCACCTACGTTATTTAATTTTATTGACTATGTTTTTAAAAAGTGGAAAAGTGTGGTTAGTCCTAGGGTTAGAATAAGTACTGACGATTACCTCAATGCATTGCTATTTGCGGATGACATGTGGATCATACAAGAGAATTAAGATGAGCTTCAAGGAGCAGTTTATGTTTTACGCCAAGAAAGTAGGATCCAAGCAGCTGAAAAGAGGTTTTTAAGAAGGGTGAAGGGCTGCTCGAGGCTGGATCTAATACATAACGAGGAAATTAGATCCGAGTTGGGTGTATTTAGCTTGAATGAAAAAGTGGAGGAGTACCGGAATCAATGGAGGCAACATTTGGAATGAATGCCGTAGGAGAGAATACCTCTAAAAGTGACGGAATATGTTCCAGTTGGAAGAAGGGAGGTGGGAAGACCTTGAAGAAGATGGCAGTAGTCGAGATGTACGGGTTGGAAGTCTCGTGTTTCTGTAGATGTGCAAAATGGTTTGTGAGTTCGGAACAGGCTTATGCCTAATCCTTGATAGTAAGAAGAAGAAGATGACATAATCACTTACAGTCACCTTCAATATACACTCATTTTCTATCCCTACAACGCTCCATGCGAATTTTCCATTGTTGGAAACAGTGCTGGAAGTCATCTTCTGTCAGCTCCTTCAGGACACGTGCCGCTCAAAAATGTTTCAAATGAAGCTCGCAAAAATGTTTCTACTGACACTTTGTACGCGATTGAAAATCACCCAAATTTTTTGGAAACCATAATAACATGTGATGAAACGTGGTTTTTTACTTACGATTCGGAAACGAAGCGCCAATCCATGCACTGGAAGAGCCGAACTTCACCGAGAGCCAAAAAGCTCGAATGAGCAAGTCAAAATTTAAAGCAATGATGATTGTTTTTTTTTTATATCCATGGGATTGTGTACCTTCACTAGGTTCCTGAAGGTCAAACAATTAATCAATATTACTACCTTGAGATACTTTCTAAACTACTCAATGGGTAAGAATATAACGCCCCGAAATGTGGAAGGAGACAAGACAATGCGCCAGCTCACTCCGCGTTATCTGTCAAAAGGTTCCTAGCCAAGTACAGCATCTCAGTTTTAGAACATCCACCTTATTCACCAGATCTTGCACCATGTGACTTCTACCTGTTCTTTAAGGTGAAATCTGCATTATAGGGACAAGAGTTGAGTCTGTGGAAGCTGTAAAAGAGAAAGCGGTACGTGTCCTGAAGGAGCTGACAGAAGATGACTTCTAACACTGTTTCCATCAATGGAAAATTCGCATGGAGCGTTGTAGGGATAGAGAAGGAGTGTATATTGGAAGTGACAATAAGTGATTATGTATAAATTTTTACGTCAGTCTTGTTATTTAATAGCCACGCCTAGTACTTGATTTAATAATTTTGTTTTAATTATAACAATAATAATTGTTTTAATAATGATTTTAATAATTCAAGAAATAAAATTAAACAAATGAGGTTTTTAGCTCTGGGAGGGTGCAGGGTACAGGGTGCAGAGTTTTTAGCTCTGGTATGCAGTACCATAAAACTTCCATGGGTACCTTATCTTTTTACCCCACGATACTAATTTATCGGGTCAAAATGAGAATCCATGGTGGGGGTAATTTACCCTTCTTAACCCTTTCAACGCTGAAAATAATTTAAAAGTTTGATCCTAAAGTGCCATTATTAATTTGTATAAGGGTGTACAAAAAGTGTCAGCCCTTATTTCGAAAACTTGCAGGCGCAAGCCTACCATTGCTGACTAAAATTTCAACGTTACAGAAAATTAAATTTCCCGTAAAAAATTAATTTTAATTATGTTCATAAGAAAGACAATTAAAACATAAAAAAGAGAAACATTAAAAATATTCGAAAAGGTTTTCTTTCGTTTATTTAAAATCGCACCGAAAGGCTTGGTCATTGGCGATTACTGTGGGTTTTGTACCTTAACGTGTGATTTTAACGTGTTAAAATTTCCAAACCCTAACCGGGAATCGAATTCAGGACCTTTCGCTTGGTAGGCTAGCGCGCTAGTCACTACGCCACGGAGGCGGTCTCAAAATACATTATTCCATTAATTTTTGTTTAAAAGTTTTTTTTGTAAACGTTGGGTTATACGGACGCCCGGTAAACCGAATGTTGTAATTACGTAAAATATATAGACTTCCTGTTTTCCGCATGTTGGTACTGAAAGGGTTCGGGTTTTATTTATATTTTAAGTTGTAATTAAAGAAAGTAATTTTGTATTGTTGTTTAGGTCATCAGCCTAATGGCTGGTTTGAACCTCTAGAGAGGTACTAATTAAAACAAGGAGTGGGGGTTTACCCAGCCTTCCTCACTGAGTTGAAAATTATTCTTATCAGCATGTCAGGCTTTCTGAAAAGCTCATACTTTCCACCTTTCAAATGATACCTTCACTTCATTCACTACAGTTGTATAATGCAAGGCACGAGTGAACTACTGGGGCTCTTATACGCATGCGCGCGTAACTTAATGTTTGTCAGGGTGATACATTCATATCGTACAATGTGACAACGCTGGCAAACGTTCTGATTGGTCTAAACGCGTGGAACAACAGAGCTCATCAACTGTGAAAATCATAATAGTGATTTACAACTATACTTCTTCTGTACTTAAATGATTCAGTCATATAATTGGCTGATCATGTAATAAGAAAAATAACTATTTTTGTAGCCCTGGAACTAACAAAATTTGTATTATATTAATTTTTTTTAAAGCAATAGGAAAATAAATAAATGAATGTAACATAGTTGTTAAACTAAAGACCAGAAGAGACAAGGTCAGAAATGAATATATAAGAAGTGATATGCAGGTGGCCTTACCGATGGAAGAAAGATTGCGTACCGCAAGACTCAAATGGTTTGGACATGTACAAAGGATGCCAGAGGCACGTATCCCCAGACAGTACTTGGACATGGAGGTATCTGGAAGGAGACCCGTTGGACGTCCCAGAATAAGATGGACTGACCAAATAAGGGATGATCTCCTAACAAAAGGAATGACACTACAGGATATCAGAATACAAAAGGTATATCAAGATAGAGATAGATGGAGGCATATCGTCCACTCAAATCCTACCCGGCCTGCTGGAAGGATACCCAGATGATGATGATGATGTGGCATCAAAATTGGTCAAAGAATGACAAAAATGTGTTTCTACTTCATGGTAAAATTTATTTAGATAATTTACGGTTAACTGAAAATTCATAGAAATACCAGTATAAAACCAACGAAGAATAATAACTTGGTTAAATGAAAGATCATATCAAAAAAACTATGAAAAATTTCAGCTAGATAAGCAATTCAGCCTTTTTACCAAAAGAAGAAAACCTTTTTAAACTAAATTAAAATGAAACCTGGTTGAAAAACGAAATAAATTTCAAAAATTCAACTAAAAACTAAAATGAAATTAAAAAAGGAAAGAACTACCAAAAAATAATATGTAAGAGGTAAATATATCTTTAGTAAAAATGAAAGACTCACTGAACCATTAGCTGGTGAGTTCCTTCAACTTTTTAGTTATTCTCGTCTTCTCTTTAAACTCTCTCCTCCTTCCCCTCTCTCTTTACTCCTTTCTCTCCCGTTAAAAGTAAAGCGTTTATATTAAAACCATTCATTTGAAAATTTCTACAATTACTTTCAGTTTTATCGCACGGTTTACTTTACATGTAGGCTAAAATATTTTAAAATATTCTCCCCCTTTCAAGTGTTTTATAAACGACTTGAATATTCTTAAACGTTATAAATTTTATTTCTGTAATCTATTATTTGTTTAAAGCTGTGTAATAATGTTATGCTACGTTAATTTACTTTTGCCTTGCATAATATTCGCTTTGATTCGGTTAAAGACACTTTGCTCAGATATTCCTTCGTAAGTATACACCATATATTCATGCTATGATGGTCTGAATTATTTTAGATGATGAAAGCTTCAATTTTTACTTTCTCTTGCCTATATGAATAAATGTGAACTATGAATAAAAGATCTGTCAAAAACACTATGAAAAATTCTCGTAACACAAAAATGTATGTTTGTAGGATAGTATTGTTTTCATGTCAATTTTTTGAAATCGAGTTTTCACCGGATCTACACGTTTTCGTACGCCCTGAACCCAAAAAACATGTTTTTAGCGATTGGTCTGTGTGTGTGTGTGTGTGTGTCTTGTGTGTCTGTGTGTGTGTATACAAAATATCTCAAGAACGGAACATCGTCCGAACCGAACTTGAAACTTTAAACTTGAAGTTACATACTACTACCGGACCCAACTCGAACATTTTCATCAAAATCGGTCAACCGGAAGTAGTAGTTTATTCGTGTAATGTTTCACTTTTTTACGATTTTCTCAAAAACTGGCCCTACGATTTTTTTTAAATCGCCTGATTTACTAATTTTTTTATTTTCTACAAGACAGGGTAGGTGCCATGTTTGCTGAAATTCTGGGCGAGGCTATTTTCACGTAAAACAATTGTTTTTTTTTAGATTCCGGCTTTAATATGCATTTTAGCGCAAAAATTTATATCATAAAAGTTGTAGAAAATTTAAAATTCTGCCACTTTTTTTTTGTATAACGTTTGTTTAGCGGTAATTAGCAATTTACTGTTTTTTTCTCACGAAAACGTGAGAAAAATCGATTATAAAAAATCGATTGTATATAATCATATTTATAGGAAATTAAAAGCTCTACATCTTTTATTTAGGGCATTTTTCTCTACAGTGCCTGGTTTAGCGTGAAAGAGTGATTTCCCGTATTTTTAGCCAAACTGAGTTTGAATTTCATTTTGCGTTTTTCACTCATGATTAAAATAAAGTTATATTTTTTGAGGTTAGTTTTTTGTTTATTTGTAATGTTTTATTACTAATGTTAGGTTACATTGGTCATTATTTGTATTGGCAAGAGAAAGTTGTGTGAGTGTTTCACACCAGATTTTTAATAAAATAATAACTATGGGAGTTCCATGAAACAGAAAGATGGAGTGTTAAATTATTTGCTTTCGATCTGCTAGTGTCAGGGCTACAAAAACTAGTTAGGCTGTTTTTCTTATCAAATCACCCAATTATATAGGTGAAGTACCGGGTGTCCCATGAAGAGGTTGCTATTTTTGAATTAATATGCCGGACGTATCGCACACTCTACAAACTGGAAACTTTACAGTTATAATAAATATGTATTTAAAAAATGTGCCCTCGAGTTTCATTTGCTTATGATTAATCAAAATAAAATGGCGGAATAAGAAAATAATATCAAAAATGATACTGTTGATACCTCGGCAATTTTTCAAAAACGCTTATGACTCATTTTTGTTTCGTTGCTATCAGTGCATAGCTATTGATGGACATCAATTCGAATAAAGGTCAATGAAATAAATTGTGTTCATTAATAATTTTATCACTTTCATATATCTTTTATTTTATTACTTAAATAACAATGTAAGAACTAAAAAATTTGAAATGGTTTTGCAAATAAAATTACTTTCTGTTATTTTGTTTTGATTACTCATAAGCAAATGAAACAAACGATGTAGGATGGTACAGGTATGTAGATATGAAACGACTTGTGCAAAATAGAACAGATTGGAGAAAGAAGGAAAGAAGGAGGAATACGAAGAAAAATTTGTGTAGAGCGATATCTTGATTTCCATGGAGGAAAATGGCTGATGTGATATGGGCATGCGGAAAGAGCAGATGGATAGCCCGGGTATCGGATTTGAGTCCATATCGAAGGTATTAAAAAATCAGACCTTGAAGGTTTTTAATTTATGAGGTAGAAGAGACCATGTTAGAGAGAGGACTTAGGTAGGAGGGTTGGTTGAATCCGGATAATTGGAGGCAAAAAGGGAAAGAGAAGAGGCGGTGACTTCTGTACGAAAACTCTTGTAATAAAAATAATTAAGTTTGAAAAACTGCTCAAATCTGTTATTTACAGGGCTAAAATAAATAGCTCTTTTTGTTATCACATGGTCAGCCAATTAAATGACTGAATCATTTAAGAACAGAAGAGGTAGAGGTGTAAAAGACACTAATTAGAGTTATCTACTCTGAAAATAATGAATTTTATTAAACAGCCAGATCCTGTGGTGAATGAAGTGAAGGTGTCATTTGCAGAGTGGAAAATATGTGCTTTTTTGAGGGCCCGGCATGCTGATAAGCGTACTTTTCCACTCAGTAAGGAAGGCAATGGTGAACCACCTTACTCCTTGTTTTACTTAGTGAAACCTCTAGAGGTTCACACCAGCTTTTCGACTGATGATCTAAACAACAACATCGAAGATATTAGAAAGTCAGACCTTGACGGTTTTTAAAATATGAGGTAGAATAGACCATGTTAGAGAGAGGACTTAGGTAGGAGGGTTGGTTGAATTCGGATAATTGGAGGCAAGAAGGGAAAGAGAAGAGGCGGTGACTTTTGTACGAAACCTCTTGTAATAAAAATAATTAAGTTTGAAAGACTGCCCATAACTGTCAGGTGGAGTGTCAAATTATTTTCACTCAATCTGTTAGTTCCAAGGCTAAAATATATAGTTCTGTTTCTTATCACATGGTCAGCCAACTAAATGACTGAATCATTTAAGAGCAGAAGAGGCAGAGGTGTAAAAGATACTAATTAGAGTTATCTACTCTGAAAATAATGAATTTCATTAAACAGCCAGACCCTGTGGTGAATGAAGTGAAGGTGTCATTTGCAGAGTGGAAAATATGTGCTTTCTTGAGGGCCCGGCATGCTGATAAGCGTACTTTTCCACTCAGTAAGGAAGGCAATGGTAAACCACCTTACTCCTTGTTTTACTTAGTAAAACCTCTAGAGGTTCAAACCAGCTTTTCAGCTGATGATCTAAACAACAACATCGAAGATATTAGAAAGTCAGACCTTAACGGTTTTTAATATAAATGAGGTAGAAGAGACCATGTTAGAGAGAGGACTTAGGTAGGAGGTTCAGATGAATCCGGAGAGGCAAAAAGAGAGAGAGGAGAGGCGGTGACTTCTGTACGAAACCTCTAAGTAATAAAAATAATTAAGTTTGAAAAATTTCCAGAAAATGAAGACATGATGACATTTTTATGAAGTTTGGTAATAATTTTATTAAAATAACCCCACTGATACTTAATGATACTACCGCGCGTAATGCTGGTGGTTTTGTTTGTTTATTATAAACAACTGGAATTAATTATGTGAAATTATAAGATTTAACGGTATAATTGCAGTTCATTTAGTTTGGAAAATTAATGCTCTGTTTTATGCAGCGTTCCTTTCAAACCCACGGGATTTGCAAGGTTTCTGATGCAGTGGTAAACCACGCCTCTCTTCTAATTTACTTGAAATGCCTCTTCTGATTTAGTCTAACCATTCACCTTATTATGGTGCTACTGTATTTTCTATCCATGCTAAGATATTATTATTAAAACAACAGCTTTCTTCTGTTTATAAAAATTATCAGTGTGTATAGAATATTTGTATAGATTTGAGGACATACCATAACTGTCCCTTGATTTTTTTCCATGTAACCGCTGTATTGAAACATGGTAAAAATCTGAAAAATTCCCGATCTCTTAACGATGATCTGAAAAAAACATAAACACACAATTTGTTTGCTTATTATTGGCTTCTTCTTCTTCTCTCCTCCTTCTTCTCCCCTCTCCTCCTCCTCCTCCTCCTTCTTCTACTTCTTCTTTTTCTTCTTCTTCTTTTTCTTTTTCTTTTTCTTCTTCTCTTCACGGGTTAGGGATTTCTACTTGTTCCGGCACGCATCTTTTCTTTGGCCTGCCAAAATCTCTGCTTCCTACTGGTTTGTATTTTAATACTAAACCAGGTAAGCGGCTTTCTGTCATTCTATCTAAATAGTCGACCCATTATGACGGTAAAATTTTATTGCTTTATTGAGTGGAAATGTACAAAATGAATACAGAGTGTTTCATATGGTGTTACCGGAGCTATCTGAGCTCGTTGTACCAGCAAAACTGATGAGAAAAATTCATATGAACATAGTTCCAGAAATTTTTCGTTAGCGAGTTACGGCTAGCGAAAAATTTCACCCAGAATTTAGTGCCCTCGGTGAAATGAAGACTTGATGGAATTTTATGAAGGTAAATTAAGGGGTGAATATAATTGTGTCTTATGGTTTTTGACGTGGTAAATTGAACTTAATTGTTCCCACAACTGTATTCGTCTTAGTTTTTAAGATATATCACGTGAAACACAAAAAAGAGGGGTTGAGTAGCATCTTTTTCACGTTCGACGTAGATAATTGATACTGTCACTGACCGAGGCCGACGACTCGTGGCGAAACCTCGCTTGCAAAATTGGTGGCCTGAAAAGGGCCGGGTGGGCTTTGTTGTTGGCCCTAAATAGGGCCATTGTAGGTGGACGGACGTGGTGAGCCGGCGTGTGCAGAGCGGTGTCCGAAGGGTGACGGCTCGGCTACCGGGTTCAGGACTAGCTTTCCCACAGCGGCAATTGGGCCCCTACTGCAGCGTGACAGTGGTAGCCCCCAGAGCCCTGCAATGTCGGGTCGGCCGAGACGGTTCTCTCAGGGCCTGCGCTGACCTCTGTCTTCACCATGGTGACAGCAGGCACCCACGGGCTTCTTTTGGCTGACCGGTGCGGGAATGAAGCGTCCGCCACCGGTACCGTCGTCCAGGGGTGGAACAGGAACTATTCATCTTCTTCTTGTTTCGTCTTTTTTCTTGTTCTTCCCAGTTTGAAAGCTGGATGGCGAATGTACTTCGTGGGCCAGTGCGGCTACTTGAATACCCATCTGGCGAGTCCACTTCATAGTGGTGGGGAGGCACTTCTGGCTGAACTCCTCGCGGCAGGCAGGTTCTGGGACCGCTTGCAGATCCTGATAATGTTGGGGCGTCGGCTACAATACACAGCAAAGACAAACTAGACACGTATGACTGTATATACGACCGTACTTTACAGGAGATGCAGGGAATGTGTTAACTACGCATACGTGAACCAACGATCAAATTATCTTGCCAGTCTATCTAACGATCAAATTATCTTGCCAGTCCATCTAACATAGTGATATTTTAGTCAAGCGTCAAGATATTGTGACAATATCGAAGACGAATGTGGTTCAAGAAATTTCTAGTTCTTTATTCATAAAATGGTAAAGAGTAGATAATACGTAGAATGAAAAAGTAACAATAGGGTTAGCTATAAAAGTATACCTATTCATAAAAATTATTTAAAAGGACTGCGCTATTGTGTATGATGAAAGGTCTTTGTTGTACGACTACTTATGGAAGGGTCGGTCGATTACCACCTTTTATTCTATTTACAATAGATCTTTACTTTTTTACAAAAGTTAAGACTTATCAAGTTAAAAGGGTTTTTTTGTACTTTATTATTTGCATGGAATTTTTCTGCCACTCTGGAATTATCTTTTTGATCGAATTTCTGTGTCTTTCGAGAAACCTCTTTCATCTAACTTATATAAACGGAGCCCCGGGTGCGGTCGAGAGTCAGTATTCGTTTCATCTTTGACGAGTGGCTACCGGTGGGTAGTGCAGGCACGTACCCGAGCATTGTGTTGGTCAACTATGGTTATACTGTCTTTGTGTGTGTGTGTGCATTGTGTAAAGTTATTGTGTATATGCATTAAATTCAGTTTTTGTGTGTGTGCATTGTGTATTCAGTTTCATTTTGTATGTGCATTCTATATAATTGTTGTAAGTAGTTTTAAGTAAATTATTAAGTTATTTATTGTATTACTTCATTACAATTATTAGTTTATTATTTATTTTGTAAATCCTTTATTTCAATAAATATACTTGTAATTGTAAACTTTAGTGTATTAATTATTTAATTACCTAGATCCCGAAACGTACCTTAGCGATAAGTGTCACAATATATTAAACGATTTATAATAATGTAAAATAAATTATAAGGTACTTATAAATTTGTGCTAAAAATGTTAGTAGCCTACTAGGTTTGCCAATACCGTATGAATAAATAGCGAACTTAACGGCTTATTCATAACTTATTTCATACACAAAGTCGCTTAGTGTATTGTTAGTGTAGCTATATCAATAGGTACATGGTGATCAAAAACTTTCTTGACAATCTTTAAAATTTTTTAAGAGTTTGTAAAAGACGTAACATTTTTTTGTAAGTTTAGGGCTATTTATTCATTTTAGATTGCAGTGTTTTTTAATAATTGTATAACTTTAAGAATGTAAGCTTATTTTTTTTTTTGAGAAATTATATATTATTTAAAAAAGTCTTTCTTTTAAGGACTAGCGTAGTTTTTTTTATATCGTTCTTGTACTGAGTTATTAAATAAAAGAAGAAAGCATCTACCCTAAACATAGCTTTTGGCCATAGTTGGGTAGGTTGATTTCTTCCACAAAATATACAAATCAAATATAATTATACAAATATTAAAACAAAATAGTTGTATAGTTTATTGAACCCCGTGTTCTTTATAGAAACTGTTATAAACTATTGATAGTAGGAAAATATTCAGAATAGGGACATTCTCCAGGGGTTAGGTAATTTCGTTATTGATTTATTAGTTAAGTATGAAACTAAGTAAGTATGTATATCTATACTTAACCTACTTAAACTTATTCCATCGTTACAGTCAGCAGTACATTTATTTCAATAACATTTATGTCGTTTTCTATTCCTTAAATTACAGTAACTGTAAATGTTACTGCAAAATTCTTGTTGATATTCTTGTTATCGTTAAAATAAATTTCAAATTATTTTTCAAATAAATTCTTAACCATAAATTGGAAATCTATAATAATGTATGTATTACTTAATGTATATAAATTTATTCTAATACTTACTGTACTATTTAAATTATTATATAAGATATTTAAAGTTAAAATATATCGTGTCTTATTTATGCTTAAATAATTTTTAGAATCTGAAATTGATAATTTATTTTTTTATAAAATCTGTAGATAATTTATTACTATCTCTTGCCTATATGAATATATTATAGGAAGGAAAGTATTGTTTTCATGTCGATTTTTCCAAATCCAGTTTTCACCGGATTTACACGTTTTCAGACCTCCTGAACCCAAAAAACATGTTTTTAGCGATTGGTCTGTGTGTGTGTCTGTGTATGTGTGAACATAATATCTCAGGAACGGAACACTGTACGAACTTGAAACTTGAAACTTAGGTTAGATACTAATACCGGACCCGACACGAACATTTTCATTAAAATCGGTCACCAGGAAGTAGAAGTTTATTCGTGTAATTTTTCACTTTTTGCGATTTTCTCAAAAACGGCTCCTATGAATTTTTTTAAAAATCGCCTCATATACTACATTTTCTATGCTCTACAAGATAGGTAAGGCGCCATGTCTGCTGAAATTATAGGAGAGGCTGATTTTACGTAAAAATATTGTTTTTTTTCAGATTACGACTTTAATATAATATGCACTTTAGCGCAAAAATGTAAAACAAAAAATGTAGAAAATTTAAAATTCCACAACTTTTATTTGAAACATTTTGTTGTATAACGCTTAGTTTATCGGTAATTAACGATTTTCTGTTTTCTCTCACGAAAACGTGTAAAAATCGATTTGTTTTAAGATTTCAGCCTTTTTATGCATTTTACGACAAAAACGTATAATATAATTTATAGAAAATTTAAGGATCTACAACTTTTATTAACAGCATTTTTCTCTACAGCCTAGTTAGCGTGGAAGAGTGATTTTCCGTATTTTTAAGCCAAACAGGTTGATTTTTATTTTGCGTCTTTCACTTATGATTAAAATAAGTATATAGTATAAAAATATATTAGTAGTATAGTAGTAGTACAGTATTAAAATAATAATATTATGTTTTTCGAGGTCAGTTTATTTCTAATGTTTTTTACTAATTTTAGGTTATATTGTTAATGAAGTGCATTGGCAAGAGAAAGTTGTGTGAGTGTTTCACACCAAAATCTTCTACTAATTTATAAATCCAATAATGAAACCGTTATGTAATTGAATACTGTTTCATATGCAGCTCATTACAATTTACTTTTATAAGAAAAAGTTAATTTACTATTCGAATTTATATTTATAGAATTATTTTATTAAACATTATTTTCCTTTGTTTGCACCAGTACATATATGATAATGAACAGCCAAAACAAAACAAAATTAAATATAAAACTCACTTCAGAGTATTATATTCATTTAATGAATGAATATAATACTCTGAGGTGAGTTTTATATTTAATTTGTTTTGTTTTGGCTGTTCATTATCATATATGACATGACAAACAAAACAAAATTAAATATAAAACTCACTTCAGAGTATTATATTCATTTAATGAATGAATATAATACTCTGAGGTGAGTTTTATATTTAATTTATTTTGTTTTGGCTGTTCATTATCATATATGACATGACAAACAAAACAAAATTAAATATAAAACTCACTTCAGAGTATTATATTCATTTAATGAATGAATATAATACTCTGAGGTGAGTTTTATATTTAATTTATTTTGTTTTGGCTGTTCATTATCATATATCTATTTATAGAATTGTGTTCATTTATTTGTGGCAGGTGGAATGTTAAATTATTTGTAATCGATCTGCTAGTTCCAAGGTTACACAAAATAGTTCTATTTCTTATCACATAGTCAGCCAATTATAATATGTCTGAAGCATTTAACAACAGAAGAGGTAGAGGTGTAACAGACAATTTATTGTCTAAGTTATCCCTCTGAAATTAATTTCTTGTACAGCCAGACACTGTGGTGAATGAAGTGAAGGTATTATTTGCAGGGTGAAAAGTAGTTGCTTTTCAGGGTACCTGGCATGCTGATAAGCATAATCTTTCAACTCAGTGAGGAAGGCAATTGCAAACCACCTCACTTCTCGTTTTACTTAGTAAAAATTCTAGAGGTTCAAACCACCCTTTTGGCTGATGACATAAACAACATTTATAGGATTTTCTATTATAAAAATTAAAAAAAAAATTGAAATATGTAAAATGAAGCCAATGTAATGCTTTACAGTTTGTAGATGATTTTTGGATTGTACAATAGAGTGAGGATGATTTTCAGAAATCGGTCAGTATATGTTTTAAATGATTATGCAAAAAATATAATGTCATTGTTTCCGTAAAAAGTCGAAGGTATTGACATTTACTGGTAAATATCCTGCCAGCTCTAAAATTGCGGTATATGATGTAGTGCTCGAATAAGTTATAACAATGGAATTATTTAGGTTGTTATATCGGGTTTGATCAAGATTTGGACATACAGAAGAAAGTTGGCAAATTCCAAGTAGTGTGCGGCAATATTACCAGAAGTTTAGACAGGAAAACAAGAAGTGAAACCCAGATGACGTTTTCATAAGGTGATGGCTGTCCTAGTTCTACTCTATGGAAGTGAGTCGTGAATTAGTACTAGGCCACAGGAGAGTAGAGTACAGGCCGCAGAGATGCCACTCCTGCGAAGAACAAAGGGTTGTTATTGAAGGACCAACTAAGAATTGGATGTTTACAGCCAGAATGTGATAATTGCAGAATATCGTAATGGATGGAAGGAGCACGTAGAAAAAATGCCTGAGGGAAGGATCCTCCTGAGTGTTTTGCAATACTGACCGGTGAGAAGCAGAGATGTTGGAAGACCACGCAAAAGATAGCAGTAATTCAGTAGTTTGTCGCTACAGTTGGAACAGGCTAGAGCCTAATTCTTGATTGTGAGAGGAAGAAACAGGACTATTTATAGTTGCTTTGGAACTAGCAGAACGAGAGCAAATAATTTAACACTCCACCTGACTGTTATGGGCAAAATAATTGTTTATTGACAGTAAACCTATTTAATGAATGACTTTTTAGATCAAAATTTAACGATTGCAACATTTTATCTTTAAATATTTAGGATAGAAACACAAGAAATTAAAAAAATCGTTTATCTAGCTTATAATTTACATCTCAACCGGAGGATAAACTCACTGCATTTCACATCGTTTGAGTTTGTAAGCAGTACTTAGGGATATGTCCCTTGACATAACTGCAAAATGGGATTAACCACCATTTTAAATGATAACTTAATGTCCCAGTAGGATTCTCAAGTAAAAATGGTGGTAATATTTTACATAAAATTATGATAAAGAATTTTAAGGGTTTAACAACCCCTGAATTATTTTTCAAGGGTGCATTGAACTGAAACGTTTGTAATGTTATAGTAGAACTAAAATATTTTTCTCAATTTTATATAAAAAATTAGTAGGCTTACCATAAAAATAAATTTAAATAATTTTGATTCAAAAATTCCATTCATGAGAAGATGCGTCCCATAGCTGGTGGCAATTTTTAAAAAGGGTTGCCTTTGACCAAAGGCAAAAACCATTAGTAATTTCTGTATCTACTCTTAAAGAGAATTCGAGTGACACTAATTTGTATCCAAATTCTGACTTTCATTTGTAATTTATTCTTTTGGGCCACTTTCAGTTGAAACCGGAACTTCGAACAATGATTTCTGTATCTTCTCTTTAAGAGAAATCGGATGGCACTACTGTATTTTTGTTTACAAAAATAATTCCGACTTTTATTTCGTAATTTCTTGTTTTGGGCCACGTCCGATTGAAACCGGAACTTCAACCAAATGACTTCTGTATCTCCTCTTTAAGAAAAATAGAATTACGTAATTTTTGTTTCCAAATTCCGATTTTCATTTCATAACTTCTTGTTTTGGGCCACTTCCGGTCAAAACAGGAACTTTAACCCAATGATTTCTATGTCTTCTCTTTAAGAGGAACCGAATGACATTATTTTTTATTCTAAATTTCGACTTTCATTTGTTAATTTTTTGTTTTGGGCCTTGTTTCGGTCGAAACCGGAACTTCAACATATTGATTTCTGTGTCTACTCTTTAAGAGGAGTCAAATAAAAATTTTTTTCCAAATTCAGACTTTGATTTTTTGACTTCATGTTCTGGACCACTTTCGGTCAAAATCGAAACTTCAACCCGATGAATCTACTCTTTAAAGAGGAATCGAATGACATTATTTATGTTTCAAAATTCCGACTTTCATTTCGTAATTTCTTGTTTTAGGCCACTTTTGGTTGAAACCGGAACTTCAACCTGTTGATTTCTGTATCTACTCTTTAAGGTATCAAATTACATTTGTTTCCAAATTCCGACTTTGATTTTGCCACTCTTCTTGTTTTGGAACAAATGCGATCGAAACCGGAACGTCAAACCCAATTTCTGTATCAACTACCGGCTTTGGGTCTCTTAATTTTTCACAGTTTGCATAATTTTATCGATATTTAAAAAAAAACAATTATTGTTACCGACTATCGTTGATTCAGACTACTTAGGTAATCGGGAATTTTAAAACTATAGTGTTGAATGACTGAGATAACAACACAAAAGAGTGAGTTAGTTAGGGCTTTTTCATTTATGTTACAGATTACCATAATTTAATTTTTGTAAATGTATCTTATCTGCCTTTCCGAGCGAATTTCAAAAGTTCTTTTACATTTCATAATAAACAAACAACGAAGGTTCTTGTTTTTCTAACCATTTTTCTTCTTTCTTTTTTATCCGAAAAGATGTAGGCACAGTAAAGTCCATTCGTATACAGATACGCTAGCCAAAGGGCCTAAAGGAAAGTCAAAATAAAAAGAGACCAAAAAGCGAACTCTATTGATGAAGGACCGAGTCAAGTAGCGGGGCGGAGGAAGTACACGAACGAGAGAGAGTGAGTGAGAGAGTTGGTCGAAAAAATAAAGGAGGAAGATCTATTCACGTCATTGATTTTGTTTTTTTTTTTAAAGAAGCTCCAGTGAAAGAGACTTCTTGGATCCCTCTTTTCCCCCATTTTTAGTTTCTCTTTCAGTTTAAGATATATATATATATATATGTCTTAAGAAAAAGACTCTACTACTAAATACGCTTCGTAGTCCTTCCAATTTCTTATCAAAAAGTTCTTTTCTCTTTATATACTTTTTTTGTCAAAAAGTAATTCAGGGCTAAAATATTCGGTTTTCTTTCTTTCTTCTTGTTTACTTGTTGTAACATTTTATGCATCTTATAAAAATATATGGGTCGAATAACCGATAACGATGCATACAAAACCAAATCCTGCGTCCTATAATTTCAACGTTTTATCACTGATATTTTTAAGGAAATGTCCTTTTGAATATTTTTTAAATTTATAAAAAAATGTTTGCCCATAACAGACTGGCGGAGTGCTAAACTATTTTCGCTCAATCTGTTAGTTCGAGAGGTACAAAAAATAGTTATGTTTATTATCACATGGTTAGCTAATAAATGGCAGAATTATTTAAGAAAAGAAGAGGTAGAGAAGTAAAAGAACTAATCAGAATTATTTCTTCTGAGATTATAAATTTCATTATTCAGCCAGACTCTGTGGTGAATGAAGTGAAGGTGTTATTTTCAGGGTGAAACGTAGATGCTTTTCAGAGAGCCTAGCATCCTGATAAGCATACTTTTCCACTCAGTGAGGAAGGCAATTTTTAAACCAGCTCACTTCTCGTTTTACTTAGTAAAACCTCTAGAGGTTTAAACCAGCCTTTCGGCTGATGATGTAAACAATAACATGTTTAAAGTATAGATAAGTTATTTTGTAAAAAGATTTCTGATAGGAAATCGTCAGGAAAAAGATTTTTACGTGTGAATAACTTTATACTACATTACACTTATATAGTACTACTACCTGAAACACTCGTTCTTTGAACGGACTTCTTGACGCTGTGGATTCCAGGGACTGGCTGTATTATAAAATTCATTACCGTCAGAGGAGATAACTCTTGATTAGTGTATTTTACACCTCTAACTCTTTTACTCTTAAATAAATAAGTTATTTAATTGGCTAACCATGTGGTTAGAAACATCATTTGTAGCCTTGGAACTAACAGATTGAGTGCAAATAATTTAACATTCTACCTGTCTGTCATAGATAGTAGTAATTTTACTTTCTCTTGCCTATATGAATATATAGGAAGGAAAGTATTGTTTTCATGTCGATTTTTCAAAATCGAGTTTTCACCGGATCTATACGTTTTCAGACCCCCTGAACCCAAAAAACATGTTTTTAGCGATTGGTCTGTGCGTGTGTCTGTGTGTGTGTGTGTGTGTGTGTGTGTGTGTGTGTGTGCGTGTGTGCGTGTGTGCGCGCGTGTGTGTTTGTTCGTGCGCGCGCGCGCGTGTGTGTGTGTGTGTGTGTGTGTGTGTGTGTGTGTGTGTTTGTGTGTGTGTGTGCGTGAACAGAATATCTCAAGAACGGAACATCGTACGAACTTGAAACTTGAAACTTAAGTTACATACCACTACCGGACGCGACACGAACATTTTCATCAAAATCGGTCAACCGGAAGTAGTAGTTTATTCGTATAATTTTTCAGTTTTTTGCGATTTTCTCAAAAACTGGTCCTACGATTTTTTTTAAAATCACCTATTTTACTCAATTTTTTATTTTCTACAAGATAGGGTAAGCGCCATTTTTGCTGAAATTCTCGGTGAGGCTGTTTTCACGTAAAAACGTTGTTTTTTTAAGATTACGGCTTTAATATAAATTTTACCGCAAAAACTTATATAATAAAAGTTGTAGAGAATTTAAAAACCTACAACTTCTGTTTCAAACATTTTTTTGTATGACGCTTAGTTTAGCAGTAATTAGCGATTTTCTGATTTTTTCTCACGAAAACGTGTGACAAATCGATTTTTTTAAGATTTTGGCCTTAGTATGCATTTTACGACAAAAGTGTATATAACCAAATTTATAGGAAATTTAAAGATCTACAACTTTTATTTAACGTATTTTTCTCTACAGAGCCTAGTTTAGCGTAAAATAGTGATTTTACGTATTTTTAAGCCAGACTGAGGTTGATTTTCATTTTGAGTTTTTTACTCATGATTAAAATAAGGTTATGTTTATTGAGGTTAGTTTTTTGTTTATTTCTAATATTTTATTACTAATGTTAAATTATATTGTAAATTATTTGCATTGGCAAGAGAAAGTTGTGTGAGTGTGTCACACCAGATTTTTTTTTTTATAAATTACCAGTAGCGTAACTAGTCTGACTGCGCCCCAATGCAAGTATTCCCCGTGCGCCCCTATTCGTAGATTCACTCTCCTCCCCCCCGTAACTTCCAACGAAACTAACGACATTTCTCCGTACTTCCACACTTCCTGGATACCACTTCACTACACACGCAATTGTACAAGCTCTATCCAATTAGAGAAAGATTATTCAAAGAAATATAATTTATTATGTACAGTAATTTTAAAGTTAATTATTAAAAAAATCTGGTGTGAAACACTCACACAACTTTCTCTTGCCAATATAAATAATTAACAATAAACCTAACATTAGTAATAAAACATTAGAAATAAACAAACAACTAATCTCAAAAATAAAACCATATTTCAATCATGAGTGAAACACGCAAAATGAAATTCGAACTCAGTTTGGTTTAAAAATACGGAAAATCACTCTTTCTCTCTAAACTAGGCTCTGTAGAGAAAAATGCTTTTAATAAAAGTTGTAGATCTTTTAATTTTTTATAAATTTGGTTATATACACTTTTGTCGTAAAATGCATACTAAGGCCAAAATCTTTAAAAAACCGATTTTTCACACGTTTTCGTGAGAAAAAATCAGAAAATCGCTAATTACTGCCAAACTAAGCGTCATACAAAAAAATGTTTGAAACAGAAGTTGTAGGTTTTTAAATTCTCTACAACTTTTATTATATAAGTTTTTGCGCTAAAATTTATATTAAAGCCGTAATCTTAAAAAAAACAACGTTTTTACGTGAAAACAGCCTCACCGAGAATTTCAGCAAACATGGCGCCTACCCTATCTTGTAGAGAATAAAAAATTGAGTAAAATAGGCGATTTAAAAAAAAATCGTAGGACCAGTTTTTGAGAAAATCGCAAAAAAGTGAAAAATTATACGAATAAACTACTACTTCCGGTTGACCGATTTTGATGAAAATGTTCGTGTCGCGTCCGGTAGTGGTATGTAACTTAAGTTTCAAGTTTCAAGTTCGTACGATGTTCCGTTCTTGAGCTGTTCTGTTTACACACACGCACGCACACGCGCACACACACACACACACACACACACACACACACATACACACAGACCAATCGCTAAAAACATGTTTTTTGGGTTCAGGGGGTCTGAAAACGTATAGATCCGGTGAAAACTCGATTTCGAAAAATCGACATGAAAACAATACTTTCCTTCCTATATATTCATATAGGCAAGAGAAAGTAAAAATTATTATTCAAAAAATTAATTGAAAGTAAAATGAAGTTACGAAACATTTTCAAACACCATTAACATAACTGAAGTACAGGGAGTTTTGCTTCAACATATTTTTTTGCTAAATATTTTCCAGAATATCAGTTTTTTGCGCCCCCCTAAGGCTTGCGCCCCAATGCACCGCATTGGTTGCATTGGCGTTAGTTACGCCACTGATAAATCATATTATTTAGTTGTTCTTCGTTTCCACTGTTGGTGGTTCATGGTGAAGTCAACAAAAATATCCTATTTTCAGAACTAATTGGTTTTATTTTATACAATCGTTATTCCTTTCAGCGTTTAAAGTTGTGTGAAAAGTTAAACGTTTTAAGTTTTGTTTTGGAAATTTCTTAAAGCGGATAGGACGGGGTTTGCTTGTTCATAAATAAAGCGGAAAATAATAATTCAATTTATGAAATGTAATGAGATAAAATTAAACATAATATGTTACGATAATTGCTTAATTTTGTAATTCCGGTAGAAGAAATTAATTAATTAAAATTAAAATGTAATTAAATAACAAGTTACGAAGTAAATAAAGGTCAAATAATTAAATTTCTTAATTAAGTTACGTATAAAATAGGACACGAGTGTAAGAGTAGTATTTTCAGGTGTGGGAAATCTTATTATGAAACAAAGCAACATCTGGCGGAGTTGAAATTATTTTACTTCGGGTTGGACAAACGAATTTCATTTATACTTTAGACGGAGAGGAGGCAGACTTGGAGTCGTAGAAGCGGTGAGAAGTGAATCGGTCTCTAAGACCTCCTAAAGATGGTAAAAGAGAGAGAGAAAATGTAAGGGGGGGTTGAGTTTCGTGGTTTTTGCGTAACACCGAAATGGAATTTATACTCGGATATTAATGTCTAGGATAGGGCCCACTACAATTAGAGCGAAGGGCGGTCCCTTTAATAACAACATGTATTTCTCTCTTGTAAACCTCCCCCTCCTTTAAATTAATAGGGTACAGTTTCATTAAACCCCCAACCCAAATAGTTGTATTATATAACAACCTAAATTGTTAGTGCGTAAAGTCATTTCACAAAAATATTACATAACAAAATTTGTAGCCTATTTAAATTGGTAACTTTTTTTTATATTCCTAATGTGTGTACGTTGCAATCTGTTCAATTTAGAACAATAAGCAACCCCCCCCCCCCCCCCAATGACCCGATGAAATGAGGATGATATGTTTGACGTGAAAATGAGGTGTAGTCTTGTACAGACTTCGGCCGACCATTCCTGAGATAGTATGGTTAATTGAAACCCAACCATCAAAGTACACCGGTAACCACTGCCTAGTATTCAAATCCGTATAAAAGTAACTACCTTTACTAGGATTTGAACCAGAAACCTTCGTCTCCGAAAATCAGCTGTTAGACAGCTGACTAGCGGTGACGACCTTACCCCTAGACCAACCCGGTGGGTTAAATTGGTAACTAATTTTAAAATTGCCATTTATCATTTTCGTTCTCTGTCCGCCCTTCACACCCAGATGTCAGAAACCACAAGAGATCAACAAACGGTTTCATAATTGGTTATCTACACAAACGTTAGAGTGACAAAAATGGGTTTTAAGTTTTGGTTTCGACCGGAAGTGACCCAAAACCGGAAGTCAAAAATTTAAAGTCAGAAACTACAAGAGATAGCGCGGATCGGTATCCAGATTTGTAATTTACACAAAAGGTAGTGAGTCTGAATTGAATTTGAAGTTCCAGTTTCGACCAGAAGTGGCCCAAACTGGAAGTCAAACATTTAAAGTCAGAAATCACAAAAGATAGCACGAAACGGATCCGGATTTGTAATCTACACAAAAGGTAGTGGGCCTGAATTGAATTTGAAGTTCCAGTTTCTACTGGAAGTGGCTCGGAAGTCTAACATTTAAAGTCGGAAAGCACAAGAGATAGCACGGAACGGAATCCGGATTTGTAATCTACACAAAAGGTAGTGAGTCTGAATTGAATTTGAAGTCCAGTTTCAACCGGAAGTGACCCAAAACCGGAAGTCAATCATTTTAAGTCAGAAATCACAAGAGATATCACGAAATGGAATCTGGATTATTAATCTACACAAAAGTTAGTGGGCTCGAATTAGGGTTTGAAGTTTCGTATTTCGACCTTAAGTGGTCCAAAACCGGAAGCCAAGAAATCAGATTACGAATTCGTAAACAAAAAAAATGTCATTCAATTCCTCTTAAAGAGCAGATACAAACATCAGTAAAGGTTTTTGCCACAAGTCAAAGGTAAGCCTTTTTAAAAATTTCCTCCGGCCATGAGACGCGTTGTCTCATGAAAGGGATTTTTTTTTTGTTTCCCCCGATATTTTATTTATTAGTAACTAGCAATATCCCTTCACGCTTTAGTTAACGGCAAACTACGGTAAACACCAAGTTAACTTCTCGCACAACCGTACGCAACTGTAGAAATAAAACCAATAGGTTCTGGAAAACACAAAAAGTTTAAAGTGCTTTTATTAGATTGCGATTTTAAATTAAATACACGTGTATATTAATGTTTTAATTTAATGTTTATTCACTAATTAAAAGTGAAATACAGAACAGCATTGCCAAATTTTCTTCTTTTTATTTGAAAAATCTGGTGGGGAGAAACTGACACAACTTTCTGATGCCAATGTAAATAATGAAAAATATTATCTGTGATTAATCATTTACATCGTTTACCAATGTACTAAATTTAAAAACATAACGTAATAATTGTAGTCATGAGTGAATGACGCAAAATAAAAATAAATCTCTGTTGTACTTTAAAAAAAATTACGGAAAATCATTAAATGGCCTAAGCTTAGCCCTTTAGAAAAACATCTGAAATAAAAGTTGTAGGATTTTTAAATTTTCTATAGTGTTATTTATAATATAAATAACACTATAACACAAATGTATATTATACATTTGTCGTAAAATGCACATGACGGCCGCAATATTAAAAGTACTATTTTTTACTTCGAGGGCACAGTCCCTCCACAAATTTCAGCAGACTTGGGGCTTAACCTATCTTGTAGAGTATTTAAAAATGCAGTAAATAAGGCGATTTTAAAGAAAATCGTACGAACAATTTTTGATAAACTGTAAAAATAATAAAAATTGGATGAATAAACTACTACTTCAGGTTGACCGATTTTCATGAAAATGTCCGAAATGAATGAAGGATTTTAAATTCTCTGAAACTTTTATTATACATGTTTGCGCTAAAATGCATATTAAAGTCGTAATCTTAAAAAAAACATTTTTTTATGAGAAAACCACCTCCCCAGGAATTTCAGCATATATGGCACCTATCCTATCTTATAGAGCATAAAAAATGTAGTAAATGAGAAGATTTTTAAAAAAATCGTAAGAGCAGTTTTTGAAAAAATTTCAAAAAAGTGAAAAATTACACGAATAAACGGCTACTTCCAGTTGACCGATTTTGATGAAAATGTTCGTGTCGGGTCCGGTAGTGGTGTGTAACTTAAGTTTCAAGTTTCAACTTCGTAGGATGTTCCGTTCTTGAGATATTCTGTTTACACACGCACAGACCAATCGCTAAAAACATGTTTTTTTGGTTTGAGTGGGTCTGGATACTGTGTAGATCCGGTGAAAACTCGAATTTTTAATACAGTATCGACATGAAAACAATATTTTCTTTCTTATATATTCATATAGGTAAGAGAAAGTACAAATTATTACCCTTTTTTACAGTCGAGTTAAAAAGTTATTGTTAAGGTTGTAGACACATGGTTTTATTATTTTATTTACAGTATTTACAATTGTATGATAGCGTGTGTAGTTTGCGAGCTAACACGGTTGTAAAATCTTTGATACTCTGACGTCGTATATTATTTATTAAATATAAAATATATAATTCAAGAGAACTTGGTAGGTTTACCTTTAGCAGTTTAGTTTGTGGGTAATAATTCATGTATAACAAGGTCCGGCTGAAACACGAGTACGAGGAGGACGACGACGATGTGTGTGTGTAACTCTTCTGCGGTCTTGCAGTCAGCAATGTAGAAACTAAACTGTTAAAAGTTGCACAACTCAAACATACTGTAAAATTCAGTACTAAAGCAGGCGGCTCCCTTTTCACTTCTCAGGTCATTTGTTCATGGGCCAATTTTACAGCAACTATATACCGAACTATATTTGTATATACATAAAACTAAAACTAGTTTCGTCTAACTATTACTAAAATGTAATAATAATTTGATTAAATTACGAGGGTCATTCGTAAAATAAGGTTCCCATGATTTAAAAAAATAGACAGCTATATTTTTTATCTTTGTATTATACATCAATTTAAAGCTTAAAACTTACGCTATTTTTCTACATAATCGCGGTTTCTGTCCAAAAACTTTTGCAAACGATGCTCCAACTTTTCTATCCCCATGTTGTAGAATTCTGCCGCCAATCTTTTGAGGAATCGAGTAAGTAACCTCTTCCTTGACTTCATCATCGGTACTGAAGCGTAGGCCACCCAAGTATTCCTTTTATTTTGGGAATAAATGATAATTACTTGGGGCTAGGTCCGGGCTGTAGGGGCGGGGGGCACAACAGTCCAGCCAAAATCTGTCAGCAGTTCTTGAGTTTGATGTGAGACATGAGGTCGAGCGTTGTCATGGAGAAGCCTTACACCACTGGACAATCTTCCTCTCCGGCGGTTCTGGATCGCGCGTCTTAGTTTTCTTAATGTGTCGCAATATCTGTCAGAGTTTACTGTTGTTCCATGATGAATGTGAATAGGTGAAATCCGTTTTGCATTTAAAAAACGTATCACAGCGCGAATTTTGCATCTGGTGGTAACAGCGGTAGAGAACTCCATCTTCGAAGACTGCTAGGCCGGCACTGATCGACGTAGCGAGGCGGGAGTGAAGCGGAAAAAGAGAGGGAGAGCTGATGAGTAAGACAGTGTTGCCAGATTTCTCCCAGCACATCGCATTCTGTCTCGGCAGCTTAGGGAACCTTATTTTACGAATGACCCTCTACAAACAAAATTACTAATTTTTTTTTTTTGGGGGGCTCCCAAACTCCCCTACAACCCGCCGTCTCCACCCACTACTATGGCTGGTCGCAAGGATGCGAGGTGGTACAGTAGAACAGCAATAGAATATCGCCTCAGTATACTGCACAATAATTATAATTTTTTTTTTAATCCCTAAAAATATGTGTACTTTTATCGTTTCAATTCAGAACAATAAGCAACACCATGACCCAATGAGATGAGGATGATGTGTATGACGTGTAAATGAGGTGTAGTCTTGTCCAAACTCAGGCCGACCATTCCTGAGAGAGTATGGTTAATGAAACCCCAACCATCAAATTACACCGGTTACCACTGTCTAGTATTCAAATCCGTTTAAAAGTAACTACCTTTACTAGGATTTGAACCAGGAACCTTCGTCTCCGAAAATCAGCTGTTAAATAGCTGATTTTGGCAACGACTTTACCTCTAGACCAACCCGGTGAACTAATTAGAACTTAACATAGTAATTTTTTCTGCACTAGAAAACAGTTAGCCGCCTAGCCCAACATACACCACATAGACACGAATAACATAAAAATACATAAAACAACATAAAGATCACGCAATATGTACAGCCTTCCTTCACAGTATCCTGTATAGTTTTTCTTTAATTTTACCATCTCTGTGAAACAGATCTACCTCTCCATTTATTTCATTTACTGTAGTTATACATCTATTGATTGGAGGTATTTTACTTCTTGTGGCTTCAGCAAACAGCCTGAAACTTCTTAAAGCTGTGCAAGGTACCCTCAGAAAAATATTCGAGATATCCGGAACATCAACTCGTGGATGTAGAATGTTGTAAATGTAAAGAACTTCCATAACTCTACGTTGTGTGCGTAGACTCTGAAGCCCGTAGAATGAGAATGAGAATGTTAATAGCAACTATGACGTATATCTAAATTTATATCAGCTGTTTCCTTTAATTGTTGTTTTTAGATACAGTAATCTACAGTACGGTGGGTACACATGTACCCACCGGGTTGGTCTAGAGGTAAAGTCGTCGCCAAAATCAGCTGTTTAACAGCTGATTTTCGGAGACGAAGGTTCCTGGTTCAAATCCTAGTAAAGGTAGTTACTTTTATACGGATTTGAATACTAGACAGTGGTTACCGGTGTACTTTGATGGTTGGGGTTTAATTAACCATACTCTCTCAGGAATGGTCGGCCTGAGTTTGGACAAGACTACACCTCATTAACACGTCATACATATCATCCTCATCTCATTGGGTCATGGGGTTGCTTATTGTTCTGAATTGAACAGATTGCAACGTACACACATTAGGGATTAAAAAAAAAAAAAAAAGTACACATGTTCTGCGGGTTGCGTATACAAGTGCATTTTATACGCTGTCATCAATATTGGTGTATCAATAATAGAGGGTAATATTGAGGGAGCGAATGGTAGAGAGAGGCAAAAGTTTTAGAATATATAAATCAAATTACAAAAGATGTAGGGTGTTCAAGGTATGTAGATATAAAACGACTTGCACAAGATAGAACAGCTTGGAGAACTGCATCGAACCAGTCTGAATAGAGGTAAATTATTGAACCAGTCTGAATTGACTGATGACAAAAAAAATTTGAACTGGGGGTTGGATAACTAATACAGCTTACAGCTCTGGTATAATAACTCTGTGTAATTTTTTCTAGTATTGAAGATAATTAACTTGATTTTTTTATAAAGTTAAAAAAGTTATTTTTGAAAAGTTATCGTTCATCAAAGCCATCCTCATACCCATCAAATTTTCTTCCAGATCTACATTCCAACTTAATTAATTTATAATTATAATAATCCATTTCACTAAACGACGTGTCTCATGGCTGTGACAATTTTTAAAAAGTATTACCTTTGACTTATGGCAAAAATCATTAGTGAATTGTGTATCTTCTCTTTAACACTATTTTTGTTTTCCAATGCCGACTTTGATCTTGACTTCCGGTTTTGGGCCACTTCTTATCATAACCGCAATTTTAAATTCAATTTAGGCGCACTATTTTTTGTGTAGATTATTGTTGTCTAGGTCATCAGCCAAAAGGCTGGCTGAATCTCTAGAAGCTTGACTAAGTAAAACGAGGACTGAGGTGGTTTACCATGCTTTCCTCACCGAGTGGAAAAGTTTGGTTATTAGCATGGCAGGCTATCCAAAAAGCATCTACTTTCCACCCTGCAAATGATACCTTCACTTCATTCACCACAGAGTCTGGCTGTATAATGAAATTCATTACTCTCAGAGGAGTTAACTCTGACTAGTGTCTTTTACACCTCTACCTCTTGTGTTCTTAAATGCTTCATTCATATAATTGGCTGACCATGTGATAAGAGACAGAAATATGATTTGTAGCCCTGGAACTAGAGTATAGAGTGCAAATAATTTAATACCTTCTTCTGACTTTTATCGGCTTTTATGTGTAGATTTTTTTTCATTTTGTTTTATTTTGCAGCTGTAAAAAATATAACCAGCAAAAAGGTTTACATATTGTGTCAATTAAAAAAATAGAATAGTTCAGCCATCTACCTGGTCTAAACAAAATATCTCTTAATCCTTTAAATAAATAAAAAATAACGGTATAAGTGTTGAAAACCATTTTTAACACCTCACGTGTACATTTTGTCATTTTTGAGGGGTAATATTTTACCCCTCAAAATTTGACTGAACGTAAAAAAAGTTAACTTTCATTCATAAACCTTAATTCATAATTTCCTTAGAAATTACGTTATGAATAAAAATAAATTCATTGAGAACTCGACGTGGAACTTGTTGCGGGAGAGAGAATCTTTTCTATGTAGAATCATACTTTTACGTCATTATCTTGGTTGGCAGGAGTAAACAGCTCTACAGAGTACACTCATCACCTGCACGGTTACCTAGTTCTTAAAATGTATAGTACTACTAATATCATTTGAAATACTAATACAGTAAAACCTCCTTAATCCGGCATTCTATAGTCCGGAATTGTCTATAATCCGGCATCAACGGCAATAGACAAAAATTATAGAATTGCCTTCACAATGAATATTGTAAAGTGAGCAACCCGACAGCTACCGCCGACACTCAAGAGCCACAAAGCGTCACGCTCTGAGTTTGTAAACTCAGTACGCTTTTTTACACGTTTGTAAAATTTGCTGAGTCAAATAAACAATACAGTATGGCCGAAGTTATGAACTTGCATATAATAAAAAATGATTTTTTAAAATAAAAAAAATACTAGTCGTAAGCAGCAAGAAGATATTAGATCTTTTTTCCAGCCATCTACCAGTGCTGTTGCTAAAAACCACGAATAGTACAGTACTGTACTGTATTTCATACTGTATTCAAATTTATTTCATCATGTACTGTACTTAGAAAATGAATTTTAATAATTCTCCTGTACTTATATATTGATTTATATTGTTTAAAAAACCCATGTTTAAATAATAAATACATACAGTAAAAGGTTCTAATTGTGTTATTTTTTATACGACTCCTGTATTTTTAGAAATAACCTCCCTTGTCCGGAATTTTCTTTAATCCGGCAAGCTTCGAGTCCCAAACGTGCCGGATTAAAGAGGTTCTACTGTTATATTATTTTTATTGGACCAACATTTTATATCAAGTGAGATGATTAGACATTGCGTGGAAGCGTTTTTTGTAGCCTACATTCTCAGCGTTCGCTCACTGTACGGTTTTCTCCGTTTATCTTTCTACCCAGTGTTGTGTTTTTGCTCTTTATTTAAGCCCTTAACCCTTTATAAGTCTTTGGTAAGTATACTTACCACTAACAATAAGGTATAGAGTTTATTTAAGAATAAGCTATGCAGTTGAACCTTATTGGCATTTTATGGTGTTATAAATGTTCTCTGGTAAGTAGGCTATCCATTTATATTGAAATTAGCGGGCAACGACTATTTGCTTCGTGAGTTGTACGAATGTGGTAAGGATTTATACCAACGTACACTACCATGTGAATCCTGAATCCTGAATCCTGGTTGAGAGGGCCAAGAAGCCCTATGATGGCGACATCGTGTTAAGGAACACCTGGTCGCTCGGGGAACAATATAACAGAATAATTGCAACCTCAAGAAATTTAGGGGGAATTTTATAGTTTAAATAGGAAATAGGATTCTGGTTCGTGGGACATTGGAACTGGGACTTGAAAGGAGGTAATTCATTTTTAGAAGTTATCTGTGGAAAATTATCTGTGAAAACTACCATGTTGTTTTGTTGTTACTTTTGTACAGTGCTTAGAAAATTCAAGTTTTTTACGGAAAAGCAAGCATTCATGCTAATATAAAGTAGAGATAAGTTATTCTACACATTTTTTTTGTTATGTATTACTACAAGTTGTTTTAATAAGCATTCTTACCACTAAACATTATGTAATACTACCCATTTTAATAAACGTTCCTTGGTAAGTATACTTACCAGGACTTGATATCAAACACAAAATATATTTTATTGTTCTGGCACTAGAAATACATTATTTATGTCCCTGTAAAGCAAAATTTAATATTTTACAACATTTATACAGGGTGATTCATGAAGTTCTCCCCCCACTTCTACAGCACATTGTACTAGTAAAAATAATGAAAAAATGTTATATAAACATAGGTCCGAAAACGCTTCGTTAGCGAGTTACAGCTAGCGAAAGTTTCGCCTGGATTTCAGTTCACCAGGTGAAATGAGGTCTTCCTGGAATTGTGGTAAGGTAGATTAAGGGGCGAATTCAATCATTTCTTATGGTTTTTGATCTGATAAATTGAATAAAACAGGTCCCAGAACTGTAAGTTAAATAGTTTTTGAGAAAACCAGTGTCAAATGCAAAAAATGGAGTGAAAATCACATTTTTTCATCTTTGGGCAAGAATAACTTTGTTATTTCACCAAGAAACAATTAAAAATTTTCAATAAAAAATGTAGAAAATTTTATTCTGAACAAACCGGTGTAAATAAAGTACACAGAAAGCGAATAGTTTTTGAGAAAACCAGTGTCAAATGCAAAAAAATGGAGTGAAAAAAACACATTTTTTCATTTTAGTTTTTCCGGTTAATTTTACTTTGTACTCTTATGAATAAAAACTCATTTAATCAAACATCTATTCGCTTTCTGTGTACTTAATTTACACCGGTTTGTTCAGAATAAAATTTTCTACATGTTTTATTGAAAAATTTTAACTGTTTCTTGGTGAAATAACACAGTTATCCTTGCCCAAAGATGAAAAAATAAGTTTTTCACTCCATTTTTTGCATTTGACACTGGTTTTCTCAAAAACTATTTAACTTACAGTTCTGGGACCTGTTTTATTCAATTTATCAGATCAAAAACCATAAGAAATGATTGAATTTGCCCCTTAATCTACCTTACCACAATTCCAGGAAGACCTCATTTCACCTGGTGAACTGAAATCCAGGCGAAACTTTCGCTAGCTGTAACTCGCTAACGAAGCGTTTTCGGACCTATGTTTATATAACATTTTTTCATTATTTTTACTAGTACAATGTGCTGTAGAAGTGGGGGGAGAACTTCATGAATCACCCTGTATATTTCCCACCGTAGTATTGTCCTATAAAGGGTTAAAGTGCATAATCAGCTAAACTAAACTTTGCATAAAAGTAGGGTTTTTTAAAAATTTCCTACAACTGTAATTTTATACACTTTTGTCATTAAAGGCATATAAAGGTTGTAATCTTAAAAATGGATATATTTTACCACGATGGTTACAGCTCGCCAAGAATTATAACAAACATGCGACTTACCTTATGCTGTAGAGCATAAAAAATTATAGGAGTATAATTATATAATTATCCTGTATTTATATCCGAAAATTTAGTAATTTAAACAGGCTTTGGTCCAAATTAGTTCGGATTAAAGGGGTTTGAGTGTATTTTTACACATCAGGAAAAACTAACCGTTGGATTCTGTAAACGATTCCATAGAGAATGAAATTAGTTGCAATGCTATCCATAGTTGTTTAACATTAAATGTTATGACAATTTCACGGGGTTTAGAAAAATACACATGCTAAGAAAGAAGTCGTGCTATTGAGGACCGTGTTAGTGAAGTGAGGTCGTGTCTACTGAATAAGGTAATGATGAAATACTGTAGTTAGCTTTACTATATCAATTAGTAATAATATCGCATCCTTTCAAATCTAACACTAAATTTAACTCAACATAGAGTACTAACAGTTATAAATCCGTCTAAAGTTCATTTCAGTTTAATAATGAACTTTAGTAGCATTTTCAGAGAGCTTTAAAGCTATAAAGCTAGTAGCTACATAAAATTACGGATAATTGTCTTTCACCAACAGACATGTTATTAAGGTAATACCTCTCAAAGTGAGAATATTGTCGCTGTAATACGATACTATATTTTATCGTGTTGGCAGCAATGTAACTGAATACTGTTCATTTAAGTATATCATAAAATAAAAAGAGAAGTCGATTTAGAAATATTAGAGATAGAAGGAAAATGGATAAAGGGAAATAAAAATAAGAAATTCTTTGGGTGACGTGCATTTGTCTCATCATTTTAAAGAAGACTTGTCTTCTATTTCTTCTTTGTAGGGGAATCAACTTCTTATTCTTCATATTTTCCTCTGTTTCATTCATTCTTTTTTTTTGTAAGAAAAGGAAATAGGAGAAGGGGAAGAATAAGCCACAGTTTCAACCCTCAAATATACTTCCCCTATTTCCAGATTTGTACTTCTTACCACCCTAACAGTCACGAATAATGCACAGGTTATAGCATCTAACAAATATTCCCCAACACTTTAATTTTACATTATTTATGTTACAATATAGGTAACGTAAATAACTATGGTATGTTCTTTTTTCTTTTCGTTTCCTATTGGATTTTCTTGGGTTTTCTCAAATTTTCATTTCTGGAGTAATATTTTACCATTGTTATTATGTCTCGACCCACGGGGTTGGTGTAGAGCTTTAGTCGTCGCTCTAGCATAGTATCGCTCTAGCCTATGCTACCCGTGTTAATTTTACTAAATTCATGTTCCTTTTTCTCAGAAACTATTCAATGGAACCTTCTGAAATTTTTACAGCATGTAGTTATAGGTCGTATTGGTTTACTGAACCACATTTATAGTGATCCCATTTTTGGGGGGGGGGTTGGAAAAATAATTTCTGTGACAGTTAAAAAAAATTGTTTTTTATCACCGATTTTTCATAAAAAAAATTTTTTGTGACCAATGTTTTCGCATGAATATGGTTCAGTATGTGTATCTCATACAGTTATAACTGCTGTAGAAATTTCAGGATTATATCTTTATTAGTTTTTCAGAAAAAGGAACATGTGTACAGCAAATATAAATTTTCGGTAAAACGCATTTAAAGTGTTAGAAGTCCTCAAAATTACTATATTTTACATGTTAATAATTCAATGTTATTGTAAACAGCTGTTCATCATTGCCAACCGTCAGTTGATAAACAATAAGAAAAATACTTGTAACATGAATAAAAAAGAAATAATAATTAGATCTTTACTAAAATGCCACTAAAACAGTAAAAAGTATTTTATATATCTTCAAAATGGGAAAGTGAAATTCTAGCAAAACGTCATGTACTAAAATAATTAATAAAAATATTCCTAGTTGTCGTAAAAACGTAATTTTGGTGGCGTTGGAAAGATGGAATTTCAAACTACAATATGGGCCTGTTGTTGTTGTTTAGGTCAACAGCCGAAAGGCTGGTTTGAACCTCTAGAGGTTTTACCAAGTAAAACAAGGAGTGAGATGGTTTACCATTGCCTTCCTCACTGAGTGGAAAAGTACGCTTATCAGCATGCCGGGCCCTCTGAAAAGCACATATTTTCCACTCTGTAAATGACAACTTCACTTCATTCACCTCAGGGTCTGGCTGTACAATGAAATTCATTACTTTCAGAGAAGATAACTCTGATTAGTGTTTTTTACACCTCTACCTCTTCTGTTCTTAAATGATTCAGTCATTTAATTGACTGACCATGTGATAAGAAACACAACTATTTATTTTAGCCCTGCAACGAACAGATTGAGTGTAAATAATTTGACACTCCACCTGTCTGTTATGGGCAGAATATGGGCCTAAAAAGTGAAAATCGATTTTATTTTTCATTTTTCCACTACAATCCCACCTTAAGACATTCAGTGCTAGTGACTCGCCTAGCGGGTCATGGGAAGGTGTTACAGTCAGGCTGCTGTCTCACCTAGCGGGTTCTGTTTTGTTATCGTTTTAAGTAATTCCGGAGGGACACTGCCTGTCGGATATCAGTTTGTTGCTATTATATAGCCCTCAGAAAAGTATTTTCTTTGTAACCGTGCAATTCGTTTTTGAGTTTTCTTCATACGATATTCTACCGTCATGCATTATACTCGTTCAGTATTTTTAACGGGTTTTCAGAGTACAATTAATTGAAGCTGTGAATTTAGTATCTTTGCAGGTATCGATTCAAAATAGCTTATACCTTTAGATTTACTTTAAAAGTATTGTGACACTTATCGCTAAGGTCCGTTTCGGGATTTAGGTTATTAAATAATTAATACCTTAATTGTTTAGTATTATTTAATTAGTATTTATTAATACACCACGGCCGGCCCGTGGTGTAGTGGTCAGCGCAACTGGCTACTATGCCGGGGTTCCGGGTTCAATTCCCGGTCAGTTGTGGCATTTTGTCATCTGTAAATCACCACATTACATTACCTACGCACAAGGCCAAGGCTTATGTAGGCATCATCACTCAATAAAAAAAAAATTAGTATTAATTATAATAATAGTATTATCGAAATGTTAAAAAAGACTTGGAAATGGCTAATATTGTGAAAGAAGACTTGGACACAAGAAACAATTTTAGGAGGAAGGTTGAGAAATGGGAAGTTAAACCAGAGACAAAAGCTCCGAGAACTGGAGTAAAATGGAGTGAAGAAAGGAAAGCTAAATTCTCGCAAGAAATGAAAAACTGGTGGGCAAATAAAAAGAACAACAAGAAACCCCAAAACTGAACCATCTTTACTTAGCGTCTTCCACTTTGGGAGTTTTACGACTAGTAATACAAAGAATAGTATTATTATTATTAATAATAATTAAACTGTACAAAACTATGGCAGTCCCGGTTTTGCTGTATGGCAGTGAAAGTTGGACCATGACGCAACGAGAGAGAACTCTAATACAAAGTGCAGAAATGAAGTTTTTAAGGGCGACGGCAGGCTATAACAGACTGGACATGAAACGTAATGAAAGTATTAGAGCAGAATTACAGGTCCAACCACTATTAGACGGCATTGCGCGCTACAATTCCAGGTGGTGTGAACATGTGAATAGAATGCGAGAGGAAAGACTACCAGTCCAAATATTAAGTTATGCCCCACGGGGTAGACGTGATAGAGGCAGACCGCTACGAAGATGGGTGCCGGAACAGGCTTTAGGCCTATCCGTGTTTGGGTGATGATGATGATTATTAATAATAATAATAATTTTTGTTTGTGGGGCTCCCAAACTCCCCTACACCCCGCCGTCACCCACTACTATGGCTGGTCACAAGGATACGAGGTGGTACAGTAGAACAGCAAGATAATATCGCCTTAGTATACCGCACCATTACAACTTAACGTAGTCATTCTTTCTTCTCTAAAAAACAGTCAGCCGCCGAGCTTAACATACACCACATAGACACAAATAACACATAAAAATACATAAAATAACATAAAGATCACGCAGCATTTACAGCCTTCCTTCACAGTATCCTGTACAGTTTTTCTTTAATTTTACTATCTCTGTGAAACAGATCTACCTCTCCAATTATTTCATTGGCTGTAGCTATACATCTATTGATTGGAGCTATTTTACTTTTTGTAGCTCCAGCAAACAGCCTAAAACTTCTTAAAGCTGTAACAGGCACTCTCAGAAAAATCTTCTGGATATCCGGAACTTCAACTCGTGAGTGCAGAATGTTGTAAATGTAAAGAACTATAAATAATAATAATAGTATAATTATAATATTAGTTATTAATTTAGTATTTTTTTAATAATTATACATTAATTACTTTAGGTAATTAATGATGAATTCGATAACTAATTTATTTCAACACTACAGAAAAATGGATAAAATGTGAAGAATTGAAATGAAAAGAAACGGAATGAGTTTTAACGAATTAAAATACGTTTATTTATATAAATGTAGCCTAAAACGTAAAAACAGAATAGCCAAATCAAAACAATATTTCCTGTACCACTCGTCGCGTAATAAAATAAGGACTGTGTATTCCAATGAACTACGAGTGTCAGAATGTTTTTAGGATTGTAATAGAGAAAATGGGCATGCGCAGAAGATTGTTCCCCTCTTACACTTTGTCTCAAACAAAGTTCATTTCGTGAGTAACCATCACTACTACTTTTTTTTTATTCCTAATTTGTGTACGTTGCAATCTGTTCAATTCAGAACAATAAGCATCCCCATGACCCAATGAGATGAGGATGATGTGTATGACGTGTAAATGAGTTGTAGTCTTGTACAGACCCAGGCCGACCATTCCTGAGAGAGTATGGTTAATTAAACCCCAACCATCAAAGTACACCGGTAACCACTGTCTAGTATTCAAATCCGCATAAAAGTAAATACCTTTACTAGGATTTGAACCAGGAACCTTCGTCTCTGAAAATCAGCTGTTAAACAGCTGATTTTGGCGACGACTTTACCTCTAGACCAACCCGGTGGGTTGTACTACTAATTCAGATTAATAACAGACGCTCGAATGTGGGAATAATTGCGTCATGAGTCATGACAACTGCCCTCGTAATATCGTTGTAAAACTCCCATCTGTATACTTCACCAATCAACGTTTTCCTTAAAATGTAAATTACCCTTTGAAATATTTTAATTCACTTTCTGCAACTTGTGATTGCGCATAGAAATGTTAATCTCCGAAGTAAATGTTAATTTTAGTGTATTATTGAAGTTTATTTAGATTTTAATTGTAGTTTTTTTTGTTTCAGGTGAGTGTTTTCGTGGTTATCCTTAGATCAGGTAATTTAGTTAATTTTAACTCTTAATTCATACACGTATCATAATGATACGTGTATCATTATGATACGCGTGGCTCCATAGTGGCTCCTTAGTGGCTCCATGAGATCTCATTTCCATAGAGAAACATATAACCTCGCTCTTGCAAATATAATTTAGAACGGACGCCAATTTTTTTTTTTTTTTTTTGGTAATCCTTAATGTGTGTACGTTGCAATCTGTTCAATTCAGAACAATAAGCAACCCAATGACCCAATGAGATGAGGATGATCTGTATTACGTTTAAGTGAGGTGTAGTCTTGTACAGACTCAGGTCGACCATTCCTGACCGAGTATAGTTAATTGAACCCCAACCATCAAAGTATACCGGTAACCACTGTCTAGCATTCAAATCCGTATAAAAGTAACTATAGATACTGAAGTCACGAGATTGCCTTTTGCGTATGGATTGACTGAGAGGAAGGGAAGTTAAAATTTTCAGTGCTGCCAATCTCAACAGTAAGACACTACTCGTTCATTTCACTACCGCGCAGTTTCTACATACATTTTGTGAGCTGTGGTTTATTTTGAGAAAATTTTCCCTCCATAAACTTATAAGAAATAAATGTGACCTGTTATATTGCTTATAGGTTAATTAAATGACTAGAAATGTTTGATTTATTGTAATTACCAATGAATCGCCTTCTTTACTTTTGCTGTGACCGGCGTTTTCATTATCAGTCTCTCTAGTATCTACCTAACCGTTTTCTTTTTTTACCAAATGTCAACAAAACTGTTGAAGAATAGCTTCTTCACGACCTTAATTTCCTTCTTTATTTTTCGAATTGTGGAAAAAGAAACATCACAGTAGTTAGCCGCTCGCTCACGGCTTTTGTTAAGAGATACAGATAGGCATGTTTAGCTTCAACTTCATAACATAAATTATTACATTGCATATTAGATTTCGTTCAACGCTGTGGATAGTTCGACCAAGTTTTCGAGAAACCGACATTTCTGTAACAAACAGTTAACCTACAAAAGGTTCCGCTTCTTTTTTTTTCTTTTTTGGTTTAACGTCCGACTATTCTGCAATTACTGCTAATGTAGGCGGTGAATGATGAAATGATTTTTTTTGTAACGTATGAAAAAATGCCGTGCCTGAATGGGATTCGAACCCAAGACCGCATGATGAGAGGCGAGCACGTTACCAACTTCGCCAATGCGGCCGGCGAAAAAAAAACGTTCCGCGATGTATATGTTCTGGGTATAGTATAAGTTGTTAAGTTTGTCGTACTGAAATAAAAGCAGCCGGGCATGCGCATTGATGCTTTTCCCCCTTTACCCCTCGTTGCAAACAAGGGCAAACTCGTGACTCAAATGACTATACCTTTCCTAGGATTTCAACCAGGAACGTTCGTCTCCGAAAATCAGCTGTTAAACAGCTGACTCTCGGCGATGACTTTACCTGTAGACCAACCCGGTGGGTTGAATAAGGACGCCAAATAAGCTTGCCGGTGTAGCTGTTCGAACAACTCGGATTCAGTCGGTAGATTTCGTGTATTAGCACCGAACTGCCTTTTAAATCACAGGCGCTAAACGATGTAAACTATCAACTATTAGCGACGTTAAAAATATTCAGTCATCCTGGTTCAAATCCTAGTAAAGGTAGTTACTTTTATACGGATTTGAATGCTAGACAGTGGTCACCGGTGTACTTTGATGGTTGGGGTTCAATTAACCATACTCTCTAAGGAATGGTCGGCCTGAGTCTGTAGAAGACTACACCTCATTTACACGTCATACATATCATCCTCATCTAATTGGGTCATGGGGTTGCTTATTGTTCTGAATTGAACAGATTGCAACGAACACATATTAGGAATTTTTTAAAAAATATTCAATTGTAAATATTGGCCTCCGGGCCAGCCCAGTCAGTCAGCTGGTAGAAAGTCATTATTATTTGTTAAGTAACACCGGTTGGGCAAGCGACTTTGTATGGTGACCAGCTGACAGCCATCCATGTACAAACTCTACTGGGGGTCCCTGTTCAAACTCATGCCTAATACACTTCAAAAATACAGCGATCAAATTGGGTAGTTGTCAAAAAATGTACAGTTTCCGATAATAATTTTTTTTTCTTTTTCTTTTTTTTTGAATAACTGTAAATCTACGATCTGCTTTCATAGAACAATGAGTAGATGTTTTGTAGGTATAAATCTTGAGTAAGTAATACCCCTTGGTATTACTCTATAAAATTTCCCATTTTGTTGAAGTGATCTTGCGATCGTAAAATAAATTACACCATCACATATTAAAATAAATCTGTAGGGTGTAGTCTGCATAGTCTTCTGTGTGTTCCACTGTTGTCTAGGAGATTGATGGCTTCTGGATTCTGGTGATTTTCAAGTCTTGTTTGGTAACTGGTGCAAAATTTCTGTATAGCTTCGTGTACCGTGGGAGTGTTCGTGTCTCTGTGCAATATAGTGTTGGATATGTACCAAGGTGAGTCCATGATGTTTCGAAGTATTTTTGACTGAAACCGTTGAATTATTTCAATGTTACTGTGACTTGCTGTGCCCCAGAGTTGTATCCCACATGTCCACACAGGTTTAAGTACAGTTTTATAAATTAACAATTTGTTTTGTGCCGATAATTTGGATTTTCCATTAAGCATCCAATACAGCTGTTGGTATTTAAGATTTAACTGTTTTCGTTTGTTCCATATGTGAGTCCTCCATGTTAGACGCCTGTCCAGGTGGAGGCCAAGATATTTTGCCGTATCGGATTCTGGAATTAGTACATTGTTCAAAAACACTGGTGAACATGTTTCCCGTTTTAGTGTAAATGTGACGTGCAGACTCTTGTGTTCATTTGTTTTTATACGCCACTTTTTTTGCCAATTTTGTACGCTGTCTAAGTGTTGCTGCAAGTTATGAGATGCAATTTGAGCATCTTCGTGTATTGCCTGAATGGCTGTGTCGTCGGCAAATGTTGCCACTGTAGAGTTATCATTTTGTGGAAGATCAGAAGTGTAAATGGTGTACAAAACTGGAGACAGCACGCTTCCTTGAGGAACACCAGCTTCAATTAATTTTAGAGATGATAAATAAAAGCTAAAAAAAAAAAACAATTGTAAACATTGTATACAACAATTAACGCGTACTACATACAACGCATTAAAAACTAATGTTTTCAGGTTAGCTGATATACGAGGTTTTGCTATTAAATAACGAGACTGACGTTGTAAAAAAATTTATTTATATTTTATACATAATCACTTATTGTCACAATATTTTATACTCCTTCTCTATCCCTACAACGCTCCATGCGAATTTTCCATTGTTGGAAACAGTGCTGGAAGTCATCTTCAGTCAAGCTCCTTCAGGACACGTGCCGCTTTCTCTTTTACAGCATCAACAGACTCAAATCTTGTCCCTTTTAATGCAGATTTCACCTTAGGGAAAAATGACACGAATAAACTACTACTTCCGGTTCACCGATTTTGATGAAAATGTTCGTATCGGGTCTTCTAGTGCAGCGGTATCAACCCGGGGGGTACGCGACGAACCGGTTAGGGGTACGCCAAAAATAAATTTCAATGGCGGACGTTGTTTTCTTGAGTAACTTGGTGGGGTTCTTGTACTGACAAGCTTAATACAAGCCCAGATCTAAGGCTTTATTTGTCTACATTTGAACCTGATTTCAAACAATTAAGTGCAACAAAACAGCCTCAAGGGTCACACTAAAAAAAATTCTGAAGACGTTTCCTGGACTAATAATTTAGTTTCAATACATCACAATTTTCATGTTAGATTGTATTTACAAATTTAAAAGAATTTTGTATTCGATGCTAGTTTTTTTCAAAGTTTATAACAGCTAATCTGTCTTGTCTTAGATTAGAAAATCTATAATTATTATAACTCTGTCATTAGTATTTTGATGTAAAATTAAGACCATACAAGAAATATTCAGTTTACAATAAAATATCTACCATTTTAAATGCTTGTGTTAACTTTTATTGTCCTTGGTTTAAATTTATATCTTAATTTGAACGCATAACAAAACGTACAAGTGTAAGTTATATTTTGCAGTATTTAAAAACTAACCAACGTATACTCACAAAAACATACCATTATGATTGTAAAAAAATAAATTTACATTATGCAAAATATTTGGAAATAAATAAAAAACATATGAAAATATGCAAATCGATTAGAGATTAGCTAGTGATTAAATAGCCCCTACTTAGTGTAGTTACAGTGATGTTACATTTTTGGGGTTACAATTTTAGTTAAAAATTCACCAAGGGGTACGAGAAAAAAAAACGTTGGAAACCGCTGTTCTAGTGGTATCTAACTTAAGTTATAAGTTTCAAGTTCGTACGAAGTTCCGTTCTTCAGATATTATGTTCTCACACACACACACGCGCGCGCGCGCGCGCACACACACACAAACACACGCACACACACACACACAGACGAATCACTAAAAACATGTTGTTTTTTGGGTTCAGGGGTCTAAAAACGTGTAGATTCGGTGAAATCTCGATTTCGAAAATCGACATGAAAACAATACTTTTCTTTCTATAGGGTGATTCAAAAAGAGCGCCGGTTTTTAAACGGCTGGTAAAATTTTTTTTATCGGTTGGCAACATTGTTTGACCTCATTTCTATTTCGGAGAACATTCCGATTGACGATTCAGTTGTAGTTTCTCTTGTTCACAGTGTACTACTCTCGCAGTCTGTGTCTAACCATGGAGAAGTTTACTATTACGCAACGAGTGTTAATCGTGAAAACATTTTACCAGAGTGGAGAGAGTTATGCGGCTACTGTCAGGCGACTTCGCGGTACTCTAGGGCGTAATGAAGCACCGAATGAATCAACAGCTCGCAGGCTCATGAAAAAGTTTTTTGAGACGGGTTCAACAGTCGACCTTAAAAGTTCTGGACGTCGTCGTTCTGGCCAAACTGAGCAGAACGTTGCGTTGGTTCGTGATAGTGTGGCTGTTAGCCCAGCAAAATCAATACGTCGCCGTTCTCAACAATTGGGTTTAAGATGTTCTTCTGTACGGAGAATTCTTCGGTACGATCTCCAATATCACCCGTATAAAATTCAGTTGACGCAACATTTGAAAGTGGCAGACCACCAGAAGAGACGACAGTTTGTTGACTGGGTATTGAGAAAACGGCAGGATGATGACACCTTCGCAAACAAAATCATTTTCAGTGATGAGGCGCACTTCCACTTAAACGGTTTGGTTAATAAACAGAACTGCCGTATGTGGGGTTTAGAAAACCCTCGCGTGGTTAATGAAAGGGAAATGTATGCACAGCGAGTGACAGTTTGGTGCGGCTTTTGGTCGGGCGGTGTCATCGGCCCTTACTTTTTTGAAAATCAAGAAGGACAAGCCGTGACAGTAAATGGAGACCGATACCGTACGATGATTAGGGAGTTTTTGTGGCGTCATTTGGATGGAATGGACATTGACGAGTTGTGGTTTCAGCAGGATGGTGCCACCTGTCACGCTGCACGAGAAACAATGTTGTTGCTCCGTGAACGGTTCCAGGATCGCATCATTCTCGTAATTCCGACCATCAATGGCTACCAAGGTCGTGTGACTTGACGCCTTGTGACTTTCCTCTTTGGGGTCATCTGAAGTCATTGGTGTATGCCAATAAACCCCGAAACATCAATGACTTGAAGGAGGAAATTCGACGGGTTATCGGGCAAATGGAAGTCGAAACTTGTCGTGCAGTAATATCCAATTTCATGGACAGAGTTGATGCGTGCCAGCGCAGTAGAGGAGGACACATGCATGACATCATTTTTCATACATAAAATCGGAAGGAAAGATGAACTTGTTGATGTATTTATTTTCAGTTTTTCAATAAAATAAATCTCTTAATTTGATATATCAAAACCGGCGCTCTTTTTGAATCACCCTATATATATTCATATAGTCAAAGAAAGTAAAAATAAAAGAAGAAATTTGTTGAATGGTGGATATATGCTACAATGTTAAACAAATTAATTTTCTTAATATATTTGTTAAATTTGTCTCAGAGAAATTCGTCGACGTTTATTTAATTATCATGAAGGATATTCTAGTCACGATAAAAATAAATCTGCGTCAAACGCAGGAGCAATTGAGGTTGGAAAATAAAATAGTCGTGTAATAGTAGTTTTTCATAAACTAGTTTATGACTTGAATAATACCGTACACGCAACTTAAACTTTCACAAAGATTCCGTTTTCATTTCTTCTTCAACTTGTTCCCGTATTAAACTAAGAGATGTGCTGAGTGCAAAACTCATCCAAAAGAAAAACTCATACTGCTCTAATATTTAAATTAAAGTTGTTCTCAAACCATAATTTCTCTTCTTCCTCACTTCAATCTAGAACTCACCCCCTTACCACCCCTTACCTCAACACTACTCAATATATAATTTCTCACTAAGTTACCCTTCCACCAAGATTTTTCTTCCCACAAATTCTTCACAGTAAAATTTCCACTTTATTATGAAAGAAATTTTACTTCACCCGTTTTTCTTGAGAGATTTATCGAAAGGATGAAAATTAAGAGAATAATTTAATACTCCTAGGGATAATCTTTCTGAAATTAATTTTTCCTTAGGTCGGATTAAATTTATATTAATTTAAATTTTACATTAAATTTGTAGAATATCATGTTACTAATTTTTATTAAATTGCTTGAATTACAATTGCAAATCTTTACGGAAATTTTACTTCATTTTTACTTTCTTTTGTCCTTTAATACAAATGGAAAGAAAGTATTTTTTCATGTCGATATTTTGGTACCGAATTTTCACCGAAAGTATAAGTTTTCAAGCCTCCTGAATCCAAAAAATACGTTTTTATCGATTTACCTGTGTGTGTGCGCGCGCGTGCGCGCGTGTACGTGTATGTGTGAGCGCGTGAAATAGAGAGAGAGAGTGTGTAAGAGGAGAGAGAGAGAATGAGCGAACAAATTATCTCAATAATATCATTTATCATACGAAGTTGAAATTTGTAACTTAATTTAGTTGGCATGAGGATATCATCCACGTACACAATAACATTACTTTAATAACACTAAATAACACTAATAAATTTAATCACTTAATTTTAGAGGAGAAACAACTTACACGTTTAGGTTTGGAAAGAAAATAATGTTTAGATACGTAGTTTAAGAAGAGAAACAAATTAAACGCTTAGGTTTGGGAAGGGAATAAGTTTACGTAAAAACGTAGAAAAAACAGATAATCGCTAATTACCGCTAAACTAAACGTTATACAAAAATGTTTGAAGTTTGAAATAAAAGTTAAAGGATTAAAATTCTGAACAACTTTTTCTGTATACATTTCTGCACTAAAATTCATTTTAAAGACGCAATCAAAATAAAAACAAATTTTTACGGAAAAACAGCCTTCCTATGAATTTCAGCAAACATGGTGCCTACTTTATCTTGTAGATCATAAAAAATTTAGTAAATGAGGCGGTTTTTTTAAAAATCGTTGGAGCCGTTTTTGAGAAAATTACAAAAAAGTGAAAAATGACATGAATAAACTGCTACTTCCGGTTGACCGATTTTGATGAAAATTTTCGTGTCGGGTCCGGTAGTATTATCTAACTTAAGTTTCAACTTAGTAAGATGTCCAGTTCTTGAGATATTTTGTTCACACACCCACACAGACCAAGCCCTAAAATGGTATTTTTTGGGTTCAGGAGGTCTGAAAACGTGTAGATCCGGTGAAAACTCGATTTGGAAAAGTCGATATGAAAACAATACTTTCCTTCCTATATATTCATATAGGCAAGAGAATTTAAAACACTAAATTAAATTAATTAATTTAAATTTAGGCATTCATATATAAAGTATAATTGATACACACGACATGAATAATTGAAGAAGGTATAAAATTTGGTGAGGAAAATTTTTTGAATCAATATTTAAAGTGCTTTATTGAAATACACTAAGTTAATATCTGGTCTTATAAAGTACTGAATTTCATTCCGAAGCGTCCTTTGTGTATCCGATCATTTCGTAATCAATAAACAATTTCCAATTTTATCTATAAAAAAATAATTTCATAAAAAGCTAATAAAAAGATAAATAATAATTATTTTTAATATGCATAAAAGTGTAGATAATAATCATGGAAAAAAGAACAAAAAGGTAGAGTTAATAAAATTCAAAGCTGTAAGAATGAGAGTGGATTCAATAAAGGAAACGCTCTTTTGTAGATCAAAGGGTAAATTTTATAAAAAAAAAGAAAAGCTACATTGGATATAACGGACGCTTGTGAATAAGGAAAGAGGAAAAGTGTAGGCGAAGAAATAGTTCATCCAAATTAGAAGACGAAAAAATCAACTGAAAATAAATAACCAAAGAATATATCAGGAAATGAACAAAATGAAAAATTATGCTAATAAAAGCAATGGACCTTTTCACTTTCTTTTGTAGTACACTTTTTTCATCTAAGAGAAAGTACTAAAGTCGTGAAATATTCTCATGATTAAATTTATTCCACACAAATTTCACGATTCTATATCTAAAAATGGATTTATAAAATTTTCTTTCTAATTAAAAATTATAAATTACTTGGTGCTTTATTACTTTCTCTCACCTAGATGAATGTATAGGAAGGAAGTATTGTTTTCATGCCGATTTTTTGAAATAGAGTTTTTACCGGATCTACACTTTTCAGACCCCTTGAACCCAAAAAAACATGTATTTAGCGATTGGTGTCTGTGGGTGTGTAAACAGAATACCTCAAGAATGGAACATCGTACGATCTTGAAACTTGAAACTTAAAGCTAGATACCACTAAGAGGACCCGAGACAAACATTTTCATAAAAATCGGTCAACCTCAAGTAATAGTTTATTCGTGTAATTTTTCACTTCTTTAAGATTTCCTCAAAAACAGCTCCCACGTTTTTTTTTGAAATTGCCTAATTTACTAAATTTTTTATGCTCTACAATATAGTGTAGACGCCATGCCTGCAGACATTCTTTGAGAGGTTTTTTCTCGTAAAAAAATTTTTTCTTTAAAATTACGATTTAAATATGCATTTTAGCGCAAAATTTTATACAATAAAAGTTATAGAGAATTTAAAATCTACCACTTTTAATTCAAACATTTTTTGTGTAACGCTTAGTTTAGTGGTAATTAGCGATTTTCGGTTTTTTTCTCACGAAAACGTGTGAAAAATCAATTTTTTTAAGATTTCAGCCTTAGTGTGCATTTCACGACAAAAATGTATATAATAAAATTTATAGGAAATTAAAAGATCTACAACTTTTAATGAAAGCATTTTTCTCTACAGAGCCTACTTTAGCGTGAAAGAGTGATTATCCGTATTGTTAAGCTAAACTGAGGTTAATTTTCACTTAACGTCTTTCACTCATGATTAAAATAAGATTATGTTTTTGAGGTTAGTTCTTTTTTATTTCTAATGTTTTATCAGTAATGTTTTGTTATATTATTAATGAATAATTCATTGGCAAAAGATAAAAGACAAAAAAAAACAGATAAAAGATTGGAGAGTGTGAACGTTTCACACCAATTTTTTTGTATGTAGGCCTATACACGAGTATTTATATTTTGTTTCAATAATTAAATTACACTTAAATTTCCTATTGTGCTAAACATTTATTATTTTGTAAAGAATTATGTACCACTAGATGTTTTATTGACAAAATATTTCCATTTGTGAAACTATTATTTTATTCTCTTTCTCGGCGTGGACAGTTGCAAATTTTATTCTGTGTATAAAAAAAAGTAAAAGATAAAACAATATTTTAAACTCCATGTGTTAAATTCTTTGTAAATGTAAATGCTAATAAAAAAATAAAAACAAATCATTTTCTAGTTCCCTAAATTTAGATTACAAAATATTATGAAACATCTACCAAAAAAAAAAAAAAAAAATTAAATTTAGTTAATTTATAATTTATATACAAATCCACTTCTATTAACTTCCACCCTATCATTCTAAAAACCTACCCCATTATGTTACACCGATAATTTTACGTTCCCACTTTTTCTTAATTTTCTTATTCTTCAGATCTTATTTTCTTTAAGAAAATTACTACTCACCCTTCTTAATTTTTCTTTTTTTTTAAAGAATGTAACCCTGTCGTATCATCCAGAGATCCACTTGTGTTTTTACTTTATTCTACCCTTGAGGACAACGGGAAAGCAAGGGAAAGTGTTGATGAAGTAAAAGAAGACGAAGATAAATTGGGAACTATACTTTGGGAGTTGTCCCTACTTCCACTAGAGAACGTGGATATTATGTTGTTACCAACTTGATATAAATGATGGCGATAAGACCAGTATCATGGTTTTTCTCGTTTTGTCTATACTTTTTCTTCCTCACTATCTGTCTGTCTCATGCTTTTCTATCGCTCACTCCCTTCGCTTACTCATTCTGTTCGTAGGGTCTCATTTTTCTTGCCCTTTTACAGTTTACCCGCCAAAAAAACGCAATTAATGAAAAGTAAAAATAAAATTTGTGTCTGTGTGATTTGATTTATAAATTTAATATCTTGTAATATGTACATGTTTTTCATTAACAGAAATATCTGCTATACTGTGAAACTTATTGCTAACCTTTTCAGGATTTGGGTACAATAAATAATTAAGAAACTAACATTTTTAAAAATCTTTTTTTTATCTTTTATTTGTTATCGGGAACTGTACATTTTTGACAATTACCCAATTTGATCACTGCTTTTGCTGTATTATTTGACCAGAATAAGGCATGAGTTTGAACATGGACCCCCAGTAGAGTTTGTTCACGGATAGCTGTCAGCTGGTCACCATACAAAGTCGCTTGACCAACCGGTGTTACTTAACAAATAATAGCGACTTACTACCAGCTGACTGACTGGGCTAGTCCGAAGGCCAAACTAACACTATTTATTTATTTAGCGTATGGTTTTTTAAGACATTTAAAAATCAGCATCATAATTGTTATATATTGGGATCAAATATGAGTCTCTGTCTATAAGAATGGGAAATAACATTAATGATTGTTTGGGAAACAAATAGGCACAAAAAAAAACATGAAAAATATGTACATACAGTACGTAATTATAAAAACATGCTTAAGTCTATATACAGACATCCAGTCTGTCCAAGTAGGCTATTGATTCTGGAGTTGCCATCAGGAAATCCGCTCTTGTCCCTCCTCTAAAGGCAGTTATTCTGCACTCTTTCACTATGTGATCAATAGTTTGTCTTTGACCACACTCACATAAAGGCGATGGTATTTTGCCCCATTTAAACAATAAATCAGCAGACCTACCGTGTTTTGTTCTTATTCTATTTAGAGCTGACCATTTTCTACGAGGTAGTCCAAAACCTGGTGGTTTTTGTGAAAACCATGGGATTTGTTCTTGCTGCTTTGATGCCCATTCTTGCTGCCATGCACTGGGTAAGTTAAATGCTTCCTCTTTGGCAGTAATTGCAGTTTTTGTAGGTGGCTTTCTTGATCGCAGACGAGTTTTATTTGCGTTTTCAATATCCTCATGAATTCTCAGGTCTTGATTGTCGACAATCTTATCATACTCTCTAATGAGGGCATTCTTGCGGCGCAGGTTTGGGGGTGGTATGTGGCTCAATACTGGAAGCCATTCGGTAGGTGTTGATCTGATAGCGCCAGTGATCATTCTCATGGTATTGTTGAGTTGGGCGTCTACTCTATGAGTGTGAGGGCTGTTTAGCCAGACAGGTGCACAGTATTCAGCAGCTGAGAACACAAGGCTCAGAGCTGTTGTAACTAACATTAAAATGATTACAAACAAGTATTTATTACATTATAAATTACAATATTACCTAATAGTTGTACTTAAATATATTAAAAATTACAATTACTACAAAACAAATGGTATATAAAACTCACAAGACTTTATCTTGCTAATGCAAATAATGAACAATATAAACTAACATTAGTAAAACATTAGAAATAAAAACATTTAACCTCAAAAAAACATAACCTTATTTTAATCATGAGTGAATGATGTAAAATGAAAATCAACCTCAGTTTGGCTTAATAATACGGAAAATAACTTTCATGCTAAACTAGGCTCTGTAGAGAAAAATGCTTAAAACAAAAGTTGTTGATCTTTTAATTTACTATAAATTTGGTTATTATATACTTTTGTTGTAAAATGCATAAGCTACTAAGGCCGAAATCTTAAAAAATCCATTTTTTTACAGATTTTCGTGCAAAAAAACAGAAAATTACAAATTGCCGCTAAACTAAGCGTTATATGAAGAAATGTTTAAAATTAAAGTTGTAGGTTTTTAAATTTTGTACAACTTTAATTATATTTACTTTTGCCTTAAAATGCATAGTTTTATAGCCGCAAAAGTTAAAAAAATAACATTTTTTTTCTAGGAGAACACAGCCTTCCCAAGAATTTCAGCAAATATAGTTCCTATCCTATCTTGTAGAGCATAAAAAATTTAGCAAATGAAACAGGTTTTTTAAAAAAAATCGTATTAGCCGTTTTTGAGAAAATCGCAAAAAATGAAAAATTACACGAATAAACTACTTAAGGTCGACCGATTTTAATGAAAAAGTTTGTGTTGGATCCTCTAGTAGTATCTACCTTAAGTTTTAAGTTTCAGCATCGTACACTGTTCCACTCGAGATATTTTGTTCACATACACGTACAGACACGCACAGACCAATCACTAAAAACATGTTTTTTGGATTCAGGGGGTCTGAAAACGTGTATATCCGGTGAAAACACGATTTCGAAAAATCGACATGAAAACAATACTTTCCTTCCTAATATTCACATAGGCAAGAGAAAGTAAAAATTAGTTGTCAAACGAAATAGAAATAAATTTATGCATGCATCATTGTTATTGTTATATAGTTTTTTTATGAAGAATTCAAAGTTATGTGCTCGTAATTAGGTATAAATTAAGCATTAAACAAACTGAAAGCTTAATAAAAGTTTTCTTGTTTAAGTAATAAATGAAGATGAAGTAAAAATATAAGGAGAGAAGTTAAAAAAATACATGTAAAAATAAAGTTATAACCGTAATAATGTAACTTGGATATACTGTTAGCAGCTTCTCAGACAAAGAGATATAAGAACATCGGGCCTTGTAGTATATTTATACAAAAAAGATCAAAATCTCTTTGAGTTTTATACTCAGGAAGGTGTTAGTTACTGTTCATTACTTTGTAATTTATTTGAAAAGTTCAGATGATATAATATTTAAAAAAGAAGAAAACTAAAAAGAAAAAAATGAAAATATTTTCACCCGCTTTCCCCTCCTATATGATTTCCTTTCGTTCCTTTTTCTTCCAGCTCTTACTTCTTTTTTCTTCCAACTTCATCAGCATCATTCATCTTCCCTCTTTTTCTATTCCACGTACATTTTAACTTTAATGCTGCCTTACTATACTTATGTCTAAAAAAATATGATTAAGAAACCTTTGAGGTAAAAATTAAGTGCGACAATATTAAAAAACCTTTTTCAGAGTCAGTTTTCACCACTATTTTAAATTATTTCTTTTACATTAGATAATTAATCTCATAAAAATGTTTTCCAAGTACTTATTAAGTGTTTTTCTTGAATATTGTATTTGTTTTTATGGAAAATTTAAATTGATATCTATCATTTTCTTATATCCAAACCCATATCACAACCCAGATGTTAAAAACTACAAAAAACAGTAATAAACAGTTTTTGGATTCGTAATCTACACAAAACGTTAGATTAGGACGTGGACTGGGTTTGAAGTTCCGGTTTTGACCGGAAGTGGCCCAAAACTGGAAGTTAAGAAATCAAAGTCAAACTTAACAAAAATAGTCATTCAATTCCTCTTAAAGTAGATACAAAAATTATGTGTTTGTAGTTCCGGTCGAAACCGGAAGTGTTGAAAACCGGAAATCAAGAAATGAAATTCGGAATTTGGAACAAAAATAGATTCGATTCCTCTTAAGGAGTAGCTTTGCTACTTACCTTTCTTTGCTGAGCTTCTTACGAAAGCTAAGTGGGCTTGATTCCATTATGAGGAAGAACAACCCGAGTTAAGTGAACACGCCATGTGACTTCTCGGGCCAACTTCTTTTCTTTAGAACGAATTGCCACCAGCCATGAAACGCGACGTCTCATGAAAGGGATTTTTTTCATTAAATTATATATACAAAAATTTTGGTGTTCTTAAAGATTCCAGTTCAGGTCCACTTCTTTTTGATTCTTAAAATTCATTTCATATAAAATTTCATATAAATATCGGTTAGGAGACACTGATAGAATTGAGAAAATAGAAAGAAATATACTTAGGAAGTGCATGAACAAAAGGCACATGGCGGAAGAACAGTGGTGGTTAATCCCAAACAAAGAAATTTACAAACTAATCCCCCCCACTAACAAATAACTTTAGAAAGAAAAGAATATCATTCCTAGGACACATACTTAGAGCCGAAAAGTTCAGATTTGTGAACCGGCTGATTAACCATTTTTGGAATAAGGTGTCGAGACCTAGGTGGGTGAAGGATGTACAGCGGGATATGGAAAAACTTGGAATCACTCAACAAGACCTGCTAACAAAATCAGCTAAGTACAACCAACTAGTCAAGACTAATATGGTAAAATTCGAACCAAAAACCAGAAGAGTGTACAACAGGATGTTTACCGACGAAGACCGGAAACAGAGATCGAGACGTTTTAAGAAAATGTGGGCCAAACTAAAGGAAGCCACGCTTAGGAGAGCGCGCTTTTCAAAGACCAACGCTGGAACAGACCTAAACTTGAACTAGAGTAATCCTATGACGTCTCAAAAGTAAAAAAAGAAATATCATCATTCACCACGGTTTAGGCCATCTGTTCTGTTTCGGCGTCCATGTTTCCCTCGGTCGACCAGGATCTCTTCTTCCTATGGATTCATCCACGCTTGCAATTACGAACGAGTCGCACCCAGAAGCAAACGATTGGTTCCCCTATCTTAAAAAAGCCTAAAAAAGTGCCTGACCGTAAAAAGTCTTTAAAAAAAATAATATTTTAAATAATTATAATGTGTTTTATAATAATTAGGAGGCGTTTATGAGAAAATTTCAAAAAAGTGAAAATTTGCACGATAAACTAATACTTTCAGTTGAACGACTTTTAAAAAAAATCTTCGTTTCGGATCCTCAAGTGGTACCAAACTTATGTTCCAAGTTTCATTTTCGTACGATATTCTGTTCATACACTCACACACACACACGTGCGCGCGCGCACACACACACACACACACACACACACACATAAAGCACACACACACAGATACCAATCGAATCGCTAAAACCATGTTATGGGGTTCAGGGGTTCTAAAAACGTGTAGATTTTCCAGAGAAAACTCGATTTAAAAAAATTGACATGAAAACAATACTTTCGTTGTCTATCCATTCATATCCGGCAAAAGAGAGTAAAAGTCGCCTCATTTATTAAATTTTTATGCTCTACAAGATAGGCTAAGCCCCATGTCTGCTAAAATTCTTGAGGGGCCAATACCCTAATGGTATAAAAGTGTCTTTTTTTAAAGTGCGGCCGTAATATGCATTTCAGGGCAAAGGCGTATAGAATTAAAATTGTTTGAAATTTAAAATATTACAACTTTTATTTCGAACATTCGTTTTGGTGATTCTTTTTCATCAAATTCGGTAAAATACGGGATTTTTACAGCCTTAGTATTACTACCTAAGTTTACAGTTTATTATTTTTACAGCCTTTGTACACTTTTAGTGACAAAAGAGTTTTAGTTTTCTACAACTTTAGTAAGTTGTAGAAATTTTTTAAATTTTACAACTTTTATTTAAAGTATTTCTTTCTACCGAGATCATGTTTGAACATTAATTAGTGATTTTCTGAATTTTTCCCATCAAAATAGGTAAAAATGGAATTTTTTAAAATTGCGCGGCCTTGGTATTCATTTATCACTACAAGTATACACAATCAAAGTTATAGGAAAAATCTATAACGTTTACTTCAAGCTTTTTTCAATAGAGCTTAGTTTTAGCGTCAATAAGTGATTTTCCGTAATTTTTTTACAACGGTTGATTTTCATGTTGCATCATTTACTCACGATTAAACTCAATTTATTGTTTTTTTTTAATTACATTGACAAGAGAAAGTCGTTTGAGTGCTTTTAACCGGAATATTTTTAAACAGATAATTATTGCTATTACATAAAACCATATGTTTCTAAGAATTAAATCGTAAAACAATAAGCAAAATTAAATGTCAAGAAAATGTTAACGTTATACAGACAACTTTATTAAACGATTTTATTACGAGTGTAATAAAAAAAACTTATGGTAATAAAATACAGTACCTACTTGAAATACAGAACTACATGACATTATTTTCATCTAACATAACTTCGTCATCTGGTTTCTTTCATTTCCAAACAGATGCACGGATAATCATCCGTTCGTAACGATATTAGATATAAATTTATAATTATTATTATTATTATTAGATTTTATGTTTATGCTCTTGAAGTGATTTATTATAATCGTTGTACCATGAAGACAAAAGCACTTTTGTTCTTTGATTTTATGTTTTAATTATGTGTGCTTAAGTAAAAGCAATTAATCGTTGGATTAATGGAACTAGATATTTTTTTCATTTTCTATTAATTGGTTTTTCTTTTTTGTATATATAGTTTATTGTTAATTCATGCATAATTTTTTTTGTGGATTTTTTAAAATAATAATAATAAAAATATTTATTTATTCCACTTTATACAAATACAAAATTATATCTAATCTACTAGGTATATTAAATAACCACCAACTGAAGTAAACGGTAGTTATATAAAAAAAATCTGGTCTGAAACACTCACAACTTTCTCTTGCCAATGCAAATAATTAATAATAAACCTAACATTATTAATAAAATATTAGAAATAAACAAAAACTAACCTCAAAAAACATAACCTTATTTTAATCATGAGTGAATGACGCAAAATGAAAATCGAACTCAATTTGGCTTATAAAAAAAACGGAAAATCACACTTTCACGCTAAACTAGGCTTTGTAGAGAAAAATTCTCTAAATAAAAGTTGTAGATCTCTTAAATTTCTATAAATTTTATTTTATATACTTTTGTCGTAAAGTGGTCAAAGTGTTAAAAAATTGTTTTTTCACACGTTTTTGTGAGAAAAAACAGAAAATCGCTAATTACCGCTAAACTAAGCGTTATAAAAAGAAATATTTGAAATAAAAGTTGTAGGATTTTTAATTCTTTACATATTTTATTATATAAAGTTTTGCGCTAAAATGCATAGACTATTAAAGCCGTAATCTTAAAAAAACAAAGTTTTTACGTGAAAACACCCTTACCAAGAATTTCAGCCAAGATGGCGCCTACCCTATCTTGTGGAGCATAAAAAATTTAGTAAACCAGGCGATTTTAAAAAAAATCGTAGGACCAGTTTTTGAGAAAATCGCAAAAAAGTGAAAAATTATACGAATAAACTACTACTTCCGGTTGACCGATTTTGATGAAAATGTTCGTGTCGGGTCCGGTAGTGGTATGTAACTTTACTTTCAAGTTTCAAGTTCATACGATGTTCCGTTCTTGAGATATTCTGTTCACACACAGACACACACACAAACACACACACAGACCAATCGCTAAAAACATGTTTTTTGGGTTCAGGGGGTCTGAAAACGTATAGATCCGGTGAAAACTCGATTTCGAAAAATCGACATGAAAACAATACTTTCATTCCTATATATTCATATAGGCAAGAGAAAGTAAAAATAAAAACAAGTTTACTAATGAATTACAAATCAAATGTCGTCATCCACTGCAAATGACAATTCAAATTGTAGCTGCAGCTACAGCGCATGTTAACTATATTATTTTTAACAATAATATTAACCAAGCCGTCAGTCTTCAGAGCAGATATTCACCTGTACATGATTTAACACTAAAATCAGTTATTATTGTTATACTATTTAATAAGATCAGTAAATTCCTGCAAGGATTGAATAGCAAGCACTGCAAGTCAGCAACGGTAAAACACCAACGCTAACCAATAATTCTTACAAGTGAATCAACATCAGTTATATGTCATTGAGCCAATCTTTAACCTTTCTTGAAAATATTAACATGTTTAAGCTATTTTACTTTCTCTTGCGTATATGAATATTATATAGGAAGGAAAGTATTGTTTTCATGTCGATTTTTCGAAATCGAGTTTTCACCGGATCTATATGTTTTCAGACCCCTTGAACCCAAAAAACATGTTTTTAGCGATTGGTCTGTGTAGAGAATTTAAAAACCTACAACTTTTATTTCTAACATTTTTTTGTATAACGCTTAGTTTAGCAGTAATTATTGATTTTTTCTCACGAAAACGTGTGAAAAATCGATTTTTTTAAGATTTCGGCCTTAGTAGCCTATGCACTTTACGACAAAAGTGTATATAATAAAATTTATAGAAAATTAAAAGATCTAAAACTTTTATTTAAAAAATGTTCGATTTTCATTTTGCGTCTTTCACTCATGATTAAAATAAGGTTATGTTTTTGAGGTTAGTTGTTTTGTTTATTTCTAATGTTTTATTACTAATGTTCGGTTTATTGTTAATTATTTGCACTGGGGCAAGAGAAAGTCGTGTGAGTGTTTCACACCAGATTTTTGAAAATGTTAACATGTTTAAGCTATTTTTAATTTCAAAAGGCAACAGATTAAAACACTTCGGACCTAAATACAAAAGTTTTAGCAAAAAAGGATTTATTAACTTTCGGTCTTATAAAAAGTTGTTGGCTTGAACTTCTAGTTCTGTGAGATAAGTTTTCAGTACCTCTGTTGCCACTTTTTTTTTTTAAATAGTTTTAAAACTTTAAAAATAAATAAATTTTTAATGGTGAAGATTAAACTTGAAAAGTTACATACCACCACCGGACCCGACACGAACATTTTCATCAAAATCGGTCAACCGGAAGTAGTAGTTAAGTAGTGTCATTTTTCACTTTTTTGCGATTTTCTCAAAAACTGGCCCTACGATTTTTTTTTAAATCGCCTGATTTACTTAATTTTTTATACTCTACGAGATAGGGTAGGCGCCATGTTTGCTGAAATTCTTGGTGAGGCTGTTTTCACGTAAAAATTTGTTTTTTTAAGATTGCACCTTTATTATGCATTTTACCGCAAAAATGTATTAATGAAAGTTGCAGAGAATTTAAAATTCTACAACTTTTATTCCAAACATTTTTTGTACAACGGTATTTTTTGTTTAGCGGTAATTGGCAATTTTCTGTTTTTCTTCTCACGAAAACGTGTAAAAAATCGATTTTTTTAAGATTTCAGCCTTAGTATGCATTTTACGACAAAAGTGTATATAATCATAAATATAGAAAACTAAAAGATCTACAACTTTTATTTAAAGCATTTTGCTCTACAGAGCCTGGTTTAACGTGAAAGAGTGATTTTCCGTATTTTTAAGCCAAACTGAGGTTAATTTTCATTTTGCGTCTTTCACTCATGATTAAAATTAGGTTATCTTAATTGAGATTAGTTATTTGTTTATTTCTAATGTTAGGTTTATTGTTAATTATTTGCATTGGCAAGAGAAAGTTGTGTGAGTGTTTCACACCAAACTTTTTCTTATGTTTAACTGTAAGTAAAAGTAAGAAACATTATCTTATCACAGTTACTTTATGACAACGTTAAAGTAATTTTCTTTTGAAATGGTTATTATAGTGTTTCAGAATACGAAATTGAAAAGTTATTGTTGAACTACTAGATAAGTTTCTAGTACCTACATTAAAACTGAGTTAATGTTTGAAAGTCTAATGGACTTTATAATAACTCATTTTAACTCAGTTACGTAGAATTTAATTACCAGTAACGACTGCCTTAGTCACACGTATCCACTCGAAATATTAAAAAAATCTGGTGTGAAACAAACACAAATTATTATTTATTTAGCGTATGGCTTTTCAAGACATTTAAAAATCAGCATCATAATTGTTATATATTGGGATCAAATATGACCCTCTGTCTATAAGGATGGGAAATAACTTTAATGATTGTTTGGGAAACAAATAGTCATAAAAAAAAACATGAAAAATATGTACATAAAGTACGTAATTATAAAAATATGCTTAAGTCTATATACAGGCATCCAGTCTGTCCAAGTAGGCTATTGATTCTGGAGTTGCCATCAGAAAATCCGCTCTTGTCCCTCCTCTAAAGGCAGTTATTCTGCACTCTTTCACTATGTGATCAATAGTTTGTCTTTAACCACACTCACATAAAGGTGATGGTATTTTGCCCCATTTAAACAATAAATCAGCACACCTACCGTGTTTTGTTCTTATTCTATTTAGAGCTGACCATTTTCTACGAGGTAGTCCAAAACCTGGTGGTTTTTGTGAAAACCATGGGATTTGTTCTTGCTGCTTTGATGCCCATTCTTGCTGCCATGCACTGGGTATGTTAAATGCTTCCACTTTGGCAGTAATTGCAGTTTTTGTAGGTGGCTTTCTTGATCGCAGACGAGTTTTATTTGCACAAACACAAATTTTTCTTGCCAATTCAAATAATTAACAATATAACTTAACATTAGTAGCTGTATAATAACTAAAACATTAGAAATAAACAAAAACTAACCTCAATAAACATAAACTTATTTTAATTATGAGTGAATCAAGCAAAATGAAAATCAACCTTAGTTTGACTTAAAAATACGGAAAATCACTCTTTCACGCTAAACTAGGCTCTATAGAGAAAAATGCTTTAAATGAAAGTTGTAGATCTTTTAATTTCCTACAAATTTGATTTCGGACTTTTTTGTCATAAATAGCATGCTAAGACCAAAATCGTTAAAAAATTGATTTTTTACACGTTTTCGTGAGAAAAAATAAAATAAAATCGCTCATTTTCGCTAAACTAAGGGTTATACAAAAAATGTATTTGAAATGAAAAATGTAGGATTTTACATTCTGTACAATTTTTAACAAATACATTTTTGTGCTTAAATGCATATTAAAGCTGCGATCTTAAAAAAAACTTTTTTTACGAGAAAACAGCCTCCCCAAGAATTTCAGCAGACATGGCGCCTACCCTAACTTGTAGAGCATAAAAAATGTAGTAGACTACATGTGGCGATTTAAAAAAAAATCGTAGAGCCCGTTTTTGAGAAATTCGCAAAAAAAGTGAAAAATGATACGAATAAACTACTACTTTCAGTTGACCGATTTTGATGAAAATGTTCGTATTAGTTCCGATAGTAGTATCTAACTTATTCTGTCTGTGTGTGTTCACAGACGCACACACAGACCAATCGCAAAAAACATGTTTTTTGGAGTTCAGGGGGTCTGAAAACGTGTATATCCGGTGAAAATTCAATTTCGAAAAATCCACATGAAAACAATACTTTCCTTCCTATATAATTATTCATACAGATAAGAGAATGTAAAACTAGTTTTAAATTCTTACAAAAATTTTAATTTTTACTTTCTCTTGCCTACAATTCTTTTGGGACTAACGTAGCTTCTCTGCTCTTCGTCACTTTCTGGATCAACTCTTCAACGGCCTTCCAGCTTTCTTCTTCTGCAATTATAAAACCACAGAGATTTGTTGGAGAAATCGGTGACCCAAGCTTGATCCCTAGAACCTCCCTTTCTGGTATTCATCTTCTGCAGTCGAAAATCGCATATACTGCGTTGTCCTTCGCCTCACAATCCAGACAGCTTTAACTGATTTTTTGAAACTGACCTTTGAAATAAGTTTCACAATATTATACGATGTTTTAACTCATAAAAATATATTTTCACTATGCCTTTTCGATGCCCAAAACGGGCAGGTGGAGTGTTATTTTAATTGCACTCTATCTGTTTGGTCCAGGGCTAAAAAAATAGTTCTGTTTCTTATCACATAGTCAGCCACTTATATGACTGAACTATTTAAGAACAGAAGAGATAGAGGTGTAAAAGACACTAGTCAGAGTTATCTCCTCTGAGATTAATAAATTTCACTATGCAGCCAGACCCTGTGGTGAATGAAGTGAAGGTGTCATTTGCAGGGTGGAAAGTAAGTGCTTTTCGGAGGGCCTGGCATGCTGATAAGCATACTCTTTCAACTCAGTGAGGAAGGCAATGGTAAATCACCTTACTCGTCGTTTTTACTTAGTAAAACCTTTAGAGGTTCAAACCACCTTTTCGGCTGTAGACCTAAACAACAACAATGCTTTTTTGGAACCCACGTACTTTTCCAACAGTGTTCGTTAAATATCTGATTGTTAGTTGATATTAGATTGTTGATAGAACAGTGTTCTAAAATATCTGATTTTAGATGTTTTTATATCTTAAAAATTCTTCTCCTACTATGAATTTGAAACTCGTTCAGGCCTATCATACACCCGTTGTTATAACGTTAAACTAACAACTAATTAAATTAAGCTACAGGCAATCTCTGACATCTGGTTGCAGGGTACTCAGCATAATCGTTTAAAACACCTCCGGGTATTGGATCATTTTGGAGATAGCCAATTATAGAACAGTAATGATGACTGCGAGCTCCAACATGTTTATCACAATTTGGAGCAATGGAATATCAAATTTTCTAATAATTAGTAAATTTGATAATAAATTTAATAATTGTTATTAAAATATTTTGTATCAAAATATTCTTGATGCACAATAAAATGATACAAAAATTTACATTTCATTTATATTGTATCTAAATTTATTATCACTTTTGTTTTTAAAACAATTCGACTCCGGTTATAAAATTACTGCCCACCGTTATATATACTTTATACACAAAGTTTACATTATAACTGAATTGAGGGAAAAATTTTAATTACACGAGAGTTATCCAGAAAATAACCTCCGTTTTGAAATAAAACTTAAACGAGTGAAGATACAAAAATTTTATTATATACATATTAAAACTACAGTTTTCTCGCCCTCATACAGCTCAAAGAACAAATGAACTTTTGGCCAAGTTTAAATGGGACGTTTTCGATCATCCCCCATACAGCCCGGACTTGACTCCTAGTGACTTTCACCTGTTCCCGAACATGAAGCGGTGGCTTGTATCTCAGCGGTTCGCCAATGACGAAAACCTTCAAAACGCCGTGAATGGTTGGCTACATTCACAGGCGGCAGATTTTTATGCAGAGGCAATATTTCAAAGACTGTTCCAAGGTACGACAAATGCTTGAATCTGTTTGGCGCCTATGTCGAAAAATAGAGAAAAACTGTAATTTTAATATGTAGTATAAAATAAAGTTTTTGTATCTTCATTCGTTTACTTTTTATTTCAAAACTGAGGTTATTTTCTGGATAAACCTCGTACTAAGGGTAATTTAACCCTTTCAGTACCAACATCCGGAAAACAGAGCGTCGATATTTTTTACGTAGAGACAAAATCCGATTTACCGGTTGTCCGTAAGTTATGCATATATAGTGCCAACGTCCGGATAACCGAACATTTACAAAAAAAAAACCGTTTAAACTAAAATTAATAGAATAATGAGTTTTGAAACCGCCTTCGTGACGTAGTGACTAGCGTGCTAGCCTGCAAAGCGAAAGGTCCTGGGTTCGATTACCGGGTAGGGTCTGGATAAGGCTAGGGTCTGTTTCCAAAGATGGAAAATTTGCATGGAGCGTTGTAGGGATAGAGAAGGAGTGTATTGAAGGTGACATTAAGTGATTATGTGTTGTTGTTTAGGTCCTCAGCCTAAAGGCTGGTTTGAACCTGTAGAGGTTTTACTAAGTAAAACAAGGAGTAAGGTGGTTTACCATGCCTTCCTCACTGAATGGAAAAGTACGCTTATTAGCATGCCGGGCCTTCTGAAAAGTACATATTTTCCACTCTGCAAATGACACCTTCACTTTATTCACCACAGGGTGTGGCTGTATAATGAAATTCATTACTTTTAGAGGAGATAACTCTGATTAGTATCTTTTATACCTCTACCTCTTCTGTTCTTAAATTATTCAGCAGTCATTTAATTGGCTGACCATGTGATAAGAAACAGAAATATTTATTTTAGCACTGCAACGAACAGAGTGAGTGTAAATAATTTGAAACTCCACCTGTCCGTTATGGGCAGAAGTGGTTATGTATAAACTTAAAATGATTTTTTTTTACAACGTCAGTCTCGTTATTTAATAGACACACCTCGAAATCGGAACCTTACGCTAGTCTTTTATCTATGGCCTATCGGAGATTGCAAAATTAACACCCTCACAGAAATATATTCTAAAAACTTTTGAATTTATTCATAAAGTAAATTATCTACTAAACTGGAGAATTATCAGTTAATACCTCCAAATAGACCATTGTTAAAGATAATAGCTTATATCAAAAAGAAGAGGATTAAAACCAGAAACGTTGATTTGTTTCAGTATTAGAAACGAACAAAATAAAATAGGGACAACTTTTTGTTTGTAAAAATAAAAAGTCAGTGAAATATAATTCATTTATTTAATAATACTAGGCAAAACCGAATAAAACTTCCAATACAATAATAAATCGAGAGATTGAGAGAGAGAGAGAGAGAGAGAGAAAGAGAGAGAATTGTGTGTAGAAAGTGGGAGAGAGATTTAGTAAAGCTCTTGGAGCGTTGTAAATTTAATATACATTTATTTGATGGACAATCTAGAATCATGGAAAAGGAGAGAGTGAACTCGGAGTATTGGGAGAGGATTGTAACCGATGGATGGAATAAGTGTTATTGGTTAGAAAGAGAGAGGGGGAGAGAGAGTGAGTGATTGGGAGAGAGAATTGGGGGAAGAAGTAGAAAGAGAAGTAAATAGGAAATATGGTACAATTCCATCAACTATCGCAACGTACACAAGGACAGGAGGGAAACCATCGCCTATGGCTAAAGACTAGAATTTCATGCCACACCGAGCATTCCCGTTAACCTTTTCTGCTTTTACCCCCCGTCTCTAAAATTCCCCTTACTTCTCTTGGTCCCGGTACAACGACTAACGAATCTCTAAACCGAAGACCCCTTTCTACTACCGCTTGCAATTTCCCCTTTCCTGTAATTTCGCTTTTCCGCTAAGGTTCACCAAAAAATCATACTGAAATTACTATTATAATTTCAACTTGTCAAAACTTTTAGAAGGAATCGTAAATTTTTATTTTATATATAATAATATAATCAGGTGAAACAGTAAGCAATTTCAGTAACTGTAAAAATATAATCAGTTAAAAATACCAAAATTCATCACTGTCTAATTTTTTAAAGCATTTTTCTCTACAGAGCCTAGTTTAGCGTCAAAAAGTGATTTCCCGTCTTACTAAGCCAAACTGAGGTTGGTTTTCATTTTGCATCATTCACACATGATTAAAATTATGTTATGTTTTTTTGTTTGTTTAAAGTAACATCAAAAGCTTGATCATTAGCGACTACGGTGAGTTAAGAAACTGCAGTGATGTTTCCGTTTTTATTTTATGTTGTTTACTAATGTTAGGTTATATTTTTCAATATTTGCATTGGCAAGAGAAAGTCGTGTTAGTGTTTCACACCAGATTTTTCTTTTTGTCTTAAACTTTTATTACGGTACTGTACATTGAGCTGCACAATTTCTGTACATGAATTCTTCCGGTCGGAGAGGAATACTTTTACTTTCAGGAGTAAAAATACCTATAGTGGTAAATTCTCAGTTTAGAACTACGGGTGTTGTCCGATATTCAGACCAAGTCGAGGTTTCTGCTCCATTTTCGCTTTAGACACCGTACAGTTGGGAAGTTCCTTGTAGTTAGAGCTCGGGATAGTTGGTTGGGAACGTTAGTTAGACTCCTTACACACATCCCGGCATGCCGGGCCGATTTGCTGGCTGTAGTCAACCATACTATTCAAACTGGCGGCCGACAATTGGGTAGTCTAGTTGACAGTCCAGGCAGCAAACCGGCTAGAAATTGGGCCGGTTCAGTGTGTAAGGCAACATTGACGCCCAGCCGGCACGCCGGCTGTGTAGTCGACCAATTACACACACCCAGCCGGATCTACACGTTTTTAGACCACCTGAACCCAAAAACCATGTTTTTAGCGATTGGTCTGTGTGTGCGTGCTAGGGTGAGACGAAGTGGGGAACAGGAAAGCTTGTACTATCTATGGACAAGCTTTCCTGTTCCCCAATTCGTTTTACACTAGCATTTAAATCATCTCTCCACTATACTTTTTGATTTTATTATCACCTTGACGATTGAGGCATTTGTCTTATCTAAGGACAAGCTTTCCTGTTCCCCAATTCGTCTTACACTAGCATTTAAATCATCTCTCCACTATACTTTTTGATTTTATTATCACCTTGACGATTGAGGCATTTGTCCTATCTAAGGACAAGCTTTCCTGTTCTCCCTTTGTCTCACACTAGCATTCAAGTCATCTCTCCACTATAGCTTCGGCGACGCTACGGTAGTCTGAAATGCACCATTAGATTACATTACACGACACGTTTTGCCGTCGCTCGGGCGACTTCACTATAGCAGTGTGAAATGGTCACGTAGCTTCGGCGAAGCTACGGCAATCTGAAATGCGCCATTTAGATTACGTTACCAGATATGTTCTCGACGTCACTGAAACGACGCTACGCCAATGTGAAATGGCCTTTACGGCTGGCGATATCCTTAGAACGTGAAAACACAGAATACTTATTTTAGGGTATTTACATTGTTCAAAAGAAAGTCGTGTGAGCGTTTCACACCAGATTTACATTATTTTATTTATTTGGAAATATAAATACCACGTTTATTTGGATTGGAAAAATTTCCATCGAATTCCCGATGGGTATAATTAAGGATATACAAAACGAATATTAAAAAATGAAAATTTCCCTATGCTATGTGTTGTAGTAATTGACGAATTTACCTCGTACAGCATTGCTTCAATTGAGAACCGCTACTGGTGCATTCAGAAGCAATTAGGTTAAACCGCATTATAATTGGAACCTTGTTTTGAAATTTGTGTTTCCGTTAATGCTTTGATAATATTTCCCTCTGTATTTAGCTGCGTATTCCTGTCAGTCTGTTGTCCGTAACACTCCCTTCCATAACTAAAACCCTATCACATACACCCCCTCATTTGTAATAAACACTATTATAACCTCTTCTACATACCCTACGTTGGAACGGTCAGGGGAACTTCACAAGTCCCGTGAAACCAAAATACTGAACTAGGCTTATGTGTGGCTCTAACCTACATTTACCGCATTTCAGCCCTGCTCTGTATTATAACTTAACCTCAAGCTACTCCGTTATGACTGTATTATAACGACAGCAGCTATTTTGAATAACTCTATACGCCATATTCCAAATTATATTAAAGCCTACATGAATTTCAGGTACGTATATTCCGGAAATAGGTTTACCGCATGTTATTACCTAATGGATTATTATTATATTTCTTAATTAAGTTCTTCTTTGGTAATCTACCCACAACAGATAGGTGGAGTGTCAAATTATTTACTCTCAATCTGTTTGTTGCAAGGCTAAAATAAATAGTTCTGTTTCTTATCACATGGTCAGCCAATTGAATGATTTAATCGTTTAAGAACAGAAGAGGTAAAGGTGTAAAAGACACTGATCAAAGTTATCTTCTTTGGAACTAATGAATTTCTTTATACAGCTAGACCCTGTGGTGAATAAAGTGAAGGTATCGTTTGCAGAGTGAAAATATGTGCTTTTCAGAGGGCCCGGCATGCTGATAAGCGTACTTTTTCACTCAGTGAGGAAGGTAATTAAAACAACCTCACTCCTCGTTTTACTTAGTAAAACCAACCTCTACAGGTTCAAACCAGCCTTTTAGCTGATGATCTAAATAATTCCGACTTTGATTTCTCGACTTCCGTTTTGTGCCACTTCCATTCAAAACTGGGATTCAAATTTAATTTACGCCCACAAACGTTCTATAACCCACCAGGTTGGTTTAGAGGTAAAATCATTGCCACGAGTCAGATGTTTGTTTAACAGTTCATTTTCGGAGACGAAAGTTCCTGGTTTAATTCCTAGTGAAGGTAGTTACTTTTACCGGATTTGAATACATTACAGTGGTTACCGGTGTACTTCGATGGTTGGGGTTCAATTAACCATACTCTCTTAAGAATTTTTGACCTGAGTCTGTAAAAGATTACGTGTCATACACATCATCCTCGTCTCAAATCTCAAATTCTGTAAATTGTATTGGTTAGTATTTTCAACAAGGATAGTGACCTGCGATAAATGACATGTTATAAATAGGAGTTCTTGGAAATCGAAACTAGTAGAAACTTTTTTTATTTTGAGTCCTTATACTTTGTTTGAGAATTGCGGCGATTTGTTAGACGCATCTGGATTGTTTAAAAAACTATTAGACTCCATGTATAAAAACCTAAGGAACAAATATACCAAATTTCAGCCTTTTGAGTAATCGGAAAATAACGAGACATAGTAATCGAGTAAATCGATGCAGACGTTCGAATTTATTTTAAACTTATGATTTAATTTAAAAATAATATTCATTTCTTAAAAATGAACACATAAATTGATTTCGTAGTGAGAGAAAAAGAAACAGCTTCTACGTGACAAGCGTTAAAGAATATCATGTAATAAAATCAGATTCTTTCCTTAAAAAATCTTACAGAGATACTACAAAAAAATAAATGTGAAAAATAATTTGTACGATATTTTTTACTCGATATTTATGAGTTGTACGAATAATATTTTTCATTCCGGTATTTCTTGACATTAGTCTAATATTATTTTTGTTTTAAATTATTTGTTGTTTTGAATTTAAGGGGGTAGTCAACTCAAGAAGATGATTTTTTTTAAATTACAATTTTTTTCACTTATTTGAAGTTTAAAATTTTCTGAATCAAAGCATGTGTTTATTTTGTCTGTACGTTGACAAAAAGTAATAAGAACGTCTGTTTAATATAAAGCTCACTAGCAAAGCGAGTGAAATTATTCCTTTAACTTTGAAGCTTTCCGGAATGTGTTTTTGCATGGTTATACATTCTTGGGATTTAAATATTTTGGTTTGTATTGGAATTATTTGGATGAATTGTTTTTTCAAATGTTCATAATTTCGTGCTCTATTATCTGTCGAATGGTTATTACAAAAAATTTTATACGGACATTGTTATAAAATAATTTGTGGATACATAAAATAAATTTTTTTTTTAAAATATGGTTTTTCTTCAATTAATTTCTTGTAAGAAAAAATAAATACAAGAGCATACAACAAGTAATAGACAGTAATTTTTTTATATTTTTTAGTATAAGAATCATGTTGATGTCTTTCTTGGTTCCTGAGATATTCGATTCCCCGTAGAAGCCCGCTTTTCCACCTCTAACTTTTTATTAGGGGCTGTAATTAATTTTTTGGTCTGTTCAAGTGGTAGATCATTACTAGTCAATTACTCTTTCATTAAAAATACATAATGATAAATTTATAGCCAGTAGTTTTGATTTTCATTTTCTGGGTTGACTACCCCCTTAATATATATAATAATATATAGGTTGATTCAAAATTCAATGGTAATCTTTTGACAATGCCCTCTCCGTAGTTGTAGCGCGGTAGCCTAAAGGCTAAAAATTTTTGAAAATTGATTTTTTACACGATTTCGTGAGAAAAAAACAGAAAATCGCTAAATACCGGTAAACTAAGCGTTATACAAAAAAATAATTAATATAAACGTTGTAGGATTTTAAATTCTCTACAACTTTTATTATATACATTTTTGCGCTAAAATTCATATTAAAGTCGTAATCTTAAAAAAACTATGTTTTTACGAAAAAACAGTCTCAGCAAGAATTTCAGCAGATATTGCCCCTACCCTATTGTGTAGAGTATAAAAAATATAGTAAATTAGGCTATTTAAAAAATATCGTAGTAGCCGTTTTTGAGAAACTCGCAAAAAAGTGAAAAATGACACGAATAAACTACTACTTCCGGTTCACCGATTTTGATGAAAATGTTCGTGTCAGATGCTCTAATGGTATATAACTTAAGTTTAAGTTTCAAGTTAGTACAATGTTTCGTTCTTGAGATATTCTGTTCACACGCACACACACACTCACACACGCGCGCGCGCACACACACACATACACACACACATACACACACACGCACGCTCACATACACGCACGCGCGCGCGCACACACACACACACACGCACACGCACGCACGCGCACACGCATACGCATACGCGCACGCGCGCGCACGCACACACACACACACACACACACACACACACACACACAGACCAATCGCTAAAAACATGTTTTTTGGGTTCAGGGAGTCTGAAAACGTGTAGATCCGGTGAAAACTCGATTAGGAAAAATCAACATGAAAGCAATACTTTCCTTCGTTTAAATTAATGTAGGCAAGAGAAAGTAAAAAGAAAAGAGATTACAGTTGAATTTTGAATCACCCTGTATGATATATTGTTTTATGTAACTAAAGAATTATGCTGGAAAAAAATAATATATGTTTGTTAAAAATTTCCTATTTAGGAAAAATATCTCTGTTCTCTATTACTCAACACTATATAGAATTTTCTTCCTCTACATTAATACTGTTTTTCTTGTTTTTCTCATTTACTGACATACATTGTCTTTCGTCCATCCTTTTCCTATTTATACGGTTTCATCTTTCTTTCTCCGTTCAACTTTATTTTTATTTTTCCCCCTCCGTCTTCCCTTCATCATCATACTCTTAAGCCCTTCGCTTGAATGCATGCAGGCAAGATGCCAAAGCACGATCGTCTGCAGTGTACGCTTTCTCTACTCCAGCCAGTTATTCTTATGAGTACGGAACTGGCTGCACACACACACACACACACACACACACACACACACACACACACATACACACACACACACACACTTCTACCTACTCTCGTTCATTTACGACGACAAAAGAAGGACCGGGAAGAAAGGGCTCTTAAATATAATACATCTACTGTTTCTCCTCCGCTAAATTTGACGAGTACACTGATATTTTAAATTTAAAGCTGTCGGATATAATTTAAATAAAAGAAAAACATTCGTTCCATCTTAAATTAAGTATAAAATAAAATACCTACATTTTAAATTCAAATTTTAAATATACAAATCTCGTTTCTTGGAATTTATTATTTATTTTTTATACTTATTACTTTCTCTTGTTCTGTATAAATCAGGGAAGGAAAGTATGTGTTTCGTGCCTTTTCCGAAATCGAGTGTGTGCGTGTGTGCGTGTGCGTGCGTGCGCGCGCGCGCGCGCGTGTGTGTGTGTGTGTGTACAGAATATATCAAGAACGAAACATCGTACAAAGTTGAAACTTGAAACTTAAGTTAGATACTAGAGGACCTGATATGAGCATTTTCATCAAAATTGATCAACCGGAAGTAGTAGTTTATTCGTGTCTTTTTTTCACTTTTTTGCGATTTTCTCAAAAACTGGTCCTACGATTTTTTTTTTAAATCGCCTCATTTACTAAACTTTTTTATGCTCTACAAGATAGGGTAAGCGCCATATTTGCTGAAATTCTTGGTCACGCTGTTTTCACGTAAAAAAATTGGTTTTTAAGATTGCGGCTTTAATATGCATTTTAGCGCAAAATTTATGCGTTAAAAGTTGTAGAGAATTTAAAATCTTGCAACTTTTATTTATAACATTTTTTTGTATAACGCTTAGTTTAGCGGTAATTAGCAATTTTCTGTTTTTTTTTCTTACAAAAACGTGTGAAAAATCGATTTTTTTTAGATTTCGGTCTTAGTATACATTTTACCACAAAAGTATATACTATAATCAAATAAAAATAAATTAATTTATTTAATTATTTATTTATTTAATTAATTAAATATTTAATTTAATAATATATTATATATAAATATTTAATTATTTATTTTAATTAATTTATTTAATAAATTAAAAGATCTACAACTTTTATTTCGAGCCTTTTTCTTTACAGAGCCTAGGTTAGCGTAAAAGCGTGATTTTCCGTATTTTTAAGCAAAACTGAAGTTGATTTTCATTTTGCATCATTCACTCATGATTAAAATAAGGTTATGTTGATTGAGGTCAGTTTTTTATTTAGTTATATAATGTTTTATTTCTAATTTTAGGTTATATTGTTAATTATTTGTATTGGTAAAAGAAAGACGTGTGAGTGTTTCACACCAAATTTTTTAATATTTAGTTCATAAATTTGAATTTAGTTTTTTAATCACTTAATTTTCCCTACCTGCAAAAAGTACTTATAAATGTAAACAACTATGTAACAAAATGGAATGAACGTAACAACCAGTAATATTATATAGGTAACCCGTAAACCCCTTCCTGGATTGTAGAAATCATTAATCTAATACAGTGAATGTTTATGAAAGCAGTAAAACATGTTAACGAATCGCATTTTCATGTTTACCTATACTGCAAGCACTTTTATTTCATTGTTTACAGTTTATTGGATTTATAAACAGCAGAATTTATCTAATTAATTTATCTTTTCTCTAATTAAAATATTGTTATGTAACCACATAAAACATTATGGACCATAAACTTTATGATTTTTGTAATAAAAATTCTTGTAGTAGTATTCTGTAATAATTATCATTTTCTGAAATACTTAATTTAATTTATTTTATATATGTGGTAAATAATTTTCATTTTTATTGATGTGAATTATTTATAAAAATCTGGTGTGAAAGAATCAGGCGACTTTCTTTTGCTAATGCAAATAATGACCAATATAACCTTACTTATATAGGCTTGTAATAAAACATTACAAATAAACCAAAAACATAACTTTATTTTAATCATGACTGAATGATGCAAAATGAAAACCAACCCCAGTTTGGGTTAATAATACGGAAAATCACTCTTTCATGTTAAACTAGGCTCTGTAGAGAAAAATGCTTACTACAAAAGTCGTAGAATTATTTATTTCTTATAAATTTGATTATGTACTACAATATGAAATAAATTGAATTATGAGTAAATAAAATTCACTGTTACTTTTTACTTTCTCTTGCCTATACGAATATTAGGAAGGAAAGCATTGTTTTCATATCGATTTTTCGAAATCGAGTTTCACCTGATGTACACGTTTTCAGTCCCCCCTGAACCCAAAAAACATGTTTTTAGCAATTGGTCTGTGTGACAGAATATCTCAAGAATGGAACATTGTACAAAGTTTAAACTTAAAACTTAAGTTAGGTGCAACTAGAGGATCCGACACGAACATTTTCTTCAAAATCGGTCAACCGGAAGTAGTAGTTTATTCGTGTCATTTTTTACTTTTTTGCGAGTTTCCCAAAAACGTCTCCTACGATTTTTTTTCTAAATCGCCTCATTTACTACATTTTTTATGCTCTACAAGATGGGGTAGGCGCCATGTCTGCTGAAATTCTTGGTGAGGCTGTTTTCTCGTAAACAATTTGTTTTTTTAAGATTTCGACTTTAATAGGCATTTAACGCAAAAATGTATCTAGTAAAAGTTGTAGATAATTTAAAAATCTACAATATTTACTTTAAACATTTTTTAGCGATTTTTTTTTTTGGCTTAGTTTAGCGGTTATTAGTGATTTTCTGTTTTTTCTCACGAAATCGTGTAAAAAATCGATTTTTTTTAAAGCTGTAAGCCTAATTAGGCATTTTAGACGATTTTATGCACGACAAAACAGTATAATCAAATTTATAGGAAATTAAACGACCTACAACTTTTATTAAGAGCATTTTTCTCTACAGAGCTTAGTTTAGCGTGAAAGAGTGTTCCGTTATTTTAAGCTAAACTTAAGCTGATTTTCATTTTATAACTGTCACTCATGATTAAAATAAGATTATGTTTTTTGAGCTTAGTTTTTTGTTTGTTTCTAATGTTTTATTACTAATGTTAAGTTATAATATTAATTATTTGCATTGGCAATAGAAATTGTTTGAGTGTTTAACACCAGATTTTTGTGATAAGATTACACATAATACAAGTTAGATTATTTTATGATATACCCAAAAACTTTTCGGTATTGTACGTTTTCGTTGATACGCGCACGCACAATCTCTTATTCTGTGTAAGTCATTCATTGAGTTTAGTCAATAATAGTCTATTGGTATTTCTCGTCTTCTCATGGGAATAGATAAGTTTTAATGAGTTCAATAATCCAGTACTAGTCTACTGTGAGGCATACGACTCAAAGCAATGTTAACTGCAATCACAAGCCTCTTCTGTTTTGGGCCCGTTGGGCTCTCTTTGGGTGAGTTTAGTTGGGTTACTGTAGTTTCCATTCTAACCCAAGTAACCATACGCGTAGTTAGAATTGGAACTTTGTAATGGCAGTCATTAGGTTTTGCCACCGACTTCGTAAGGCTTAGTATTAAGGAACACTATGGCTCTGTGACGACGATACCCCTTTAAGCTACCTTTCTCTCTCTTTCTCTCTCTTGCTTCATTTTACTATCCTTTTCAACTTTCTCTGTCGTCATCATCATCAGCACACCATATCTCTATTATCTTTCATATTACTCTACTCCCTATTCTTATCTCTTCAAATATTAAATTCATGTCACGAATTTATTTAAATTCCTGCCAATAACTGTTTGGTTTGTTTCACTATTTAAAACGTTTTTAACATTTTTACTCATTTATGTTTAAATTTTATATACCGGGTGATTTTTTAGTCCTGTTACCCAATTGTTAAAGTCTGGTAATTTTTTCTAAGAAAGGGATATTTGTTTTGTGACACAAAGTTGGTAGCCCTACTCAACCGGTATAGATTACGACAGTTTGAGTTGATTCTCCTTGAGTTGCGTATAATTTTGTGCTGTTTCCAGTTGTGTTACGAACAGAATGTCTTTACCCCTAGAACAACGGGTTTTCATTCTTGAACAATATTTTGCTACAAATCGTATGTATGCGAGTGTAAAAGAATCATTTCAAATTAAATTTTTTGGTGTTCCTCCACTCTATTCTAGTCAATTTCTAGGCTAACTAACTGATTTTTAGAGGCAGGTATGTGTTGCAGCAGAAAACGTAGTGGTCGATCAACTCTCTTGCAAGGTGACGTTAAGAGAATGTGAAAACAAGATTGCTCAATTCTCCATGGAAAAGTTTACAAAAACTTTTCTCGCATGTTGATTTGTCATGTTCGAGTGCTCAGAAAGCTGCTAAAAAATTGAAATTGTATCCGTATCACATACGATTAGTTCTAGAGCTTCACGCTCCAGATTAAACAAGAGATTGTTTTAGGATAAAAGACATTCTGTTCGTAGCACGACCGGAAATGGCACAAAATTTTACACAGCTCAAATCACACTGCGAATCAACTCACACTGCCATATCCATACTGGTCGAGTAGGGCTACCAACTTAGTGTCACAAAACAAAATTTTTTTTTTTTAGAAAAATATTACCAGACATTAACAATTGGGTAACAGGACTAAAAAATCACTCTGTATTATTTATTTACCCATTAATTAGTTAACAAATTATGTCACACAGTAAGCCGTATACTGTATACATTATATACCGGTTGTCCAATGAAAAGGTTGCTATTACTTTCTCTTGCCTATATGAATATTTTTTTATTTTTTTTTTTTTGAATAACTGTAAATCTACGATCTGCTCTCATAGAACAATGAGTAGATATGTTGTAAGTATAAATCTTGAGTAAGTAATACCCCTTGGTATTACTCTATATGAATATATAGGAAGGAAAGTATTGTTTTCATGTCGATTTTTCGTAATCGAGTTTTCACCTGATCTACACGTTTTCAGATCCCCGGAACCCAAAACAAACATTAGCGATTAGTCTGTGTGCGTGTGTAAACAAAATATCTCAAGAACGGAATAATGTACAAACTTTAAACTTGAAATTTACCACATATCACTACCGGACCCGACAGGAACATTTTCATCAAAGCCGGTCAACCGCAAGTAGTAGTTTATTCGTGTAATTTTTTACTTTTTTTGCGATTGTCTCAAAAACGGCTCCTACGATGTTTTTAAAATCGCCTCGTTTACCAAATTTTTATGCTCTACAAGATAGGGTAGGCGTCATGTCTGCTGAAATTCATGGAAAGGCTGTTTTCACATTAAAAAAATTGATTTTTTTAGATTGGCTGCTTTAATATGCATTTTAGCGCAAAATGTATACTTAGTATAATAAAAGTTGTAGACAATTTAAAATCCTACAACTTTTATTTTTAACATACTTTTGTATAACGTTTAGTATAGCGGTAATTAGCGATTTTTGTTTTTCTCACAAAAACGTGTGAAAAATCGATTTTTTTAAAGATTTCGGCCTTAGTATGCATTTACGACAAAAATGTAGGCTATATATAAAAATTTATCGGAAATTAAAAGATCTACAACGTTAATTGAAGCATTTTGATTCAGCTACAGAGCATAGTTTAGCGCGTAAGAGTGATTTTTCATATTTGTTAAGCCAAACTGAGGTTGATTTTCGTTTTGCATCGTTCACTCATGATTAAATAAAGTTATGTTTTTTAAGATTTTTTTTTGTTTATTTCTAAAGTTTTATTACTATTGTTAGGTTACATTGTTCAATAATTACATTGGCAAGAGGAAGTTGTGTGAGTGTTTCACACCAGATTTTTTAAATTATCTGTAAATGTTTTATGTGTGCTCCTTTGGTGACACGGCCCATATCAACGCGAAAATCTAACTCTTGCCAAACACATTGTGACATGTCCCTTTCGATTGAGTTGATTGCATTGATTATGCAATCCTTCAGCTCAGAGATATCGTTTGGCATTGGTAGGATAAACACCTTGTCTTTCACATAGCCCTAGAAAAAGAAGTCACATGGTGTGACGTCTGTGATCTTGGTGGCCACAGCATAATGTGTTGGCCTTCTTCAGACGCGCGACTTATCCAGCGCCGACGTGTTTATCTCCACGAGATAGATGCTGCATTAATTGAAGATGGACGGTTTGATTAATGAACGTTTACGGAGAACTCTCCACGCCGTTGTTTTCGATTTCCTATATCTCTGTTTGCAGACATATTTTGAATCGCCTATACTGATTGGATATTGAAAGTGTACATTGGTAACAATAGATTTCAGGTGTCAAGGGTGCATTCCATGGAATTTGTGAGTTTATTTTCATATATATTGTTGTTTAGCTTGTTACTAATTTTCTGTATTAATGAGAGAAGGATTTGAGAAAAATTTGGCCCATTCTTGCCAGAAATCAATATTTTGGTTTTTTAAAACCGTGTAGTAGTTATTTTTTGGAACTGAGACAAGGAGGATGAATTTTGCTCATTGACGAAGATTAGAGGAAAAGAAACAGAAGAAGAAGGAGCAGGAGCAGGAGGAAAAAAGTAGAAGGAGAAGGTACAAGAGAAGGATGAGCTAGAGAGGAAGAGGAAGATTCAGGGGGAGAAAATGAGGAAAAGGAAGGAGATGGAAGAAGGGAAGTAGGAGGAAACGAAGAAAATAATTAGAACAAGAAGCAGAAAGAGGAGAAGGCGAAGAAAGGGAGAGGTCAGGAGGAGAAAGAGCAGTGGGAGGAGTAGGAGAAGAAGAAGAATCAAGAGAAGGAGGAAAAGAAAAAGATGTAGAAGAAAGGGTGGGGTGAGGAGAAGGAGAAGCAGTTGAGAAGAGGGAGAGGAAGGAGATGGTGAAGAAGAAGAGGAAGTGGAATAAATAGAAGGAGAGAAAGAAGAAGGACAGAAAAGGGAGGGATAGGAGGAAAAGCAGGTGCAGGAGAGGAAGTAGAAGAATCAGGAAAAGGAGAATAAAACAAGAAACAAGAGAAAATCAAAGAAAATGTGAGGAAGAAGAAGAAGGAGCAGGAGGATGAGGAGGAGATGGAGGAAGAGAAGGAGTAAGAGACAAAAAAGAATAGTTAATTGAAGAAGAAGACAACGAAGGAGGAGAGAAAGAAAAAGAAGGGCAAAGGTTGAAGAGGAGGAGAATAAAACTTACAGGTGCATTAAAAAAGAGCACCTAATTTTGCTACTAATGATCCAATAAAATTTTAACCTATCTATTTAACCTACCCTTGTATTAAAATACTTTTACATTTGACAAGGGAATAATTGAAGTTTCATATCAAATTCAAATAAGATTAAACAATAGTTTTATACATACACGTATACCTATAGCGAAAGTGCAATTACATTATATTATTAATTAGTTAGCAAAATAAACTCAGGTAAGACTTCAAACGGATTAATTCTATTTAATTTAACACCTATATTAAAGTTAAACCTCAAAGGAAACAATGATAATAATACTGATTTTTACTAAACCTTCTCTGTACAATGGAACAATGGAAATTACATAGTGATAATACATTTTAGCCCCCTAGAAACCTCCCGGAGACCCCCCTCTTCTACACTATAGTTGACTATAACGTAATGTTTTGTTCGGTCTATAACCCTATTTATCTACAGCGTTCATTGTACGGATCCTATTTATAACGACACATATTCTCCATACAGGGCTACGTTGCGAGTGTTTCAAATACAGTAAAGTAATTGCTTGAGCTTCGTTCCACGCACAAACAACTAACTGATAAGCCGTTTCAAACAAAACATCCAATATAATGATGCTATTATCACCTTCCTCTTTTCTATATTAATAAAGTATTCAAATACTCATAATTATAGAGATAAAATTTGTGATACCATGTAAATAAAAAGGGAAATGTAATCAATATTTTTTTTTTTAATTTATTTATTTAGAGTCGCATCAACAACTTGGTCATTAGCGACTACGGTGGATTGTGTAACATTAACTTTGGGATTTGACATGTGAAAATTTCCAGACCCTCGCCGGGAATCGAACCCGGGACCTCCGCGTGGCAGGCCAATGCGCTAACCACTACGCTACGGAGGCGGCCAGTAATCAATATTTTATTCTTCCATTTTTATCTGAAAAATCTAGTGTGAAACACTCACACAACTTTCTCTCGCCAATGCAAATAATTAACAATAAACCTAAAAATCTTAATAAAAAATTAGAAATAAATTAACCTCAAAAACATAACCTTATTTTAATCATGAGTGAAAGACACAAAATGAAAATCGACCTCAGTTTGGCTTAAAAATACGGAAAATCACTCTTTCACGCTAAACTAGGATCTGTAGAGAAAAATGCTTTAAATAAAAGTTGTAGATCTTTTTTATTTCCTATAAAATTGATTATATATACACTTTTGTCGTATAATGGATACTAAGGCTGAAATGTTAAAAAAATCGATTTTTCTCACGTTTTCGTGAGAATAAACAGAATATCGCTAATTACCGCTAAAGTAAGCGTTATACAAAAAAATGTTTAAAATAAAAGTTGTAGGATTTTAAAATATCTACAACTTTTATTATATATTTTTTTGCGATAAAATGCATATCAAAGCCCCGAAATCTTATTTTTTTACGTGAAAACAGCCTTACCAAGAATTCCAGCAAACATGACGCCTACCCTATCTTGTAGAGCATAAAAAATGTAGTAACTGAGGCGATTTAAAAAAAATAGCACCAGTTTTTGAAAAATCGCAAAAAAGTGAAAGATTACACGAATAAACTACTACTTGCGGTTGACCGATTTTGATAAAAATGTTCGTGTCGGGTCCGGTAGTGGTATGTGACTTAAGTTTTAAGTTTCAAGTTCGTACAATGTTCCGTTCTTGAGATATTTTGTTCACACACACAGACAAGTCGCTAAAAACATGTTTTTTTGGGTTCAGGGGGTCTGAAAACGTGTAGATGCGGTGAAAACTTGATTTCGATAAATTGACATGTAAACAATACTTTTCTTCCTATATATTCATATAGGCAAGAGAAAGTGAAAACGTTACCTTATTTTTTAATCGCGAGTGGATGATTTAATATTTTGCATTGGTTAAGAAAGTCGTTTAATTGTTTTACACCAGATTTATTTTATTCTAATTTACTACATTACGTAAAACTCTGCAATTAATTTGAAAAGTTTTGCGACACGTTATTAAGTGTAATAACCAGAGATATTCTCCTTATTTTATATTACGTCGCATTACAGTTATGAGGTTTCAATCTTTTTCGGTAGACTTTTTGGGGTTTCTTAAAGACCATCTCACACTTTTATACGGTTTCTTAATGATGTCACTTAATGGAGTGTGTATTATATTAACCACGTATTGAATGAATCATAGTGTGACGTAATAAGCTTAATCATTAATTTGTGTCTAAACCCGATGCACCTGTTTTGACGGTTATTTAATGACATGTTAAAAAATACCAATAATTTTTGGAAGAGTCCATTAAATAAATTAGTTTATTAGTTCTTTAGCAATTTAACTACTAAAGTAAGTAAGTATTTAGAGCGTGTTTGATAAATGTTATACAAATTTTCGGGACATAATTTGTCTTATGAAGCCAAAGAAAAACAATTTAGTAGTCATGCTAAAAAAAAGCCACACATAGACAGAAAAAAACGTAAAGATCAATTATTAAAACAAGGGTACCAAAAATACTTCACTAACGGTATACTTCCTTATTTTATACCATAAAGGACGTTATAAAAAAATAAATAAAAAAATAGAAGATGAGAAAATAGAATCTGATAAGGTGGACGCAGAAGGTAAACGAAAACAGGGACTTGGTTTTTATCAAGAAATTCATTAAATAAGTAAGAAAGAGACTTTAAGTTAGAAGTCTATAAACAAAGTCTTAAGTGTACTTGAGTACCTAATTAGGTTATAATATTCTTAATAACTTTAATGTTTTCAAATCTAAGAAAAACGAGATAGAAAATAATGAAGAGAGATATATGGTGTAGAGGAAGTGAGAAGGGGTGATAAAGAAGTTTGACGGAACAGAGAATAATGTTAGCAAAACTTGATCATCAAAAAGAGGTTTATTTATTAAAATTGAGGTCTGTATCCAGAACCGACTGTTAAATTACAGTAAGCCTCCCCCCTCACCGCTTTCAGATGGTCGGTTAGCTAAGTCTCTAGTAAAACGAAATTTGTATTAGTAGCTTTGAAAGTTTTGTTAACAAATTTACATTCCCCATACTGTGTAGTTGTATTATTTTACCCAGTTCCTTCATTTACTCAAAATGCATAGTTTTCTTGCTCGAGGCTATTAGATGTAATAAAATCCACAAAATCAAACTTTCACTTCCCACTGTTTATTTCAAGCGTAACTTACACTTTTGTTGTTTTTGTATTATATTTTAAAGTGTATAAAAACAAATATCTACATTTATGAATATGGCGACAAACTTCATTTCCTTTTCTGATGATTTCTATACAGTGATTCAGTTTACTAATCTGAAAACAAATTTATTTATTTATTTATATCATATATATTTACTGTATACACATATATACAACTATACAGGGTGATTCACGAAGATATGCAGAAACTTTAGGAGCTCATTGTGCATGTAAAAATAATAAAAAACGTTTATATAAACATGGGTCTGGAAATGCTTTGTTTCCGAGTTACGGCTAGCGAAAGTTTCGCCCGGATTTCAGCTCACCAGGTGAATTGAGGTCTTCCTGAAATTCTGGTAAGGTAGATTAAGGGGCGAATTCAATCATTTATTATGGTTTTTGATCTGATAAATTGAAAAAAACAGGTCCCAGAACTGTAAGTTAAATAGTTTTTAAGAAAACCAGTGTCAAATTCAAAAAATGGAGTGAAAAACACATTTTTTCATCTTTGGGCAAGAATAACTATTGTTAATTCACCAAGAAGGAGTTAAATTTTTTGAATAAAACATGTTGAAAATTTTATTCTGAACAAACCGTTGTAAATAAAGTACACAGAAAGCGAATAGATGTTTGATTAAATGAATTTTTATTCATAAAAGTACAAAGTAAAATTAACCGGAAAAACAAAGATAAAAAATTATGTTTTTTTCTCACCATTTTTTGCATTTGACACTGGTTTTCTCAAAAAATATTTAACTTACAGTTCTGGGACCTGTTTTATTCAATTTATCAGATCAAAAACCATAAGAAACGATTGAATTTGCCCCTTAATCTACCTTACCAAAATTTTAGTAAGACCTCATTTCACCTGGTGAGCTGAAATCCGGGCGAAATCTTTCGCTAGCCGTAACTCGGTAACGAAGCATTTCCGGACCCATGTTTATATAAAATTTTTGAATTATTTTTGCATGTACAATGGGCTCCCAATGTTTCTGCATACTTCGTGAATCACTCTGTATATAATATATCGTCGCCGACCAGGGCCGACGACACGTGGCGAAACCTTGCTCGTAAAGTTGGTGGCCCTGAAAAGGGCCGTTTAACCCTTCATAGGTCGATTTTTTACTTTCTCTTGCCTATATGAATATATAGGAAGAAAAGTATTGTTTACATGTCAATTTTTTGAAATCAAGTTTTCACCGCATCTACACGTTTTCAGACCCCCTGAACCCAAAAAAACATGTTTTTAGCGACTTGTCTGTGTGTGTGAACAAAATATCTCAAGAACGGAACATTGTACGAACTTGAAACTTGAAACTTAAGTTACATACCACCACCGGACCCGACACGAACATTTTCATCAAAATCGGTTAACCGGAAGTAGTAGTTTATTCGTGTAATTTTTCACTTTTTTGCGATTTTCTCAAAAACTGGTCCTACGATTTTTTTAAAATCGCCTGGTTTACTCAATTTTTTATTCTCTACAAGATAGGGTAGGCGCCATGTTTTCTGAAATTCTCAGTGAGGCTGTTTTCACGTAAAAACATTGTTTTTTTTAAGATTACGGCTTTAATATGCAATTAAGAGCAAAAGTTTATATAATAAAAGTTGTAGAGAATTTAAAATTCTACAACTTTTATTTCAAACATTTTTTTGTATAACGCTTAGTTTAGCGGTAATTAGCGATTTTCTGTTTTTTCTCACGAATACGTGAGAAAAATCGATTTTTTAACATTTCGGCCTTAGTATCCATTATACGACAAAAGTGTATATAATAAAATTTTTTAGAAAATTAAGAGATCTACAACTTTTATTTAGAGCATTTTTCTCTACAGAGCCTAGTTTAGCGTGAAAGTGTAATTTTCCGTTTTTTTTTAAGCCAAATTGAGTTCGATTTTCATTTTGCGTCATTCACTCATGATTAAAATAAGGTTATGTTTATTGAGGTTAGTTTTTGTTTATTTCTAATATTTTATTAATAATGTTAGGTTTATTATTATTTGCAGTGGCAAGAGAATGTTGTGTGAGTGTTTCACACCAGATTTTTTAAAATAAGCTATGTAGTTAAATCTTATTGGCATTTTATGGTGTTATAGAAAAGATGTTCTCTGGTAAGTAGGCTATCCACATATTGAAATTAGCGCGCAGCGACCATTTGCTTTGTGAGTAACACGAATATGGTAACGATTCATACCAGCGTACGCTACCATGTTTTTGTTCCGACTTTTGTACAGTGCTTAAAAAATTCCAGTTTTTTACGGGAAAGCAAGCATTCATGTTGATATAAACTTACGATAAGTTATTCGCAACATTTTTCAGTTATATAGGGCTACAAGGTGTTTCAATAAGCATTCTTACCACTAAATATTGTGATTCCCATTTCAGTAAACGTTCCTTGGTGAGTATACTTACCAGAGCTTAACACAAAAAAAAAGAAATATCTTACTGTTCGGGCACTAGAAATACATTATACAAGTTTCTATAAAAAAAAATCTGGTGTGAAACACTCACACAACTTTCTCTTGCCAATGCAAATAATTAATAATAAACCTAACATTATTAATAAAATATTAGAAATAAACAAAAACTAACCTCAAAAACATAACCTTATTTTAATCATGAGTGAATGACGCAAAATGACAATCGAACTCAGTTTGGCTTAAAAATACGGAAAATCACGCTTTCACGCTAAACTAGGCTCTGTAGAGAAAAATGCTCTAAACAAAAGTTGTAGATCTTTTAATTTGCTATAAATTTAATTATATACACTTTTGTCGTAAAATGCATACTAAGACCGAAATGTTAAAAAAATCGATTTTTCTCAAGTTTTCGTGAGAAAAAAAACAGAAAATCGCAAATTACCGCTAAACTAAGCGTTATACAAAAAAATGTTTGAAATAAAAGTTGTAGAATTTTACATTCTCTACAACTTTTATTATATAACGTTTTGCGCTAAAATGCATATTAAAGCCGCAATCTTAAAAAGAAAAGGTTTTTACGTAAAAACAGCCTCAAGCAGAATTTCAGCAAACATGGCGCCTACCCTATATTGTAGAGCATAAAAAATGTAGTAAACCAGGCGATTTAAAAAGAAATCGTAGGACTAGTTTTTGAGAAAATCGCAAAAAAGTGAAAAATTATACGAATAAACTACTACTTCCGGTTGACCGATTTTGATGAAAATGTTCGTGTCGGGTCCGGTAGTGATATGTAACTTAAGTTTCAAGTTTCAAGTTCGTACGATGTTCCGTTCTTGAGATATTCTTTTCACATACACACACACACACACACACACACACACACACACACACACACACACACACACACACACACACACACACACAGACACACACACAGACCAATCGCTAAAAAAATGTTTTTTGGGTTCAGGAGGTCTGAAAACGTATAGATCCGGTGAAAACTCGATTTCGAAAAATCGACATGAAAACAATACTTTCCTTCCTATATATTCATATAGGCAAGAGAAAGTAAAAATTGAACATTTTACAACATGTATATTTTTCTCCGTAGTAGGCTACTGCCCTTTAAAGGGTTAAGGGGATTGTGGATTCCTATCCTAAGCAATGTTAATGTTTGTACCTTTTTCTCAGCAACCACTACAGCTAGAGGTACATTTTTTTTTTTTATGAAAGGCCACTATTTGGTAAAAAATTAGAACGTGTTGCATTTAATTCTGGTAAGAATTTTGATTTTCACATTTTATTTTAAAAGAGACCATTTTTTTCATCGTAAAATCACCGCAAAAACTTTTTTTTCTCCCACAATTTTCAATATTTTTAAAAACGGCCCATTCAATCAATAGAACTGAATGATTAACATATTTCATAAAAATTTTAGCTTTGTAACTTTTGTGGAAGCTGAGAAAAAGGTACTTAAAGTTCTTCAAAAAGACATTTTGAGTGATATTCGCGTTTAAAGTTTAAAAAACAAAAACACGAGTGTAAACAAAGACAGACAACAAAAATAGTGCAGGTTATAAACTTTTAGGTTATACTGCCAACCTATGAATAAATAAACGAGAGACGGCAGAGTGAAAAAAGTACTTATAATAAATCAAAGTAAAATATTTTTTTTTTTGTTTAACGTCCGACTGTTCTGCAATTACTGCTAATGCAGACGGTGAAGGATGAAATAATTTTTTGTAACGTATGAAAATATGCCGTGCCTGAATGGGATTCGAACCTAAGACCGCATGATGAGAGGCGAGCACGCTACCAACTACGCCAAATGCGGCTGACAAATATTAAGTAAAATATTAATCGAAAGGGAAAATTATTGTATTGTAAAATTTCGTTGAAAAATTTTTTTTACGATTAGATGGATTCGAACCACAAATTAACATATTTGCTCATTACAAATGTAAACACAACTCCAGACAAGAAAGCGAAAAATTCACAAAATTTAGAGTACTTAAATAATGAACGGTTTGCAAATTTATGTATTTTAAACTAAAAGAGCCGGCCCCACGGGGCCGGCCCGTGGTGTAGTGGTCAGCGCAACTGGCTACTATGTCCTGGGTTCGATTCCCGGTCAGGTCTGGCATTTTTTCATCTGTAAATCACCACATATCATTACCTACGCACAAGCCCAAAGCTTATGTAGGCATCTTCACTCAATAAAAAAAAACGACAGTTTAATATGTACCAAAATGTTTATTTGTTTAAAAGTTCTAAACATTTTCTAATGATTCCTAATAATAACAAGTCTTCATTTATTCGTGGGAAGAAAATATTAACAATCTAATGAAAATCAATGCTATTTCCACATGGTTCAAATTCCGTGTGACATGCCCGGTATTTATAAATTTTGAATGTATAGTTGAGTACCTTATTAGGTTATACTATTGTAAATAACTTAATGTTTTCAAATCTAAGATTTGAAAATTTATACACGGGGCGTAAAAGTCACTTGACACTTGTTAAAAAAAAGTATACTGAATTAATTCAATTTATTACAGACAATAGCTACAATTATTGTTACTTTCTCTTGCCTATATGAATATTATATAGGAAGGAAAGTATTGTTTTCATGTCGATTTTTCACTGAATATACACGTTTTCAGACCTCCTGAACCCAAAAAACATATTTTTAGCGATTTGTCTGTCTGTGAATAGAACATCTCAAGAATGGAACAGCGTAGAAGCTAAAACTTAAAACTTAATTTAGATACTACTACCGGACCGGACACGAACATTTTCATCAAAATCGAACAACCGGAAGTAGTAGTTTATTCGTGTAATTTTTCACTTTATTGCGATTTTCTCAAAAACGGCTCCTACGATTTTTTTTAAAAATTGCCTCATTTACTAAATTTTTATGCTCTATATGATAGATTAGGTACCATGTCTGCTGAAATTCTTGGGTAGGCTGTGCTCTCATAGAAATAAATGTTGTTTTTTTTAAGATTGCGGCTTTAATATGCATTTTAGCGCAATAATGTATAAAATAAAAGTTGTAGAGGTACTTCAATAACCTGCAACTTCTTTCAAACTTTTTTGAATAACGCTTAGTTTAGCGGTATTTAGCGATTTTGTGTTTTTTTCACGAAACTGTGTAAAAAAATCGATTTTTTTAAGATTTCAACCTTAGTATGCATTTCACGAAAAAAATGTATGTAGGCCTAATTAAACCTTTACGAAATTAAAATATGTACAACTTTTATTTAGAGGATATTCCTCTACAAAGCCTAGTTTTGTAGAGGAATAGTAATTTTCCTTACTTTTTAAGCCAAATTAAGGTTTATTTTCATTTTGCATCGTGCATTCATGGTTAAAATAAGGTTGTGGTTTCTTGAGGTGAGTTTTTTGTTTATTTCTTATGTTTTATTACTAATGTAATGTGTTTTATTGTTCATTATTTACATTGACAAGAGAAAGTCGTGTGAGTGTTTCACGCCAGATTTCTTTCATAAATAATAATTCTGGCGTTGAAAGGAGGTAGATAACAATAATTGATTAAAGAATATCAGACATGACAGGAATCGAACTCGGTACATCAACAGACCGTTCATAGCACCAAGAAAACCGTTCGAAGAACTGGTACTTTAGCTAGTAACGGGTGTTTTAAAAAGGACGCACTTCGAAGTTTAAGGGTTAATATTTTCTGCATAGGGAATATTTTTTTTCCCCCAAATAACAGTTGGCACTACTGTACTCATTGTTGACCCATTGTGTACTACTGACATGTACTAGTGCTATACCAGTATTCATTTGTGTCTGTATAAGTTCAAACATGGTTTTTTCAAAGGATGAACGTGTTTTTATTATTGAAAGTTATTGCGCGTATAAATCTTACGAACGAGTGAAAGACGAGTTCCAGTTAAAATTTCCCAATTCTGAAGTACCTAATAACACCACAATATCGCGTCTGATTAATAAATTTCGTGAGACTGGCAGTGTACAGGATCGGAAAGCACAGTCGACCATCAGTGTTAACAGAACAAGTTTTGGACGATGTGAAACAACGTTTGACTACCTCACCGGCAAATCAGGAAGTCATTTTGAACATTTATTGTGAAATTTTAAAAGTAATCTGAATATTTTACTTTTTTATTATTATCTTCTTTTGCATTGTTTACTTCATTTTTTTTGTTTACTTCTTTTACATTGTTTTTGTTGATTTTGTAACTTTGCAACATTTCTTAGTTTTTATTAACTTTATTTTCTAATTTTATTTAGTTGAAGTGAGAGCAAAGGCTGTCTACTTCACTCACGTAGTTTAGTTCTTGTAAAATGATTTGCTTAAAGCCACATTGTAAGGCTGATTGTAAATAAATAAGTTAAAAAAAAAATTGTTGGGACGCCACCGCGGTTTGAATGGCTGATGTGTTAGTGGCATAATTTTACGGGATTCTTCGTGAAATGTGAAGTTTGTTAATTTTGACATAAGACATTGTATTTAATGATTAATTTGGTAAGGGAATTGTTAATTTTATTTTATTTTTTTATTTTTTTTTAATTCATTTATTTAACGTCGCATCAACTACAACGGTCATTAGCGACGACGTTGGGGTGTAACTATATACAACGGAGGATGAAATGATTTATTGTAACGTATGAAAATATGCCATGCCTGAGTGGGATTCGAACCCAGGACCGCATGATGAGAGGCGAGCACGTTACCAACTGCGCCAATGCGGCCGGCATTGTTTATTATTCATTATTTTATTTTATTGTTGATATATTGCGTTGTTTTAAATGTTTAATAACTTATTTTCATGAACTCATATTTTCATTGTTGTCATTTTTATTGGTTAGATTTTTTTTGTCAAATAATTTTGTTGAATAAATATAATATGTGAATTAATTAAATTAAAGTTTACAATTTTACTTTACTATAACGAGTTGTAACAATATTTAAGATGAATTTTTATAAAAAAAAAACAAAATTAAAATTAATTTTAGTAAATATGTGTAAGAAATTTAAAACGGGTTTTCGTATAATAAATATAATAATAATAAATGTAGTATAATAAAAGCGGAAGTAGGGAATTGAAAAAGAGCAGGAACGCGTTGAAGTGGATTTTTGGAATTATTTATAATACACACATTAAAATGCTCATAAATGTTGGTGGTAGATTGATATGGGAGACTGGGTGAAATTTCATTTCAGTTGGGAGTGAAATTGCCCTTAGGCAACGCGTTCTAGCGCGCTAACTCCTCTTTACCGCAAAACGCTAATATTTCCCACCAATCAACAAACTCATAACGTTAATCGTCTATCACTAATTTATATAACTTTTTATAAATTTAAAATTATTATTTTTATTAATTCATAATACTAATAATAAAATTAGAATGTTGTTGTTTAGGTCAACAGCCGAAAGGCTGGTTTGAACCTCTAGAGGTTTTACTAAGTAAAGACGAGGAGTAAAGTGGTTTACCATTTCCTTCCTCACTGAGTTGAAAGAGTATGCTTATCAGCATGCCAGGCCCTCCGAAAAGCACTCACTTTCCACCCTGCAAATGACATCTTCACTTCATTCACCACAGGGTCTGGCTGCATAGTGAAATTCATTACTCTCAGAGGAGATAACTCTGACTAGTGTCTTTTACACCTCTACCTCTTCTGTTCTTGAATAGTTCGGTCATATAAGTGGCTGACTATGTGATAAGAAACAGAACTATTTTTTTTAGCCCTGGACCAAACAGATAGAGTGCAATTAAAATAACACTCCACCTGCCCGTTTTGGGCATAAAATTAGAATATAAGTCTCATATAATAGAATATAATTTTCTAATAAATAATAAAATTCTCACAAAGAATGAAAAACTGGTGGGCAGATAAAAAGGACAAGAAATTCCAAAAACAAACCAGATTTACTTAGCGTCTTCCACTTCGGGAGCTTTACGACTACTACTACTACTACTGCTACTAATAATAATAATAATAATAATAATAATAATAATAATAAAAATAGTTATATAATTATTTTTATTAAATTTAAATAAATATATATTACGAGTATCTTTATTCATATTATAATTATTTTATCTTTATTTAAATTATATTATCTTTATTATTTATATATAGTATTCTTTATTTAAAAAATTCACAATCTGTTAGAAACAATCAGTGAATGTGATAACAGAAAATATTGGAAAAATTAACATGATAAATAAACGTGACTGTCCAGTGACAGAACTCCGACGTGAATAGATAAGTGAAGGGGGGACACTCTAATTTTACTTTAATTCTGTATTTTTGTTTCCATATTCAGACTGATTTTTGACTTCCGGTTTTATGCCACTTTCGTTCGAAACTGGAATTTCAACCCCAAATAAGGTCCACTAACTTTTTTTGTAGAGTCCGGTTTTTCCGAATCCGGGAAAACCTTTTTTGGCTATCTCTTGTAGTTTCTGGCAGACGGATGTGGCAGACAGACGGTTAAAACAAAATGGTTGATGACAATTCTAAACATTACTTTCAACGAAATAATTTTTTTCTCTCTCTTTATTCAAGAAATTCACAATGTGTAAGATACAATCAGTGAATGTGATAATACAAAATATGAAAAAATTAACATTATAAATAAACGTGAAAGGAGACAGAGTTCAGTGACAGAGCTCTGACGTGAATATATAAGTGCAGCATTTAGAACACTATAATGGATAGTCAATTACAGTACTACGTTAATTGATGAGATACCGGCTCCATCGACGTTTTAGTCGTCTTATTGGATTTTTTGCGAGAGTCTGCGTAGCCAGATTTGATATCAATGGGTTATGGTGGTTCACGAGTTTCTTCTTAAATTATGTATAGAGTTATAAGTAAATGTCATTTATGTAGGGTACGTTAAGGTCTGAGTGTAGTGTTTTATTGGTTACATAATAGAGGGCGTTAACTATCCTTCTCAAAAGCTTTGATTGAAAACGCTGAATTTTTGCTAATACCGATGGTTTTGCACAGCAGTAAAGCTGACTGGCATAGCTCCATATTGGTCGAAGGTAGGAGCTGTAAATGGTTAATTTAGATGTAGTTGGTAACTTGGATTTGCGTGAAAGAAGTCTGTACAACTTTTTGAACCTGTCCTGGAGTGCTTTTCTCTTTTTATTCACGTGTATATTTCACGTGAGCCTCTCTAGATATAAAACTAGATAACGGATAGATTCAGAAATGTAAAATTGAGTGTCATAAAGATTTAAAGGACTTATTTTACATAAAGGACTTTATGTAAGGATATATATTTACATAAAGGACTTTATGTAAGGATTTACATAAAGTTTTTGTAGTGTTGACTTTGATCCGCCATTTGGTAAGCCATGATTGTAGGCGAGAAATATGCTGTTAAAGGACATACGATACTTGAGCGGGGTTATCGGCGGAGTACAATATTACAGTATCACCCGCGTACGAAGTCAGGAGTGTATGTGGATCGGACGGTACATCGGAATTGTTAATAGAGTATAAAAGTGGATCCAAGATAGATCCATGAGGTACACCAAATTGTAGTGGGCAGTAATGAGAATCAGCATTTTTTTCAGAGACATAGAAGAAACGTTTCATCAAAAACGTTTGAATTACTAAGTAGTAATAGGAAGGAAGAACTCTTAATTTAGCGAGCAGGCCGCTGTGCCAAACCCGATCAAAGGCTTGGCTTATATCGAGAAAAACACCTGCGGCATACTCTTAATGTTCGAAAGCTTCAGCAACGTAATCCACCACTCTATGCAGTTGGTGAATTGTAGAATTGTTCGAATGGAAGCCAAACTGATGATTTGGAATTATATGATCAGTTAATAGGAGGAGTCGTTTCAGAAGTAGTTTTTCAAAAATTTTGGAGCAAACCGGCAATAAGCTAATCGGACGATAGGAGGTTGGGTTATCCGGTGACTCCTGGTTTAAGATTCATTTTTTACTATGACGAACGGCAATTTTGAAAAAAGCAAGTGAAAAATTGCACGAATAAACTTTCGGTTGACCGATTTTGAAGAAAATGTTTGTGTTGGGTATTTTTGTAGTATATAACTTAAGTTCCAAGTTTCAACTTCGTACGATATTCCGTTTGTAAATGTTTTAATCACAACAACTCATACCAATCGTTGACCCATCGATGAAACATGTTTTTGAGTTTCAGGAGACCTGAAAATCTGTATTTCTTGTGGAAAGTCAATTCCGAAAAATCGACTGAAAACAATATTTTCCATTGTACTTATTCATGTTGGGCAAGAGAAAGTAAAAATTCCAACTAAACGTTAAGAAGTCGGACAAAAAATATTTTTCTCCTATCGTAGCAACTCTGTGTATCCGTAGAAAGTTTCTTTCGTACTTTGTTGCCATCTCAAGTTTAATTTATGGCTGTATTAAGACATTTACTGCTGTATATGGAGTTCATTGTTCTTGTGATATAAATCTCGGCTGGCACAACACTTCCACCTGCTCTGCTGTACACCAGAACACCATCTACCTCATCGTTCTCTCTGCTTTTAATACTTTTCCTTGTTTTTCATTTTTAATTTATCTTTTGCAATTTTCTTTCCAAAATAACTTACTAAAATGGCGACTTACAAAAAGAAATGACTTAAGTAAAGTAAAATAGTAACTTACTAAGTAAGTAAGTAAGGATTCAAATGGTCACTTACTAAAATGACGTTAATTAAGTAATTTCTTTTTTGTGTATGTTTTCTTTTGTTTTTCATAAAATATATATGAGGTATACTGTGGACAATTGGAACTGGCACAAACTCTTGCTTTATGTGTACACACAGTTCCGCATAAAGTATATCCATAACCCATTCTTTCAACAAGGTCTAAAAATTTTAATGTACGTATTTCATTTTAAAATATGATGTATCTAATTTGTCTTAATACAAATTTAAATTATAAATGACAAAAACTAAACTGCAAAAACTTACTAAACTATACTCTACAAACGCACGCAACTAATTAAACAAATTGGTCTGAATATATTAACTTATAATGAACAGAAAATCATTTATGAAAACAAAATTTTAGTCACATCTTTATGTCGGACAGATTATTATTAAGAACCAACAGTATAAATAACAGCGAAAACAAAGCGTAGTGATTGTGCATGAGTCGCACATTACATGAGCGATTGTATACTTTTGTGAGGGTATTGTGTATATTTTTGCGAGGGTCGTATTCTGATAAAATTATAATTTTTATTACGTTTTGAAATCAGTTTATTGGATTTTAAGAGTGGGGTAGATAAACAACGAAGCGACTTGTGCCAATTTAAATTGTCCAAGGTATACTATAGTACGTAAAATGAAAGAAGAAGCCTGTGTTTGGAACCGCGTATCTCATCAAGTAAAAAACATAAAAATTTCTGGTACGGCTCATTTTAAAACTTGTTTTTTTGTTATTTTATTCTTATAAATTACGAAACACGGGAGTGAGTTAGGCTTTTTCTAGCGATTTGGAAACAAAATATGTACCCGTTTTTTAATGCATTTTTCACTTAGTCCATGTTTCAGAATATGTAGCACAATCAGTTTTAGAAGGAAAAATATGGCGTTTTAGAATAGTGTTCCTCCATGTTTTCTAATTAATTTCAGCTAAAATTCAGCCTTTTAGTACAAAGAGTTAAGGAATTACAGCGTTTAAAAAAATGGTTATTTTCGTTCCCGATGAATGTAACGTGTTACAACCAACACTATATCCCTTTAATTAAGAAGAAAATGCAAGTACACTACAAATAAATGTTGTAAATGTGATGGTATTCTTCGTTTGCATGAGAAATATTTAAAAAACTTGAATTAAAAATGTGCGTTCGACAGCGAGATGTAAACTTTTGTGATATGCAGCTGAGGGCACAAATCAGTCTGGTGGTTTTCAGGGCTTCCAAACATTTAAAGTTTCCCCATGCCACTCATGTTCACCATCCGATGATACCTGTATAATTTGATTATAAAATTTTTTGTCCGGAACTTCTCGTAAAAAAAACTCGGATTATCGGAAATTTCAGTAACAGGAAACGGATTAAACCCCAATTATTTTATTGCCAATAACGAAAGGGTTTTATTACCTAATTTTGATAAAATTATAATTTTTATTACCTTTTTTATTATGTTTTGAAATCAGTTTATTGGATTTAAAATACTTTTACCCTTAATATAACAAACAGAAATTTTATAAAATTGTTCAGTTAATTGCATTTTAGTATAGAACAAAATATAAATCATATTATTTTTTATATTGGACAACCTAATTAATTTTTTTAATTTTTTATAGGTTATTAAAATGTATGATTTATTATTTATTAATAGACATGATATTAAAATTTATTGATGTTTAAAAACAATAAAATTATATTATATATTTTTTATGTATAGAAGTTGTATAAGTTCTGTAATAATAATAATAGTAATATTGAGAGCTGTGTTGGCCTGGAGTAGAGACAGAAATAAAATAGGGATAGACCACCCGGATTGAGAGGGGTTGTAGAATTTTATGAGGTTATGTGTCTGTTCTGTTGGTTAGAACAACTAAAATCAAACCAAAAACGATAGTCCCATCGTTGAGGGATATTGTTTTGTTCTTATTTTTCCATGTAGTTGTTCATTGGTCTTGTTATGTTAAAGCATACAGAAAAAGATACATTATATCCTCTCTGTGTCTTATCAATATTCGATCGTATTTCCAATACAACGTGTCTATTTACTCTTTTGTTTCGACTATTCCAAATTGCCTTTATCTATCCAAACGAGTTACCTAGTCTGCAACCTTACCCGTTTTCTCATATCCACTACAAACCTAGTTTAGAAACACCTATTCATTATTATAGTTAGGACTTTAGCATGTTACAACCATGAGTTATTTCAACAATCACTCTTTTCATGTTTATATACTTACTACATTTCTTCTCCTTCTTCATCTTCTATTTATTTTCCTTTTCCTAATCCTCCACTATCACTATCACCTCCACTTCCTCTTTCTCCTCCTTCTTTTCCTTCTTCGTTTTCTTTTCATTATCCATTTCCTTCTCCTCCACCTCGTCTCCTCCTTGTTCTAGAGTTTCTCCTTCTCCTTTACCTTTTCCCTCTCCTACTCCTTTTACTCCCCTTACTCTACCACCATCTCGTAACCCTCCAACTCCTCTTCCTTCTTCTTCGTCTTCTTTTTTCTCTTCTTCTATTTCTACTTCTTCTCATTCTTCTTCTTCTTCTCGTTTTCCTCCTTTTTCTTCTTCTACTTCCCTTCCTCTTCTCTTCCTTCTTCTTCTTCTTCTTCGTCTTCTTCTTATGTTTATTCTTCTTCATATTCTTCTCCTTCTACTTCTTTTTTTATCCTTTTCCTTCTACTCCTTCTACTTCTCTTCCTCTTCTTTTCCTTGTCCTTCTTCTTCTTCTTCTTCTTCTTATTCTTATTTTTATTCTTCTTCATACACTTCTCCTTCTACTTCACCTTCTTCTTCTTCTTTTTTATTATTCTTCTTCTTCTTCTCCTCCTCCTCCTCCTTCTTCTCCTTCTCCTTCTCCTTCTTTTCTTCTTATTCATTTTCTCCTTCTCCGTCTAAATCTTCTCTTTTTCTTCTTCTTCTTCTTCTTTTGTCTCTTCTATCTCTTTTACATATTCTTATATTAATTATTAATTACTATTCTCTCTCTTCTTATTCTGCTCTTTCTTATGATTCTTCTTCTTTTTGCTATTATTATTTTTATTCTTATTTGTCTCCTTCAATTTCTGTTTTTAGTATAAATATTAATGTGTGCGCCTTTATTTTATTTGATTTAATTTGTCAAACTTTCTACCATCGAACAATGTTTTTTGCGTTTTTTTTTTTGATGTTGCGATGCTTGTTCTAGTATTTTACTACGAAAAAATAGGATAGTTCTTGGGTCAGGAAATATTTTCTGGTTCCTGGACAACTTGGCATTAGTAGAATACTGAATTTAACTGATAAAGTATCTGATACTTTTGGCACCAATTCCAAATAAGCAAAAAAAAGAAAAAAATATTGTTACCTGTAAACAAATTCAGTAAAAGTAGCGATCAGATTGGGTAGTTGTTAATATTAAACAGTTCTCGATAATGACTAAAAGCTGGAAAATTTTTTTACAAGCCTTTTAATGTATTTTTCTTTGTTTCAGGTAAGTGCTTCAACATAATCTGAATGCGTCTCTATCCGTTTCACATTTTTAATACCGATTGAGTAAGTAATAATAATAATGTATCTATTTTTGGTAAACAATAAAATACAATGTATGTACATCAACCCACCGGGTTGGTCTAGAGGTAAAGTCGTCGCCAAAATCACCTGTTTAACAGCTGATTTTCGGAGACGAAAGTTCCTGGTTCAAATCCTAGTAAAGGTAGTTACTTTTATACGGATTTGAATGCTAGACAGTGGTCACTGGTGTACTTTGATGGTTGGGGTTCAATTAACCATACTCTCTCAGGAATGGTCGGCCTGAGTCTGTACACGACTACACCTCATTTACACGTCATACACATCATCCTCATCTCATTGGGTCATGGGGTTGCTTATTGTTCTGAATTGAACAGATTGCAACGTACACATATTAGGAATTTAAAAAAAAATGTATGTACATCAACATATTTTCTTATAATTACACAGGCCTTCGGGCCAGGCCAGTCAGTCAGCTGGTAGAAAGTCGCTATTATTTGTTAAGTAACACCGGTTGGGCAAGCGACTTTGTATGGTGACCAGCTGACAGCCATCCATGACAAACTCTACTGGGGGTCCCTGTTCAAACTCATGCCTAATCCACTTCAAAAACAAATACAGCGAAAAGCAGCAATCAAATTGGGTAGTTGTCAATAATGAACAGTTCCCGGTAACAAATAAAAAAATAGATAATTACACATACATTTACATTTATCATATTCGTTTATAGTAATTGAAATAAATTTTAAACATAAATAAAATAAATGTTCAGTAAAGTATTCTTTAAAATAATTTTCATTATATTACTTTAACAGAAAAAATAGTTTGATTAATAAAAATGTTGTTAAAAAATAATCATAAACAAAAATATAATTTTTAAGTATTAAAAAAATTTCTGTCAGGTGTGGGGTTCGAACCCACGCTCCCGTTTGGGAACCAGAGCTTAAATCTGGCGCCTTAGACCACTCGGCCAACCTGACTTGTTTCATATACATGCATAGACTGAATTATAATTTTAGACTTAATTCATTGACGTAATTTTAGTTCAAGCATAGCGAATAGAATCTCTTCTATACGCTATGGTTCAAGGTTTCTCAAAAGGTCGTTATAATTTGTGTTCGTTTATTTATGTGGTGCACTGGTAATATTCTAGAGTTTTAATACTTGATGCTTATGGGTTCGATTCTCGGGTAAAATCTAGAAGTATATTATTACACATTATTATAGTTATTAATATATAGTTAATAATATATAGTTAATATATATTAATTTATATATTTTATTAAGTTAATAGTTTTTAATACAGTTTGTAGTAAAATATCATCTGGGGTATTTGCACTAAAACAAATTGCCAGATTAAATGATAAAAAATTACTAATGGCAGCTTATCATGACCTCATTTTGTCTCATACCCGTTATGGTATCTTAGTATGGGGTAATTCTAGCATGGGTAATATGAATAGGGTTTTTAAAATTCAAAAGAAAGTTATTAGGTGTATGGTGGCAGCTAACCAGCTAACCTCATGCAGGCCACTATTTAAGGAGCTTAAATTGCTTACAGTTCCCTCTCTCTACATTTTTGAGGTGATTATGTATGTTAGGCAAAATAATTTTATGCAGAATTTCAATTTTCACAATCATAATACGAGAAACAGAAATGATTATTATGTGGCTAATCACTCCACAAAATTGTTTGAACAAAAACCTACTTATGCAGGGAGAAAATTCATGAATAAATTACCCCAATTTTTAAACTGTTGTGAGGATTTGAATTCCTTTAAAAAAAATCTGAAAAATTACTTGATCGGTGAAACTTTTTATAGCGTACAAGAATTTCTTTCTTGATAGTAGTGATACATTGTGTGATTCTTATATGTATTTCAGGTGTTATATCTGACATGTCCTATACTCCTCCTGGAGTCCCCAGGGCGCAAAAAAGAATTTCTAATCCAAAATATTATTAGAGACTAATAGTTGTGGTAATTTTTTTTTTTTTTTTAACGTCTGACTGTTTTGCAATTGCTTCTAATGCTGACGTTGAGAAGGATGATACATGAAGATGAGGGATGAAAAAAATGCCAGACCTAACCGGGAATAGAACCCGAGACCCCGGGGTAGAAGCCAGTTGCGCTAACCACAGTGCAACTAGTTGAGGCAGCTGTGAACTATAGAGTTAGACACCACTACCGGACCCGACACGAACATTTTCATCAAAATCGGTCAATCGGAAGTAGTATTTTTTCGTGTAATTTTTCATTTTTTTCCGATTTTCTCAAAAACGAATCCTTCGATTTTTTTTAAATCGCCTCGTTTACTAAACTTTTTATGCTTTACAAGATACGGTAGGCGTAATGTCTGCTGAAATTCTCGGAGAGACGGTTTTCACGTAAAACAAAATTTTTTTTTTTAAGATTGCAGCTTTAATATGCATTTTACGGCAAGAATAAATAAATTAAATATTGTAGAAAATTTAAAATCCTACAACTTTTATTTCAAACATTTTTTTGTATAACGCTTAATTTAGCGGTAATTATCAATTTTCTGTTTTTTTTTCTCACGAAAACGTATAAAAAATCGACTTTTTACGATTTCAGCCTTAGTATTCAATTTGCGACAAAAATGCATATAATTAAATTTATAGAAAATTTAGAGATCTACAACTTTAATTTAAAGCATTTTTCTCCATAAAGTTTAGTTTAGCGTGAAAGAGTGATTTTCCGTATTTTTAAGCCAAACTGAAATTGATTTTAATTTTGCGTCTGTCATTCATGATTAAAATAAGGTTATGTTTATTGCGGTTAGTTTTTATTTATTTCTAATGTTATATTACTAATGTTAGATTATATTTTTCATTATTTTCATTGGCAAGAGAAAGTTGTGTGAGTGTTTCACACCAGATTTATTGGGTTCAGAAGCCCCCAAAACGTGTATTTCGGTGAAAACTTAATTTGGAAAATTCAATATGAAAACAGTAAGTTACTCTCCTTTCCTATATATTCATACAGCGCGAAAGAAGTTAAATAGTTATGTAAATGTATTAAAACCATTTTATAAATTTTGCAATGAAATCTTACGATATTTGTACTACGTTAAAGCCAAGTTTATCATCACGTACATTAATAAAACTAGTTATGACGAACAAGTTATTTTAAACTAACTAACAGTTAGTTAAGAATAGTTAGCATTATCATAAACTACTTTATTACTGTAATAAACTGTTATTGTATTTGTAATTATTTAAATGTATTCAAGTGAACTACCAAAGTAACTTAAGATAGATATCTTTATGTTAGTTGAAATCAATTGGAAAATTCAATTTCCACATGGAGTTTGTAGCATTTCTCAATCATATTGGACCCTTTGCTCAATAGAACAATGGACTTGTATTAATTTACAATTTATTGTTCTGAAATCAATGCTGTAATTATCTGGGTGAATAATTACAGTACTTTATTAACTTCATAAGAAGAATGTAATTTGTAGTATTTTATTATTAAAAAAATCTGGTGTGAAACACACACAAAACTTTCTCTTGCCAATGCAAATAATTAACAATATAATCTAACATTAGTTATAAAACATTAGAAATAAACAAAAAAACTAACCTGAAAAATATAAACTTATTTTAATCATGAGTGAAAGACGCAAAATGAAAATCGACCTTTTGGCTTAAAAATATGGAAAATCACTCTTTCACGCTAAACTAGGCTCTGTAGAGGAAAAAGCTATTAATAAAAGTTGCAGATCTTTTAATTTCCTATAAATTTGATTTTATACATTTTTGTCGTAAAATGCATACTAATGCTAAATTCTTAAAAAAATCGATTTTTCACACGTTTTCGTGAGAAAATAATAAAAAATCGCTAATTACTGCTAAACTAAGCGCTATACAAACGAACTAGTTCAAATAAAAGTTGTAGGATTTTAAATTCTCTACATATTTATGTGGCCAGAAGTGGCCAGAAATCAGCATTCAAGAAATCGAAGTCCGAATTTGGAAAAAAAGTGTCATTTGAGTCCTCTTAAAGAATAAATATAGAAATCATTGGTTTTGAAGTTGTGGTATCGACCGGAAGTGGCGCAGAACCGGAAGTTAAGTATTAAAGTCGGAATTTGCGAACAAAAATAGTGTTATTTGATTCACCTTAAAGAGTAAGTACAGAAATTAATTAGGTTTGAAGTTTTAGTTTAGACCGGAAGTGGCTCGTAACCGGAAGTCAAATAATCAAAGTCGGATTTTGGAAACAAAAAAGTATCGTTTGATTCCTCTTAAAGAGTAGATACAGAAATTTTTGGGTTTGAAGTTCCGGTATTGACCGGAAGTCAAGAAATCAAAATAAGAATTAGGACACAAAAATAGTGCCATTATATACCTCTTAAATATTACATACAGAAAACATTTTTTTGCTATAAGTCAAAGGTAAGCCTTTTTAAAATTACCACTGCTACCAGACGCGTCATCTCATGAAAAGGATTTTATTATATTACACAAGTTCTCATGAAATACACGTTTTGACGTCCAATCTCAGGTTTTAAACTGGTTAATCACCTGCTTTAAAATTGATCTGAAATGTTAAGTAACATGAGTTGAGCGAATAAATTTGTATGGTGACCAACTCAACCAAACAAATTGATTCACATAGAGCAAATCAATGTAAGTTCAAAAATACTGAATGTAACTTTTGCAGACGTTTTGGTCACTTATCACGAGTATGTTTGAGAAAGCCGAACAAAGAGGTAAAACAATCAGAGGAAACTGTCGAAGGTGTAGAAGATAACACTCATGAAATTTACCAATTTCATTCAAAATCGAATGACAAGTTTATGATTGAAGTGAAATTGGAAGGGAAACTCATGTCAATGGAGTTAGACACTGGTGCAGCTCTAAGTATTGTATCTTACGACACGTTCAAACTTTTAAATTCAACGAAAAGGATTTTCAAAACAAATGTTTTAAGAAAACTCAGTGTGGATTGCCAGTTTACTTGTACAAAATGCCATGAATCAGTATCTGAAATTCTACTTCGCATGCAGTTGGTCAGGGGACTAAAAGACTCTGATATACGTCTTCAGCTGCTTCAAGATAAACAAAAACAAAACTCAGAATACACAACAATAACAACTTGAAAAACCCATGACTTAAATCAAATCATATGTTAACACAAATTAATGCTAGTAGGTGTCATTCTTCAGGATTTATGAGTACTCATTCTAAAACAATGCGGTAGAATTCAGGGATAAAATTGGGTATTTGAAAAAAATAAAAGTTAAAAAAATATTTAGTATAGAAAGTGTAGAGTAGTATTACAATTTGTTAAATGTTAAACCAATCGTTGAATGGTTAACAAATCGTGTAGGCATATTTAAAATACTAAAGATATAATAACGTTTAATACTTTCAAAGAATTCCCAATCGATAAAACTTCACATGTGGATACGATTGTTATAATAGATTGTAAAATGATATTCTTTTCTTGAATTGTATGCATTAAAAAATCTGATAAAAATGAATTAAGTGTATCCTTTTTTATACTCTATAATATCAGTTTCATTCATGGCTTAAAAAAACCTATCCGTGTGCGTACGATTAGATCAGAATATATTTAAAGTAGCGACAAAAAAGTTAAACTGTTCCTGATTATTATAGTAATTTTCAAAAAAATTATCGGTTCAAAGTTGCAACAAGCAGTGTGGCCAAACGTATGTACTGAATGTTGATTTTTGTGAATTGCTGTTTATTAGAGACAAGTAAAATATAAATATGAATTTTTTTTTATCCGAGGCGGCGAGAAAAATTAATGTTCACTCCCTCACGATGTGGACTAGTGTTGTTGGACTCAATTGAAGCATCCTCGTCCAGCTCCAAGGAGGCCGCAACCGCCTTACCAACCAAAAACCCGCCGCCTGGCCACTTGATCCGACATCAGCAAACAACCCTCCACCTCCCTCGGAACTGTTTATATAATACTACAAAGGAAATGTCAGGTTACAAAAATTTACCTACTGTCAGTGGGGCGTGGAAGGGAACCATAGCTCAATTCCCCTCTCGCCGACCAACACTCACTCTCTCACTTTCATTCATCTCTTTCATCACCAGCTCAAGAAATTAGGGTACGTACCTTACCTACTGAGATCGGGACAGGAATGATTCACTGTGCGAGAGGGCGATCCCGCTTATCTCCATATGTCTCCTCCCTCCGCAGTCTCCCGACCACCTTCTCCACAAACTGAGCGACGAACTTCCAGCTCTCCTCATCCCGCAGCATCGCTACCCCTACTCTCTCTGGAATCCACTGTGCAAGGTCTATCTTCTCAGATGTCTCCATTCTGTCGAGGCAAAAATAGGGACATCTTTCAAAAATATGCGCAATGGACTCCTTCTCTTCACTGTCGACATTTCGGGACTTCATGAAGTTTGAACCTCGTCAAATATGTCCCAAAGCAACCATGCCCTGTTAGCAGCTGCGTCAGCTCGTGGGTGGTCTCACCAAATGTCCTCCTTATCCTCTTTATAAATAGGGAACTGTAGAGATGCATTTTCTATTAAGCGTCAAGATTTTTATACAAGAGCAGACAGAATTTGAGATTCGGATATAAGGGAAGAGTTGAAGGCAACTCTGACAAGAAAATCAGGTTTTATCACAATAAATCGATAGAGTATCTTCAAAGAATAAAAACAGATAGAATTCTAAAGCAACTTCTAGGATGTACATAACTAAAAGTAAACAAAACTTCAGAAGAACTCTCTATAATGTTTGGAATAACAATTAATTTAATTATTAGTTATTAATGAATTTAAAAAAAATCATTCTAATGCCGTATCAGGCTAGAAGACATGAGAAGAGAAGTTAAGAAGGAGGTGGTAGTGGTGCGAATAGGAGAAGAACAAGAACAAACTGATAAAGGGGAAGAAGAAGGAGAAGGAGATAAAATACAAGAACAAGGAAAAGAAGGCGAAGAGGAAGAAGCAGTAGAGGAACGAGATGAAGGACGAGGAAAACAATTTTTGTCTTTATATTTTGTAAAAGAAATGCCAGACCTGACCCGGAATCGAACCCGAAACCCCTAGTGTAGAAGCTATTTGCGCTGATCCCTACACCAGGGCCGCCCAAAGAAGGAGAAAATAGACTTGCTAACAATGTAACTCAGGAGCTGAAGCTTTGCCCCTGCTCTTGAGGAGTTTAACTGGTCGGTAATTTAAAAGAGAAGAGGAAAGCATCGTCAAAAATTATGTGTTTACTACTGGCACCGCTGAAATTCATTCCAGAATGTATATTGCAACAATTATGGAGATTAACACTAACGTTTTTGTCTCTAATGTGTGTACGTTGCAATCTGTTCAATTCAAAACCATAAGCAATTTCATTACTCAATGAGATGTGGATGATATGTATGACGTTTAAATGATTTGTAATCTTGCCCAGATCCAGGCCGATTATTTCAGAGAGGTATGGGTAATTGAACCCCAACTATCAAAATACACCCGGTAACCACTCTCTAGTGTTGAAATTCGTATAAAAGTAACTACCTTTAACTAGGGTTTAAACCAGGAACCTTCGTCTCTGAAAATCAGCTGTTAAACAGCTGATTTTCAGAGACGAAGGTTACCTCGGATACCTCTAGACCAACCCGGTCATTCTATAAACGTATTGAACCAATGTTGTTTATTGATTTGTGCGCTAGGCACTACAGCTCACCAGGATCGGACTTTCGTCAAAAGCCTTATAACAAGAAGAAGAAGAAGAATTAGGAGAAGGAGGAGGAGATGAAGAAGAAGGAGAAGCAGTAGGAGGAGGAGAAGGAGAAGACGGAGCAAGAGGAGGAGATGAAGAAGAAGGAGAAGGTGAAGATAAAGTAGGAGGAGTAGATCGTTTAATTTTCTATAAATTTGATTATACACTTTTGTGGTTAAATGCATACTAAGGCCGAAATCTTAAAAAATCGATTTTTCACATGTTTTCGTGAGAAATAAACAGAAAATCGCTAATTACCGCTAAACTACGCGTTATACAAAAATATGATAGAAATAAAAGTTGTAGGACTTAAAATTCTCGACAACATTTATTGTATACCGTTGATGAAATTCCCAAACCTCGTAACTCCAATTTTTGTCGAAATTGAGATTTTGCGCTATTAAAGCCGTAATTTTAAAAAACAATTGTTTTGTACGTGAAAACACCCTCACGTACAAAAGAAATAAACAGAAAATAAATAAAATAAAGAAAAATAAACGGAAAATCGCTAATTACCGCTAAACTACGCGTTATACAAAAATATGATAGAAATAAAAGTTGTAGGATTTAAAATTCTCGACAACATTTATTGTATACCGTTGATGAAATTCCCAAACCTCGTAACTCCAATTTATGTCGAAATTGAGATTTTGCGCTATTAAAGCCGTAATCTTAAAAAAACAATTGTTTTGTACGTGAAAACACCCTCACCGAGAATTTTAGCAAATATGGCGCCTACCCTATCTTGTTGAGCAAAAAAAATTTAGTAAACCAGGTGATTTTTAAAAAAAATTGTAGGACGAGTTTTTGAGAAAATCGCAAAAAAGTGAAAAATTAGACGAATAAACTACTATTTCCGGTGGACCGATTTTGATAAAAATATTCGTGTCGGGTCCGGCAGTAGTATATAACTTAAGTTTCAAGTTTCAAGTTTTTACAATGTTCCGTTCTTAAGATATTCTGTACGCACAGACACACACACAAACCAATCGCTAAAAACATGGTGTTTGGTTTGAGGGGGTCTGAAAACGTGTAGATCCGGTGAAAACTCGATTTCGAATAATCGACATGAAAACAATACTTTCCTTCCTATATAATTTTGTCCCCCAACATACCCCATCTGTAGAACACAGAAAAATGTAGTTAATTATGTAATGTTAATCAAAATCGTGATAGCGGTTTTGTAAAAAAAGTGAAAAATAGCACGAATAGCACTGCTGCTGCTTCTATTGAACCAATTTTACTAAAAATGTTCGTTTTAGATCTCCTTATGTTACCTAACTTACGTTCAATTTTAACAATCTGTAAAAATATATCTTTTGGGTTCAAAAAGCCTGAAAAGTATTTCAGTTGTAATTCGATTTCAAAAAATCGACGTGAATGCAATAGTCCTACTTTTCATTCTGTATTTCATTCAGGGTAAGAAAAAGTGAAACACTATTTATTAAAATCTATTTACACCACAGGTCGACCGAATCTGCTTCTTCCGTGATTACTATAAAAGTAATTGCAATCTAATCAACAAAAATGCGAACTCCAACGAAGACACATCGACGATTCCGAGACAATAGATGATGTTTCAGCTGCCCGATGCAACACTGTAGTCCAGCCTCTGTTAGTTTGCTCCTAATGTAAACAAATAATGACGTCACTGAGCATGCGCGTTGTATCAAAATGTGTACACGCTGATTAAAAAGTAACAACAAAATACTTTCAAAAGTATTTAAATACTAAATACTTTTAAAATTATTTTTATAAATGAAACTGTTAGGCCTACATCATAATATGACTGATGTTTTTAGTACTTTAAGAACTTATAATTTAAAAAATAGTTAACTTAATAGGAATACGACATCCGTAAAGTCGCGTACTCTAGCGTGCATCCTGTAGTAGGTGGCTTTTGTTTGTTAACAGTAGGAGCAAACTAACAACGGCTCAACTGTATAACCGCTGTTACCTGACCCATCCTCGCTGCTTCCACGCGATGCCCACAGCGGTCGTTCAACAATGTATAACAGCTCCCTAACGGCTTCCAAAGCAACAAATCAAATTACTTTAATGACCTGACGGGTTGGTCTATAGTTAAAGTCGTCGCCGCGAGTCAGCTGTTTAACAGCTGATTTTCGAAGACGAAGGTTCCTGGTTCAAATCCTAGTAATTACATAGAGACCTTAACATTGAAACGGTAGACGAAACAATAAAGAAACTATACAGACGTTTTCATAGCAAACTAAACTATCACACAAATCCACAAATTCAGTCATTGTCCGCTTCTCACCTACCACACAACCCACATAGAAGACTGAAAAGGCAATGGAATAGAGACCTTTTGTGAATCGTCTTGAGGGGCTGCCGCTGGGCGACTACCTCACACAAGCGACATCAAGACATTTATATAAAACTATTGACATTATAACTGCTGGTTGTGTTAACTTGTTACACAGTTGTAGTTTTTCTTAAATAAAGTCAGCAAAAACAATTCTAGTAAAGGTTTTATACGGATTTGAATCCTAGACAGTAGTTACCGGTGTACTTTGATGTTTGGGGTTCAATTAACCATACTCTCTCAGGAATGGTCACCCTGTGTCTGTACAAGACTACATCTCATTTACACGTCATACACTTCATCCTCATCTCATTGAATCATGGGGTTGCTTATTGTTCTGAATTGAACAGATTGTAACGTACACTCATTAGGGATACGAAATTAAATACTTCAAGACAGATAAGATGACTTGACGCAGTTTCTACCTCCACGGCCGCTCGGTGCCCTGACGTTTGCCCCAGCAGAAAAACAGCTGAATAATCTTTTCCAGAGCCAAAAACACTTACAAAACTTACTCCATCCGCTGACGACCTTATTGTTATTTTATTAAAAACAAAATATTCCATTTAGAAAAGACATGACAAAAACCCTTAGAAATGAAAGATAAAACTGTAGGTGAAATGAATCTACTTTGATAATTATTTTTTTATGTAGGAAAATGAGTTGGTAGTAACGGGAAAGTTCATTCATTTTTTTTATTATTCTTTGTTGGTAGCAGTGGACATTTTAGAGGAAAAATTGTGGATGTCGTATTAATATTAGTCAGTTATGAATATAAAAGAAGGTGCAAAAGAGATGCCAGATGAAGACCTTTTGTAACAACAAAGAGTATGTATGCATGTATACAGCGCACTCATTATACGGTAGGTAACTGAAGAAGGTATGAAGCGAGGTTATGCGGATCATTAAAGGAGGGGACACTTAAACCCTTGATTGCGTGCGATGTTAGAACAAAGAACATATCATGAAGGCTTTGGCGATAGTCGTTGGTCTTACCTAACCTAACAACATTGCAACTTGCTTACTGGTACACTAACCTAACAGACTGTATTCACAACGAGTTTCATTCACAACTTCATTGTAATGTAATGTAATATTCATTCGAGTACTTAGGTACTTATTTTAAAGGCAAAACAAACTAGCAAAACATAAACATTTTCCATTACTTCATTTAAATTCCATTTACAACGGATTTATTTGTCTATTATTTTCAAACTAAATGTTACAACATTTTCAATATACGAGAATTCTGTTAGGAATTTATACATAACAAACAAATATCAAATACAATTTCAAAAAAACATTAAGTACTAGCGTACAATGAAAATTTATTGATTTAAAATTAAATATGCTAGTAAAAAATATTGTGACGATATCGAAGTGGAGAGTGGTGCGAGAAATTTCTAGTAATTCATAGTTATCACCGGATAGCGACATTAAGTGGCTAACCTTATCTGTATGGTGGTCCTGAAAAGGGCCGTTTAAGCGGTGGTCGTCTTGATATGAAGCGTCGGTCGTAGTCGTCGTGGCGGTCGAGGAGATGGGCGACACGGCGTGTCGTCGTCCAGCGGAGACATCATCTTCTTCCCTCGCAGTAGTGCGTCGATGGCTGCTTCGTCGGGTCCGGTGGGCGTAAGGCTCGGTCGAGGGACCACTGTGGGCATCGCTCGCTTTAGCGGGCGATGACGGTCCGGTCGACGGCTTACGGTGACGGGTCGGCGAGCGGAAGCATCCTCTTCTCTCTTGCGGGGTCGTCGATTAGTCTTCGCGGGAGTCCGGCAGCCGTGTGCCGTGGTGGACGTCTGCAGCGTCTGGTTTGAAGTCTATCCCTCTGTGTCTTGATCGGAATTCAAACTCTCTGAAACTGAAACTGATAGAAGGATTAGTAGACGATGTCGTGGGGGATACCACCTGATCGTTCGAAGAAATGTGACGGGGCTGGGTTTCTTCTAAGAAATCGTACTGAGGGGTAGTTATGGAGAGAAAATTAGTTTCAGAGTCAGAAGTAAGTTTAGCTTGGGAGTAGAGTCGAATATATATATATATATATCAATTATAAAATTAATATATATATTACGAAGGAGTTGCCGTATTTTTCATAATATTAAATGAATAATATTATAAAAAACTGGCTGGGAGGGCAGAGCTAGCGTTGATATATATAATTATATGTTCAACTGACTGTCTTCGCTGGAACATAGTCGCGTTTTACAAGTAGTCATGCGAGCTGACTCCAGCGGATGCGGTCTGGTGTAATCAAACTCTCTGCTCAGTGCAGCGCTCTTTATATAGTCGCCGTGAGCGCTGTGGTAGAGAGCGGCTACTGGCTTAGCCTTGATGACAAAGGCCTCTGTCGGTGCGGAGCCGAAAGGTTTGTCGGTGCGCCACTAAAAGACCTACCGCGCCATCAAAGGCTAGAAGAAGTATTGAAGCCCAGCAACACAGTAAATGATTAATTAGAAGGGATGGCGGTGACAGAATGTTAAATAGTAAATAATAGAGTGAAAAAATAACAATAGGGTTAGTTATAAAAGGATATTTAAAAAAGGGCCGTCTATAATAAGTTAGGGTCTTTGTTGTACAACTATTTGTGAAAGAGTCGGTTGGTTACCTGTAACACCTTTTATTCTATTGTGACTTGTTTATACTAGTTATGATCTTTCCAGAATCAATTAAAGGACTTTTGTATTGAATATCTCTGTTTTTCTAGAAATATCTCTTTGATGTAGCCTACCTATATAAAGAGAACCCCGAGTGCGGTCAGTGAGTCAGTATTCGTTGTATCTTTGACGAGTGTTTATTGCGAGTGCTATTGGTACGTTAGAGAAGGTTAACGTGTTCCGGGTATTGTATTGATCAACTATTGTTATTCATTTTTATCGTGTATGTGCATTGTGTATAATTTTTGTGTATGTGTATTCTGCATAATTGTTTGTAAGTAGTACTAAGTAAATTATTTAAGTTATTTATTGTATTACTCTATTATAATTAGTTTATTATTTATTTTGTAAATCGTTTAGTTGTAATAAAGGGTGTTTACTGGGAACCGCATGGTTTTAAAAAAGCCACAAATTTTTAAATGTTGAACAAAAGCTTTATTTATTTTATACAATGTGTTCTACAAACTCGGAATTTTAAGAAAATTACAAAAACTAAGTAGCAAAAATAACATCGCGTAGGTGGCGTCCTTCCGATTGAACACATGTTTCCAGACGTTCCCTGAAGTTACGCATTGCATCTCTTAACATTGCTTGTGGAATGGCTTGGATTTCTCTTCGGATGGCTTCCTTCAACTCTTGTAATGTGCGTGGTTTTTCAGCGTAAACACGCAATTTCAAGAAACCCCAAAGAAAGAAGTCCGGGATTACTTGTAATTGTAAACTTTAGTGTATTAATTATGTAATTACCTAGATCCCGAAACGGACCTTAGCGATAAGTGTTACAATATATTTTAATGTTTAATGGATTTTTATTACGTTTTAGCAAAACTAGGAAATTTAAGACGTTAAAATTAAAATTAGTGTACGGCGATAATATGATAACTCTGAAGTGTGTTAAGTCGTATAAGCGATTTAAAAGCAGAAATGAGTCTGTTGAAGACGAGGAATTGTCGGGATGTCCTTTGACCTCAAACAAATACAAAAAGTTGTAAAATTTGTACGTTTAAACATCCGATTAACTATTCAAGAGCTTACTGAAGAACTGTACATCTTGTACGAGTCCGAACAAAGCATTTTAATCAATAATTTGCAAACGAGACGAGCGAGTGCGAAATTCGTTTCTCGACTTTTGACGCCCTTGCTACACCTCACTTTTTGATCCAGAGTTTTCGGCTGAAAAAAGATTCCTGTCTGTCCATATCCGCCTTACTCTCCAGATTTAGCATCATCCAACTTTTAGCCCTTCCCAAAAATAAAAACTGTGATGAAAGGTAAACATTTTGACACGTTCCTCGACCTTAAGAGGGCTTCAACAGAGTAGCTTAAGTTCCTTTCGAAAGAAGCTTACCAGAAATGCTTCCAATCATGAAATCAACATTCAGATAAGTGAGTTGCTAGCCAAAGAAAGTACTTTAAAGGAGATTAATTCAAATTTGATGTAAGATATTAGTTTGTTCGTAATAAAATTATTCACCGAATTTTTTTCACAGCTCGTAACTTACGTTCAAAATTTTATCTTCGTACGATATACCGTTATTGAGATATTTTGTTCACTCAAAAAAAAATTTTTGGGTCCACGGGACCTGAAATCGTGTATTTCCGGTGAAAGCTCGATTTAAAAAAAAAATCTGTTGTGAAACACAACACTTTCTCTTGCCAATGCAAATAATGAACAATATTATAACCTAACATTAGAAATAAACAATAAAACTACCCTCAATAAACATAACTAATTTTAATCATGCGTGAAAGACGCAAAATGAAAATCAACCTCAGTTTGGCTTAAAAGTACGGAAAATCACTCTTTCACGCTAAACTAGGCTCTGTAGAGAAAAATTCTCTAATTAAAGTTGTAGATCTTTTAATTTCTTATAAATTTGATTATATAATTTCGTCGTTAAATGTATACTAAGGCCGAAATCTTAAAAAAAAAAAATGGATTTTTCGCACGTTTTCGTGAGTTACCGCTAAAGTAGCCTAAGCGTTACCATACAAAAAAATGTTACAAATAAAAGTTGTAGGATTTTAAATTGTCTACAACTTTTAATATATACATTTTTGCGCTAAAATGCATATTAAAGCAGCAATTTAAAATAAACAATTTTTTTATGTGAAAACAGCTTCTCCAAGGATTTCAGCAGACATGACGTGTACCCTATCTTGTAAAACGTTAAACATTTTTTTAGTAATCCAGGCGATTTTTAAAAAAATCGTAGGACCGGTTTTTGAGAAAATCGCTAAAAATTGAAAATTATACAAATAAACTACTACTTGCGGTTGACTGATTTTGATGAAAATGTTCATGTTGGGTCCGATAGTGGTGCCTAACATAAGTTTCAAATTTGTACGATGGTCCTTTCCTGAGATATTCTGTTTACACACACGGACATACAGATACACATTCAGACCAATCGCTAAAAACAAGTTTTTTGGTTTCAGGGAGTCTGAAAACGTGTAGTTTCGGTAAAAAATCGATTTCAAGAAATCGAGATGAAAACAATACTTTCCTTCCTATACCTATATTCATATAGGAAAGTAAAAATCAACATTAAAACAAAACTTTCTTTCCTTATATTCATACAGGGCAAGAGAAAGTAAAAAGGAACGAATAAAATAAAATTGAAAGTAAAATACAGGGTCATCTTGAAACCAGGATGTAGCCATTTGACAAGATTTAGTTTTTCATTTATCTTACAACAAAGTACAAAGCAAATTTAAAAAATAAATTAGACTATGAGCCTCTCAGTAAAAATAAAAAAATAAAAAGAAGAATAAGGAACGAGAATAAATTAGAAAAAGAGGGTAGATAAATAAGAGGAAAGGATGCTTCCGAAAGCAGACACTTCTTTTAGTTCAAATCAAATTAAGCTGTACCTAATTTGCTTACATTTGCACTTTTTCCTGTTTTAAATCGAATTTCTTTATCTTTTTTCGTCAGTACAGTAGCATTAGGTTTTTTCTTTTGATGTAATACTATGCCCCTTTTCTCTTTATCTTCTTCCTTTTAGATTGTTGAAAATGAGATAGAATTTCAGTTAGTTGTGTTCATCATTGAATAATTTAGGGGGTGTAAGGTTCGGGGTAGATGGTTTTAATATAATGATCCTACGTAATATAGGGTGGGGGTAGTATTAAAAAAAATCGTTGGGGTTATGTTCGTGGTATTTTAAATTGGGTGTGTTCAAGTAAGGGAATTTATTTTTTCTTTGATATTCACTGATGGCGGTTGGATTTGTTAGTAATGGCGGTAGTAGCGGTTTAACTCTTATTATCAAAAGAAGTTTTTTAAGTGTGAATGAAATATTCGAAAAACTGTGTGTTTAAAATAAAAATCTATCCGTCGTAACTTTTTTTTAAAAGTTTCTTCATGATTCTCCTAAATATGTAAGCAAAAAAAAGGAATATCGATTCAGTTCGTTATGTCTTAATCTCTAGATTTTTTTCTTGAACGATCAAGAAAATTCTTTGTGGGATTATCTTTGTAAATAGTACACTATGATTAAAGGATTGTAATTATTACTTGCATTCTTGTCAAAGAAAATCTTTTTAATTTTTAATTTCTCTTGCTTATGTGAATATAGGTCTATAGGAAGGAAAGTATATCGTTTTCATGTCGATTTTTCAAAATCGAGTTTTCACCGGATCTACACGTTGTCAGATCCCCATGAACTCCAAAAACATATTTTTAGCAATTGGTTTGTGTGTGTGTGTGTGTGTGTGTGTGTGTCTGTTTGTGTATGTGTATGTGTGTGTGAACAAAATATCTCAAGAACGGAACGTCGTACGAACTTGAAACTTGAAACTTACATTAGATACTACTACCGGACCGAACACAAACATTTTCATCAAAATCGGTCAACCGGTAAGTAGTATTTTATTCGTCTAATTTTTCATATTTTTGCGATTTTTTTCAAAATCTGAAAAATATGAAAAATGACACGAATAAAATACTACTTACCGGTTGACCGATTTTGATGAAAATGTATATGTTGGGTCCGGAAGTAGTGCCTAACTTAAGGTTAAGTTTCAAGTTCGTACGATGTTCCGTTCTAGAGATATTCTGTTTACATACACACACACACACACACATACACACCAATCGCTAAAAAAATGTTTTTGGGGATCATGGGGATCTGAAAACTTGTAGATCTGGTGAAAACTCGATTTTAAAAAGTCTACATGAAAACGATACTTTCCTTCCTATATAATTCTTATAGGCAAGAGAAAATAAAAATTAAAAAGATTTTCTTTGACAACAATACAAGTAATTACAATCCTTTAATCATAGTGTACAATTTATAAAGGTAATCCCACAAAGAGTATACGCACACGTAGGCCTTCTATTAATGTAATTTAAAACAGGTCCTGTAACGACAGTATTTCAAAACGGCCTGACAAGACTTTCCATTCCAAATTCAAGTACTACTTAACTAACGGGTGATTCAAAAAGAGCGCCGGTTTTTAAACGGCTGGTAAATTTTTGTTTATCGGTTGGCAACATTGTTAGACCTCATTTCTATTTCGGAGAACATTCCGATTGACGATTCAGTTGTAGTTTCTCTTGTTCGCAGTGTAGTACTCTCGCAGTCTGTGTCTAACCATGGAGAAGTTTACTATTGCACAACGAGTGTTAATCGTCAAAACATTTTACCAGAGTGGAGAGAGTTATGCGGCTACTGTCAGGCGACTTCGCGGTACTCTAGAACGTAATGAAGCACCGAATGAATCAACAGTTCGCAGGCTCATGAAAAAGTTTTTTGAGACGGGTTCAACAGTCGACCTTAAAAGTTCTGGACGTCGTCGTTCTGGCCGAACTGAGCAGAACGTTGCGTTGGTTCGTGACAGTGTGGCTGTTAGCCCAGCAAAATCAATACGTCGCCGTTCTCAACAATTGGGTTTACGATGTTCTTCTGTACGGAGAATTCTTAGGTACGATCTCCAATATCACCCGTATAAAATTCAGTTTCTGCACGAGAAACAATGTTGTTGCTCCGTGAACGGTTCCAGGATCGCATCATTTCTCGTATCTCCGACCATCAATGGCCACCAAGGTCGTGTGACTTGACGCCTTGTGACTTTCATCTTTGGGGTCATCTGAAGTCATTGGTGTATGCCAATAAACCCCGAAACATCAATGACTTGAAGGAGGAAATTCGACGGGTTATCGGGCAAATGGAAGTCGAAACTTGTCGTGCAGTAATATCCAATTTCATGGACAGAGTTGATGCGTGCCAGCGCAGTAGAGGAGGACACATGCATGACATCATTTTTCATACATGAAATCGGAAGGTAAGATGAACTTGTTGATGTATTTATTTTCAGTTTTTCAATAAAATAAATCTCTTAATTTGATATATCAAAACCGGCGCTCTTTTTGAATCACCCTATACAAAGGTGCAACTGTGTTTATGCCTTCGATCTGATAGTTTCCCAAACGATTGAGATCGCAATCGGCCGGCCGCATTGGCGCAGTTGGTAACGTGCTCGCCTCTCATCATGCGATCTTGGGTTCGAATCCCATTCAGGCACGGCATATTTTCATACGTTACAAAAAATCATTTTATCCTTCACCGTCTGCATTAGCAGTAATTGCAGAACAGTCGGACGTTAAACCAAAAAAAAAAAAACCGATTGAGATCTTTCTAATACTTTCTTCACTTTACCAGAACATGGTAAACGGAATCATAGTTTTTTAAATCTACTATTTTCAATTTCCGAGAATTCCTATTCATAACAGTCCATTCATTGCAATCCATTATTCTTATTCAATGTAGAACACTTCATAGAATTGGTGATTGGTTAGCTGGCATTTTTCTCGCCACCTCCCCTTCGACGGTAGCATAAACCCAAGCTCCCACGGAAGCATAGACCCGGAAGCTGTTCCGCAAAACTCTATATTTCGTGACTGGCGACTGACGCAGTCTGATACAATCTTTGAGCCAGGTTGGCAATCTGGGGAGTTTGCATGAATTTGCTCTCACATCCAGGGGAGCCTCCTGGCGCACAAGGCGCCCAACATCAGAAATTAAATAGAAGATAGTCCTAACAGTCAAAAGAAATCGGTTAGAAAAATATAAAATTTAAACTAATATTGTAAAACCTATTTAGAACTATTGTCACCAGTTTATTTCGTACAAGCAAGTGTTTGTCACCATTATATGTTTCCGGCAAGGGAAAAATAAATTTTGTGACCCGGTGTCATTTGATTCAGACTTAGGACAGCCCCTTAGTTATACTACATGATGACGATAGAACTTCGCTACTTCATCCAGGAACTCCCACACCGGAGCGCTGTGAACAATTTATTTCCTTATAAATTTCAAAAATATCAAAGTACAATGTTATAATATATTAAATTATGCAGTAGTTAATATATTTTAAGAAATATTATACTGCAGAATCATAAATGAAGAAGAATAGTTTGTTCAAAGTAACATACAAGACTGTTAAAAAGAAGTATAAATGTAAGTAATAGAATAGTAAATTAAATAAGTAAAAAACTTATATATTTATTTGCATATGAAACAGAAGTTAATAAACTTTATTTGCATGGAGAATTGAAAGTTTTGTTTTAAATGTATGAGAAATTGTTGATGTTCATAGTGTAATTGCATCTTATTTATTCAAGTTTTCATTTTTAAAGGCAGTGCGTCTGATGATTGTGTTATTAAGAATGGGAACTTTTCCTCCCTTTCACAACCAATTTTTTTTTGCGTAGCTACTATTTTTGTGTGTTTTCCTATTATATAATTTGTAAATAATAGTGTGCAAAAGAATTTTTATAAATATTTTTTAAGGGGGGCTGTAGGGAGACCCTGGGATATATTGTCCCACTGCAGATCGTTTCTGCAGGTATGGAAATTGAGGCAGAATGGAAGAAGATACGTTGAAAGACCGAGGAAACGATGGACACTGGAACAGGCTCTAGATGCCTAGTCCATGATAGATGATGATGATGATGATGATAATTATAAAATACTTGTAATTTTAAACGATAATTTGTTAATTATTTATTTTACCCAGTTCTCGAAACGAACCTTAGTAATAAGTGTCACAATATATTAGTTTTTCTAAAGCAAAAGTAATATTTAATTTCATACAACTTGTTAATTAGGCAACACAAAAGGAATTATAATCTTCCGTCAGTTTTCCTCGTTATTTTCCATTCCTTTTATTTGTGAAAACATTAAAACGTGTAGCAGGTGTCCTATGTTGTCACATCTTTCATAAAATTTATTTTCGCTAAAGGGAAAATTATCATATAGGATTTTTCTTTCTATCTTTTGAAAAATAATACCTTGTTGAAATTTCAGTTACGTGTCTGCAACAGAAAGCTTACGGTTTTTAACACGGTACTTAGAAAAGACTCGTACAATGGCTAATTAAAAACTCGTACGACAATTTTTTTTCAAATTTATTTTTATTCTGCTGCAGTACACACACACATTTGTACCTTTGTCAAATATATTTCCTTTTATTCCTTTCGGGGTCGTTCTTTTCATTTTTCTGCTGTATTATTCTTTACAAATTCACAAATTATAATTTTATTTTTCCCTGAATTTCGTTCCGTTTTAATTTTCTGTTTTTGTATTTTGTAACGTTCGTTTTACGCGAATTATAAATTTATATTTAATCTAAATTGAAAAATATTTGTGTAAAGATAAAAAGTCCTTATAAAATTATTTTTTTCAAAAGCATAATTCTGTTAAAACATTCATCAGTTTTAGAATACCTCGAAAATATATATTTATCATTCTAGATTTTGTACGTAAGACATCAAAAATAAAGTTTAAAACTCTTTTGTATTAATTTCCCCCGGACCAAATCTAAGGTATCAATCAGCACTAATAATGTGGCAATTTTTAAAATTGTCATATATCATTTTCCTTTATCTGTTCGTCCGGCACAACCAGATGTCAGAGATTTCAAGAGGTGCCAACAAACGGTTTCCGAATTCATAAACTACAGAAAAAGTTAGCTGGCCTAAATCGGGTTTGAAGTTCTGGCTTCGACCGGAGGTGGCCCAAAACTGGAAGTCAAAAAATTCCAAGACAGAAACTACAAGAGATAGCAACAAACGGTTTCCGGATTCGTAATCGACACAAAAAATTAGTGTGTCTGGATTGGGTTTGAAGTTCCGGTTTCGACCGGAAGCCAAGAAATCAGTCTGAATTTGAAAACAAAAATACTGTCATTCGATTTCTCTTAAAGAGAATACACAGAAATCATGGGGTTGAAGTAACAGTTTCGACCGGAAGTGGCCCAAAATCGGAAATCAAAGTCGGGGTTCGAAAACAAAAGTTGTGTCATTCGATTCCTCTTAAATAGTATAGGTACAGAATTTTTTTTTGCTTTTGAAGTTCTGGTTTTGACTGGAACGGGCCCAAAACCGGAAGTCAAGAAATAGAATTTGTATTTTGGAAACCTAATTAGTGTCATTCGAATTCTATTAAAAAGTACACACAGAAATCATTGGGTTTGAAGTTCTAGTTTTGAACCGAAGTGGCCCAAAACCGGCAGTCAAGAAATCAAAGTCGGAATTTGGAAACAAAATTAAGGCATTCGAATACTCTTAAAGAGAGATATAGAAATCTGTCGCCGACTGCCTAACTAATATCGTCGCCTACAGACTGTCCCGGAGCCTGCCACGGGGAGCGCTTCCTACGCGCAGCAAGCAGTGACCCCTTAGACTTGAAGTGGACTCGCCGGCAGGGTATAAAAACAGCTCCAATGAACCGCGAGAGCCACTCACTATCCAGCCCCCGACCGGGAAGGAACATCAGCAGAACAGGAAGAAGAACAGCCCAGCCGAGACCGGACGTCACATTCCCGCACCGGTCAGCCGAAGAAAGTCCATGCGTGCCGGCAGGCCCGAAGGGAACCGCCTCGGCCTACGGTCTACGCCGACCCGACACTGTGGAGCTCTGGGGGTCACCACTGCCACGCTGCAGTGGTGACCCAACTGCCGCTGAGGGAAGGCTAGGCCTGAACCCGATAGCCGGGCCGTCACCCTTCGGACACCGCACTGCACACGCCGGCTCGACGCGTCCGCTCACCTACAACAGCCCTTTTCAGGGCCACCCATCCTGCAAGGCGAGGTTTGTCCACGACTCGTCGAGCCCGGTCGGCTACGAATCATTTACGATTTTTGCCATAGGTCAAAGGTAAAACTTTTAAAAAATTTCCACGGGCCATTAGACTCGTCGTCTTATAAAATGGATTTCAAATATCAGATTATATTTTTCATTTTAGATTGTTTACTAATGATTAAACGTATATTATATTGTACATTTATTTACATTTGCAATAGAAAATCGTGTGAGTTTTTCCAATCAAATTATTTAAATATGAATTTAAAATGTATTTAATGAAACTCGGATAGGTAAACGGACAAAGTAAAGTAATAAAAGTTTGTTAGCATTAATTTTAAATTGAACTTTATTATCTTTTAATATTTACACCAATAAAAAGAAATAAAATCATTAGAATTTAATTAAAAATAAACATATTAAGTAGTGGATTATACGACTTTAAAGTATATTATATAATTGGTACACGATTCCTAAGTTCACTTATTATTAAACTGGATATAAACTTTGGATTAGTAACGTTAATTCCGGTATGTGTGTTGGTGTTTCACATATATAAACACGCTACTAAAGCAATATAAGTAATCTGAGGGGGTAGGAGGGTGATGGGGTTAGATTTAAACTTTCCAATTCTCTTCTCATTCTTTGTCTTCCCTTCTTCCCAACCCTTGTAACACAAATACACATCTACACACACATTGATAACATCTATTTCATTCTTCTCACTATTGGAATTGCTTCTAGTTCAGTTATGTACTTTTGGTTCTCCGCTATTTAACTTCCTAATTACTCGCCTTATTCATATATGTTTATATATGACGTCTGTTCTATTTTTAATTAGGAATTGAACTTTAATTATACAGGCGTCAATTAAATTACCTCTTTTATTCATTTTTTTAAATGTTATCTCAATTTATTTTAAAGATTTCTTTGAAATAATAGTTTAAAAAATTAATTCGAATTAGTGATGGTATTTGTTTATTTACTTTAAATCCTTTTGTCTTTATAATTGTATTAATAAATAATTACAGATTCCTCTCTCTTAACCGATTATTTTGCCAAGAAAGTGATTTTAATCACTTTAAATAATCAAGTAGGCTAATTCTTTAAAAGAAACCTGGTAACATTCATGGAACCCAGACCTTCAGTATTGTAATTAGTTGATAACCATCCGAAATATCGAGGCGGCCAGGTAATCTACGAGGTGTGGCTATTAAATAACGAGATTGACGTTGTAAAAAATTAAATTTTTATTTTATACATAATCATTTATTGTCACCATCAATATACACTCCTTCTCTATTCCTACAACGCTCCATGCGAATTTTCCATTGTTGGAAACAGTACTGGAAGTAATCTTCTGTCAGCTCCTTCAGGACACGTGCCGCTTTCTCTTTTACAGCTTCCACAGGCTCAAATCTTGTCCCTTTTAATGCTGATCTCACCTTAGGGAACAGGTAGAAGATAATAACATATGTGATGAAACGTGGTTTTTTACTTATGATCCGAAACGAAGCGCCAATCCATGCACTGGAAGAGCCGAACTTCACCGAGAGCCAAAAAAGCTCGAATGAGCAAGTCAAAATTTAAAGCAATGATGATTGTTTTTTGATGTCCATGGGATTGTGTAACTTCACTGGGTTTCTGAAGGTCAAACAATTAATCAATATTACTACCTTGAGGTACTTTCTAAACTACGTCAAAGAGTCCTTACTCTTTGAAAAAACGCCCCGAAATGTGGAAGGACAAATCATGTGTTCTCCATTAAGACAATACGCCAGCTCATTCCGCGTTATCTGTCAAGAGGTTCCTAGTCAACCAAGTACAGCTTCTCAGTGTTAGAACATCCACCTTATTCACCAGATCTTGCACCATGTGACTTGTACCTGTTCCGTAAGGTTGAAATCTGCAAAAAGGGACAAGATTTGAGTGTGTGGAAGCTGTAAAAGAAAAAACGGCAAGTGATTTTAATCGCTTTAAGTAATCAAGAAATTCTTTAAAAAAAAACCTGGTAATGGAACCCAGGCCTTCAGTATTGTAATTAGTTGATAACCAACCAAAATATCGAGGCGGCCAGGTAATCTATACTCCTGTTACGGTCATCAGCTGTAAGGCTCGTTTGAACCTCTTGAGGTTTTACTAAAAAAAAAACGAAAAGTGAGATGGTTTACAATTGCCATCCTCACTGAGTGGAAAAGTATGCTAATCAGCAAGCCAAGACATCTGAAAAATATCTACTTTCCACCCTGCAATTGAAACTTTCACTTCATTTACCACTGGTCATTTTTCCTCGTGTGTTGCTTCCTTTTCTCTGATTGTTTTATCTTTCCGAGGTACTTGAAGTTTTCAACTTTCCCAATTGTTCCCGTATTGTGTCCTCAGATTACGCAGTGCTATTTTGATATATGTTATGAATTTAGTTTTCTTAAAGGAAATCTGTAGTCACAATTTTCTGCTTCTTTTTTGAACTTGTTGATTTGTTCTATAGATATTTCCATGTTCCTAGAATAGATTGGTAGGTCGTCTGCAAAGGCAAGTTAATTTATTTTTATGCCGTTCTTTGATCCTCCAACGTGTATTTAGTTTAACATTCCTTTATTGGCAAGTTCCATTTCCCATTCTTGGATAACTTTCTCCAGCATACTAAAAGAACCGGTGACAGTCCATCTGCCTATCTAACGCTTGTTTTAATTTTAAACGCTTCGCTTTTTTTCTGAAAATCTTACTTCTGATCGTGTCCGTGACCCATAATGATAGCCGTTGTTTTTATGTCCACTCCAAATTCTTCAAAAATAGCCTACATATGCTGTTGATATGTTTATAATATAATTTTTACTTATTAATATATAAAACTGCCCATAACAATCTGGTAGAGTATCAAATTATTTCCACTCAATCTGATCGTTGCCAGGCTAAAATAAATAGTTCTGTTTCTTATCATGTGGTCAGCCAATTAATTGACTGAATTATTTAAGAACGGGAGAGGTAGAGGTGCAAAAGACACTAATCAGCGTTATCTCCTCTGAAAGTAATAAATTTCATTATACAGCCAGACCCTGTGGTGAACGAACTGAAGGTGTCATTTGCAGAGTGGAAAATATGTGCTTTTCTAAGTGCCCGCCATACTAATAAGCTTACTTTTCCACTCAGTGAATGTTGGCACTGGTAAACCACCTCACTCCTCGTTTTACTTAGTAAAACCTTTACAGGTTCAAACCAGCCTTTCGGCTGATGTCCTGAACAACAATTTATAAAAAGGAGTTTGCTATTATACAAGTTTTTACTTTCTCTTGCCTATATGAATATAAGATGGAAAGTATGGTTTTCATGTCAATTTTTCGGAATCGAGTTTTCACCGAATCTACACGTTTTTAGCCCCCATGAACTCAAAATCATGTTTTTGCGATTGGTCTGTGTGTGGGTGTGTGTCTGTGTCCGTGTGTATGCGAACAAAATATCTCAAGAAGAGAACCTCCTACGAACTTGAAACTCGAAACTTAAATTAGATACCACTAGAGAACCCGACATGAACATTTTTATCAAAATCGGTCGGCCGGAATAGTTTATTCGCGTCATTTTTTACTTTTTCGCGATTTTCTCAAAAACGGCTTCTACGTTTTTTTTAAAAATCGCCTCATTTACTAAATTTTTTATTTTTTCTACAAGATAGGATAGGCGCCATGTCTGCTGAAATTCTTGGTGAGGCAGTTTTCTTGGCAAGAGAAAGTTGTGCGAGTGTTTACACCAGATTTTTATTTTTAATTAAATCCAGCAGAAATACGCTAATTAAGATTTGTAACAATGAGACCACTTCCTAACACGTAGTCACGTGAATAATATAAAAGTAATGACTATATTGTAAAACAAAATTAAATTTCACTAAAAGTAATTTGAAAAAAGACAAAATAATATATTATATATGTAATAAGTAACATTTATTACAATTGAACAAAAACAAATAAAAATAGCAACTAAAAAACAATTAATTTACTTAAAACGGTGACAGAAATTGTAGTGAAAAACCACTGTAGCATAACGAAGGCTTTTCAATTTAGTACACAAGTGTTGGTACCATTAACAAACAAGAATGTTTTTCTTTTTTTGGGATTAAAAAAAGAGAAAGAAAAACAGTAGATAAACGAGACTTTAAAAGAAGGAAAAAAACGGCGAAAATTTTCCCACTTTGTGAGAACGGACAATTGCAGACGTTAACCAAACCAATACACTATATCCATTTAACTGCTTAATGTAATTAATCACGCGGTGCTGCCAAAACAAGCACATTTCAATAGAAATCCAATCCTATTCAGTTTTGTTTCAGTCTCATGTTGTTCGGATATAAAGATATAGATGGCACTGAACGTTCACAGAGAGTAACCATTGTTTTATTGTACGATTGTGCATTAAATTAATTTATAATAATTAAAATGAAGACAAATGATTTGATATCGACACGTGGCTTTAATGTGTACAGATAAATCCTTCCGTTATATTTTAGTATAACAATTCCGAATTATCATCACTGTTATGTGTTAAATACAATTAGAAAATTCATCAAATTATTTCTAGCTTACTGAGTTATAATAACTAAAATCTGGTGTGAAACACTTATATAACTTCTCTTGCCAATGCTAATAATCAACAATACACCTAACATTGGTAATAAAACATTAGAACAAAACAAAAAACTAACCTCAAAAACATAACCTAATTTGAATCGTGAGTAAAAGACGCAAAATGAATATCAACCACAGTTTGGCTTAAAAATACGGAAAATCACTCCTTCACGCTAAACTAGGCTCTGTAGCTTAAAACAAAAAATTTAGATATTTTAATTTCCTATAAATTTGATTATATACACTTTTATCGTAAAATGCATACTAAGACAGAATATCTTAAAAAAACTACTACTTCCGGTTGACCAGTTTTGATGAAAATGTTCGTGTCGGGTCCGGTAGTGGTGTGTAAGTTAAGTTACAAGTTTCAAGTTCATATGATGATCCGTTCTTGAGATCTGTTCACACACACACACACACACACACGGACACACAGATCAATCGCTAGAAACATGTTTTTGGGTTGAGGGGGTCTGAAAACGTGTAGATCCGGTGAAAACTCGATTTCTGAAAATCGACATGAAAACAATATTTTCCTTCCTATATATTCATATAGGCAAGAGAAAGTAACAAATGATTTGATATCGACACTTTGCTTTAATGTGTACAGATAATAGTATTATTTCAGTAATATCAATTCGAATTATCGATTGAGAGGTTATGTGTTAAGTATTATTAGAAAATTCATCAAAATATTTCTTGCTTACTGAATTACAATAATTAAAATATACTCATTAAAAGGATTGCTCTTCTGTGAATAATTGCATCAAATACCTAACGTCCCTCAACAGATGCAACTTGCTCTAAAGCTTTGTCTAATTTTAACTTTCTCTCGCCTATATACATTTATAGGAAAGAAAGTATGTTTTTCTTGTCGATTTTTCGAAATCGAGGTTTCACCGGATCTACACGTTTTCTGTATGTGGGGGTGTGAACAGAATATCTCAAGAACGGAATATTTTACGAACTGGAAACTTAAACTTAAGTTAGATACCACTAGAGGACCCGACACGAACATTTTCATCAAATCGGTTAACCGAAAGTAGTAGTTTATTCGTATCATTTTTCATATGTTTGCAATTTTTCAAAAAACGGCTCCTACGACTTTTTTAAAAATCGCCTCATTTACTAATTTTTTATGCTCTAAATTTTTACGCTAAAATGCACATTAAAATTGCAATCTTAAAAAAACAATTTTTTTACGAGAGAGATGAGTCTTTCCAAAAATTTCAGTAGACATAGCGCCTACGTTTTCTTCTAGCTAGAGCATAAAAAATTTAGTAAATGAAGCAATTTAAAAAAATCTTAGGAGCCGTTTTTGAGAAAATCTCATAAAAGTGAAAAATTTCACGAATAAACTACTAGCCTACGTACGGTGTAACCCCCTTTTGCTTAGGCGAAACGACAAGGCATCGCTACCAAAGCAAAATTGGCATAAGGGGACAAGAAAGAGAAAAAAAAACACCCCAAAAGAGACTGCGGTGATGTGGTATAAAAAATTAACAAATAGAATTAAATTAGTAAAAAGATTTAATTAAAGTAAGTAAAAGATTAGGTAAACTTAATTAGGAGAAGACAAAATTTTAAATTAGGTTAAATAAAAGTTACATATTTATCCAACTGTTAATTACAATTACCAAAATTAATTAATATAATAAAATAATATTAAATGAGCTCAATAATTAAATATTTTGTACTGGATCCAGAAAAGATTTAAGAAAAATTTAAGTTAAATACCAAATCGGTATTATAAATGAATTAATATAAAATAGATTGTAATCAGATTTTATTTTAAGAGATAAAATAAAGAATTTAAATAAGTAAAAAAAACATGCTTGGCATATTATTTCAAAATCAGATTGAATAGTTGAAAATTTATTCTTTCTTTCTTTTTTTTTATTAAAAAAATAATTTTACAAATTTTTAGGTAACACAAGAAATTTGTGTAACGGAAAATAAATTTTCCATAATTAATATTTATGCTATAATTATGTTGAAATAAGAAAAGTACCATTAATAATGTAGAAGAAATATATTAATGAAAGCCAAAATTTAATTTAACAATTTGCTAATGAGGCAGGCCCAAAACATGCTTGAACAGAATTATGTAAAATGTGCATGCTGTCGCCAACATAAAAACTTGTATCATATTAAATGATTTACATAATAATTAAGATAATAATTAAATTACATTTTTTTTAACAAATATTAAAAAAAATATTAATTTTATTAAAGAAAGAAGATTCAAAATACGAAGAAAGCAGGTCGATCCTGGCAAAACTATGCTAGTGAACCAGCATCGGACAGGTTCAAGCCAAACTAGGGCGACGTGTCCATTATTTTAAAAAAAACCAGGTTAATCATAGGTGATAAGTTGGAAACAGGAAAAATATCTTCTCCCAAAAGAAAATGAATACAGATGAGTAGTATTAAAATGTAGGTATGTGAGGCTTTCGGGTAAAGCTGGAAAATTCCAAATTCGGCATTTTGTTTTCTTGCCGCATCGTGAGGGTAGATACGTTTAAAATGGAAGAAATACCACCCCAGAACAGGTTCAAGACAGTTACCCCAAAACCGGTCCCTGCAAAGAGCAGAAAACCAGGACTTAGAAAATGAGGGCCACCACAAAAGACAAACAAAAGAAAAAAGGCAGTAGATAAACCCCAACAGCATAGAAAAGAAATAAAAAAAAAAATTTAAAGAACGATTAAAAAAATTTAGTATAAATTTAAAATTTAAATTACCCAAAAGGGGTTTACAAAATTTACAAAATTTACCAAATTTACAAAATTTAGAAAACATTTTCGGCTTCAATGGGATTTAGCTACCAGTGAAAGAAAAATAAAGCGACTTACCGTTAAAACGGGAAAACAATTGGTCAAACAGCAAACCAGCAGCATAACGCCCCGAAAAGACTCAAAACCATATTTACGGTATATATAAAAATCACGATCCGTTCATCGTTGAGACCAATTGCAAAGAGGCCGAGGAGAACCAAACTTCCCAAAAGGAAACCTCGCCTCTGACTTCATCGACCCCTTCCACCCCGCTAGACAAATTATCCAAAAACAAGTAGAGCAGGTTGAAACGGATCTTACGCCAGATTTACAGATAACAGCAGTCGGCAGTACAAAGTCAGAACGAAAAGCAAATCGGAAACGAGATAACGGAGTGCGGCGAAATAAAAGATAACGAAATTTTAAATGCAACAAGACCGAATAAGGAAAAGATTAATTATCAGAAATAAGTAACATTAATAAAAATGTTACACCGGTTGACCGATTTTGGTGAAAATGTTCGTGTTGGGTCCGGTAGTAGTAACCAACTTAAGTTTTAATTTCGTACCGTGTTTCGTTCTTGAGATATTCTGTTAAGGCACACGCGCGCGCACGCACACACTTTCACACCAATCGCTAAGAACATGTTTTTGGGAGTTCAGGGAGTCTGAAAACGTGTAACCGGTGAAAACTCAATTTCGAAAAATCGACATGTAAACAATACTTTCCTTCCTATATATTCATATACGCAAGAGAAAGTAAAAATGGGTTTTTTAATATTGCGGTCTTAGTATACATTTTACGAACAAAGTGTACCTTTATAATCAAAGTTTTAGGACATTAAAAACTTTTTTATTGCAATAATTTTCTTCTACAAAACCTAGTTTAGCGTCAATTAGTGGTTTCCCGTATTTTTAAATCGAACAGAGATTGATTTTAATTTTGCGTCATTCACTAAAGATTTAAATTGGGTTACATTTTTTTATTTTATTCTGATTACTAATGATGAAATATAAGTTATATTTTAATTATTTACATTGGAAATAGAAAGTTGTGTGAATGTTTCACACCACATTTTTACTTTCTCTTGCCTATTTGAATATATTATATAGGAAGAAAAGTATAGTTTTCATGTCGATTTTTCAAAATCGAGTTTTCACCGGATCTACTCGTTTTCAGACCCCCTGATCGAAAACATGTTTTTAGCGATTGGTTGGTGTGTGTTTGTGTGTGTGTGTGTGTGTGCGCGTGTGAACACAAAATCAAGAACAAAATATCTTACGCACTTGAAACTTGCAATCTAAGTTAGGTTCGACTAGAGAACCTGAGACGAATATTTTTATCAAAATCGGTCAACCGGAAGTAGTAGTTTATTCGTGTCATTTTTTACTTTTTTGCGAGTTTCTAAAAAACGGCTCCTAAGATTTTTTTAAAAATCGCCTCATTTACTACATATTTCATGCTCTACAAGATAGGGTAGCGCCATGTCTGCTGAAATTCTTGGGGCGGCTGTTTTCTCGTAAAAAAATTGTTTTTTAAGATTGCGACTTTAATATGCATTTAATTTGAGGTTAGTTTTTTTGTTTATTTCTAATGTTTTATTACTAATTTTAGGTTATATTGTTAATTATTTGCATTGGCAAGAGAAAATTATGTGAGTGTTTCGCACCAGATTATATTTTTAATTGTTTGCATTGAAAATAGAAAGTTGTTTGGGTAATTCACACCAAATTTTTTAAAAAGTGAGAACTTTTAGTAATTTTGGGATCTCAAATAATATCGGGGATTTAATTTTCAGCAGATAATTTTCCTGATTACATTATTCTACATAGATTTTTTTTTATGATACTATACAAATTTGAATAGTAAATAATGGTGTACGTTAATTAACTAATGGTCTGCGATAAGTGTTTTAAGCTACATTAATTAATTGATAGGCAGGCATTACTAAATTGGAGAGAGTTTTCGTTGCACGAATATAGGCATAAATGCGCATTAACTAACTCTAACGGTGTAAGGTTAAAGAGAGGTACGCGACCTGATAAGCCCGAGTTTCATGTAATTACCTCAATAAATCCACTAGCTTCATGTACAGCAAAAACGAGCATAATGAAGCAAATTCTCTTCATCATTCTCTCTCTCTCTCTCCCTCACTCCCACTTTCTCCCTTACTCTTAGTAACAATGTCCGTTATTCTATCTCATTTTGTATTTTAGATACTTCTATCTTCGTTTACTCTACCCGGAAAATTTCACAGAGAAGATGAAGAAGAAGAAGAAGAGGAAGCTGTGAGTAATGCTAGATATACCATTGCTTCATCACAGGATAATATCTCTTCGTATCACCTAGTTTTTCCACTCTTTCCTTCATTTGTCTGTCATCTTTTTTCTCGTCGTTTATCTTATTTCCACATTTTCATCTTATTTTATTTCCGTCTTTATAACAAATGCTAATAATTCATTATTAATTACTATTCTCACTACTGGACTAAATTATTTATATTTTCCATTACAGTGAATTTTATAATCATAAATTAATTTATTCTGTTTTCTCTATAAAAATTAAATAATATGAGTCTTTACACGTAATATGCACTTAAGTGCAAACATGTATTGTCGCCGCCTGTCCTTCCAATATTAGCGTCTACACACAGTCCCACTGTCTGCCTGACGCAGAGAGCCTACAACCTCTCCCCACCACCTTGTTGACTCGACGGAGAGGTATTTAAGAGAGGGCCCTCGTCCGCGAAAGACACTCATCACTCAACTCGCAAGCGGAGAAGAACCAAAAAGGAAGAGCTCCAGCCAGAAGACGAGCCTAGCCGAGACGGGACGCACCATCCCTAGTCTACGCTACCGGTGGCGGACGGTACATTCCCGCACCGGTCAGCCTTTACCGGCCCGGAGAGAGCCGCCTCGGCCGCGTTATCGGCAGACGGCCTACACTGACCCGACACTGTGGGGCTCTGGGGGTCACCACTGCCACGCTGCAGTGGGGACCCAACTGCTGCTGAGGGAAGGCTAGGCCTGAACCCGGTAGCCGAGCCGTCACTCTTCGGGCTCCGCTTCCATCACGCCGGCTAACCGCTTCCGACCGCCAACAACAGCCCTTTTAAGGGCCACCAACACAATCAAACGGCCCTTTTCAGGGCCAACAATTTTATAAACAAGGTTTCGCCACGTGTCGTCGGCCCCGGTCGGCGACAGTATATAATAAAAGTTTTATAGAATTTAAATTGCTCCAACTTTTAATTAAAACATTTTTGTGTATAACGCTTAGTTTAGCTGTAATTAGCAATTTCCTGTTTTTTTTTCACGTAAACGTATAAAAAACGATATTTTAAAGATTTCAGCCTTAGTATGGATTTTACCACAAAAGTGTTCTATACAGGGTGATTCACGAAGATATGCAGAAACTTTGGGAGCCCATTGTACATGTAAAAATAATGAAAAAAGTTTATATAAACATGGGTCCGGAAATACTTCGTTACTGAGTTACGGCTAGCGAAAGATTTCAGCTCACCAGGTGAAAATGAGGTCTTCCTGAAATTCTGGTAAGGTAGATTAAGGGGCGAATTAAATCGTTTCTTAAAGTTTTTGAGAAAAACGGTGTCAAATGCAAAAAATGGAGTGAAAAAAACACATTTTTTCATCCTTGTTTTTCCGATTAATTTTACTTTGTACTGTTATGAATAAAAATTCGTTTTATTAAACATCTATTCGCTTTCTGTGTACTTTATTTACACCGGTTTGTTCAGAATAAAATTTTCTACATGTTTTATTCAAAAATTTTAACTATTTCTTGATGAAATAACAAAGTTATTCTTGCCCGAAGATGAAAAAATGTGCTTTCACTCCATTTTTTGCATTTGTCACTGGTTTTCTTAAAAACTATTAAACTTATAGTTTTGGGACCTGTTTTATTCAATTTATCAGATCAAAAACCATGAGAAATGATTAAATTCGCCCCTTAATTATCTTACCAGAATTTCAGGAAGACCTCATTTCACCTGGTGAGCTGAAATCCGGGCGAAACTTTCGCTAGCCGTAACTCGGTAACGAAGCATTTCCGGACCCATGTTTATATAAACTTTTTTCATTATTTTTATATGTAGGCCTACAATGAGCTCCAAAAGTTTCTGCATATCTTCGTGAATCACCCTGTATAATAAAATTTATAGGAAATTAAAAGATCTACAACTTTTATTTACAAAATTGTTCTCTACAAAGCCTAATGAAGCGTGAAGGAGTGATTTTCCGTATTTTTAAGCCAAACTGAGGTTGGTTTTCATTTTGTGTCATTCACTCATGATTAAAATAAGGTTATGTTGTTTGAGGTTATTTTTTTTGTTTATTTTTAATGGTTTATTACTAATGTTAGGTTATATCGTTCATTACTTGCACGGGCAAGAGAAAGTCGTGTGAGTGTTTTACACCAGATTTTTTTTTTATGAAAAATTGTAAAATCTGATGAATTTAATGTTTGTGTTGAGGAAAAAAGAGAAGTAGTCTGTTGTGTGTTTGTGTGTGTGTTTGGAGGGATGAGTGGGGGGGGGGTTGTGAATAACTAGACGAACCAATGAACTTAGCATATATTATAATACAGAATAATATAATGCACACATTGTTTTTATTGGTTTTTAAAAAATAATAACGTAGTGAACACCATCATGATGGAAGACAGTCAATTTTATTTTAATTTTGTTATCATGAACGAGTATACACGTCGTGTTTGCATTGTATAAAATGATGTCGGGCGCATTGTAACAGTATGAATAATGTATGCAATGTATTAACTAAAATGTAGTCATCAAAATTCTACCCTTCTTCTTCTCCTTCTTCCCTTCCATCACTATTATCATCAAGTAGACGATTTTGATGTACATTTTATGAAGAAATGTAACACAAATTATAATCAAAGCAAATGAAGTAACTTCCTCAATCCTCCCTTTTTTTATCGCCTGTAGAAATACTGGATTACTTTATTTAGTAATAACATTGTATTGTTCTGGGTATCTCATTTGTGTTCTGTATTGTGGGGAGGGGGAACGCATTGGTTCTTTCAAGTACAGTCAATCTCTGGCAAAAGAGTTACCAAAACGTAGCCCGCCGGGTCATTTTTTGCTACCTGCCAGTTTACTTAAGGTGAGACTGTACGATGGTTTTGACTGAAAATTTCGATTTTCGGTTTTTTATGTTTTTCAGTGCCCATAACAGACAGATGGAGTGTAAAATTATTTACACTCAATCTGTATGTTGCAGGGCTAAAATAAATAGTTCTGTTTTTTATCACATGGTCAGCCAATTAAATGACTGAACCACTTAAGAACAGAAGAGGTTGAGGTGTAAAAGACGCTAATCAGAGTTATCTCCTCTGAAAGTAATGAACTTCATTATACAGCCAGACCCTGTGGTGAATGAAGTGAAGGTGTCATTTGCCGAGTGGAAAATATGTGCTTTTCAGAGGGCCCAGCATGCTGATAAGAGTACTTTTCCACTCAGTGAGGAAGGCATTTGTAAACCACCTTACTCCTCGTTTTACTTAGTAAAACTTCTACAGGTTCAAACCAGCCTACAGGCTGATGACCTAAACACAATATGTTTTTCAGTACTTCAGACCTAGATCTACCAGAAAAACATTAAATTAGGTACTTACAAAATTATTTTAATGAAAAAATTAAGTATTTAGCAGGTTTACCCAGAAAAATTATCATGTTACCGAGAACGAATATTTTTCGTAATTTTATACTTCTCGTTTTTGTGTAAAGGGAATTTCAGTTTTCTAAAATATCTACTTTACTGTTTTTAATATTCTCAAAACTATTGGTTTTCGACCCAATTATTGATGGGAAATTTACAAGTTTGTGTAATTTCTTTTTATTTGTGTCTTTTTGTTTTTTGTCTGTTCCTGGAAATTTATATTTTTAACAATTATTAATTAGGTACTTTCTCTCGGAAACTACTAAACCTACCATGTAGAAATTTTTACCAGTTATTCTTCTTGTAGAGCTACATGCACGTACACTGGCATTTTTATGACTTCCTCAGATGCTACTAAAATTAGTAGTATGCAAAAAAACGTAGAAAGAAATTTGTAAAAATTCTATGTTATTCATCATTTTGTTTTTAATTTTATGGTTCAACAGAATTAATTGAAAAAATGCCAGTAGCTAGAAACGCCCAACATCTATAAGTGTGTAAAATTTCATTTTCTTATCTTTAACCAATCCTATGAAAAATGTACCTAAAAATTGCAAATTTAACATTGGGGGGTTACAAAATCTAGTCTCACGTTAAAATAAATTAAAAAATCTGGCGTGAAACACACACGACTCTCTCTTGTCAATGCAAATAATGAACTATATAACCTAACACTAGTAATATAAGGTTAGAATTAAACAAAAAACTAACCTCAAAAAACGTAACCTTATTTTAATCATAAGTGAATGATGCAACATGAAAACCAACCTCTGTTTGGCTTAAAAATATGGAAAATCACTCTTTCACGCTAAACTAGGCTCTGTAGAGAAAAATGCTTGAAGTAAAAGTTGTAGATCTTTAAATTTCCTATAAATTTGACTATTACACTTTTGTCGTCAAATGTATACTGAGGCCAAAATCTTAAGAAATCCATTTTTTACAGATTTTCATGAAAAAAATACAGAATCGCTAAACTAAGCGTTATACAAAGAAATTTTGGAAATAAAAATTGTAGGTTTATAAATTTTCCACAACTTTGACTATATATATTTTTTCTCTAAAATGTATATTAAGGCCGCAATCTTAAAAAAAGCATTTTTTCTACAAGAGCACAGCCTCCCCAAGAATTTCAGCAAACATTGCGCCTACCCTGTCATGTAGAGCATAAAAAATGTAGTGAATGAAGCAATTTAAAAAAACCGTAGGAGCCGAATTTGAGAAAATCGCAAAATGTGAAAGATTACACGAATAAACTACTTTTTTCGGTTGACCGATTTTGATGAAATTGCGCGTCGAGTCCTCTAGTAGTACCCAACTTGAGTTTTAAATTTCAACTACGTTCGATTTCCGTATTCGAGATGTTGTTCACATACACACGCGCGCGTGCACACACACACAGTGTATCAAATAAAATAAGACATTATATCACATACGTAAAATTACAATTTGTGACTCATTGTTTGTCTTTAAATCATAATTTGTTTTATATTATTTTTTTGAATTTTTTATTACCTATTTTTGTTAAAATGTTCTTGTTCTGTTAACAGGTATGTAGCAGAAGGTCTAGTATTTATAAAACTAGCTTGTACATGGTCGACAATTACACAATTCAAATGAGATGTCCAGGCCAGTCCGTTATTTATATTCTACTTTTTGTGTTGTTTTTAGTATAAACTAAAATTTACAATGAAAAGATTTCATTTTAGATTAAAATTTTTCTAGTATTTTTTGGAGTTTTCACCGAGTTTAGGGAACAGAGTATAATAACACATTATTTCCCAAGGAACCACATGCCTACAACGTACATGTACGCTAACAAATTAGTTTGAATTCCATCTTCATCTTCTTTATCCCTATTCCAGATTTCCTTGGGTCAGACCAACACTTAAATTCTCCACCTCTCTCCATCGCTGAACGAAGAGAGCTATGGAGGAAACTCCATTAACTTTGAACAAAATGTTGTTGTTGTTTAGATCATCAGCTGAAAGGCTGGTTTGAACCTCTATAGGCTTCATTAAGTAAAACGAAAAGCGAGGTGGTTTCCAATTGCCGTCTTCATTAAGTGAAAAAGTGTACTTATCAGCATGCCGGGCCCTCTGAAAAGCATCTACTTTCCACCCTACAAATGACACCTTCACTTTATAGACCACAAGGTCTGGCTGTATAATGAAATTCATTACTCTCACAGGAGATAACTTTTGACTAGTACCTTTTACACTTCTACCTCTTCTGTTCTTAAATAGTTCAGTCATATAATTGGCAGACCATGTGATAAGAAACAGAACTATTTTTTGTAGCTCTGGAACGAGAAGATCGAGTGCAAATAATTTAACACTCCACCTGCCTTCTTATGGACAATTGTACAAAAAAAAAATTAACTAAATTAAATCTTAAAACATATTAACATTAGTAACAAAGAGTGACATTTCTAATGGGAGCAAGGCATCCTTAATTACAAAAATCTGTCGTGAAACATTTACACGAATTTATGTTGCCAGTGTAAATAAATATAGCCTAATCTATGTAAAAATAATGGGTGAATGACGTAAAATGAAAATCAACCTCTGTTCCACTCAAAAGTACGGAAAACAATATTTGACGCTGAATGAGGCTCTGTAGAAAAAATGCTCGAAATAAAAGTTGTAGATTTTGTTTAGTCTCTATCTTATAAATTTGATTGTCAACATTCTTGCCGTAAAATGCATACTACTGCCGCAATCTAATAAAATCCATTTTTAACCGATTTTGATGAGCAAAATAAAAACTAGTTGACGCTAAACTAAGGGTTGTAGAAACAAATGTTTGAAATGATAGCTGTAGGTTTTCAAATTTTTGACAACTTTAATAGTTACACTTTTTCCCTGAAATGCACAAATTAAGGTCGCTTTTTAAAAAAAACTTTTTTTACCAAGAGAGCACAGGCTCCTCATAAATTTTTAGTTGACATGGCCCTTACCCTAACTTGTAGAGAATAAAAAGTTTAGTTAACTCGCCGATTTAAAAAAAAAATGTACAAGCCGTTTTTGAGAAAATCGCAAAAAGTTATAAATTTCACGAAGTTCAAACTTAATTAGTCATTTTCCGTATTTTTACGTACTGCAGAGGTTGATTTTCATTTTCTGTCATTTATTCATGATTAAATCAGGTTGATTTTCATTTTGGATTGTTAGTTAATGAATTTTTATTATTTACATTGTCAAGAGAAATTCTGTGAGTGTTTCACACCTGTTCGTATTTTAATGTTATACTGTAAAAATTGGTAAGCGCAAATATTCATAAGCATCATGATTTGAATGATGTTTTGAAACTTCACGGATAATAAAGTTGTCGTATTATGAAACTAGAACAGTTATAATAATTTTTCTATTAAAATATAACTAACTTTCAAATAAACTTCCGGAAATTGACGTCACAACATCCGGTTATATATTGTTTTTGGATATCTTGCAAAAGTTACGAAGTGTGAAGTAAACCATCTGTATAAGAAAATGTTGTAATATACATCAAGAATAAATAAATGTATTTAGTGTAACGTCAAATGTATTATGAATTTAGTATAGTGTATTACTTCAAACTTTAAAATAATAAACCTTGAAATGTTTCCAAAAGTTTTTTTTCAGTTGAATTAACAAGTGTTATTTATTTTAAATATGTTGGCTATGTATAACATTTAAACTTTTAAGGATTATACGAAATTAAAAGTTCATTTTAGAAATTAATGAAAATTTATTTCTGAATATTGTACTTAATGTAATTAGAACAATTTTTTTTAAATTCCAAAAATTATACGAAATTGATTGGTTCTGACTAATTAGAGAAAAACAAGAATCAGATTTTAAATTTTTTAAATTATTTGTTTTTACTTTCTCTTGCCAATATGAATATATAAGAAGGAAAGTATTGTTTTCATGTCGAAATCATTTTCGAAATCGAGTTTTAACCAGATCTACACGTTTTCAGACCCCCAGAACCCAAGAAACATGTTTTAGCGATTGTGTGTGTGTGTGTGTGTGTGTGTGTGCGTGCGTGTGTGTGTGTGCGTGCGTGCGTGCGTGCGTGCGTGTGTGTGTGTGTGTGTGTGTGTGTGTGTGTGTGTGTGTGTGTGTGTGTGTGTGTGTGTGTACGAACTTGAAACATAAAACTTAAGTTACATACCACTACCGAACCGACACGAACATTTTCATCAAAATCGGTCAACCGGAAGTAGTAGTTTATTCGTGTAATTTTTAATTTTTTTGGGATTTTCGCAAAACTGGTTTTACGATTTTTTTTAAAATCGCTTATCTACTGAAGTTTTTATACTCTACAAGATAAGGTAGGTGTCATGTCTGCTGAAATTTTGGAGAGGCTGTTTTCAAGTAAAAAATTGATTTTTTAAGATTGCGGCTTTAATATGCATTTAAGCGCAAAAATTTATAAAAAAAGTTGTAAAGAATTTACAATCCTACAACTTTTATTCCGAGAATTTTTTTGTATAACGCTTAGTTTAGCGGTAATTAGCGATTTTCTGTTTTTTTTTCTCACGAAATTGTGTGAAAAATCGATGTTTTTAAGATTTCGGCCTTAGTATGCATTTTACGACAAAAGCGTATATAATCAAATTTATAGGAAATTAAAAGATTACAACTTTTGTTTAGAGCATTTTTCTGTACAAAGCCTAGTTGAGAGTGATTTTCCGCATTTTAAGCCCAACTGACGTTGATTTTCATTTTGCGTCTTTCACTCATAATTAAAATTAGGTTATGTTTATTGAGGTTAGGTTTTTTGTTTATTTCTAATGTTAGGTTATATTGTTCAATATTTGCATTGGCAAGAGAAAGTTGTATGAGTGTTTTACTACAGATTTTTTAAATTTAGATTTTACTCATTTACAATATTGTGTATACACACATAAATACTTAGCGTTGTTTAAGTACAAAACATTGCCTAGTGAAATAAATAACGAGTAACCAATAGAAATTATATTTTATGAGAATTCGTTTATTTATTGTTAGATTATAATATTTTCAATGTTACACTAAAGATATAATGAAATGTTTCTTTTAATAGTTACACAGTTAATAAGTGATGTTTTTTTTCTCTATGAAATAGGTGGGGTTTTGTAATCTAACAATAGACTCTTTACGACAGGAAGACGAAAGGACCTGTGCCATACTGAAAAAAACTTTAAAAAAAGAAATATCAAAATAATATGAAAGAGTTTACTACTGTTCGGCTAGGTACACACGAAACATTTTTTCCCGTCTCTTTAGTTTCAGTTTATAATTTTTAATAATCTTTCAAAAGTACAGTGGAGCGTCAGTTATCCGAACTAATTGGGACCAAAACGGTTCTGATAATCAAATAGTTCGGATTTTCTACACGTTAAATACTGTAATTAGAAGGCAGCGCAACTGGCTTCTACTATGGGGTCCCGGGTTCGATTCCCAGCCAGATGTGGCTTTTTTCATCACTCATCTTCATCTATTTATCCTTCTCGCCGTCTTCATTAGCAGTAATTACAAAACAGTCGGACGTAAAACGCAAAAAACCGTAAAAATATAATACGTATATCTTAAACGGTAACAATTTTATAAAACCTAATTGTTTAATAGGTTAATAAAGGCTAACATAAATTTTAAGTAAAAACAACCAATTAATTAATTTAAATTTATTGTAATATTTCTGGGTGAAATTAATTTTAATTCAAAATCACATGAAGTAAGTCTTTTGTTGAAAATTAAGAAGTTAAAAAAATTGGTATAATATTACTTTTTAGAAATATGGTAGGCTAAGTGCTGTATAATATTTTATTATTTTGAAAAATTTTATTTTATTATATTTTAAGATTATTATGGTAAATTAAACTGTTATTAATACTAATATTTGTAAATGAAATTATGTACAGAAATAAAGAATTATTATTATTATTATTTATTGCAAATGTAAAGTACTAAAGTTTATAAAAACAAACGGAAAATACAAAATTTCAAAACTGAATAAATTAACGAAATAATCTACGGTGAAATCCTTTATAAAATTTTTTTAACACACTCGTACATAGTACGATAAAATAACTTTTTTTTTAAATCTTGAATTTTCTTTTGAATTAAGACTGAACATTTTGTAGCAGCAACATCTGTTGTTATTTTTAGTAATAATGCTTCAGGAGCACTAAATTCAGGCTGTTCTTCGTACCATAGCATTGCAGTTTCTAGGGCAGGAAAAGCCTCTGAATAAGTTAATACTATGTATTTTTTCCATGGATGATTGTTCGGATGACTGACGTTCGGATAATCGACGCTTCTGTATATTGATTTATTTATCACCGACCTGTTGGAACCGTGATTTCCTTCAGTAACCATTCTTCTCATATCTACGTAATTATTGAATCTTAAATCTTTTCACCAACCCATTAGCATGTAAGTTTGGCTTTACTTATGCTACCACGCTCGAGCTGTTAAAATAAAACCATAATATTGATTTTTATTAACCATCACCAATTACGCATTAAAAAAGTTTTTAATATTTATTTAGGACAGATATCTGGTGTAATACACTTACACGACTTTCTCTTCCCAATGTAAATAATTAAAAAATATAACGTAATAGTAATGTAGTAATAGCAAAATAAAACAATCAAGATATGAAATAAAACAACAGAACTTTTAATGTAGTACTATTATACTGGGACTGAGAAGGACGTGTGTACGCGTGCGTGAGTTTGTCTGTCTCAGTATGAGTATTCAGTAAGGCAGGGAGTGGGAGAAATTAACAAGTGTGAAACCCTTCAGGGAATTTAGATTTGATAGTGGTATACAGTAAACGGAAAAAACCCCAAAAAAAAACATCTGAGAGATTCAGTATAATCATTTTTATTATTTTAAACTTCAAATAAATATTTATATTTGACTAAATATAACACTACGGTATGTTATGTTATTCGACTGAAAATTTTGAGTGGCTCGTGTGAAATAAACCTAATAGGAGGGTTAAGGGGACGGAGATTTGCCGAAGAGAAGGTTATGTGTTCAACTCCTTCCTCTCTGTTTAGCCGTAGGGCGCGTAACGCGTTCCATTGTGGCCTGTTAGCTATTGAATTCCTAACTAGAGCCGCAACTGTTTTGAATTCAAAGTGACCCAACAGCTCCCTAATTCTCTCTCTCTCTCTCTCTCTCTCTCTCTTAACCCTTTCTATAATTCTCAATCCTTAACAATACCAATGACTTGTAGCTTACGAAATAACGAAAACGTGGCTCGAGTTAGTTCTAGTACATGTTAAACGACTGATGCTTTCTGTACTATTCAAATGATAATGGTAATAATCATATTTCCATTCCTAAATTATAACCTAGGTACACCTTAAAATTGTTCTCTAATTTTTCTATTCATAAAAATATAGTGTGAAAATATTTTCTTCGAAAAAACTAAATACATGAACATTAAAACTGCCCCGTGTCACGTGATGACACAAAACGGAAAAATTAGGTAAGTTCATAGCTGAAAGTACCACGGAGAGATAATACAACTTAAGGAAGGAGTCCGAGTCGTGAAAGAAGTGAGCTTGCGCTCGGGATGACGACGTCGTAGCTGGGCTACCTTGTCGTTCGGAGAATTGGATGAAAGGAACTGTTTGGGAATTTTTCTTTACTGCTTGATCACATCGGCAAGTTTTTGGGTATTACATTGCCTCCAAATAGTCTCATTTTATGTGATCCAGCCACGTATATCCCTGAACGCTACGTAAAAATCTCATTTCTGCAGTTTGAATGCGCGAGTCATGGGTTTTTGTTTTTATCCATACCTCACTTCCATAAGTCAGCAAAGGAATAGCCATCGTCTTGTAGAGTTTTATCTCCGTTTTCTTTCTGGTAGAAAGTGCCACAAATCATGCTGAATTTAGCAATCTTATAAGTAATGTCATATTCTTGATTAATAAAAACACGTCACAACCAAGATATTTTAAGTTATTCATCTGCTCCATAATGCAAGTCAAGATTAGACATTAAAATACTGTGATAAAGCCTATACGTGAGTGAGTGCTTTAAAATGAACGGGAAGGCTGGTCTAAGAAGCAGAGAAATTGGAGAGAAAGATCCTCCGCAAGATAATGAGTTCAAAGATAGTTAACCGACCATATAAGTTACGAGGCCGAGGAGACTGTACAAGGAAAATGAACAATTAATGGAAACAATTAGAAAAAGAAGACTAACATTTTATGAACACCTATATAGAATGGATGAACATCGGTTGACGAAACAAATTTTTAATACACTAAACAGTAGACCTAAGGTGTCGGAAAAATGGTTTAAAGAAATTAAAAAGGATATTCAGAAAACCGGAATAAACCGAACCAAATTCAGACGATTAATAACGGACTTAAAGAACTTCTATGAACAGCAAAACAGAACAACTTTTAATTCCTAATATGTGTACGTTGCAATCTGTTCAATTCAGAACAATTAGCAACCCCATGACCCAATGAGATGAGGATGATATCTATGACGTGTAGTCTTGTACAGACTCAGGTTGACCATTCCTGAGAGAGAATGGTTAATTAAACCCCAACCATCAAAGTACACCGTCAACCACTCTCTAGCATTCAAATCCGTATAAAAGTAATTACCTTTACTAGGATTTGAACCAGGAACCTTCGTCTCCGAAATAACAACTTGTGGATAAAAGAAAGAAGACAAGCCTAGAGTGAGCAAATGCCTTTTAATAAATAAAAATAATTAGGCTATTCTGTTGCATGAAAAATATCCTATCAAACAAAAGAAATGTTCTAAAAATTAATTTTGAGTGGGTTATATAATAAATTGCATAACTTTTCATTGAATTTCCAGGAAATATACAGTTTGATAGTATACACTCCTACTCTTGTTTGTCAATTTTATAATTAAAATTTTCCGGTTTCGTCATTTCAGATTATTATAACATAAGTCACCACCCGGATATATCATTCATAAATAGTTCTCCAATAACACGTGTAGATTTCCTCTATCATTTTCTGATTCAAAGTATATTACAATACTGGGTACAGTATTGTACAGATGCATGTTTGTTAATACTGGTAAATTTGGAACGTGTTAATGTAGTGTGCGGAGTGCACTAGCCTGGCAAAAAGTTGTGAATATTTTACTAATATTAGTCAAAAATATTATTTTAATAGCTAACAATTTTTACTTTTTTTGCCCTATATGAATATAATATACAGGGAAGGAAACTATTGTTTTCATGTCGAATTTTCACGGGATATACACGTTTTCAGACCCCTTGGACTAAGAAAAGTGTTTAGCGATTGGTATGTACGTGAAAAAAATTTCCCAAGAACGATGTTAAAAGAATAAGAAAAATGTTAGAAAAATGTCGTAAGATGTTGATCTGCCCATAACAGACAGGTTAAGTGTCAAATTATTTACACTCAATCTGTTTGTTGGAGGGTTAAAATAAATAGTTCTGTTTCTTATCACATGGTCAGCCAATTAAATGACTGAATCATTTAAGAACAGAAGAGGTAGAGGTGTAAAAGACACTAGTCAGAGTTATCTCCTCTGAAAGTAATGAATTTCATTATACAGCCAGACCTTGTGGTGAATGAAGTGAAGGTGTCATTTGCAGTGTGGAAAATATGTGCTTTTCAGAGGGCCCGGCATGCTGATAAGCGTACTGTTCCACTCAGTGAGGTAGGCAATGGTAAACCACCTCACTCTTCGTTTTACTTAGTAAAATCTCTGCAGGTTCAAACCAGCCTCTCGGCTGATGACCTAAACAACACAAACAATTGATACTTAGAACTTAAGTTAGATACTACTAAAGGGAGGGGACCCGACACAAAAATTTTCATCAAAATCGGTCATCCGGAAGTCGAAGTTTATTCATGTGATATTTCAATTTTTAACGATTTTCTAAAAATCGATTTCTACGATTATGTGTAAAACCGTCTCATTTTCTCAATTTCTACAAGATATAAGAGCCTTTGTTGTTGACTACCTCTTGTGCTAAAAAACAAAAAACACTGTATAATGTTAAAATTGCAAGTAATTATAAAACTTTAAACTTTTCTTTAAATCGTTGTTTGTTTTACATACCTAAAGCTCAGTTTAGCGTCAATTAGTGATTTTTGTACTTTGCTCATCACAATCGGTAAAAATAGGATTTTTTAAAATTGCGCCCTTAACGTGTATATAAGCAAAATCAAGATCAAAATCAATTAAAATTGTATTGATTACATTTCAGTAATATAAAATAATTTATAAAACAAAGAATACAAAATGATAGGTCACGTGACACTTGAAAAAGAATGTCTAAAAGGCATCCGTTACAAAAGAAATTTCCTGAACTTCCATTTTTTCCATTTAAAGAAAAAAAAGTGAAAAGTGGGAAACTGAAGTAAAAGAAATAGTATAAAAGAAAAACCATAAAAAGAAATGAAAGAAAATCTCGGTCAGATTGTCACATCAGAAATCTCTATAGACTTTATGGCCTAAAAATAGCAAAGATTTTGACACAGTTTTATCAGTGTTGCGTGCGAATTCTCATTTTCTACGGTCACAACCCCCTTCCCTTAAAACCGCTCCACCTCATCTCCTTATTTTCTTTCTACCATGGCTTTTCCTACCTCGCTCTGCATTTTTCTTTCTCTACTTTTTTCAAACCTCCAGCGAATTCCTTCCATCGAACCGTACGCGCTCTTATTTCATCTCATCTTCCAGACAACGCCTGCGGCTACGTTTATTTTATCTTTAATATCATTTCTATTTTAAATATTACGGTTTTTTTTATCATAACTCTCTATAAAAAATTTAAATAAAATTGCTTAAATTAATTTTCTGAAGAGATAATACAATGGTAAAATTTGTAACACTTCTAAAGACGTACAATTTATAATAACATTATGAAAAAAATTCCGAAATTTTTTTGTAATTTTTGTTTCATATTTAGTTTTTGCTTTATATTTCAATTTATTGACTATAAGAGGCAGGTCGATGTTAAGTTATTTGCACTCGATCTGCTAGTTCCAGGACTACAAAAGAAATTTTGTTTCTTATCACATGGTCGACTTGGTAACGCGCTCGTCTCTTATCATGCAGTCTTGGGTTCGAATCCCATTCAGGCACGGTATATTTTCATACGTTACAAAAAAATCATTTCATCCTTCACCGTCTGCATTAGCAGCCTAATAACTGCAGAACAGTCGGACGTTAAACAAGAAAAAAATGAATAATTTGTTAAGTTGTTATATTCTTTTCGTGACCAATATTGTTCGTCTACTATCTTCGGACATATTATCTTGCGGAGGATCTTTCTCTTAAATATCTCTACTTCTCTTAAACCAGGCAGCAATTCAGTGAGTTAATCACGTTATAATATATTTATGATAAAATATTTGAACTGTAAAGTAAAAATGGAAAACTGACATTCTCAGTAAATATCAATGAATTTAAAATGAACTTCTTCCTAAAGTTAAATCGATACATTATTCAAGCTATAAATAAATTTAATGTTCTGAAATTTATTTAGTCAAAATGTATTTTTAGTGTGGATTTAAATTCAGGAAACCATAAGAAAATTTTAAAACTAGAATTATAGATAATTCATTCATTTCTTCATCATCCCCGATAAACTGGGTACAATTCCTGTATTAAAATTCCGGTGTGAAATACTCACTTGACTTTCTCTTGCCAATGTAAATAAAAACAATACAACCTATGTTTAATCATAAGTAAACAATCTAAAGTGAAAAATAATCTATTTTAATGATGAGTGAATGACGCTATATGAAAATTAACCTCTATACGTTATTATAGGGCTACAAAAAATAGTTCTGTTTCTTATTACGAAGTCAGCCAATTATATGACTGAACTATTTAAGAGCAGTAGAGGTAGAGGTGTAAAAGACACTAGTCAGAGTTATCTTCTCTGAGAGTTATGAATTTTATTATACAGCCAGACCCTGTGGTGAATTGAAGAGAAGGTATCATATTTGCAGAGTAAAAAGTAGATGCTTTTCAGAGTGCCTGGCATGCTGATAAGCATACTTTTTCACTCATTGAGGAAAACGTAGATAAATCATCTCACTCCCCTATTTATTTTTACAATATTAATGATTAAACTTACCTATTATCAAGTAGTCTTTGGGCTCGGATCTCATTCAGGCACGGCATATTTACGTTACAAAAAAATCAATTCATCCTTCACCGTATGCATTAGCAGTAATTGCAGAACAGTCGGACGTTAACCCAAAAAAAAAAAAAATATCAAATACAATTAAATTAAGTACATGAATTAAATCAATTACATAACTTTTAAACTAAACTTGAGTGTAATTAAGTTAGTGCACAAACAATCAAAATAGTTGATTTGCCTGTGCACAGCTAATTGATATTAAGTACGCTCAACGCACTATTAACGTAATTCAAAACCGGTCCTGTAACGACAATATTTATTGACTATAAAGGCACGAACTTTTTTTATACCTGCGGTCTAATAATTTTCTAATCAATCAAAATATTTCTCCACTATTCTCGAACATAACTAATAATAACAAACAAATTGGTAACCCTAGAACATGGCTGTGCCATAGTTTGGTAGAGCGGACGCGAAATAAGCTTGCCGGTTTTTTTAAATCCGCAGAAGGTTTATTTTGGTTATGGCGCGCTCGGTTGCCTGAGTGATTGGTGGGGGTCAGTGCTGTACTAGCTGTGATCAGAGTCACGCCGCTACACCGGCAAGCTTATTGGGCTTCCGCTCTAGATTGAATTCCCCATTATCATAATATTACCAGTTTGTATAAATAGTAATTGCATCATATAATAGTAATGTTTCTATTGTTTTTATTTATGTAATCTGTTAAATGAGAAATGGTTTTTTTTCTTGTTTGACCAAATTGGATCCCTTTAGTCAATTACTTCTTTGATCTCTTTTGAAGTATTTGTTCCCAGTAATTTTTCATTCTATCGGATCTTACTTTACTTTCCTTATCGAAAAATATCCTTCCGGTTTTTTTCTTGTTTTAGCTTGCAATATGGTGTGTTTGTCTTTTAGTATTTTAGTTTTTCCTGTTTCATGCCTTAAATCTTCCTGTGTAATCTGCATTTCTTCCATTATTTTTTGTAACTTCCTTGAACCATTTTATTTAAGATTTTGTATTCCAAATAATTTCTATGGTTTTTCTAAGTACTCTATTTTTTGGTGTCCTAATTGTATGTTCTAAGAAAGAAATTCTCTTTTTCTTAATTGTGCTTAATACTGGTTCTATTTCTTGATAACCGGATTCATTTTATATATAATATATTGTGACAGTATTGAAAAGGAATGTGTGTTCGAGAGGTTTCTAGGGGGGACCGAGGAATTCATAAAATGATAAATAGTAAATAATAGAGTGATAAAGTAACAATAGAGTTAGTTATAAAATAATATTTAAAAAGGGCCGTGTTAGTACGGTAGGGTCTTTGTTGTTCAACTATTTGTGTAACACCTTTTATTCAATTGTGACTTGTTTACACTAGTTAAGATTTTTCCAGAGCCATAAAAAGGATTTTTGTATTTTATTACTGCATCGAATCTCTCTGTCGTTCCAGAAATCTCTCTGATTCACCTATATAAAAAGAGTCCCAAGTGCGGTCAGAGAGTTAGTATTTGTTTGATCTTTGGCGAGTGTTTATTGCGTGTGCACCGGCACGATAGAAAAGGTCGACGTCTCCGGGCATTGGTCAACGATTGTTATCCTGTCTTATTGTGTATCTACATTGTGTATCTGCATTCTGTATAATTGTTTGTAAGTAGTACCAAGTAAATTATTTAAGTTCTTTATTGTATTACTACATTATAATTAGTTTATTATTAATTTTGTAAATCTTTTAGTTGTAATAAATACTTGTAATTTTAAACTTTAGTGTATTAATTATTTAATTTACCTAGATCCCGAAACGGACCGTAGCGATAAGTGTCACAATATATATATATATATATATATATATATATATATATATATATAGTTTATTTATTTACTTATAAAAAATATATAAAAGATAATAAATTTGTCTCTTTAGTTATTGAGCGTCCGTCGTACAATAACAAAATAACTTGTACCTCTACTTTTTCTGTTGGTAAAGCTTCTGGTATTTAATTGACTAATCATGTAGAAGAAACAGAACTATCTTTTATAGCTTTCGAAATAACAGGTCGAGTGTAATTAATTTGAAACTCCAGTTGTCTGTTACGGACATGGGCAAGTTATAAATATTATGAATACAATTGTGTATTATCAATTAAATTGATATTTTTATAAGCGATTCATTGGTACGAATGAATTCATAGAGTTATCTATGCATGTTGGAATGGACAAATACATTCTGTTGAAAAGAGTGAATGAATGCTTTTGTGAAATACACATTGGGTACTACAAACGTAAAATATATGGTATCTCGTTTGTGTTAGCCGGTTGTAGTCTCTGATAGATGGCAGTAATTTCGCGGTCACAAGGGAAATATGCTTTGGGACTGAAACCCTTTTCTATATTCCCCTATCCACATTTTATCTATTACCAAATACCATACCACCTCACACACCCCTCCACCCACCGTGCTTTCCAAACGAACAAATAGCAATCGAAAATAATTTTAGTGATTCCTTTAGATTTCTGTTACGTCATTCTGGTTCGTTGTGATTTCGAAATGGAAGATTTGTTGAATTCAACCTATTTTTTTCGCTTTTATAAATTTTCTGGTAGGAAATAATAACGTTATTTATCCGAATTTATGTGACTTTTTCCCCACTCAACAAAAGAAAAATCTTTCAATTTCCATTTTGTGAAAAATTGTCCGGATGTACATTTTATGAGGCTCAACAATTTATCGAATTGTCAATTTTTCAAAAGTTTTTCAATTTTCATTTTAACTTTGGTATATCGAATGTTTCTCATAACAGGTGGCGGTGAAATGTTAAATTATTTGCACTAAATCTGCTAGAGCAGATTCCAGATGTTCTAGAGCTACAAAATATAGTTGTGTTTCTTATCACATGGTCAGCCAATTATAATTATGACTAAATCATTTAAAAACAGAAGAAGTAGAGATGTGAAAGACACTATACTTTAACAAACTAGAGACTGCAGATGAAGGCGGAGCATAGTGACCTAGATCAAAGCAAGGAGCCAATTGATATTTTTTAATCATATCCTGCGTTGTCACGTTATGGTCCCGCTGTGGATGACAGCCTAACAAAAAGTCAGCTAGAGTTCGGTTTCAAATCCTAGTAAAGGTAGTTACTTTTATACGGATCTGAATACTAGACAGTGGTTACCGGTGTACTTTGATGGTTGGGGTTTAATTAACCATACTCTCTCAGGAATGGTCGGCCTGGGTCTGTACAAGACTACACCTCATTTACACGTCATACACATCATCCTCATCTCATTGGGTCATGGGGTTGCTTATTGTTCTAAATTGAACAGATTGCAACGTACACAAATTAGGAATTTAAAAAAAAGAAAAAAAAGAGTTCGGTTGAATAGAACGTGACTTTGTGATGGGGCAACCTTGCATCCAACCTTGGCTGCTATTGGCTAGATCTCATCTGCAGTCTTTAGTTCGTTGGGGTATAGTCACAGTTATCTACTCTGAGAGTAATCAATTATTTCATAAACCCTGTAATGAATGAAGTGAAGGTGTAATTTTCAGGGTGGAAAGTGGGTGCTTTTCGGAAGGCCTGGCATACTGATAAATATAGGCCTACTACTATTCTCCTTATTAAGGAAGGCAATCGTAAACCACCTATTCAGGGTCTTCCAAATTTCCTCTTGAACTTAGTAAAGTCTTAAGAGGAAATTTTTTTTTATTCCTAATTTGTGTACGTTGCAATCTGTTCAATCTAGAGCAATAAGCAACCCCATGACCAAATGAGATAAGGATGATGTGTATGACGTGTAAATGAGATGTAGTCTTGTACAGACCCAGGCCGACCATACCTGAGAGAGTATGGTTAATGAAACCCCAACCATCAAAGTGCACCGGTAACCACTGTCTAGTATTCAAATCCGTATTAAAGTAACTACCTTTACTAGGATTTGAACCAGGAACCTTCGTCTCCGAAAATCAGCTGTTAAACAGCTGATTTTGGAGGAGGAAATTTGGAGAAAATAATAATTATATAAAACAATTATAATATAGTTAATATATTTATTATTATTATTATATAGGTAATATAATATAGTTGTTATATAGTAAAATATAGTAATAGTTATATAAATTAAATATTTGTCTGCACTAATAAAATGTAGAAACCAGCTCTTCAAATTGTAAACTAACACAACAGCTGATTGCTACACGTATACAATCAATTGTTGTCAAGTTGTAGAAAAAACCTACCACTTTTTTACAGAGCCTAGTTTAGCGTACATTAGTAATATTCTGTATTTTGCTCATTGATATCGGTAAAAATGTTTTTATTTTAGAATTTTGGTCTTGATAAGCATTTCACGACAAAATGACACTGTAATTAAAGTTATAGAAAATTTAAAAATCTACAACTTTATTTCAAGCATTTTTTCTATGTAGCTTAGTTTAGCATCAAAATGATTTAAGTACCGTATGTTTAACGTTAATTCTAACATCTGAGATTATTTACAATCGGTTTTAAAACTTAAACTATAAGTAAATAAAATGTAAGTGTTCACATGGCGAAGGCATTACCCAATAGTATTGCTTCCAAAAGAAAACAAATCATTTACAATTTTTGAAAACATTAGGCCTAAATCTATATAAAAGATGAACATAGTAGAATGCGTAGAGGAATATGATGATGTTGATAGAGAAAAATATGGACTTTAATTGTTTACAATTTAGGTTAGTCGGTAAATCTAAACGGAAGGTCAAGCAATTTTATTATTTTTAGTCGTGATACGTCTTCGCTATTATCAAGTAAATTAAGCGCCAAAGAATTTGGGTGATCTGTTAATTTTTCTTGATATTTTGAACTTATTTCTTGTATCCGAGGCGGCGAGAAAAACTCATGTTCACTCCCTCATGATGGAGGAGATAGTGCTGGACTCAATTGAGACGATCTCGTCCAGTCCCAAGGAGGCCGCAATCGCCTTACCAACCGAAAATCCGCCGCCTGGCCACTTGATCCGACATCAGCAAAGAACCCTCCACCTCCCTCAGAACTGTTTATATAATACTACAAGGGAAATGTCGGGTTAAAAAAAAATTTACATACTGTCAGCGGGGCGTGGAAGGGGACCGTAGCCTAATTTCCCTCTCGCTGTCACTGACCAACACTCACTCTCTCACTTTCATTCATCTCTTTCATCACCAGCTCAGGAAATTAGTGTGCCTACCTTAACTTCTGAGATCGGTTGCTTTGGGGCATATTTGACGAAGTTAAAACTTCATGAAGTACCAAAATGTCGACTGTAAGACAGTGAAGAGGAGGAGTCCATTGGGCATATTTTTGAAAGATGTCCCTATTTTGGCCTCAACAGAATGGAGACATCTGAGAAGATAGGCGTTGCTCAGTGAATCCCAGAGAGAGTAGGGGCAGCGATGCTGCAGGATGAGGAGAGCTGGAGGTTGATCACTCAGTTTGTGGAGAGGGTGGTCGGGAGGAGACATATGGAGATCAGCGGGGTCGCCCTCTCCCACAGTGAATCAATCCCGATATTTTGAACTTATACAAAGTTAACCTACAAAGGTTAATATAACAACCTGGTGGTTAAGGTCAACAGTCGAAAGGCTGGTTTGAACCTCTAGAGATTTTACAATGTAAAAATGAGAAGTGAGGTGGTTTACTATTACCTTCCTCACCAAGTTCAAAGAGTAAGCTTATCAGCATGCCAGGCCCTCCGAAAAGCACCCACTTTCCACCCTGCAAATTACACTTTCACTTTATTCACCACAGGATCTGACTATATAGTGAAATTCAATAATCTCAGAGGAGATAACTCTGACTTGTGTCTTTTACACCTCTACCTCTTCTGTTCTTAAATAGTTCAATCATATAATTGGCTGACTATGTAATAAGAAACAAAACTATTTTTTGTAACCCTATAATAACCTATAGAGGTTAATTATTATATAGTGTCATTCAATCATTAAAATTAGATTATTTTTTCACTTTAGATTGTTTACTTATGATTAAGCATAGGTTATATTGTTTTTATTTACATTGGAAAGAGAAAGTCAAGTGAGTATTTGACACCGGATTTTTAATACAGGAATTGAACCCGGTTTATCGGGGACGATGAAGAAATAAATGAATTATCTATAATTCTAGCTTTAAAATTTTCTTACGTTTTCCTAAACTTAAGTTCACGCTAATACATTTTGACTAAATAAATTTCAGAACATTAAATTTATTTATAGCTTGAATAATGTATCGATTTAACTTTATGAAGAAGTTCATTTTAAATTCATTGATATTTACTGAGAATGTCAGTTTTCCATTTTTACTTTATAGTTCAAATATTTTATCATAAATATATTATAACGTGATTAATTCACTGAATTTTTCAAGGTTTGTTTACTTTTGTACTATTTTAGATGTTTTAGATGATTATAGATTGGTATTTAAGGGATGAAGGGTGAGTTGTGAATCCCTTTGAATTTTCTTACATATGTTACTACTTTATTGTGGTAAAATCTCCAATACTTGGAAGTGGATTCTGAGTTATTTGACATAATAATTATGGTTTTAAAAACATCATTTGTAGGTTGTTTTGTATGCAAAACTGTTGAGTTCGGTGAAATATTCAAAAAATTGAGTACCGGTAAATTTAAGGTTTATTCTTGGTTCGTATGATTAATCTGGCATTATTGTTTAGGTCAACAGCCGAAAGGCTGTTTGAACCTCTAGAGGTTTTACTAAGTAAAAACCGAACAGTACGGTGGTTTACTCGTGCCTTCCTCACTGAGTTGAAAGAGTATGCTTATCAATATCCAAGATCCTCCGAAAAGCATCTACTTTCCACCCTGCAAATGACACCTTCACTTCATTCACCACAGGATCTGGCTGTATAGTGAAATTCATTACTCTCAGAGGATATAACTCTGACTAGTGTCTTTTATACCTCTACCTCTTCTGTTCTTAAATGGTTCAGTCATTTAATTCGCTGATCATGTGATAAAAACATAACTATTTTTTGTAGCCCTGGAACTAGCAGATCGAGTGTAAATAATTTAACACTCCACCTCCCTGTTATGAACAAAATAAATATGTATATAATACTTTTCACCCTGCAAAATACATCTTCACTTCTTTCACCACAAAGTCTGGCTGTATAGTAAAATTCATTACTCTCAGAGAAGATAACTCTGATTTGTGTCTTTTACACCTGTACCTCTTCTGTGCTTAAATAGTTCAGTCATATAATTGGCTGACTATGTAATACGAAAACAGAACTATTTTTTGTATCCCTGGAACTAGCAGATTGAGTATAAATAATTTAACAGTCCACCTGCCTGTTATGGGCAAAAAAATGTATTTATATAATACTTTTCACCCTGCTAATTACACCCTCACTTCTTTCACTACAGGGTCTGGCTGAATAGTGAAATTCATTACTTTCAGAGGTGATAACTCTGAGTAGTGTCTTTTACACCTTTACTACTTCTGTTTTTAAATACTTCAGTCATATAATTGGATGATTATGTTATAAGAAACAGAACTATATTTTGCAGCCCTGAAACCAACAGATTGAGTACAATTAATTTAACACTCCATCTGCCCGTTATGGGCATTAATCTGGCATATTACGCAATAAATGACTCGACCACTTTTACCTAAACAGTAGTAAGTAGTGTGAGTATTTTAAGCGTGATTTTTTTTCTCTGGTACTTGAATTTATTTACTTAAATAATTTCCTTAACCGTGTTCATGTCAACATTTCTACACTGCATAACTCGTTAAAGACTTTTTTATTGATTAAGTAATCATTCGCAAAGCACAGAATAAAACAATTCACTAACCCCAAGTAATATATTACTACCTAGATAGGTTACTGAAATTGTTTTTATTTTTTCTTTCATTCTTATTTCTGGTAAATAGTTATTTTGCGTGTAGATTTAAATCATAGCGTTCGTTACCTTTCTTTTTATAATTCAGTTTATAATTTTCTTTGCATTGCTATTTTAAGGATATACATGTTTGTAATTTTATTATTATACAATTTTATTTTATTTTGTAATGGCTATTAATATTATAACACTTATTTCTAAAAGGCCGTTCCGGGATCTAGGTAAAATAAATAATCATCATCATCTGTCAAGGATTAGGCTCAATGGTCTGTTCCGGCATGCATTTCTTTTTAGGTCTTCCCAAGCCTCGCTTCCCTCTAGGTTCTGTGCTCGGTCAGTTCATGCGAGGGTTTGGCTTTGAATCGAGTTGGGCTAAGTTTAACCTTGTATGGGACACTGAGATGGGACTTTTCAACCCCGATACGGCGCGTTTCAATGGCTGATAGAAAATGTCCTGTAGATAAGGGGGCAGTTACGAATAAAGCATAGCCAAATAAGTACCCGCGAATCAACTGAAGTGAAAACTGGTTAACGGTCTTCATGGTGGAGATGGAGGATTTTAAACGGTGTGGATGGCAGAAGAGCCTATGAAGTCAAGCCAAAAAAAATTGAAGGTGGAACCCTGAGATATCGTCAACGGTCTCGGCGGAGGAGGAATTTTCCAAACGATGGAGAGGGCGGATGAACCTGGGAGATAGTTCTTCTCCAAATGAAACCCAGGATCTGTCTAGAGGCTCTAAGGTTGCAGCTCACCATTAAACTACCCAGCGCAGGGCCCGTAACTCGGCCTGGGGAAAACTTTATCACTGGCAATCATCGAAAGTTAGCCTCAGATCAGGACCAAAATATAAGGAATAATACAACTGGACAGACAAAGTTATATAAGAAAATAAATAATAATTAACACGCTATCGCTTTGGATTTCATACAAAAATGTGTTACACATTATAAATTACAATTAACGCATTCAAATGCGCCCTTTGACTAGGTACTGCTTCCGACATACCGACAGAGGGAAGCCGACAATAGTTCCGACAGGGACGGTAGGCTTGTATCGGCACTCCAGAGCCCCATTGTCACTCCACTGAGCTCGATCGTCATTCCATTCCACTCTACAGCTTCGAACAGACATCTACCATCGGCACGGTTACCGGACTCCGACCAACACCCATCGATGACCCGCAGGAGAGAAGATTATGCTTCCGCTCCCCGACCCAACACCGTAACGGACTGTCATCGCCCGCTGACGTGAGCGATGCCCACAGCGGTCCTTCAGCTTAGCCATACGCCCACTGGATCCCCACGAAGCAGTCATCGACACACTATTGCGAGGGAAGAAGATGATGTCTCCGCTGGACGACGACACGCCATTTCGCCCTACTCCTCGACTGCCACGATGACTACGACCGACTCCTCCCCCCCTAGACAACTACCGCTTAAACCGCCCTTTTTAGGATCCCAATCATTTAAGGTTTCCACACGCCACTTAATATTGCCATCCGATGACACATTTTTGTTTTATCGATGATATAGTTGTATGTATTTGTTTATTTTATATACTTGTTTTCTTTGTCACTTTGTATGTATTTATACAACGTGGTCGAAAATGACCTAGTCGTCGACTTTAAATAGTAAATCAATAAAAAAAATACAGTAGAATCTCAGTAGTTTGGCCTGTTCGGGACTGAGAGGGTGCCGGATCACTGAAAATGCCGTATAACTGGATGTGTTGGAATTTTGGAGCTATAAATTATAAATTTAAACAAAAAATGAATATTCATTGATTTCTCTATGATTTTAAATTAAATAAACTAATTAAAAAAGGTTTGCTGAGTACTTCTGTAGTAATTGCACTAAACATAATAATCGGCTATTGATATCGCCTAGTACGGTGTGGGAGTGCTCGTGTTCTGAGAATTACGTTTCGTTGTCAATTCAGCATGAAGTACAGAGTATGGCCCAGATTTGGGTTTTGGATAAAAGGACAAAAATTATTCCAATAATAATTAACAATAATAACAATAAATAAGGTCTGTTAATAATTAAGGTCCTTAACAATAAAATTAAGGTCTGTTTATTCATTTCTTTAATCAAATCCTAAACATACATTGTTAGCGCCAGTCTTACCGGGGTTAATTCAAACTGTTTCCCCGCTAATCACAATTTGTTCCTGCCTTTGTTTCCGCGTGACATCATTAAGTCACGTCATCCGTATCCCTACTCCCGTCTGCATATCCGGCTTCTTCCTTAACACACTCTTGTCTCAGCTTCCGTGATGAATGGGTGCGTTCTTGTCTCTTGCGCTTAGCGCGTGGCGTGGGTGGCGATTCCCTGCCATTTCTTCGTTTACAATCAGTTCGTTTCGTTACTCGTTGGTTTACTACAAACCTAAACTGTTCGTTATTCTATGCTTTGTGTGAATTATTCAATTGCTCATGTGTTTTTTATTGTAAACTGTCGTAGTGTATTCATTGCAATGTTACCAGTGCTTCTCCACGTGCGTATCTACAAGTTTCAAGTCGTTTTATGGATTCCAGGTAAGAACGTTTTTCATTTATTACGGTTAGTTGTTCAATTGTGTGTCTCCCTATGTCTTTTCCCTACCAATTATGTCCGTTACCTTTCGTTATTTGGTTCCTCCTATTATTAATTCATTTTGTTTATTCTTTAAATCGTTTTTGCTGTGGTTGGCAGCTGCTTAAAACTAACCTGGTCCTCCAAATTAAGTCAATTAATCGTTTACTAATTACTGTAAAATTATTCAGTTTAAATTCGTTTCATTGTCTTTTATCCAGCGCCTTACAAACGCTAACATTAATGGTCCATCCCGGGCATCGGATATCTATCAGTGATCTATGGATACAGTCAATTACATATACTGTTTTATTATTTCATTAAATTCGTTAATTACATATTGTGTAATCATCTACGGTTATTGCGTTAACGGTGGATGTATCTACTTGTTGCGTATATGTTGGTTGAGTCCTGTTTAAAAATATGTACTGCGCGTCTCGTGACGTCACACTCAACGCTTCACTCTTATGTTAGCTGCTATTCAAGAATTTGTAACAGCAGCCATTTTCTCGTCTTCATCAAGTTACAAAGTTCTAGTGCGCAGACTCGCTCTTCGTCCATTCTCTTTCCACAGTCAACCAGTTTTCATTCACAGACTGATGCTCGCGCTGTGCACTTCTTCATAACCTTCAATGTTAAATCGTTACACTAACCTAATTATTGACAGTCAATGTTTGTTTACCTTTCTCAATTTGTGTTTGTTTATTAATTCACTTATATTTATTCGTTTATTTCGTCAACATGGACGATTATAATTCATTAATTAAAAAACGTGACGTGATCAATAACCATTTAAATCGTTTTGATCTGTTTCTCAAATCTGATGTAGAAATAACTCAAGTAAAATTACGGTTAGAAAAATTCATTGATCGCTGGTCTGACTTTGAATTAATTCAAACCAAACTTGAATTACTCAAACCTGATAGCAACTTCGAAGTCGAGCGCACTAATTTTGAAAACAAATATTTTCAATTAATCGGTTCAGCGCAACAACTAATTCAATCGCTAGATAACACTGTGATTATTTCAAGTCAACACAAAATCAATAATTCGCCATTGGTCCAGTTACCTAATATTCGCTTACCGTCCTATGATGGGGACATAACGAAATTCCAGAACTTTATAAGTCTATTCAATGACTTAATCCATCACAATTCTGATTTGTCTCAAGTGCAAAAATTGCACTACCTGCGATGCTCGTTAAACAACGAACCTCTTCGCTTAATTGAGCATTTACCATTGTCTGCTGATAATTACCTATTGGCATATAATTTAATACTCGACCGTTATTCAAATCCACGTAGAATTGCAAATGTACATTTAAATCAAGTTTTTAATTTCGTCAAATCTGATTCTCCTAACTATCAATCGTTAAAACATTTCTTAAACGTTCATGAATCTGCTATCGGTGCCTTGCGAATACTCAATATTAATCTACTCGAGTATCTTTTATTTGAAATCGCTTATTCAAATTTAGATCCTGTTACTAAACTCAGCTTTGAAGATCAAAATCCTGCGTCTTCCGTGCCTTCGTACGAAGCTTTAATCTCGTTTGTTACTGCTAAAATGCATTCTTGTGAATTAGTTAATCCTTCTCAATCTATCGATAATGTTCGTTCTCCATATTCAAGTAGTTCTAGCCTCGATAAACCGGACTCATCATATCCGGCACCCGCTAATCGCCGTTTTGTTCAAAATAATCGTAATTCTACATCGCCGCCTACTCGTTCTGACAACATACCTTCGTTTTTCGTCAAATCAAACTCAATTAAATGTCTTTCGTGCGAATCTAACCTGCACTCAATTCAAAACTGTAGTGAATTTCTTTCGCAAACCGTGGATAATCGCTACAAAATTATCTCTCGGCTTAAACTGTGTTTTGTCTGCTTCGGCCATCATGATCGTCGCAACTGCAACTCAACTAAACGTTGTCGTATCTGTCATTCTAAATCTCATAATACGCTGTTGCATACTGACCGTAACACTCAACAGTCGAATTCATCTGCCTCTTCCATTGTTAAATCGCATAATTCGCTAATCGCTAATTCGCCTCAACTCATCGAGCACCCAGTCAATAATTGTCAATCTCCCGGGTGCCTACTTTCTAATTCTTCGCCGTCGATTCATGCTACTGCTATCGCAACTCCGCCAATTAATTCCTGCGCTACCTGCTCTGCTAATAAGCCGGTACCTACTGAAAATTCGTCTTCGTCAGTCGTCGCTGAAAAATCTACCGATTATTCTCTCTCTTGTCGGCTTGATGGCCAAACCGCGCTGTTAGGCACTGCTATTGTTCACGCTGTCAATTCATCCGGTAAAATTGTTCCACTTCGCGCTGTCATTGACAATGGCTCTCAATCAAGCCTTTTAACCTACAACGCTGCTCGTTCTCTTCAACTCGACATAGCGCCTACCACTAAACGCCTACAAGGTATTTCATCGCAAGTTACCTCCGTTAAGGGCACTACAAACCTTACAATTCAGTCGCCGCAAAATTCTAATTTTCGCCTACCGCTTCAGGCTACTGTTATTCAAAAAATATCAGACCGCCTGCCTGCTTCTCGAATTCACAAGTCCGTCGGTGAACAGTTTTCTCAACATCTGCTAGCTGACTTTCGCTTTCGCAGCTCAAATCCAGTAGATTTACTGCTTGGTGCTGACTGCTTTTCCGAAATACTCGATTTTAGTAAAACGCCTTTAATAAAGGGCGCTCCTTCCGCTTTATCAACCGTATTTGGTTATGTCGTGTTTGGCAAATTGCCCGACATCCAACCACCTAGTTCTGTCACAAATAACGATTCGCTTTTATCATATGTTTTCCCTGATAACGCTGAATTCTCGTCGCCTGCTACTGCTGTTGAGCTCGCATCGTCTACTGTTAATTCGCCTAATTGCCTTCTTGTTTCGCCTGCATCTGACAACGATTCTTATCGCCCTACTGTTTTAACAAATCGTCTTCGTAAAACTTCAGTCTCTTCGCCTTCAAATCGATTCGCCGCTTCATCCGAGATCATCGCTGTTGATTCTCCTCTCGCTTCGCCTACTGACTCCGCCAGTGTCTCGACCGATTTTGCTGCAGGTACTTCGTCCATTCGTCGCTTCAAGTCTACGCTGAAGGCTCCCTCCGAGTTGTCTTCAACTAATTCCTCGTCAAATCGCTTCTCGTCGTCCCTCGCACACTCTATTGAAAAACCGCTGCAAATCGCTTCGCTAAAGGGCAATCGGCCCTCCTCAGTCGCTTCATGCTCTGCTAACGCTCTTCGCGCGCCTTGTGCCCCTCATGGCGGGCGGGGCCCCAATCGTCGTACACAGTATTAACAACCGGTGAATAATTGTAATTTCAATTCTCGTTTTTCGTTCAACGCCTGGTGTAATCTTCGCAAATCTCGCACGTCGCCTCAACCTCAATCACGGATTCACTCTCCACTAGTTAGTGAAGTTCGCCGTACCGCAATTCAGAATTCTTGTCGCTTTTGTTCGCCTACTCGCCAGTTCGTTTCGCAACCCGCTTACCAGTTAGCTCCGCCTTTGGGCAACTAACTTTTCTCCGTCGTTTCACTTCGTTTCCCGCTTAACTTCATCTACCTTCGTTTTCGCCTCTTCGTTTGTTTTCTTCGTTCGTCGTTTTCTTCGTCTCTTCTTCGCTTCTGGTTGTCAACCCTTGTTGGCAATCACCTCAAGATCGTTCCGTTACTCGTTGGCTTCCGCGCAAGCCGTGGAAGATGCTCCGTTCGTCGTTGGCCGGGCAAACCCGTGCGTTTGTCACGCCACATCAAGATGTGTCCGTTCTTCACCTCGTTTGTTCTACGTACTCAGTCGTCGTCGATGATTCGATCATCGTTTTGCTACGTTTTCCGCTCCCTGTTGCTTCAGGGCGGGCGGCTTCGCTCTTCGTCTTCTTCCTGCGTTTTCCGCTCCCTGTTGCTTCAGGGCGGGCGGCTTCGTTCCTCGTCTTCTTCCTGCGTTTTCCGCTCCCTGTTGCTTCAGGGCGGGCGGCTTCGTTCTTAATTCAGTTCTTTGTAAATCGCTTACTTCGATTTAGGCGGGCGGTATGTTAGCGCCAGTCTTACCGGGGTTAATTCAAACTGTTTCCCCGCTAATCACAATTTGTTCCTGCCTTTGTTTCCGCGTGACATCATTAAGTCACGTCATCCGTATCCCTACTCCCGTCTGCATATCCGGCTTCTTCCTTAACACACTCTTGTCTCAGCTTCCGTGATGAATGGGTGCGTTCTTGTCTCTTGCGCTTAGCGCGTGGCGTGGGTAACGATTCCCTGCCATTTCTTCGTTTACAATCAGTTCGTTTCGTTACTCGTTGGTTTACTACAAACCTAAACTGTTCGTTATTCTATGCTTTGTGTGAATTATTCAATTGCTCATGTGTTTTTTATTGTAAACTGTCGTAGTGTATTCATTGCAATGTTACCAGTGCTTCTCCACGTGCGTATCTACAAGTTTCAAGTCGTTTTATGGATTCCAGGTAAGAACGTTTTTCATTTATTACGGTTAGTTGTTCAATTGTGTGTCTCCCTGTCTTTTCCCTACCAATTATGTCCGTTACCTTTCGTTATTTGGTTCCTCCTATTATTAATTCATTTTGTTTATTCTTTAAATCGTTTTTGCTGTGGTTGGCAGCTGCTTAAAACTAACCTGGTCCTCCGAATTAAGTCAATTAATCGTTTACTAATTACTGTAAAATTATTCAGTTTAAATTCGTTTCATTGTCTTTTATCCAGCGCCTTACAAACGCTAACATACATGTTATATTAAATCCGCCGTAATTAGGTCGAGTTGATTTCCCAAATTCAATTTAAATCTTTTACCAAAATCTGTCCTGGGTGAGGTTTCATACTTTTAGGCCTAATATTTTAAGTGCCGGAGTACTGGAGGTGCCGGACTACTGCACAGCCGGACTACCGAAATTCTACTGTATATACAAATAAATATTTGAAAACGATTTAATTTTAAAAAGTTAAAATATATCGGGAATGTCAAAGTGGTAAATTGTGTTCGTCGTCAGAAGACAAGAATATTTTCCCCGTACATTTATTAATGGATGATTGACTTTACTACTACTATTACTTCACAATAAACACATAAACAAGCACATAAACGCACACACGCACGCGTACAAAACAATGTATTTCAATTAAATACACAACGAGCAACGTGTAAAGAATTTAGTACGATGAAATAATCAAAAGTTGATATCTCCCGTACTACTACTATTGCTACAACATACACTTAAATTGAAATGGTTCTTAATTAAATATTGTATAAGAACAAACGAAATTTAATTAGAAATTTTAATAAAAGCACTTAATTAAAATTTAGTTCGGAATAAATACTGTTCTATATTATTTTATAACAGATATATATATATACGATTGCATCATTACAAAGGTATTATCTAAAATTGTTTAGTATAACTAATTTAATTCTGTCTAACATTTTTACATTTTCTTCCTCTGTATGATTAGATCACACGGTGTTGGGTTCGAATCCCATTCAGGCACGGCATATTTTCATACGTTACAAAAAAAATCATTTCATCCTTCACCGTCTTCATTAGCAGTAATTGCAGAACAGTCGGACGTTAAGCCGAAAAAATAAATAAATAAAATAAAAAATAATGAGTACATAAGGAGGAAAATAAGGCTAATATATAAAGCTAAAGAGATAGTTCTGTTTCTTATCAGATGGGCAGCCAATTAAATAACTGAATCATTTAAGAACAGAAGAGGTAGAGGTAAAAGACACTAATCAGAGCTGTCTTCTCTGACAGTAATGAATTTCATTATACAGCTAGACCCTGTGGTGAATGAAGTGAAGGTGTTATTTGCAGAATGGAAAATATGTGCTTTTCAGAGGGCCTTGCAAGCTGATAAGCATACTCTTTCAACTCGGTGAGAAAAGCAATGATAAACCACCTCACTCCTCGTTTTACTTAATAAAATCTCTACAGGTTCAAAGCAGCCTTTCGGCTGACGACCTAAACAACAACACGGAAAAAAGTATTGTATTCATTTCGATTTTTCAAAATTGTATTTTCACCAGAAAATAAAAGTTTATAGATTCCGTAAAACCAAAAAAATATTTTAGCGATTGGTTTTTGTGTGTGAACAAAAAATCTTAAGGACGGATTATCGTACGAAGTTTAAACTTGTAACCTAAGTTATGTAAGAGAATTGAAGGGGAGCAGACTGATTTTAATAAAAAATATTTATTTTCAATTTTACAACATATTGATAGATCGTTTTCTCCTATTTAAATTGATATATACCACGACATTTCTTGCTTTTTCTTTTGAGAAAAATTATGTTTTTACGTTTATCTGGTACGTAGTGGTTATTTCGATATTTTTTCACGTTTTTCATTCTTGTAAATTGAGACAAATATAATTATGTTACTGCTCTAAAATTACGGAGATCGCGTTCACATAAAAACAATAATTTCTAGAACACATAGGAATCAGCTGTAAAGCAAGATAAATATTGGTGTTTTTGTTTGGAAATTAATTCCAATTGGCAATAGGTGTTTCTGTTACGGTATTATGCTTTTACTATATCCGCATTTTCTGCATATTGTATTTTTTGACTTAAGGTACACTTATTTCAGGAACAATTCCACCTAGGAGTGTGAAATTTTGCACACTACATTTTAGTATTAAGGAGTGTATTTACTCCAGAGGTATTTAAAAAATTTTGGAGTTTTTATTTTTTGGGTATCTTTTTCATTAAAAAAAAATGTGGGCTACATTTGAACATTTTTTGAGAATAAAAATCATTTTTAGATTAGATAAAGATAAATGAACAAGCTGTGGTACAAATTTGTAAAAAGGTACTGTGGATAGGTGTGCCAAAGCTCAGCTCTGTAGCTTTAACGGTTTCTACAAAAAATGTACTTAAGTAAGTATTGCAGGTATAGTCTGGGGATAATGAAAATGGTCTGCTCCCCTTAACACTTACATTTTCATCAAAATTGGTCAACCAGTAGTACAAGTAGTAGTATACTCATTCAATTTTCACTTTTTACAATTTTCTGAAAACGGTTTTTATAATTTTATTTTAAATCACCTCATTTACTAAATTTTTGTGCTTTACAAGATAGGATAAGCGCTATATCTTTTTAAATTCTTGAAAAGGCTATGCACTCATGGTATATAAGTCGTGTGAGTGTTTTATACCAGAGTTTTAAAATTATATATTACGTTTTTAAGTTAGTGATAACATCTTTTGTGTTTATATGGGTGTGTGTCGGTTTTGAATGTATTTAAGTAGACAGGTCGAAAAATTGTTTTTATTTTTGCAATTTTATAATTTTCAAAACTCCTTGAATAATTAAAAATCTCCTTGATATCTGTAATGTAATTAATTAAATAATTTCCAGATGTAAACAAGGATAATATCTTTGGTACACCCAGTTTATTGTGATTCACCTTCAAAGAAATCGATGACACATGAATCTATTGTTCCAATTAATGATTTATTTATTTAAATAGATTACCATATATGGTGAAAGCATTGTTTTCATTTGATTACTAACATTTTTTTCTACTTAGATATACCTCCCAGCGATTTCCTTGAAAATAGAACCAACTAATCTTATATACAACACAGTATCATGCCTTTATTCTTTTATTCTGTTCATAAATTATAAATTAATTGACAAAAACTTAACAACTGATGTTAAAAACGAATTTAAAATGAAGGTAGCTTAAAAGAAATGGAATAATAAACTACAACTCTAGTAAAGCGAGTAATAAAAAATTGATAGAGAGAGATAAAACAAGAGGGAGAGAGAGTAATTGAAGGAAAAGTATTGGAAGAGGGGGTAGATTTATGAAAAGGGCTAAAGACAAAACTGGCCATGAATCAAAACGAATCCCAAAACGTGGGTCTGCACCCTGTCTAGGCCACTCTTCGGTGTCCAGCTGACGCCAGGCCAAATTTCTTACCCCCGCATTCATTCTTTCTATTCTTTCTATAAGGGTGGAAGGTGAGAAGAGGGATGTTGGTAATTTATTTTTATTCACACCACCATAACAGTTACCTCCTCTATCGCATATTCTCTCACACCTACATAAAAAATATCCTACACACAACTTTTCCTGATCATTAAAACTTTCACAATAAAACTATAAACTAATATTTAATCGACTAGTAAAAGTAATTTACTGTACTTGTAAAATTCTTGATACCAATAATTCTTAAGGTATTTTTTTTAACTGAAGTGTTTTCTCTTTAACGCTTTATTTTAAATAACCGAATAGCTCAACAGAAAAACGTTGTAACTGACAAAATTTACAAAAGTGAGGTTTCAGTGGAGTACGCTCTATAAATCCTCTATTTTATCATAATAGTAAATTCTAACGGGTAGAATTGTAATTAAAATCTCGGAAATTCTTGAAACAAAATTGTCATAAAGTGAAAAATCGTTATACAACTAAAAATCAGATGGTATCTATCACTTTCTATGAACATTTGATTTTACTTGAAACGTTTTACATCTTAATGGAGAACACACATACACCTAAAATGAAAACAATTTTACTGGTTACTGGGGAAGAGATCGCAGCTTTACCTTTTCAACAAAATGAACTCGTGATTAAAATTAAGTTGTTTTTCATTTTACATGAAAATACAAGAGTACCTTACAACAGGTGAAGGAGCGGGGGATACACAATTAGATTGCGGAGTAATGAAGTGTGACGGTTTTAAGTTAATTATTTATTTATTTCATTTATTACTCCTCCAAAAGAGCAAATCCCGTGCTTGGAGGTGGATTACTTTAATTACTAAACACATAGCACAAAAATAACACTACAATACAACAATAATAGCACTGATAAAAATAAACAAAAAGAAAAAACAGTTAATACCAGAACATCACTTATTACATCAAAAATAACTCACACAAAAAAGATTTTTCTTTTTTTATCGGGGGTCTCTTTATTTAGTGGATCAAAAAAGATAATTCTAGCAAAACAGAGAAATTTGATACAAATAATAAAGTACAAAAAACCCTTTTTACTGGAAATCTCTTAACAATTGTAAACAAGTAAATATATTATGTATTGTAAAAGGTGTTACAGGTCATCAACCGACCCTTTCATAAATAGTTGTACAACAATAACCCTACCTTATCATACACAATAGCGCGGTCCTTTTAAATAACCTTTATAAAAAGGTATACTTTTATAGCTAAACATATTGTTATTTTTTCACTCTATTATCTACTCTTTACCATTTTTATGAATGAAGAACTAGAAACTTCTTGAACCATATTCGTCTTCGATATTGTCACAATACTTCTAATCATTGTTATCAAGTTTTGTGGATACCCTCTTTTTGCTAGCACTACCTATAGTTTCGAACAACCTAACATTAACAATTCTGAAAATACGTTTATTGTTTTGACAAATTATATATTGTTATTATTATTTTGCTTTTACGGCCATATTAGACCACTCAATCAATTTTTGAAGGCTTTTCTCCTAGCCCAGTAATCTCTCATCACTTGGGCTCTTCTTTCCCGTTCTGCTTCCGAATAAATCACCTTTCTCTTCTTTATTTCTATTTCTTTAAATCTAGTCTCACTTTGGTGTAATATTTTCAATTTATTCGTTTTTTGCCTTAAGTCTTGTTCTGTAATCCGTAGTTCCGCCATGTCTTCCTTGACCTCTTTTATCCATCGTGGATGTTGTTTGGATGTAATCAATCGTTCTACCAGTTGTTTGAAAACTCTAGTCTCGAGTGTTCTGAGAATGTGCCCGAAGAAGGAAACTCTCTTCTTTCTCATCTTGTCTAGTATTGAATCCGTATTTTTGTATAGTTGCTTGTTTGGCAACAGCACCCACATCCCGTCTTTCTGGTGTTTCTTACCAATACACGCTCTTAGAATCATTCTTTCTATTTTCAGGACACCTTCTATTTTGCCTTTCAAGCCTTTCAGATTGAAGAGGGTTTCACTGCAATACGAAAATTATATACGAGGCGTGTTTTTTAAGTAAGTACCGTTTTGCGATTCCGCCGCCGCAGCGCTACGGTCGGCGTTCCGCGCATGCGCGCTGGTTACCTACATCTCTTGTCTACGCACTGACGCCATTACAGTCTGATTCTTCATTGTATACGTTGTTTACTGAGTGTTTAAGATGCCTCCGACAATCGTGAGTCCCGCTGATTGTGAAGTACGGGCTGTTATACGATTTCTTAGTGCTAAAGGCGTAAAACCGATCGATATTCATCGTGAGATCGTTGAAGTTTACGGACAAAACATTATGAGTGATGGAATGGTAAGGAAATGGGTGAGAGCATTTAAAGATGGCCGCACAAATCTGCAACAATTTCTGCCCGGAAAATCATGTGCACAGTTTTTTGGGACAGAAAAGGAGTATTGCTAGTGGAGTTTCTGCCTCGTAATGAGACAATCAATGCAGCGTCTTATTGTGAGACATTGAAAAATCTGCGTCGTGCAATCCAGAACAAAAGACGTGGCAAGTTGAGTAAGGGTATCGTTTTGCTGCATGACAATGCCCGTCCACATGTGGCTAATCAGACCAAAGATCTCATCAAATCATTTAAATGGGAAACTCTAGATCATCCTCCATACAGCCCTGATTTGGCGCCCAGCGACTACCATTTGTTCCTGCACTTGAAGAAACACCGGGGCGGTCGGCGTCTTCAAGACTATAACGAAGTCAAAACATTTGTGATGCAGTGGTTAACAAATCAGGCGGCAGAATTTTATCAGGAGGGTATTCAAAAACTGGTGCCACGTTATGACAAGTGCCTCAATATTCACGGAAATTATGTAGAAAAGTAGATTAAGGTACAGGCTTTCATGTAAAAATAAAATTATTGCGATATCTTTGCACGTCTTTTTTTAATTCCAAAACGGTACTTACTTAAAAAACACGCCTCGTATAATACGAGGGTAGGCTGATAAGTAATGCACACATGCTTGTAGAAGACAACTAAATAAACTTCAGTAGCGCGCCTGGTGGCATGTGGAAGTACTATTTCTCCTCTACAAGTCTGCGCAGTTTGAAGGCGTTGCTTTCATTCAGTTTGTTTTGAGTAGTGGAAGTATGGCGTCGTGTTCTGGTGCTATGTCAACGAGAATTAAACAACGCGAATTGAACAACTTTTGAAGCGCTACCGTGACGAAGGAGACGACTTTCTTTTGAATATTGTGACGGGGGACGAGTCATGGGTTCATCATTACGATCCCGAAGAAAAAAGGCAGAGCGCTGAATATCGTCATCCACATTCTCCTGTTGTGAAAAAGTTCAAAACACAACCGTCCGCAAAAAAAATTCTTTTGACTGTGTTTTGGGATGCTCGCCGAGTTTATGTGACTGATTATCTGGAACGAGGGGCAACGGTAAATTCTGCTCAGTATATACAGACTCTGAAACACCTCCGACGTCGAGTTTGTCGTGTTAGAGGCAACCTGGCGCCAATAATTTTGCAACACGACAATGCTCGTCCACACACTTCGCGTGCAACTGGAGAGGCTCTGAGAAACCTGAAGTTTCAACCAATTTTACACCCTCCGTATTCTCCCGACCTTGCGCCTTGCGATTTTTATTTTTTTCCTCTACTGAAGAGAGACCTTAAGGGTAATCATTACAGCTCGGACAATGAGGTGAAGGCAGCTATTGCGTCCTGGGTTCGAGGAAAGTCGGAAGAATTTTTCAGTGACGGAATGAAAAAACTTGTTAAACGTTGGGAGAAATGTGTAATGCTTAACGGTGACTATATTGAAAAATAAATAGATAATTTGGTAGGTTAAGATTTGTACTTTAATTTGTTATTTACCCCATCTTGCTATTTCTTTTTGTTCGTCTTCTACAAGCATGTGTGCATTACTTATCAGCCTACCCTCGTATATATTGTTTTGGTTTGAACTTCCAGAGTATATTATTAAAATTGTACAACTTTATGTCGTATATCGTGTTGAGAAAGGTTACAAATATTGTAAATGTAACATTCGGGTAAGCTAACGAATGGCGTTGTCAATGACCATAAAGTATTAAAGGTAAATCAGCTTAGAAGAAAAAAGGCAAGTTTGTTGGTTTCTTAAGATATACTGTAGCAGATTTACTACTTCTTTTTTTCTTTCTTTCTTCCTTTTTTTTAACCTTACTCTTTTACTTGGTTCATCGCATACAAGAAGCTAAAACCAGAAAGAAGGAAGCACTTTATCCGACTTGTACGAGTATAAGTTAAGTCTTTCATAAGAAGTACGTTTCGCAGATATAACACACATGTTTGGTTCACAAAGATTTAATGTATATATCTCAGAAACTTCCTGTTGCGCATTGTGTTTTTCATATGTTATTTATACAAGTGAACTTAGGTTTTAATAAAAAAAAAAACAGAATAAAAAAGTTTAAAGTTTTAGACGAATGAACTTAAATAGTTTCGGTTAAATATAGGTTTATGCAGTTAATTATAATTTATAATTTTTATATTAGTCTGTGAACTTAAACCATTATTGTTTTTACTCTTGCATACTGATTACAGTTTTGTTTTAGTAGAAATAAATAAAAAGAATCCTGAGCTTTCTATCACAAGTTTTGAAGAAGTGACTAAACTTAAAATAAACTAAAAGTCCCTTTTATGAGACGCGCGTCTCATGGCTGGTGGTAATTTTTCGTAAGAAATTGTAAGAGATCAGCCCACTTATCTTTCGTAAGAAAGATAAATGGTTACCTTTGACCTGTGGCAAAAACCGTTAGTGATTTCTGTATCTACTCTTCAAGAGAAATTGAATGACATTATTTTTGTTTCTAAATTCCGACTTTGATTTCTTGACTTCTGGTTTTGGGGCACTTCCTGGTGAAACCGGTAAATCCAATTATATATTTCTGTGGACTGTTTAAGAGAAATCGAATGACAATATTTTTTGTTTCCAAATTCCGACTTTGATGTTTTGACTTCCGGTTATGGGACACTTCCGGGCGAACCGGCAAAATCATTAGTGAATTCTGTATTTACTCTTTGAGAGGAATCGAATGACAATATTTTTTTTTCCAAATTCCGACTTATTTCCTGACTTCCGCTTTTGGACCACTTCCGGTCTAAACCGGAACTTAAGACCCAATCCAGGTCCGCTAACTTTTTGTGAAGATTACGAATCCGTAAACAGTTTGTTTCTTTCTCTTTTAGTTTCTGAGATCTCAATGTGACGTACAGACGGACGGACGGACATAGGAAAATTGTAGACTACCATTTTTAAAATAGCCACCAACTAAAGGCATATTCGTTTGTAAGGATAACCGTAAGCCTTATGGTAAAATTAATATCACTTAAAGAAAGAAAGCATTGAAGACGTTTGCGAATTTGTCTAGAAAGTTTTAAAACTTGCATTTGAAATACTTAGTGAAGGAATAATTCGCAAAATTACTTAAACTACAATATTTGTTCCATATAATAATAATGTAACACCTAAAATTAGGTTAATTAGCGATTTGGGCTAATAAACAATAAACATGCCCATAACAGGCAGGTGGAGTGTTAAATAATTTACACTCAATCTGTTAGTTCCAGGGCTAAGGAAATAGTTCTGTTTCTTATCACATGTTCTTCCCAGGGTGTCTCTCCATTACGAAGGTTGGCGACCATCATGGCAATGCTTAACTTATTGGTAGCTATCCGAAACAATTCTTCTAAGCTTTTGTTGAACCATACTCTCAGTTTGGACATCCATAAAATTCGTCTGCGTCCTGCTCACCTTCTACTATCGATTTTTACTTTCTCTTGCCTATATGGACATATAGGAAGGAAAGTATTGTTTTCATGTCGATTTTTCGAAATCGAGTTTTCACGGGATCTATACGTTTTCAGACCCCCTGAACCCAAAAAACATGTTTTTAGCGATTGGTCTGTGTGTGTGTGTCTGTGTGTGTGTCTGTGTGTGTGTGTGTGTGTGTGTGTGTGTGTGTGTGTGTGTGTGTGTGTGTGTGTGTGTGTCTGTGTCTGTGTCTGTGTGTGAACAGAATATCTCGAGAACGGAACATCGTACGAACTTGAAACTTGAAACTTAAGTTACATACCACTACCGGACCCGACACGAACATTTTCATCAAAATCGGTCAAACGGAAGTAGTAGTTTATTCGTGTCATTTTTTACTTTTTTGCGATTTTCTCAAAAACTAGTCCTACGATTTTTTTTTAAAATCGCCTGGTTTATTCAATTTTTTATTCTCTACATGATAGGGTAGGCGTCATGTTTGCTGAAATTCTGGGTGAGGCTGTTTTCACGTAAAAACGTTGTTTTTTTAAGATTACGGCTTTAATATGCAATTTAGAGCAAAAATGTATATAACAAAAGTTGTAGAGAATTTTAAATTCTACAACTTTTATTTCAAACATTTTTTTGTATAACGCTTAGTTTAGCGGTAAATAGCGATTTTTTGATTTTTTTTCACGAAAACGTGTGAAAAATAGATTTTTGTAATATTTCGGCCTTGGTATGCATTTTACGACAAAAGTGTATATAATCAAATTTATAGAAAATTGAAAGATCTACAACTTTTATCTAAAGAATTTTTCTCTACAGAGCCTAGTTTAGAGAGAAAGAGTGATTTTCCGTATTTCTAAGCGAAACCGAGTACGATTTTCATTTTGCGTCTTTCACTCATGATTAAAATTAGGTTATGTTTTTGAGGTTAGTTTTTTGTTTATTTCTTATGTTTTATTGCTAATATTAGGTTTATTGTAAATTATTTGCACTGGCAAGAGAAAGTTGTGTGAGCGTTTCACACCAGATTTTTGCTTTCAGAATGCATTGGAGTAATTCATACGTTCGCTCATCCCGCGTGATAAGACCGAGATATTGCACCTTTCGCGCCTTCACTATCTCTTCTTCATGTAGCATCTCCATTACGAAGGTGTGCTAGCATCATGGCAATCCTGACCTTGGAAGCTGTAGCTCTAAATAGGTCGATGGATGACAAATTAAACCACTCTCGCAGGTTCCGTAGCCAGGAGGTTCTTCTTCTTCCAACCGATCGTTTGCCCATAATCTTTCCCTGGATGACAAGATGAAGGATTTCATATTTTGGACCTCTCAAGACATGGCCGAGGTACACCAGCTTTCTCTTCTTGATTTCGATCATCACTTCCATTCCCTTCTGCATCCTCCTTAGGACTTCCATGTTTGTGACTCTCTCTGTCCAAGATATTTTGTGCATCCTTCTGTAAACCCACATCTCAAAGGCCTCAAGTCTTCGTTCACATTGCCTATTGGTAGTCCAGGCCTCTGCACCATAGTACAGCACCGGAAAGATGTAACACCTCAGCACACGAATTCTCAAGTCCAGACTCAGATTGTGGTTGCACAGCCTTCACTATGTTGACCAATAATTCCGCTGTCTTTTTCATTCGACGTATCACTTCCGCATTATCAATTTTCTGAGTCCAGGATGTTCCCAGCATTCTCGTTTACACCCAAAGTTCAAACGCTCTCAATTTGTTAAGGGTTGCTTCTGTCAGAGTCGAGGCCTCAACTCCATACAATACGACTGAGAACACATAACAATTCATGAGTCTCGTTCCAGTGTCAATGGTTAAATTGTGGTGTTAAAGACAGAATTCAATTCACATTCAAATCTCATCACAAGGTGAGCTAATTATATGACTAGAAGCACTTAACAACAAAAAAGGTACATGTCTGAGAGTAATGAATTTCATTATACAGCCAGACCCTGTGGTGAATAAAGTGGTGTCATTAGCAGGGTGGAAAGTAGATACTTTTCGGACGGCCAGGCATGCTAATAAGCTTACTTTTCCACTCATCGAGGGAGGCATTGGTAAACCACCTCACTCCTCGTTTACAGTAAAACCTCTAGAGGTTCAAACCTCCCTTTCGGTTGATTATTTTAAACAACAACAAGAGAAAGTCATGTGAATGCTTCACTGAATTTTTTTGTAAACAAAATCGATTAAAAAAAAAATTTTATTACATTCATGAAGTAGTTTTTTTGCACATAATAGACAGGTGGAGTGTCAAATTATTTACACTCAATCTGTTCGTTGCAGGGCTAAAATAAATAGTTCTGTTTCTTATCACATGGTCAGCCAATTAAATGACTGAATCATTTAAGAACAGAAGAGGTAGAGGTGTAAAAGACACTAATCAGAGTTATCTCCTCTTAAAGTAATGAATTTCATTATACAGCCAGACCCTGTGGTGAATGAAGTGAAAGTGTCATTTGCAGAGTGGAAAATATGTGCTTTTCAGAGGGCCCGGCATGCTGATAAGCATACTTTTCCACTAAGTGAGGAAGGCAATGGTAAACCACCTCACTCCTCGTTTTACTTAGTAAAACCTCTACAGGTTCAAACCAGCCTTTTGGCTGATGACCTAAACAACAACAAGTAGTTTTCGAAAAAATGTTCCTGATGTATTTATAAAATCATAGTGTAAAGTATGTATTCCTTGTTACCTAAATTATTTACAAAATCTTTAAAAAAAAAAACTTGTTGGTTCTTTATGAAAGGTGTAATTTATATTCCGGCACAAGCCAGAGGTAGTTATAACAAAGGTACTCATGTAAGGATTTAGATTTACTAAATATAAAAATAAAAATACCTTGTTTAACATGACGAGAATGACTTTCATAAAAAAAAAACTCATGTTTGTGAACAATTTTTTTTCTTAAATCGTTGGTAGAATTGATTCCGTTCGTTTGTAAGTGGATCATTATAAATTATGGTGAACTGAAGACATTTGTCGAGGCGTATGCATGTAGATATATTATTATGTGCAACGTGCCACTGCATAAGGTTAAAGGATTCTGTCGACCTTTTATGTATGTCCTTTACTAACAAACATTAAACAGAGAACCTAACCTTACTTTACTACTACCACAGCCATCCCGATATCTATCATGTTATTTCATACGATGCACTGCCATCTGTATCGTTGTGATGTACACCACAATACACTCACATCATCCCCCAATAACGACTGAATGCGTTCTATTATATACATTTAAGTCGATTATAACCTTACCATACCATGAGATGATAATAATAAATATATATTGCATTACTTTCTATTATTACATTTTCTAATTGAATTATTTAGGTCGCTGTTTATTTTCAAAAGTATCTCCTATTATATCTTGCTGACATAATTCGCTTTATACTGACGGTTGGATCGTCATCCATGCATGCAAAAATTAATCCTCTCAAATCGTCTAAATTTAATAACAACCTATTTCAAAATTAGGACAAGTAATATTTCAAATACCTTTTAAAATACTAAAATATCTGGTTTGAAACAATAACACGACATTATCATACCAATTTAAATATGGAAACATAAAAATAATCTTTGTTTAATCATTCGTAAACAATGAAAATAAAAATTGTGGTGTGAAACGCTCACACAACTTTCTCTTGGCAATGGAAATAGTTATTAATATAACCTAACATTAGTAATAAAACGTTAAATAGAAACAAAAAAATAACGTCAAAAATCATATAAAACATAAGTTAGGTACTACTACAGGGCCAGACACGAACATTTTCATCAAACTCAGTCAACCGGAAGTGGTAGTTTTTCGTGTCATTTTTCACTTCTTTGCGATTTTCTCAAAAACAGTCCTAAAATTTTTTTAAAAATCGCCTCATTTACTAAACTTTTTATGCTCTACAAGATAGAGTACGTGCCATGTCTGCTGAAATTCTTGGTAAGGCTGTTTTTTTTAAGATTGCGACTTTAATATGCATTTTAGCGCAAAAATGTATGAAATTTAAGTTATAGAAAATTTAAAATCCTATAACTTTTATTAAATATTTTTGTATAACGCTTAGTTTAGCGGTAATTAGCAATTTTCCCTTTTTTCTCACGAAAACGTGCAAAAAATAGATTTTCTTAAAATTTCAGCCTTAGTATGCATTTTACTACAAAAGTGTATATAATAAAATTTATAGGAAATTAAAAGATCTACAACTTTTATTTAAAGTATTTTTCTCTAAAACGTCTAGTTTAACGTGAAAGAGTGATTTTCCGTATTTTAAAGCCAAACTGAGGTTGATTTTCATTTCGCGTTTTTCACTCTTGATTAAAATAAGGTTAAGTTTTTTGAGGAAGGTTTTCTTTGAAAATCTCATGAAAGAAATTTTTATGTACGTGTTCGTTTTATTTTGTGTTTTATGTAAATACTTCCCTGAGATATACAGAGTGTTTCAGGAGGATCTGCCATAAAATTGAATTTAAAAGAAAACTATTCCGTTTGTAATGACTTTATTTACATTATTTTTTTGAGAATAAAAATCTCTACAAATTGTTTTGAACATTTTTCTTTGTTTATAGACAATTTAACGGAGTTATTGTAGTCCAAACGCAAAAAAGTGTGTTTTCGACGCTAACCTTTTTTGCTTTACCCCGATTTCTCCTTAATTATTGAAGATAGAGTTCTGGAAAAAGTTTTATACGATTTATTTAGATAAAACTTATCTAATTAACAAACTTAATTAAAACCCTAAAAATTACAGTGTGAGTTAATTTTACTGAGGGAGCTGAATTACAGGTGAAATCTTTGACCCTGTATAACTCGCCAACGAAGCATTTCCGGATGCATGTTTATATGAACTTTTTTCATTATTTTGATGAGAGGAATAAGCTTATGCAGTATGGCATATTCCTCCTGAAACACCCTGTATTTACTGGTAAGAATTTACGGAGCACCCGTTGTGTCATTTACTTTAGTATAGTTAGTTATTGCAGTAGTGAAACAGACTACAATTTGTAAAATACATCCTTAGTTATATAAATACGGGACGGTAGCCCGTATTGAAGTGAAACAGGTTAAATTTAAACTTTAAACTTCAGTTATGACTGCAGTGATCAGCTTTATTCATCACATATTGCATTATTTTGTTGATTTAAAGCTCCGGTTGTTTGCTTTAATAAGGACCGGACTTTATTAAATCGCAATGTTGTCATAACGGTACATAATCATTACGTACGATACTGCAACTGAAAATAAAACAAGTGCGATATGTAAATTTTGTTGCAAAACAAACAACGTATTAATAATATATAATAACATAATTAACCTATTTGCACTGCGTTTCTCTCTGCACTGAGCTCTCCTCTATTTACCTTCTGTTATATCGTACCTAATTGAATACACCTTTTCAAAATTAATTCATTTAGATTGTATTTAAAAACGTTATCATAATATTCTATATATTAAAATTTATAGTTTTGTTCAAAAAGTTTTCTTTGTATTTGCTCCAATTTATTACCTAATTTAATTTAATTTCATTAAAAAATCATGTGTGAAACACACATAACTTTCTCTTGCCGTTGCAAATAATGAACAATATAATCTAATATTAGTGATAAAACATTAGAAATAAACAAAAACTAACCTCAGTAAACATAACCTTATTTTAATGATGCGTGAAAGACGCAAAATGAAAATCAACCTAAGTTTGGCTTTAAAACACGGAAAATCACTTTTTTACGCTAAACTAAGCTCTGTAGAGAAACATGCATTACACAAGTTGCAGATCTTTTAATTTCCTTTAAATTTGATTATATACACGTTTGTCGTAAAATACATACTAAGGCTGAAATCGTAAAAAAATAAATTTTCTACGCGTTTTCGTGAGAAAAAAAACAGAAAATTGGTAATTATCGCTAAACTAAGCGGTATACAAAAAGTTTTGGCAATAAAAGTTGTAGGTTTTTGAATTATCTATATTTTTTGTAGGGCCCCTACCCTACCTTGTAAAGCATAAAACATTTAGTAAATGAGGCGATTTTTAAAAAAAAATAGTAGGAGCCGCTTTTGAGAAAATCGCAAAAAAGTGCAAAATTACTCGAATAAATTACTACTTCCGGTTGACCGATTTTGATGAAAATAATCGTGTCGGGTCCGGTAGTAGTATCTTACTTAAGTTTCAATTTTCAAGTTTGTAACATGTTTCGTTCTTGAGATATTCCGTTCACACACACGCGCGCGCGCACACACACACGCGCGCGCGCACGCACACACACACACAGACCAATCGCTGAAAACATGTTTTGTTGAGGCCAGGGGGTCTGAAAACTTGTAAAGGGTGTTTTTTTAGAGGTATAGAACTTTAAGTTGGCACTTCTGATTTCCATGGCGGCCATTTTGAAAACTGTTTTGTAATTTATGTTCAGTTTGGTTTGCCATTCTATAATGAATAGACTGACACCTGAACAACGCTTTCAAATTGTGCAGATTTATTTTGAAAATCATGGTTCGGTTCGTGAAACTTATCGCGCACTACGTCCGTTTTATAATCGACATAATCGTCCATCAGAGCATTTTGTTCAGTGATGAAGCCCATTTTTGGTTGAATGGCTTCGTGAATAAACAAAACTGCCGCATTTGGAGTGAAGGTAATCCTCGATATATTGCTGAGAATCCTTTACATCCAGAAAATTGACTGTTTGGTGTGCTTTATGGGCTGGTGGAGTCATTGGTCCTTACTTCTTCAAAAATGATGCCGGGTAGAATGTTACAGTCAATGGTGACCGCTACAGAGCCATGATCAATGACTGTTTTGCTCCTGAATTGAATTGCCTTAATGTTGGAGAGCTGTGGTTTCAACAAGATGGTGCAACATGTCACACAGCGCATGCCACAAACGATTTACTGAAGGAAACGTTTGGTGAACGCATAATTTCACGTTCTGGACCTGTAAATAGGCCTCCAAGGTCGTGCGATCTAACATCGCTGGACTATTTTCTGTGAAGTCGCTAGTCTATGCCAATAAGCCACAGACAATTGACGACTTGGAAGGCAACATTCGCTGCGTTATTACCAATATACGGCCCCAAATGCTGCAAAAAGTGGTCACAAATTGGACGTCTCGATTGGACCACGCCCGAGCCAGCCGCGGCGGCCACATACCGGAAATTATTTTTAAATAAAAATGGCAAATAATTATCTTTAAAATAAAACCGATTCCTCGGAAATTGTTCAATTATTCTGTGTTTTATTTAATTTTCAAGTTCTATACCTCTAAAAAAACACCCTATAGATCCGGTGAAAACTCGATTTCGGAAAAAACTGAAGTTGAACTTAATTTTACATCTTTCACTCATGATTAAAATAAGATTACGTTTTTCGTGGTTAGGTTTTTGTTTATTTCTAATGTTTTATTACTAATGTTAGATTATATTGTTAATTATTTGCATTGGCAAGAGAAAGTCGTGTGAGTATTTCACACCAGATTTTTTTATATATTAACTAATTTTAAAAATTATAATTGTGTTGTATATAGTCATCATTTTTTTAAAAGGATCATTGTTAGGGTAATTCTTTTTTGACGTTAGCATATAAAACAGATTCGTTTAATTTCATTGTGAATGATGGAATGGACAAATTTATCATTAATAAAAAAAACTGTCATCAATTTCACGTACCAATAATTTTCTTTAAAAAATTATATTTGAGTTATGTTTCTGAGATAAGAGATAGATTCTGAGGATCTGAGATTAAATCTGATTGTATTATCCTTGATTTTCTTGCCGTGAAGGTCTATATTCTTTTTACTTTCTCTTGCCTATATGAATATATATGAAGGTAAGTATTGTATTCATGTCGATTTTTCGAAATCGAGTTTTCACCGGATCTATACGTTTTCAGACCCCCTGAACCCAAAAAAACATGTTTTTAGCGATTGGTCTGTGTGTGTGTCTGTGTGTCTGCGTGTGTGTGTGTGTGTGTCTGTGTGTGTGTGTCTGTGTGTGTGTGAACAGAATATCTCAAGAACGGAACATCGTACGAACTTGAAACTTGAAACTTAAGTTACATACTACTACCGGACGCGACACGAACATTTTCATCAAAATCGGTCAACCGGAAGTAGTAGTTTATTCGTATAATTTTTCAGTTTATTGCGATTTTCTCAAAAACTGGTCCTACGATTTTTTTTAATATCGCTTATTTTACTCAATTTTTTATTCTCTAGAAGATAGGGTAGGCGCCATGTTTGCTGAAATTCTCGGTGAGGCTGTTTTCACGTAAAAACGTTGTTTTTTTAAGATTACGGCTTTAATATAAATTTTAGCGCAAAAACTTATATAATAAAAGTTGTAGAGAATTTAAAAACCTACAACTTCTGTTTCAAACATTTTTTTGTATGACGCTTAGTTTAGCAGTAATTAGCGATTTTCTGATTTTTTTTTCACGAAAACGTGTGAAAAATCGATTTTTTTAAGATTCCGGCCTTAACATGCATTTTACGACAAAAGTGTATATAATTTAATTTATAGAAAATTAAAAGATCTACAACTTTTATTTAAAGCATTTTTCTCTACAGAGCCTAGTTTAGAGAGAAAGAGTGATTTTCCGTATTTCTAAGCCAAACTGAGGTTGATTTTCATTTTGCTTCATTCACTCATGATTAAAATAAGGTTATGTTTTTGAGGTTAGTTTTTTGTTTATTTCTAATATTTTATTAATAATGTTAGTTTTATTGTTAATTATTTGCATTGGCAAGAGAAAGTTGTGTGAGTGTTTCACACCAGATTTTTGAAGTAATTTTAATCGTACAGTAATCCCTTGGTATATGCGGGTTTAGTATCTGCGGTTTCGGTTATCCGCGGACTTTGTCCGTGAACCAAAAACTTTAAAATACGTACGTTTTTCACCTTGGTACACCGTACTTGGTGGTGTGACCCCCTTTTGCTTAGGCGAAACGACAAGGCATCGCTGCCGAAGCAAAATTGGCATAAGGGGACAAGAAAGAGAAAAGAAGCGAAAAAACCCCAAAACAGACTGCGGTGATGTGGTATTAAAAAAAAATTACAAAAGATTTAAAATAGTAAAAAAAATTTTAATTAAAAGCAGTAAAAGATTTGGTAAACTTAATTAGGAGAAGACAAAATTTTAAATTTGATTAAATAAAAGTTACATAGTTAACCATATGTTAATTACAATTTCCAAAATTAAATAATAGAATAAAATCATATTAAATGAGCTCAGAAAATAAATTTTTATACTGGATCCAGAAAAATTAAGAAAAATTTAAGTTAAATACCAAATCGGTATTATAAATGAATAAATATTAAATAGATTAGTAATCAGATTTTATTTTAAGAGATAAAATAAAGAATTGGAATAAAAAAAACATGCTTGGCATATTATTTTAAATTAAGATTGAATAGTTATAAATTTATTCTTTCTTTCTCTTTTTTTTTAAAAAAAATTATTTAAAAAAAATTAAAAAATTTTACAATTTTTTAGTAACACAAGGAATTGGTGTTACCAAAAATAAATTTTCCATAATTAAAGGTTTATGCTATAAATTATGTAAAAATAAGAAAAGTATCATTTATAATGTTTTCAAAAAAAATAATGAAAGCCAAAATTCAATTTAACAAATTACTAAAGCACCAGGCTCAAAACGTGCATGAATCGAATTATGCAAAGTACATGCTCTCGCCAACATAAAACTTGTATCATATTAATGATTTACATAAATATTTAAGGCAATGATTAAATTAATTTTTATAACAAAATATTTAAACAAAATTGATTTTGTTTAAAGAAAGAAGATTTCAAAAAAAAAAAAAACGAAGAAAGCAGGTCAATCCTGGCAGAGTTATGCTGGAAAACCAGCTTAGGACATGTTTAAGCCAAACATAGGGCGACGTGTCCCCTTTTTGTGTAAAAAAATTATTCATAGGTGATAAGTTGCAAAAATAGGAAAATTATCTTCTCCCAGAAGAAAAAAATGAATATAGATGAGTAGTTTTATAAGGTAAGTGCGTGAGGTTTTCGGGCGAAGCTGGATAACTCCAATTTGGGCTTTTTATTTTCTTGCCCCATCATGAGGGCAGATACGTTTAGAAAATTAGAAGAAAACACCCCAGAACAGGTTCTAGGTAGATACCCCAAAACTGGTCCCTGCAAAGAGCAGAAAACTAGGACTTAGAAAATGAGGGCCACCAAAAAAGACAAACAAAAGAAGAAAAGGTAGTAGATAAACCCCAACAGCATAGAAAAGAAAAATTAAAAAAAATTTAAAGAGCGATTAAAAAAAATTTAGTATAAATTTAAAAATTTTAATTACCCAAAAGGGGTTTACAAAATTTACCAAGTTTACAAAATTTAGAAAACATTTTCGGCTTCAATGGGATTTAGCTACTAGTGAAAGAAAAAGCGACTTACCGTTCAAAACGGGAAGACAATTGGTCTACCAGCAAACCAGCAGCATAACGCCCCGAAAAAACTCAAAATCATAATTTACGGCACTAAGATCACGATCCTTTCATCGTAGAGACCAATTGTAAAGAGGCCGAGAGGAACCAAACTTCCCAAAAGGAAACCTCGGCTCTGACGTCATCGACCCCTTCCACCCCGCCAGACAAATTATCCAAAAACAAGTAAAGCAGGTTGAAACGGATCTCACGCCAGAATTACAGATAACAGCAGTCGGCAGTACAAAGTCGGAACGAAAAACAATTCGGAAACGAGATAACGGAGTGCGGTGAAATAAAAGATAACAAAATTTTAAATGCAACAAGACTGAATAAGGAAAAGATGAATTAAATTACGTAACATTGAAATAAAAATGTTACAGTGGGGAAGTCATACAATTCTGAAAACATGTGTTTGAAAAAATTTTTGGCGTCCGTATCATGGGCGGATTTAGGTCTTGATATCTGGAGGTAGAAGCACAAGTGATATCAAGAGTAGAATTGCTCAAGCTAGAAAAGTCTTTGAAATGAAAAACAGCTTACTGACTACAAACATTGATTTACAGATTAGGAAAAATTTCTTAAAACATTATGTTTGGAGTGTAGCATTATACGGAAGTGAAACGTGGGTGATAGGGGCTGTAGAAAGGAAGAGGATAGAAGCTTTTGAAATGTGGTGTTGTAGGAAAATGTTAAAGATTAGGTGGGTGGACAAAATAAGTAATTTAGATGTTCTTAGGCGAATGGATGAAAAAAGAAGTATATGGAAGCATCTTACCAAAAGAAGGGATAGGCTAGTGGGGCATTTCCTAAGACATCCAGGTATTGGGCTATTAATAATGGAGGGTAATATTGAGGAAGTAAATTGTAGAGGGAGGCAAAGATTTGAATATATAAAGCAAATTACAAAAGATGTAGGGTGTTACAGGTATGTAGATATGAAACGACTTGCGCAAGATAGACAGGTTGGAGAACTGCATCAAACCAGTCGAGAGACTGATGACAAAAAAAATCTGGAGGTGCGAGCTCACCGGAAGGTATGAGGTATTTGGATACTAAATTCAAACATCCCACAAATCTGGGGGTACGGCGAACCCCCTAGCACCCCCGTAAATCCGCCCATAGTCCGTATTATGTTGAGTCACACATTAGAATGGCGACGGCCGCCATTAGCTAAGCTAAATTTCCGCGTACTGGACGTAGTGAGCGCGTCACCGGCTACCGGGACCCGCCAGTACAACCCCCACCCCCAACCGCCATACTGTAATTTCTCCGTACGTTTTCCTCCATGTGTCAGCCAAACTTCTTCGTACGTACGTACATTTTTTTGTTTGTTTGACGATCCTGAAACGAAGCCAAGCATTTCTTCACAAACCATCAACGAGATCCTCAGCATGACAACGCAGTTCGCTGACCACGTGTTGGTGACGAATCCCGTCATGGAAAGGGCTCTTCAAATCAAGAGGACTCAGGAGCTGATGATACCATACGAAGAAGTCCACAAGGAGTTTGAAAAGAAGAAGAAGCAAAGAGCCATAACTAACTATTTTAAAGCAACTTAAATTTTTTATGCGTTCATTACTGTATTTATTAAAACATTCATAAAAATCTGGTGTGAAACACTCACACAACTTTCACTTGCCAATGCAAATAATTAAAAATAAACCTAACATTATTAATAAAATATTAGAAATAAACAAAAACTAACCTCAAAAACATAACCTTATTTTAATCATGAGTGAATGACGCAAAATGACAATCGAACTCAGTTTGGCTTAAATATACGGAAAATCACGCTTTCACGCTAAACTAGGCTCTGTAGAGAAAAATGCTCTAAACAAAAGTTGTAGATCTTTTAATTTTCTATAAATTTAATTATATACACTTATGTCGTAAAATGCATACTAAGACCGAAATGTTAAAAAAATCGATTTTTCTCACGTTTTCGTGAGAAAAAAACAGAAAATTGCAAATTACCGCTAAACTAAGCGTTATACAAAAAAATGTTTGAAATAAAAGTTGTAGAATTTTAAATTTTCTACAACTTTTATTATATAAAGTTTTGCGTTAAAATGCATATTAAATCTGTAATCTTAAAAAAACAACGTTTTTACGTGAAAACAGCCTCACCCAGAATTTCAGCAAACATGGCGCCTACCCTATATTGTAGAGCATAAAAAATGTAGTAAACCAGGCGATTTTAAAAAAAATCGTAGGACTAGTTTTTGAGAAAATCGCAAAAAAGTGAAAAATTACACGAATAAACTACCACTTCCGGTTGACCGATTTTGATGAAAATGTTCGTGTCGAGTCCGGTAGTGGTACGTAACTTAAGTTTCAAGTTTCAAGTTCGTACAATGTTCCGTTCTTGAGATATTCTGTTCACACACACACACACACACACACACACACAGAGACCAATCGCTAAAAACATGTTTTTTGGGTTCAGGGGGTCTGAAAACGTATAGATCCGGTGAGAACTCGATTTCGAAAAATCGATATGAAAACAATACTTTCCTTCCTATATATTCATATAGGCAAGAGAAAGTAAAAATTATAATAATGATAAAATGTTCCTAAAACACTTAAACACTTAATGACTACAGGACTTTTCCTTCAGAATCTAACCCCAATCTTTTCTTTCATATAAGGTATCATTGTCCGCGGTTTTATGAACCGCGGTAACCCTACGGAACGTAACCCCCGCGGATAACGAGGGATTACTGTATAACCCTTACAATAATTAAAAGTACAGTATAATGAAAAGTTGTAGTTATAACAGTTTTAGACTTTTCAACATAACCATACTACAATATCATACACTTTAAAACTTTGAAAATGACTTATAGATGTAAAAAATTCTAGTGCAATTAAAAATACATTATTTACAAAGTTTTCATGGTTTTAATAATAATAATAGTTTCAAGTAATAATAATATTTGGTACAATAAAAGGGAGAACTGTTATAATTTCAGTGTATAGGAACTGCATTTATATTATAAACTAAGTTCATAGCCGGCTCTAAAACTTTCCTCAGCTTGTAATAAAGACATAACTTTGAAATTAATATAGTGGCTGGATATTATACATAGATTAGATTATTATGATATTGTAAACTTTATACTGGCCGCACAGCTCTCTAGTCAGTTTATAGAGTTATTATTGTATTACTTCTATTTCCTATAGAGTAACATAAAAAAAAACTCTATTATAAAACCATCGTAAGAACAATTTTTTATTAAACGTAACCAAGAAGTCTGCCCATAACAGACAGGTGGAGTGTCAAATTATTTACACTCTATCTGTTCGTTGCAGGGCTAAAATAAATAGTTCTGTTTCTTATCACATGGTCAGCCAATTAAATGACTGAATCATTTAAGAACAGAAGAGGTAGAGGTGTAAAAGACATTAATCAGAGTTATCTTATCTGAAAGTAATGAATTTCATTATACAGCCAGACCCTGTGGTGAATGAAGTGAAGGTGTCATTTGCAGAGTGGAAAATATGTGCTTTTCAGAGGGCTCGGCATGCTGATAAGCGTACTTTCCCACTCAGTAAGGAAGGCAATGGTAAACCACCTCACTCCTCGTTTTACTTAGTAAAACCTCTAGAGGTTCAAACCAGCCTTTTGGCTGATGACCTAAACAACAACAACAACAACCAAGAAGTGAAAGATCGTCTGAATTTTGTAAATTTTTATTCACAAAATTTAATTTTTGTATTTACACTTTTAAGTTTGTGGTACTAAGTACACATTGAAGAATTAATGAACGTTAAAAAATAAACTGTCTTACTTTTGCAAATGACCTGGAAATCGTTTCTAGGAACATAAAAACAGTAATAGAATAATAAATATATTAAAAGAACAGGCAGAAAAATTAGTACCAAAAATTTCCTTTAAAAATTTAAAAACGAGGTGTGAATATTAAATAACGAGACTGACGTTGTAAAAAATTTAATTTTAATTTTATACATAATCACTTATTGTCACCTTCAATATACACTCCTTCTCTATCCCTACAACGATCCATGCGAATTTTTCATTGTTGGAAACAGTGCTGTATTGAAACAAGATGTTTCAATAAGGACGAAATTCTTTGTTAAAAGACATAATAAATGCAGCACAAATTATTAAATTAATAAACTTTTCAAGATGGCGCCATGGTTGGTACGCAAAATATTTTTACGATTTTTATGATTCCTTTGTGCTAAAGGTGCTTATAATGATATGAACATATTTTGAGCTTAGCAGTTATCTCAGAGGCCGACCGGCGTGATTTTTTTTTTTTTTATTTAACGTCCGAATGTTCTACAATTACTGCTAATGCAGACGGTGAAGGATGAAATGATTTTTTTATCGTATGAAAATACGATGTGCCTGAATGGGATTCGTACCCAAGACCGCATAATGAGAGGCGAGCACTTTACCAACTACGCCAATGCGTGAAATGGTGACGTGTAAAATGGTCGGAAAAATTTCAAAATGGTGGATTGGAGGTTAATGAGTGAAAAGTTGCGGATTTCATAATTTTCCTTAAGACACAGAATACTAAAGGTTGCTTAAGTAAAAAATAATTACTTTTTCTGTTCTCTCCCCACAGCATAATTTGTTTCATTTTGTGGATGTTTTTTTTTTTTATTTTCTAACGTCGCATCAACTACAACAGTCATTAGCGACGACGTTGGGGTGTAACTGTTTACAATGGAGGATGAAATGATTTTTTTGTAACGTATGAAAATATGCCGTGCCTGAGTGGGATTCGAACCCAGGACCGCATGATTAGAGTTTTGTATGTAAGCTTACAGTATTTTTAATGATGAAAATGGGGAAAATATTTTTAAAAAATCTTACACCAATATTTTTCAAGTTAAGGTTAAATATACGTAAGCCTAGGGTAAATAGATTGCTTTTTATCAATATTGTTACTGAATGTAATAATGATATATAAACTTATTGATTACATGACATCATTAAATTAAATATTATTAAATAATTTTTAATAAATAGTGTAATGTTTACTTGAAAAAGAAAAAAACTTTAACGTTAACTTGAAAAATATTGATACATAATTTTTTTTGAATATTTTTCTCGCTTTTATTGTTAAAAATACTATAAAATTATCTGCATACGAAAGTCTTTAAAATGTGACAAATTGTGGTGGGATGGGGGAATAACAGAAGACCCAAAAATAATATCTGTTGCACTGGTGGATTTTTTTGGGAATTTTTATATGTAAGGGTGAAAAATATAGTTTATTTTTAAATCCTGTCTGAAATATTAATAATTGTTCGAACAAGCGAGGTCCGGATTTTTGGCATTTTATATTTGATCTAGGCTACGTTTATACGGAAAGTATGGTGGTAAACCTAAAAAAATGATAAAAGGAATGTCAAATCATAAAAACCCAGGAAAATTAAAATTCCTTTCAAAGTCCAGAATTTTCTTCTTGATGGTTATTGTGGAAAATGTGAATGACGAATTGAAGTTGTTTTTTTAATTGCGTTTTTATTTTTTAATAATTAACTAACTACACCCGATATTTAAAATGAAATGTAATAAATTATGACACCAGTTCCTTTCATGAAACAGTTTTATGAATATTCTCAAGAGTTTTCTCGAGTTTAAATAACTCCAGAATTAAAGGGTGGAAAATATTTAATGAGTTACGGTTTAATAGAGGGTGACAAAAACCAGATAAACAGCAACGGACGGTGGAATTTAATAAAATTAAAAGAGATGAGTGGTGGAAGCTGGAAGCACCGCTGCAGCAAAGCAGTTCACCCTTCTTAGGAAGATGTGCAAGGTTACCCGTTGAAGAGGGTATGTGAGATGGAAAAGGGGAAAGTAAAGGATTTTTAAGGGTTAGTCAGTAAAGGAGGGGAATAAGGGAGAGAGTAAAAAAATAGAGTGACGTGGGTGAGTCAGAACGCCATCTGTTGGAAATGGGCATGCTCGTTTTTGAAGATATTGGATCTTTCATAAGGAATATGACCATAATCAGTTGTCTTTGTCTAGAATTAATACTTCTTATTCCGAATAACTCGAAACTTCACCTTTTATAAATCACATTGTATTTTTACTTTCCCTATATGAATATATTTTTGTTGTTCAGTTCATCAGCCGAAAAGCTGGTTTGAACTTCTAAACGCTTTACTAGGTAAAACGTGGAATGCCGTGGTTTACTATTGTCTTCCTCACTGAGTCAAAAAGTATGCTTATCAGCATGGAAGGCCCTCTGAAAAGCATGTACTTTCCACCCTGCAAAAAAACACATTTCACTTCATTCACCACAGGGTCTCGTTGTGTAATGAAATTCATTACTCTCAGGAGAGATAACTCTGATTATAATCACTGTAGTGTCTTTTACATAGGGTGACCAGGCGTCCCGTAAAAACAGGAAAGTCCCGTTTTTTGACATTGTGTCCCGTTGTCCCAAAAAACGTTGTCGGGACGTCAAAATGTCCCGTTTTCTCACTTTTATAATTACATAATAGAGAAAAAAGACATTATTAAGTTGGCTGGAGCAAATGAAAAGTACACCTAAACTTAATAATGTACTCGTATTGCATTTTTTTAAATTCTGTTACCAGTCGTGTATTTTAATGGTTTAATCCTTGTTCATGTATACTTGAGAAATAACTTTAGTAATAAAGTAATATGAACCTCAACATTTTATTTATTTATTTTTATTCTTTCAATAACTAGCAAATTGTTTGCTTTGATAGGCTTAAAAGAAAAGAAAATTCACGCTTTAAAAGTTTTAAAAGCAAGTTTAGACACTTGATTTTTTTATTTTATAATATTTTTAACAGACGAACATTAAACCAGGATTTTGTAGGCCCTATTCCATACCTCCACCCCTGGACGCCAGCCCCGGTAGTGCATGTTATATTAGTGTCCCGTTTTTGCATGGTAACAATCGGGTCACCCTACTTTTACACCTCTACCTCTTCTGTACCGAAATGCTCCGGTAATATAATCACCAAATGAAACACGTTTTTAAACCCACTGAATCCCCCAAAAAAATGTTTTAGCGATTGGTCTGTGTTTGTGAACAAAATATCTGAAGAACGAATTACCATACGAAATTGAAACGTAAAATAATTTTTTTTTTAGCTTTTATTTGTTATCGGGAACTGTACATTATTGACAACTACCCAATTTTATCGCTGCTTTGCTGTATTATTTTGACGTGGATTAGGCGTGAGATAGAACAGGGACTCCCAGCAGAGTTTGTTCACGGATGGCTGTCAGCTGGTCACCATACAACATCGCTTTCCCAATCGATGTTACTTAACAAATAATAGCGACTTTATACCAGCTAACTGACTGGGCTGGCCCGAAGGCCAACTTAAAACTTAATTTTTTTTAAATCGCCTCGTTTAAAGCATTTCTTATTCTATACATGATAGAGTAAGCGTCACGTCTGCTGAAATTCTTAAGGAGGTAGTGCTTTCGTGGTAAAAAATGTTTTTTTCTTTAAGATTGCAGCCTTTATATGTATTTTACAACAAAATTTTATATAATCATTACATATTTTTAATGTGTTTATTTTTTATTTGTTTTTAATGCGTTTTAAACACTTTAATAATTAAAGTTGTAACAAATTAATATCGTACAACTTTTTATTACAAACTGTTTTCTCTACAAAGGTTTGGTTAGCGTCAATTAGTGATTTTATGTATTTTCCGCATCAAAATTGGTAAAATATGAGATATTTTTGATTGTTGTAGAGAATAAATAAATCTACAACTTTCATTCATAGAATTTTTTTTCTGTAGAGCCTATTTTAGCTGTACATAGTGATTTTCCGTATTTTTGAGCCTAAAGAGGTTGATTTTAATTTTTCGTTATTATCTCATGATTAAAATTAGGTTATGTTTATAATTTTATATTGTGTACTTTACCCGTAACAGGCAGGTGGAGTGTTAGATTATTTGAACTCGATCTGCTAGTTACAGGGCTATAAAAAATAGTTCGGTTTCTTATCACATGGTCAGCCAATTTTATGACTGAACCATTTAACATTTTTCTTTTTAACAGTATAGTCTTTTTTTGCAATCAGTTAATAAATACAATAACTTTAAGCAAATATGAGAAAATCTGAGTAGGTATAATGTCCTTAGAATTAAAACACTCAGTAGTGTGTTTGAAAAAGACCAAACTGTGAAGAAACAAAATATATATCTATACAAAATCAAACTTGATGAACCGTGAATCAATATCCCGAAACAAAAAGTGTTGAAGTTGGAGATGACAATGACGATGCTAGAGATGAAAACGACGCCAATTATGAGATGCTGATGATTAGGAGTTGAAGTAGAAAAGATGAAAAAAAATTTTAATGACTAACAAAATCGTAGAGGTAAGTCTAATGGTTTAAAGCGTTTCAGTCTGTAAGTATCTTCGCTGTTGTCAAGGAGGCTAATCGCTAATGGATTCTGATGATCTTCTAGTTTTTGTAAATGTTTTTCGCTATGTTGTTTAATTTCTTCTTTAACAACATAACAGGTAGAAGTGTAAAAGACACTAGTCAAGAGTTATCTCCTCTGAGATTAATGAATTTTATTATGCAACCTGTGGTGAATGAAGTAAAGGTGTCATTAGCAAGGTGGAAAGTAGATGCTTTTCAGAGGACCTAGCATGTTGAAAAGCGTACTTTTCTACTCAGTGAGGAAGGCAATTGTAAACTACCACGCTCATCATTTTACTTAGTAAAGCATCCAGACTAGAGGTTCAAACCACCCTTTCGGCTGATAATAAACAACGACAACATTAACTTTATTTCCTAATGACTAAAACAGGTTATACTGTTCATTATTTACATTGGCAAGAGAAAGTTGTGAGTGTTTCACACCTGATTTTTACTTTCTCTTGCCTATATGAATATATAGGAAGGAAAGTATTGTTTTCATGTCGATTTTTCGAAATCGAGTTTTCACCGGATCTATACGTTTTCAGACCCCCTGAACCCAAAAAACATATTTTTAGCGATTGGTCTGTGTGTGTGTCTGTGTGTGTGTGTGTGTGTGTGTGTGTGTCTGTGTGTGAACAGAATATCTCAAGAACGGAACGTCGTACGAACTTGAAACTTAAGTTACATACCACTACCGGACGCGACACGAACATTTTCATCAAAATCGGTCAACCGAAAGTAGTAGTTTATTCGTATAATTTTTCAGTTTTTTGCGATTTTCTCAAAAACTGGTCCTACGATTTTTTTTTAAATCGCCTATTTTACTCAATTTTTTATTCTCTACAAGATAGGGTACGCGCTATGTTTGCTGAAATTCTCGGTGAGGCTGTTTTCACGTAAAAACGTTGTTTTTTTAAGATTACGGCTTAAATATAAATTTTAGCGCAAAAACTTATATAATAAAAGTTGTAGAGAATTTAAAAACCTATAACTTTTATTTCAAACATTTTTTTGTATAACGCTTAGTTTAGCGGTAATTTGCGATTTTCTGTTTTTTTTCTCACGAAAACGTGAGAAAAGTCGATTTTTTAAACATTTCGGCCTTAGTATGCATTTTACGACAAAAGTGTATATAATTAAATTTATAGAAAATTAAAAGATCTACAACTTTTATTTAAAGCATTTTTCTCTACAGAGCCTAGTTTAGAGAGAAAGAGTGATTTTCCGTATTTCTAAGCCAAACTGAGGTTGATTTTCATTTTGCGTCTTTCACTCATGATTAAAATTAGGTTATGTTTGTTGAGGTTAGTTTTTTGTTTATTTCTTATGTTTTATTACTAATGTTAGGTTTATTGTTAATTATTTGCACTGGCAAGAGAAAGTTGTGTGAGTGTTTCACACCAGATTTTTCTTTAATAGGATACGATTAAATTTAAGAAATACTTCTATGTGACTATTCCAAAACGTTTGAACATGTTTCAAAGGTCTGTAAACTGATATCGCGTTATGACTTATAAATGAGGTTACAATTTATATTTTACTAGTAATTGTTTTAGGTGCGGTAATTCATCAGACAAATTGTTTAATTATAATCTAGTACCTAGACATAGGTATGTGTACTTTGAGTTAATTAACGGTTATCCGTCTTAGGTTAATTGCAAATATGTTTAGTTGTCAAAAGACTCCCATGGGAGTTATTGATTGGTTTCTGATTATAGTGGATGATTATACGTATTCAATATTCCTTATCTCTCCAAAATTTGTCCATAACAGATAGGTGGAGTGTTAAATTATTTTTACTCGATTTGATAGTTTCAGGGCTGCAAAAAATAGTTCTCTTTCTTATCACATGGTCAGCGAATTATATGACTGAACCATTTAAGAACAGAAGAAAAAGGGGTGTAAAAGACGTTAGTCACAGTTATCTTCTTTAAGAGTTGTCACAGGATGGTGACATTGAGTGGTAATTTGAAACCTTATATAGTTGGAGGCACTAAAAAGGGCCGTTTATGTGTTTGTCCGCCGGGATGGAGAGAGCTGGTTGATGGCCCTGAAAAGGGCCGGTGTAAACCTTGAGTTGGTTCTGAGAAGGACCGTTGTGTCGATCTCGAAGCCGATACTTTCCAATTCAATAAGGAAGGCAATGGTAAACCACGTCTTTCTTCGTTTTACTTAGTAAAGCCTCTAGAGATTCAAACCAGCTTTTCGGCTGTTGACCTAAACAAAAACGCAATGTCTCAAATATATTTCTACATAGATTTTTAGATTATACGGGAGTGAAATGAGGGTAATAGGGGCTGTAGAAAGGAAGAGGATAGAAGATTTTGAAATGTGTTGTTACAGGAAAATGTTAAAGATTAGGTGGGTAAACAAGATAAGTAATTTAGAAGTTCTTAAGCGAGTGGATGAAAAAATAAGTAGGCCTATATGGAAGCATCTTACCAGAACAAGGAATAGGTCAGTGAGGCATTTCTTAAGACATGCAGGTATTGGTATATCAGTAATGAAGGGAAATATTGAGGAAGTGAATTGTAGGGGAGGCAAAGATTAGAATATATAAAGCAATTTACAAAAGATGTAGGGTGTTACAGGTATGTAGATATGAAACGACTTGCGCAAGATAGAACAGCTTGGAGAACTGCATCAAACCAGTTTATAGACTGATGACAAAATAAATATATACATATATTTATTTATTTAGTGATCTGCTCCTCGACGTTTTTATTGTGATTAAAATATTATCGTAATGATGAAATAAAAATTAATCTCCTTACTTTTAGATAATCTTCGCGTTTCAAGTACAAATGAGCCAAAAACAGTTTTATCAAAGATTTTCCATGAGTTTAATGGGGAACTGTACAGCCTGTGCTCCCCCATCTTAATTCTGTTAAATTCATGTTCCTTTTTCTCAGGAACTATTCAACAGAATGGTGGTAGTAGCTGTAAATTTTAAACTTTAATCTATTTTCAAAAAATTTACATACAATAACAGTGAATCTATCTGTTAGGAATACAATAGATGTTAGAAAATTGTCCTTGTAATATCTGCTTTATAACTAGAAGTAATACCGCTTTCGTTATAACTTCTACACTATCACTCAACAAAAAAAAAAACATCTTACTCCTCTATTCCCTTTCTCTTGCTTTGTTGTCGTTGTCTTAACTACAAGAAAAACTTTCCTCATAACGTTTAAGAAAGATGAACACTACAAATCTTTCTTTAGATTATTGTATAACACACAACCCCTATCATAAACTCAACTGATGACTCATAACTACACTTCTTCCAACGTAATAGGTGTTGTTCCTCCTGAAAAAACTACTTCACTTACTTCACCGTAGCTCCTGGATAAACCTAGCTATATTGATCGTACTTTTTCATACGATTTCATTTCAATCATTTCAAAACCATATGGTGGATGTCATGTCCAAACAATCTTGTTTTTATTTGAAAATAATATTCCTTAGTTTTCCTTTTTGTTTAATTCATTAATTTTGGTTTATGAAAAAACTATGACCGATATCTGTCAGGGTCTTCATCGCTTTTTCTTTCTCTTCCTCTTCTTCTTCTCCTCCTTCACCTTATTCCTCTCTTTTCCTTCTCTTCCTCCTTCTTCCTCTTCCTCCAAGTCCCTCTCCCCTTTCCTTTGCCTTCTTCTTCTTCTCCTTCACCTTATTCTTCCTCCATTTTCCTCTTCCTCAAATTCTTTCTTCCTTCTTCTTCGATTTCCTCTGACTTCTCTTTCTCGTCCTTTTACTCTCCTTCTTCTTATTCTTCCTTCCTCTTCCTCTATTTCTCTCTTCCTCCTTCTTTGATTTCCTCTGCCTTCTTCTATATCTTCCTCTTCTCCTTCACCTTGTTTTACCTTTTCCTCTCTTTCTTCTTCTGACTTCGTTCCCTCTTTTTCGCTTCTTCCGCTACTTTCTTCTTCCTCTTCTTCCAAGTCAGTCTTCCTCCTTCTGCGATTTCCTCAACCTTCTTCCTCTTCTTCTCCTTCAACTTATTCTTCCTCCGTTTTCCTCTTCCTCTTTCTTCCTCTTCCTCAAGTTCCTTCTTCCTCCTTCGATTTCTTCTGCCTTCTCTTCCTCGTTCTCTTACTCTCCTTATCTTTCTTTCTCCGTTTCACTCTTCTTTCATCTTCCCCTATTTCTCTCTTCCTCCTTCTTTGATTTCCTGTGCCTTCTTCTTCCTCTTACTCTTCTCCTTCACCTTGTTCTACTTCTTCCTCTCTTTCTTCTTCTGACATCGTTCCCTCTTTTTCCGTTCCTCCGCTGCTTCATTCTTCCTCTTCCTCCTTCGTCAAATACCTCTGCTTTCTTCTTTCTCTTTCATTTTCTTCGATTTCCTCTGCGTTTTTCTTCCTTTCCCTCATCTTAAATTACCTCTGCTTTCTTCACCTTATTCTTCTTTTTACTATCCTTCTCCTTTTCCTTCTTCTTCATCCGGGTTCCGTATTCCTTTTTCTTCCTCTTCCTACTTTTCCCTCCTCTTCGTTCTTCCTTTTCCTTCCTCTTCCTCCACCTGCTACATCTCCCTCTTTCTCTTGTTAGTCATTTTCTTGGTTTCCTTTCTTTCTGTTTTGTTCTTTTTCCTTTTTCTCTGCTTCTGCCTCTCACTGTTCTACCTTCCTTTGAAAGAAAGAGAAACTTTTCTCTAACAGAAATTACTGTAATTCTTCCGGATTATAAAAGTAGACGCAGTGGTGTAATAACTTTTACCATCTGATGACTAAACTAAACCGGAGTTTATAACTTTTAAGTGGTTATTTTTAATTTTTTAATTTTATAGCTAGTTTTATGATTGTAATATTTACTTAAATGAAGTTTTTATGCAGCTTTTTAACTGGCATGAATAAAGAATATTTCTAACACGAAGTGTTTTTAAAAAGCGTTTTTATCCATAAATTGAACGTTTGAAATCTGATCATGTATTAATATCCACGTTTTGTTAGGTTATAAAAAAAATTGTAGGGGAACGGAAAGGAAAGCTTTGTGGACATTAGGGGTGAAGATTAAAGCTTTAAAATGTAGTAGTATAAAGTTTAATAAGTTCGTTTAAAATGAAAGTCAGTTAATAATTTTCTAACCCTCCAATTTATTTCACTAGTAGGGGTGAAATGGTTTATTGGAAGTTTACATATACCGGATAAAGAACCGTGTTTGGGTAGTTCACTGGAAGCAAATCATTTGGGTATTTAGTTATGCTAAACGATATGCTTGAATAAATCTTACATGTATGTGCATCAAACATACAATTTTTATTTGAAATTCTATTCGGGGGAGGTTAAAAAGAAACAGAAAATAGTGTGAAAAAGTTCACAACTTTGTTTATATACAACTTTAATATCCGTAGCTGAAATTCCGCCGTATATTCTTTTGTTAAGAAGAGAGAAGCCTGATTTAATGAGTTGTCCCATAACAGACCTTCTGTTTTTAAGCACCACAGAAAAATATATTTGTTAGTGTATTTCAAATACAGGGTGTTAGAAAACTAAAACAACGTTATTTTTTAAGTGACTATGCCTGCACAAACCTTAGCTTGTACGTAGGTAATGGCCGGCCGCATTGGCGCAGTTGGTAACGTGCTCGCCTCTCATCATGCGGTCTTGGGTTCGAATCCCATTCAGGCACGGCATTTTTTCATACGTTACAAAAACATCATTTCATCATTCACCGTCTGCATTAGCAGTAATTGCAGAACAGCCGGACGTTAAACCAAAAATAAAAAAAAAAAAAAAAACGTAGGTAATGGTGTTGTTGTTTAGGTCATCAGCCAAAAGGCTGGTTTGAACCTGTAGAGGTTTTACTAACTAAAACGAGGAGTGCGGTGGTTTACAATTTCCTTCCTCACTGAGTAGAAAAGTACGTTTATCAGCATGCCGGGCCCTCTGAAAAGCACATATTTTCCACTCTGCAAAAGACACCTTCACTTCATTCACCACAGAGTCTGGCTGTATAATGAAATTCATTACTTTCAGAGGAGATAACGCTGATTAGTGTCTTTAACACCTCTACCTCTTCTGTTCTTAAATGATTCAGTCATTTAATTGGCTGACCATGTGAAAAGAAACCGAACTATTTATTTTAGCCCTGCAATGAACAGATTGAGTGTAAATAATTTGACACTCTACCTGTCTGTTATGGGCAGAAGGTAATGGTATGAGGTGTATACAAAAAAAATAGCTAGACCTGCCCATGAATCAAACCCGTAGAAGTGCTCTCAGAAATGTGGAGTGAGGTCTACTAAAGATTTGATGCCTGAAGGGTCTTGAAAGGATATCCTCATTCACTCACTTACTCACTCACTCACTCATTACTAAGCATCTAACTTCCCGATCATCTAGAGGAATCAAAAACGGATGGACACTAGTGGCAATATATTCAAGGAGATATCCTTCCCATCTTTTAAAAGCAGCCCAAAGCCTGTACAAAGATACTAGAGGGATAATAGCAATGAAGAACTCCAATTATGAAGAAGTAATTATTAATAGAGGAGTAAGACAAGGGTGAGGTCTATCACCCACTTTGTTAATTATTTATTTGGATGACGTGATCAGAAGATGGAAATCTCAAATACTACTGGTATTCTCATAGGAAAAGATAGGGTTGTAAACTGTCTATTATTTGCCGATGACCTGATAGTGATACAGGAGAATGAGGATGACGTGCAGAGAGCACTCTTTATGCTAAACAAATTCGGCAAAGAATAGAAGTTGACAGTTTCGACGAAGAAGACAAAGGTAATGGCATTTATGGCGAAGGAGCCAGTAGAAGTAAAATTGTTATAGATAATAATATTTTGGAACAGATCTCCCACTTTCAGTACCTAGGTTGCAATATTACATACCAACAGGATAAAGATGCTTACAATAAGATGCACCGATTTCAGCAAATATGCGGGACTATCTACCACACCTTAAAAAATAGCACCAGCAAAATCACGAGGGTGAGATTTTATAAAACAATAGCAATGCCGACCGAACTCTATGGCAGTGGAACTTGGGTGCTATCAAAGCGAGAGGAGAGTGGATTGCAAGCATCTGAAATGAAATTTCTTCGACATACATATGGGTGTAGTAGAGAAGATCGTTACAGGAATACCTAGATAAGGGAAGAACTCAACATCTTCTCTATAAACGACAAGGTTTCTCAGAACAGAATGCAGTGGTTAGAGCACTATAAGAACATGTGTGAAAGATGTAGTCTTTTACAGATTCTGGCCGACAATTTCTGAGAAAGTATGGTTAATTAAACTCGTACCATCAAACTACCGCAGTAATCACTGTCTAGTATTTAAACCCATATAAACGTAAATATCTTTTCTGGAATTTGAACCCCAGAACCTTCATCCGTAAATATCTTTTCTAGAATTTGAACCCCGGAACCTTCATCTCCGAAAATATCTGTTCTAGAATTTGAACCCCGGAACCTTCATCCGTCAATATCTTTTTTTCTAGAATTTGAACCCCGGAACCTTCATCCGTAAATATCTTTTATAGAATTTGAACCCCGGAACCTTCATCTCCGAAAATATCTGTTCTAGAATTTGAACCCCGGAACCTTCATCCGTAAATATCTTTTATAGAATTTGAACCCCGGAACCTTCATCTCCAAAAATATCTGTTCTAGAATTTGAACCCCGGAACCTTCATTTGTAAATATCTTTTCTAGATCTTGAACCCCGGAACCTTCATCCGTAAATATCTTTTCTAGAATTTGAACCCCGGAACCTTCATCTCCGAAAATATCAGTTCTAGAATTTGAACCCCGGAACCTTCATCCGTCAATATCTTTTTTTCTAGAATTTGAACTCCGGAACCTTCATCCGTAAATATCTTTTATAGAATTTGAACCCCGGAACCTTCATCTCCGAAAATATCTGTTCTAGAATTTGAACCCCGGAACCTTCATTTGTAAATATCTTTTCTAGAACTTGAACCCCAGAACCTTCATCCGTAAATATCTTTTCTAGAATTTGAACCCCGAACCTTCATCTCCGAAAATATCTGTTCTAGAATTTGAACCCCGGAACCTTCATCCGTCAATATCTTTTTTTCTAGAATTTGAACCCCGGAACCTTCATCCGTAAATATCTTTTATAGAATTTGAACCCCGGAACCTTCATCTCCGAAAATATCTGTTCTTGAATTTGAACCCCAGAACCTTCATCCGTAAATATCTTTTATAGAATTTGAACCCCGGAACCTTCATCTCCAAAAATATCTGTTCTAGAATTTGAACCCCGGAACCTTCATTTGTAAATATCTTTTCTAGATCTTGAACCCCGGAACCTTCATCCGTAAATATCTTTTCTAGAATTTGAACCCCGGAACCTTCATCTCCGAAAATATCAGTTCTAGAATTTGAACCCCGGAATCTTCATCCGTCAATATCTTTTTTTCTAGAATTTGAACTCCGGAACCTTCATCCGTAAATATCTTTTATAGAATTTGAACCCCGGAACCTTCATCTCCGAAAATATCTGTTCTAGAATTTGAACCCCGGAACCTTCATTTGTAAATATCTTTTCTAGAACTTGAACCCCGGAACCTTCATCCGTAAATATCTTTTCTAGAATTTGAACCCCGGAACCTTCATCTCCGAAAATATCTGTTCAAGAATTTGAACCCCGGATCCTTCATCCGTAAATATCTTTTCTAGAATTTGAACCCCGGAACCTTCATCCGTAAATATCTTTTCTAGAATTAGAACCCCCGAACCTTCATTTGTAAATATCTTTTCTAGAATTTGAACCCTGGAACCTTCATCTCCGAAAATACCTGTTCTAGAATTTGAACCCCGGATCCTTTATCCGTAAATATCTTTTCTAGAATTTGAACCCCGGAACCTTCATCTGTAAATATCTTTTCTAGAATTTGAACCCCGGAACCTTCATCCGTAAATATCTTTTCTAGAATTTGAACCCCGGAACCTTCATCTCCGAAAATATCTGTTCTAGAATTTGAACCCCGGAACCTTCATCCGTCAATATCTTTTTTTCTAGAATTTGAACTCCGGAACCTTCATCCGTAAATATCTTTTATAGAATTTGAACCCCGGAACCTTCATCTCCGAAAATATCTGTTCTAGAATTTGAACCCCGGAACCTTCATTTGTAAATATCTTTTCTAGAACTTGAACCCCGGAACCTTCATCCGTAAATATCTTTTCTAGAATTTGAACCCCGGAACCTTCATCTCCGAAAATATCTGTTCTTTAATTTGAACCCCGGAACCTTCATCCGTAAATATCTTTTCTAGAATTTGAACCCCGGAACCTTCATCCGTAAATATCTTTTCTAGAATTTGAACCCCGGAACCTTCATCTCCGAAAATATCTGTTCTAGAACTTGAACCCCGGAACCTTCATCTCTGAAAATCAACTGTTAAACAGCTGACTCGTAGTGACGACTTAAGAGATAGACCAGTCCGGTTGGTTACCCAGTAGTTAGTTTTTTATAAGTTATATTATTGTGTAATATGCCCAAAACGGGCAGGTGGAGTGTTATTTTAATTGCACTCTATCTGTTTGGTCCAGGGCTAAAAATAAATAGTTCTGTTTCTTATCACATAGTCAGCCACTTATATGACTGAACTATTTAAGAACAGAAGAGGTAGAGGTGTAAAACACACTAGTCAGAGTTATCTCCTCTGAGAGTAATGAATTTCACTATGCAGACCCTGTGGTGAATGAAGTGAAGGTGTCATTTGCAGGGTGGAAAGTGAGTGCTTTTCGGAGGGCCTGGCATGCTGATAAGCATACTCTTTCAACTCAGTGAGGAAGGCAATGGTAAACCACCTTACTTCTCGTTTTTACTTAGTAAAACCTCTAGAGGTTCAAACCAGCCTTTCGGCTGTTGACCTAAACAACAACAACAACATATTGTGTAAATGAAAATAAATTTAAATAAAACTAGGGTAATTTTTGGACACCCTGTATTATACGTATGTATGGTTAAATTCGTTAGTATACGGATATTCATACATTTGAGCTTGAAACATCACCACACATGAAGTTCACCTAATGAATGCTTCAGGCTTCAACCGACCCAAATTAAATTTTCAACGGATTCATTTCTTTGTGTCTATAACTTCCTAAACACACTCAAACGTACGTCACTTCTGAAAAACAGAGAAAGATATTTGTTTATTTATTTGTATTTGTAATTGTGAGAGAGGAATTTTGGAATAATTTTAAAAAGTTCAAATGTAATGTTTTTTTTGTAATATTATTCATATTTCTCTTAAAATATTTGTGCGTGGGCTTTAGTATTTCTATAAAAAAAAAAATGAAATGTTTCCTTGTGTATTGTTTTTTTACTTTCTTTTTCCCTAAATAAATATTATATTAGGAAGGAAAGTATTATTTTCTAATCGATTTTTCGAAATCCGTTTTCTCCGGAAATACAAGTTTCGGACCCTTAACAAAAATAAAACATGTTTTTACAGAACGTTCAAACAATATCAATTTTTCTCCACGAGAAAGATTGATGGATTCAACATTGAGTATATGTACTCTTTTTTGCTCTCCACATTGACCCCTCTATCCCTTTGCTTCACGAGCGTCTGCTCCTCTTCAAGGCAGCGGTGAACGATGTTCGCCACGTTGGCGACAGCTCCTATCCGGTAGGTAGCAGCGGTGTAGACGCACTCGCCGAGCCAGCGGCCGCTCCTCTCCGAGGGAGCAGCGAAAGTTACCTCTCATTCCTTCCCACCCCATGTCAAAAGCAACTACGCCGACAAATAACCTGCCGCTCCGGCAACCTAACTCAACCGACAAGAGCTGCAGTTAGTGTGACAAGTTATCTCCTCTGAGAGTAATGAATTTCATTACACACCCAGACCCTGTGGTGAATAAAGTGAAGGTATCATTTGCAGGGTTAAAATTAGATGCTTTTAAGAAGGCTTGGTTGCTGATAAGCATAATTTTCCACTCAATAAGGAAGGAAATAGTAAAACACCTCACTCCTCGTTTTAATTAGTAAAGCCTCTAGAGGTTCAAACCAGCTTTCCGGCTGATCACCTAAACGACAACACACGTTTATTTTCATTATTTACTCTGGCAAAAGAAAATCGTGTTATGGTTTCACACCATACACCTACTAGATTTTTTGTACATAACAGGTTATCTTTCCGAGTTGTTAATAGAATTGGTGGGAAAACTTTTACCAGTGCCTTTCTAGCATCTGACATTTCGGGTTGATCTGAAGGTATATTTCTTTTTTTGTTTTTTTTTTTTTTTTGGTAACAGTGTAGTTTTTCTTTTGCAATCAGTTAATAAATACAATATTTTTAAGCAAATATAAGAAAATCTGAGTAATGTCCTTAGAATTAAAATATAAACTACACTCAGTAGTGTGTTTCAAAAAGACTAAACTGTGGAGAAAAATATATAAATATATACATACAAAATCAAACTTGATGAACTGTGAATCAACATCTTGAAACACAAAGTTGTTGAAGTTGGAGATGACGATGACGATGATAGAGATGAAAACGACGCCGAATATGAGATGACGATGATTAGGAGTTGAAGTGGAAAAGATAAAAAAAATTAAATGATTAACAAAATCGTAGAGATAAGTCTAATGGTTTAAATGTTTCAGTCTGTGAGTATCTTCGCTGTTGTCGAGAAGGTTAATTGCTAATGGATTCTGATGGTCTTCTAGTTTTTGTAAATATTTTTCGCTGTTATTTAATTTTTTTCTTTTATGAAGGACAGGTTTAGGTCATTGTGTAGTATTTCATTGGTTACGTACCATGGGGCTACAGTGATTAGTCTCAGGCATTTCTAAGAAAAATAAATCTCAAATACATTTCTAAAAAAAAATTAATTAATCGTACAATAAAACAGACAATACTTTCATCAATAAAATCTAATCATGAAAAAAAAACAAATCAAAATATAAACGATAAAGTTGAATAATCTGAATATAAAATAGACATAAATTAAAAAATCAAATGAAAGAAAAAACCAGAACAAAAACCGAAATGATAATAGTATCATTTAAAAAATTATATAAGAAATTTATTAGAATTATATAAAGATTACTAACGTAGTAGTTGTTCTACTACACCTGTCTTAAACCCTTAAGGAATAATCTAACAATCTATGGATGATTATTTTTTAAACAAGAAAAACAACAATGAATACGGGATTACGAGGAAGCAGACCAAGAGTTGTAGCTGTACTCATATAGGGTGCACAAAAACTCAATTTTGAATTTTGTTGTTTAGGTCAACAGCCGAAAGGCTGGTTTGAATTTCTAGAGGCTTTACTAAGTACAACGTGGAGTGAAGTGGTTTACAATTGTCTTCCTCTCTGAGTAGGAATGTATGCTTATCAGCTTCCAGGCTCTTAAAAAGCCACCCTGGCACGATGGCTTAAACTCAAAATTTAAATTTTTGGGTTTTTATGTTTTTCAATAGTTTAGGCCTAGATCTACCAGAAAATGCCCAAAACGGGCAGGTAGAGTGTTATTTTAATTGCACTCTATCTGTTTGGCCCAGGACTAAAAAAAAATAGTTCTGTTTCTTATCACATAGTCTTGCCCATAACAGACAGGTAGAGTGCAAATTATTTACACTCAATCTGTTAGTTGTAGGGCTAAAATAAATAGTTCTGTTTCTTATCACATGGTCAGCCAATTAAATGACTGAATCATTTAAGAAAAGAAGAGGTAGAGGTGTAAAAGACACTAATCAGAGTTATCTCCTCTGAAAGTAATGAATTTCATTGTACAGCCAGACCTTGTGGTGAATGAAGTGAAGTTGTCATTTACAGAGTGGAAAATATGTGCTTTTCAGAGGGCCCGGCATGCTGATAAGCGTACTTTTCCACTCAGTGAGGAAGGCAATGGTAAACCATCTCACTCCTTGTTTTACTTGGTAAAACCTCTAGAGGTTCAAACCAGCCTTTCGGCTGTTGACCTAAACAACATCACATAGTCAGCCACTTATATGGCTGAACTATTTAAGGACAGAAGAGGTAGAGGTGTAAAAGACACTAGTCAGAGTTATCTCCTCTTAGAGTAATGAATTTCACTATGCAGCCAGACCCTGTGGTGAATGAAATGAAGGCGTCATTTGCAGTGTGGAAAGTGAGTACTTTTCGGAGGGCCTGCTGATAAGCATACTCTTTCAACTCAGTGAGGAAGGCTAAGGTAAACCACCTTACTTCTTGTTTTTACTTAGTAAAACCTCTAGAGGTTCAAACCAGCCTTTCGGCTGTTGACCTAAACAACAACTACCAGAAAAACATTAATTTACGTCAAACAAAATATTTTTTTTACGAAAAAATTAAGTTTTTATCAAGTTTACACAGAAAAATTATTATGTTACCCAGAACGAATATTTTTTACAATTTTGTACTGCTCGTTTTAATGCTAAGACATTTTTAGTTTTTAAAATGTCTGCATTGTATTCTCAGCTGTTTATTCAGCTTTCTAAACAACTTTTGATGATAAATTTACTTGTTTGTGAATATTTTCTTTTTGATTTGTAATTTCTTGTTTCGTGCGTTTTCCCGTAAATTTAGATTTTTAATACTAGGTACACTTTTCTCATAAACCAATAAACCTACCAGGCTATTATTTTTACCAGTTAATTATATTGTATATCCACATATACCGACATTTTTATAACTTTTTCTGGTGCTCCAAAATTAATAATACGCAAAAAACGTAGTAATCAAATTTGTAAAAATTTTATGTTATTCGTAATTTTTAAAAAACCGTCTACAATTTTACCAAGTAATTTTATTCACAGTCTACATTAGCAGAAATCACGGACAAGTCAGAAGTAAAACAAAAAAAAAATCGGGTGTGAGATGCTCACGCGACGTTCTCTTGCCGATGTAAATAATGAACAATATAACCTAATATTAGGTGGTTTTTGGTTTAACGTCCGACTGTTCTGCAATTACTGCTACTGCAGACGGTGAATGATGAAATGATTTTTTGTAACGTATGAAAAAATGCCGTGCCTGAATGGGATTCGAACCCAAGACCGCATGATGAGAGGCGAGCACGTTACCAACTTCGCCAATGCGGCCGGCAAACCGGCCGCATTGGAAAACCTAATATTAGTAATAAATCATTAGAAATAAAAAAAAATAACCTCAACCTTATTTTAATAAACCTAACCTTATTTTAATCATGAGTGGAAGACGCAAAATGAAAATCAACCTCAGTTTGGCTTGAAAATACGGAAATCACTCTTTCGCGCTAAACTAGGATCTGCAGATAAAATGCTTCCAAATAAAAGTTGTAGATCTTTTAATTTCCTATAAATTTGATTGGTACACTTTTGTCGTAAAATGTATAGTACGGCTGAAATCGTAAAAAATCGACTTTGTTACAGGTTTTCGAGAGAAAAAATAGAAAATCGCTAATTACCGCTAAACTACGTGTTATACAAAAAAAATGTTTGAAATAAAAGTTGTAAGTTTTAAATTTTCTACAACATATTATATAGGGTACCTTTTTGCGCTAAAATTCATATTAAAGCCGCTATCTTAAAAAAACAAGAATTTCAGCAGACATGACGCCTACCCATCTTGTAAAGCATAAAAAATTTAGTAAACGTGGCGATTTTTTAAAAAAATCTTTGGACCAGCTTTTAAAAAAATCGCTAAAAAAATACAAATTACATGAATAAAGTTCTACTTCCGGTTGACCGATTTTGATGAAAATGTCGTGTCGGGTCAGGTAGTGATGTCTAACTCAAGTTTCAAGTTCGTACGATGGTCCTTCTTCGGATATTCTGTTTACACACACACACACACACAGACCAATCGCTAAAAAAACATGTTTTCTTGGGTTCAGGGGGTCTGAAAACGTGTAGATCCGGTGAAAACTCGATTTCGAAAAATCGACATGAAAACAATACTTTCTTTGCTATAATTAATAGCCTATAAGCAAGAGAAAGTAAAAAAAAAACATTCTATGAAACGGTGAACCAACTCTTAAATTTTTACACACCTAGTTCAAAAAGAAACGACCGACACACAATGATACGTTTAATATCGTAGGTCAAAAAACTTTCAGTAAATTTCCTGTGTTCTATCAAAAGTATTTTCTTTACTAGATAAAAATGCCTAAGGACTTAAAAAAGTTAGAAAAATTAATAGTAGCCAATTATGTAAATAATAGAATACAAAATTAATAAATTATACAGCAACATGTTTTTCTATTGTATTATTCGAATAGGAAACAAAATAACGATTAATCTACAACATCTTGCTAAACGTTACATTATTAGAACAACCAACCCTTTCAATTAGTTTGAAATAAAATTCCTCGCTAAAGGCAATCAATTAGTTGGGGTAGGATAGGCTCATAGTTCTAAACATTTATTTTATGTGTAGATTCCTAGAAGTCCTATTAATGTTCTACTATTAATTATATTATGTATTAACGTAATGTTACTAAATAATTTCGATTATATTTATAAATTTTTAACCTTAAGTGAAATAACCACTCGATTTTTTCTTACCAATGAAAATACGAGGTGTGGCTATTTAATAACGAGACTGGTGTTGTAAAAAGTTATATATTTATTTTATACATAATCACTTATTGTCACCTTCAATATACACTGCTCTATCCCTACAACGCTCCATGCGAATTTTCCCTTGTTGGAAACATTGCTGGAAGTCATCTTCTGTCAGCTCCTTCAGGACACGTGCCGCTTTCTCTTTTCCAGCTTCCACAGACTAAAATCTTGTCAGTTTTAATGCAGGTTTCACCTTAGGGAACAGGTAGAAGTCACATGGTGCAAGATCTGGTGAATAAGGTGGATGTTCTAACACTGAGAAGCTGTACTTCGCTAGGAACTTCTTGACAGATAACGCGGAATGACCTGGCGCATTGTCTTGGTGGAGAACCCATGATTTGTCCTTCCACATTTCGGGGCGTTTATTCCTTATCCTTTGACGTAGTTTAAAGTACCTCAAGGTAGTAATATTGATTAATTGTTTGACTTTTTGGAACCCAGTGAAGGTACACGTTCCCATGGATACAAAAAAACAAACAATCATCATTGCTTTTTTGATTTGCTCATTCGAGCTTTTTTGGCTCTCGGTGAAGTTCGGCTATTCCAGTGCATGGATTGGCACTTCGTTTCCGGATCATAGGTAAAAACCACGTTTCATCACATGTTATTATCTTCTACTTGTTCCCTAAGGTGAAATCAGCATTAAAAGGTACAAAATTTGAGTCTGTGGAAGCTGTAAAAGAGAAAGCGGCACGGACAGAAGATGACTTCCAACACTTTCTAACAATGGAAAATTCGCATGAAGAGTTGTAGGGATAGAGAAGGAGTGTATATTGAAGGTGTCAATAAGTGATTATGTTTAAAATTAAAATAAATTTTTTTACAATGTCAGTCTCGTTATTTAATAGCCACACCTCGTATTTACATTGGTAAGAAAAAATCGAGTGGTTATTTCATACAAGGTTAAAAATTTATAAACATTAGTTTATAATTTATTTACATTTATAAATATTAGTCTTGACTAGTAGGTTGTACTTAGCTGATTTTGTTAGCATGTCTTGTTTAGTGATTCCAAGTTCCTCCACATCCCGCTGTACATCCTTCAGCCACCTAGGTCTCGACAACTTATTCCAAAAAAATGGTTGATCAGCCGGTTTACAAGTCTGGACTTTTCGCCTCAGAGTATGTGCCCTAGGAATGATATTCTTTTCTTTCTAAAGTTATTTGTTAGTGGGGGGATTAGTTTGTAGATTTCTTTGTTTGGGATTAACCGCCCCTGTCCTTCCGCCATGTGCCTTTTGTTCATGCACTTCCTAAGTTTTTTCTTTCTATTTTCTCATTTCTGTCGATGTTTCCTAAGCGATACGGCCCGAATAACGTTTCGCTGAAATAGTGGATTCCTGACTCTTTCTTCATTATAATTAGTTTATTATTTATTCTGATTATCTATTTTATTGTATAGTCACTTGAGTCACGAGTTTCCTATTGTTTGCAACGAGGGGTAAAGGGGGAAAAGTATCCGTGCGCATGCGCGACTGCATTAATTTCAGTACGACAAACATAACAACTTATACTATATCCAGAGCGTATACAATATATCGCGGAAGTTTTTGTAGGTTAACTGTACGTATATAAAACTGTTTGTTACCGTAAACAGAAATGTCAGTTTCTTGAAAACGTGGTCGAACTATTCACAGTGCTGAACGAAATCTAATATGCAATGTATTAAAATGTTGTGAAGTTGAACCTAAACAAAAATGCCTATCCGTGCCTCTTAACAAAAGCAGTAAGCGAGCGGCTAACTACAGTGATGTTTCTCTTTTTACAATTCGAAAAATAAAGAAGGAAATTAAGGACGTGAAGAAACTATTCTTTAACAGTTTTGTTGACACCTGGTAAAAAAAAGAAAATGGTTAGGTAGGTACTAGAGAGACTGATAATGTAAACGCCGGTGAAATCAATAGTAAAGAAGGCGATTCATTCGTAATTACAGTAAACCAAACATTTCTAGTCATGTAATTAAGCTATAGGCAATACAGGTTACATTTATTTCTTATAAGGTTTATGAAGAAAACATTTTCTCGGAATAAACCACAGCTTACAAAATGTATGTAACTGCACGGTAGTAAAATGTACGAGTAGTGTCTCACTGTTGAAGTCGGCAGCAATGGAAATATTTCACTTCCCTTCCTCACAGCCCATACATTCGCAAAAGGTAATACTTCTTCAGTATTGATAAATACTTCAGAAGTATAGATACTTCTTCAGTATCTATAGTAATTTGTAATTTATTAGTATTTAAGTAAGACTATTTATTGTAATTTATAATGTAATATAGTGAGGAAGGCAATGGTAAACCACCTCACTCCTCGTTTTACTTTGTAAAACCTCTAGAAGTTCAAACCAGCCTTTCGGCTTTTGAACTAAACAACAACGGTGAAACAAATACTCGTTTGTAATTCTAACTATAGTTTGTTAATTATTTATTACACCCAGATCCTGAAACGGACCTTAGTAATAAGTGTCACAATATTAACACCATTATATATTTACAAAAATCATTCAATTCATAAGAATTAAATTATGTATCATAATTAAATTTCTAAGATTTACAAAAATATATTTATATGATATAAGAAACGATAAAAAAGTTCATCAGTTTGTTTTCTGTTCAAAATTCAACATGAACAACTCGTATGTAGGTTCGTTAGACAATTCATGAACGGACTTCCGATTTTCCAATACAAAGTATTGAACCCTACGGGGGTTTCTCACGCAGTTTAACAAAAATACTTTCTTGATACAGCTTATCCAGAGGGTAGTTCATACAAATCCTACGGGAATATTCTTAGAAACAACGTTTCTTATGTTGCATTCCAAATAGATGTTTTCCTTTCCTTTCACAGAATAATACAACAGAATTCATTTCAAAAAATCTAGTGTGAAACACTCACTTTCTCTTGCCAAAAGAAATAATGAACAATATAGCCTAACATTAGAAATAAGCAAAAAAACTAACCTCAATAAACATAACGTTATTTTAATCATGAGTGAAAAACGCAAAATGAAAATCAAACTCAGTTTTGCTTAAAAATACGGAAATCATTCTTTCACAATAAACAATAGAGAAAAAAATAAAAATAATAGAGAATAGAGAAAAATTATTTAATTAAAAGTTGTAGATCGTTTGATTTCCTATAAATTTGATTATATACACTTTTGTCGTAAAGTGCATCCTAAGGCCTAAATCTTTTAAAAAAATCGATTTTTCACACGTTTTCGTGAGAAAAAAAACAGAAAATCGCTAATTACCGCTAAACTAAGCGTTATACAAAAAAATGTTTGAAATAAAAGTTGTAGAATATTGAATTATCTACAAGTATTATTATATAAATTTTTGCGCTTAAATGCATATTAAAGCCACAATCTTAAAATAACAACTGTTTTTCGTAAAAACAGCCTCACCAAGAATGTCAGCAAACATGGCATCTATCCTATCTTGTAGAGCGTAAAAGATTTAGTAAACCAGGCGATTTTAAAAAAAATCGTAGGACCAGTTTTTGAGAAAATCGAAAAAAGTAAAAAATAACACGAATAAACTACTACTTCCGGTTGACCGATTTTGATGAAAATGTTCGTGTCGGGTCCGGTAGTGGTATGTAACTTAAGTTTCAAGTTCGTACGATGTTTCATTCTTGAGGTATTCTGTTCACACACACACACACGCAGACCAATCACTAAAAATATGTTTTTTGGGTTCAGGGGGTCTAAAAACGTGCAGATCCGGTGAAGAGTGGATTTGTTAAAATCGACATGAAAACAATACTTTCCTTCCTATACTCATATAGGCAAGAGAAAGTAAAAATGTGGTGTGAAACACTCACTTTCTCTTGCCAATGGAAATAATGAACAATATAACCTAGTATTAGAATTAAAACATTAGAAATAAACAAAAAACAAATCTCAAGAAACATAATCTCATTTTATAATGTTTGGCTATTAAAATCACTCTTTCACACTATACTAGGATCTGTAGAGAAAAATAATTCAAATAAAAGTTGTAGATCTTTTAATTTCTTACAAATTTTATTACGTCTACTTTTGACGTTAAATGCATAGCCTACTTTCCTACTAATGATCAAATATTTAAATTAAATAATTTTTTTAAAGATTTTCATGAAAAAAAAAACAGAAAATCACTGATTACCAAAATTTAGCTAAACTAAGCGTTGTACAAAGAAATGTTATTTTATTGTTTTTAATTCCAGGTAGGTACCTGGATTACTCATATTTTGTGCAATCATTTCTTCCCTTCTATGTAAGTTTTATTATTAATTTTATTTTATCTTTTTGTTTCAGGTAAGTGAAATCATCTCCCAGTTCTCTTTTAATATTCAAGAAACAGAAATAGTTTTGTAAGTAATATTCACTATACTTCTAACTATTTTTCTAATGTCCTATATTTGTTTTATTGTGACGAAGACAAGATTATCAATGTCTTCAAAATATTATAGGAAATTTTTGTATTTCCTTCATGTTATTATTATTATTATTTTTATGTTTTCAAAGACATGTGTACATCGGTTTTCTTATGTGGGAGTTTTATCTGAAATTCTGTTATATGAACTAATGTTTAATGTGGTTAATACACAGGAAACGGAAGTTCGTAGGCCGGCTGACAGAAATAATAACTTGATTAAATTTATTATTGAAATGTTGTTAAATTAATTATTTTTACATTTTGAATTATTTAATAAACAAATGTTTTGTAAGTTAACAATTTCATTTTAATATTTTTTTTTTTTTATTGAGTAATGATGATGCCTATATAAGCCTTGGGCTTGAGCGTAGTAATGATATGTGGTGATTTACAGATAAAAAAAATTGCCAGACCTGACCGGGAATCGAACCCGGGACCCCAGCATAGTAGCCAGTTGCGCTGACCACTACACCACGGGCCGTAGTTGTTTGAAATTCCATAGTAATGAATTTATTTAAAGGTAGATTAAATAAAATTAAATTCATTCTGTATTTGAATAGCGAATAATCGTGCCCAAAACGGGCAGGTGGAGTGTTATTTTAATTGCACTCTATCTGTTTGGTCCAGGGCTAAAAAAAATAGTCCTGTTTCTTATCACATAGTCAGCCACTAATATATGACTAAACTATTTAAGAACAGAAGAGATAGAGGTGTAAAAGACACTAATCAGAGTTATCTCCTCTGAGAGTAATGAATTTCACTATGCAGCCAGACCCTGTGGGGAATGAAGTGAAGGTGTCATTTGCAGGGTGGAAAGTGAGAGCTTTTCGGAGGGCCTGGCTATATGCTGATAAGCATACTCTTTCAACTTAGTGAGGAAGGCAATTGTAAACCACCTTACTCCTCGTTTTTACTTAGTAAAACCTCTAGAGGTTCAAACCAGCCTTTTGGCTGTTGACCTAAACAACAACAGCGAATAATCAAATTAAATATTCATATATTTATAGATTTAGGTAAAAAAAACATTGTGCATTTGCTTATGACTACACGATAGAAGTGAAAACTTATGATTTCCTAATTTTAATAGCTATACAGGGTGATTCACAAGGTTCTACGGTGCTTTCTGAGATTACTCTTCAGGGTAAAATAAAGAAAAAACGTTTTTTTAAACAAATGTCATAAAACGCTTTGGTAGAGAGTTACGGCTAGCGAAATATTTCGCCCGGAACTCAGTAGCCTACCCTCGGTGAAATTACTTGCTGAAATTCTGAGAAGGTAAATTAAGGGGCGAATCCAGTTGGTTTTTATGGTTTTTAATCTGAAAAATCGAGAAAAACAGGTCATACAACATAATATCTGATCGTTTTTAAAGATATTCAACGTAAAATACCGTGCGTTCGGAAAGTCGCTGTGCACTGGAATTGTGACTATGGATTTATGAAAATATGTATAAAGAAATGACTAAGCATTTTGGAAAAAAATTTATTCAATACCTTAATTACATTGTTAAACCGTGATTACATTGTTTATAGAAGGTGTTCGAAATGACCTCCATTGGCATCAATACAGCATTGCACTCGTTTCATTTTGTTTGCAAACACCTTTCGCAACTGAAGAACAGTGATTCCTTGAATGTATGCCGTTATTGCGGCTTTAAGTTCGTCAATCGTGTGTGGTCTGTTCCGATACACAGTTTGTTTCGCCGCACCCCATAAAAAGAAATCGGGGGGAGTCAGATCAGGAGATCTTGCAGGCCACAAATTCTTTGAAATTATTCGTTCACCAAACACGTTGCATAACGTTTTATACAGTTGCGAAAGGTGTTTGCAAACAAAATGAAACGAGTGCAATGCTGTATTGATGCCAATGGAGGTCATTTCGAACACCTTCTATAAACAATGTAATCACGGTTTAACAATGTAATTAAGGTATTGAATAAATTTTTTTCCAAAATGCTTAGTCATTTCTTTATACATATTTTCATAAATCCATAGTCACAATTCCAGTGCACAGCGACTTTCCGAACGCACGGTAGAAAAAGCTGTGCCTAAAAACATTTTTTTTTTAGGTTTGAACTACAATAACTTTGTTCAATGATTAACAAATACATAAAAGTTAAAACAAAACGTTGTAATAGTATTTTTTATAGCAGTTACATTTATACGAGGTGTGGCTGTTAAATAACGAGACTGAAGTTTTAAAAAATTATAATGTTGTTTTATACTTAATCACTTATTGTCACCTTCAATATACACTCCTCCTCTATCCCTACAACTCTTCATGAGAATTTTCCATTGTTGGAAACAGTGCTGGAAGTCATCTTCTGTCAGCTCCTTCAGGACATGTGCCGCTTTTTCTTTTACACCTTCCACAGACTCAAATCTTGTCCCTTTTAAAACAGATTTCACCTTAGGGAACAGGTAGAAGTCACATGGTGCAAGATCTGGTGAATAAGGTGGATGTTCAAACACTGAGATGCTGTACTTGGCTAGGAACCTCTTGACAGATAACGCGGAATGAGCTGGCGCGTTGTCTTGAAGGAGAACCCAGGATTTGTCCTTCCACATTTTGGGGGCGATTTTTCCTTACTCTTTGACGTAGTTTAGAAAGCAACTCAAGGTAGTAATATTTATTAATTGTTTGACCTTCAGGAACCCAGTGAAGGTACACAATCCCATGGATATCAAAAAAATAGTCATAATTGCTTTAAATTTTGACTTGCTCATTCGAGCTTTTTTGGCTCTCGGTGAAGTTTGGCTCTTCCAGTACATGGATTGGCGCTTCGTTTCCGGATCGTATGTAAAAAACCACGTTTTATCACATGTTATTGTCGTTCCAAAAATTTGGGTCATTTTTAATCGCGTACAAAGTGTCAGTACAGCTTCATTTCAAATATTTTTAAGCGGCACGTGTCCTGAAGAGGTGACAGAAGATGACTTTCAGCACTGTTTCCAGCAATGGAAAATTCGAATGGAGCGTTGTATGGATGGAGAAGGAGTGTGTATTGAAGGTGACAATAAGTGATTATGTATAAAATTAAAATAAAATTTTTTACAACGTCAGTCTCGTTGTTTAATAGCCACACCTTGTATACTGATTATTTGTTTGTTACATAAGTTTTTTACTTTCTCTTGCCTATATGAATATATAGGAAGGAAAGTATTGTTTTCATGTCGATTTTTTTTACTTTCTCTTGCCTATATGAATATATAGGAAGGAAAGTATTGTTTTCATGTCGATTTTTTTTACTTTCTCTTGCCTATATGAATATATAGGAAGGAAAGTATTGTTTTCATGTCGATTTTTTTTACTTTCTCTTGCCTATATGAATATATAGGAAGGAAAGTATTGTTTTCATGTCGATTTTTTTTACTTTCTCTTGCCTATATGAATATATAGGAAGGAAAGTATTGTTTTCATGTCGATTTTTTTTACTTTCTCTTGCCTATATGAATATATAGGAAGGAAAGTATTGTTTTCATGTCGATTTTTTTTACTTTCTCTTGCCTATATGAATATATAGGAAGGAAAGTATTGTTTTCATGTCGATTTTTTTTACTTTCTCTTGCCTATATGAATATATAGGAAGGAAAGTATTGTTTTCATGTCGATTTTTTTTACTTTCTCTTGCCTATATGAATATATAGGAAGGAAAGTATTGTTTTCATGTCGATTTTTTTTACTTTCTCTTGCCTATATGAATATATAGGAAGGAAAGTATTGTTTTCATGTCGATTTTTTTTACTTTCTCTTGCCTATATGAATATATAGGAAGGAAAGTATTGTTTTCATGTCGATTTTTTTTACTTTCTCTTGCCTATATGAATATATAGGAAGGAAAGTATTGTTTTCATGTCGATTTTTTTTACTTTCTCTTGCCTATATGAATATATAGGAAGGAAAGTATTGTTTTCATGTCGATTTTTTTTACTTTCTCTTGCCTATATGAATATATAGGAAGGAAAGTATTGTTTTCATGTCGATTTTTTTTACTTTCTCTTGCCTATATGAATATATAGGAAGGAAAGTATTGTTTTCATGTCGATTTTTCCAAATCGAGTTTTCACCGGATCTATACGTTTTCAGACCCCCTGAACCCAAAAAACATGTTTTTAGCGATTGGTCTGTGTGTGTGTCTGTGTGTGTGTGTGTGTGTGAACAGAATATCTCAAGAACGGAACATCGTACGAACTTGAAACTTGAAACTTACGTTACATACCACTACCGGACGCGACACAAACATTTTCATCAAAATCGGTCAACCGGAAGTAGTAGTTTATTCGTATAATTTTTCACTTTTTTGCGATTTTCTCAAAAACTAGCCCTACGATTTTTTTTAAAATCGCCTGGTTTACTACATTTTTTATGCTCTACAATATAGGGTAGGCGCCATGTTTGCTGAAATTCTGCGTGAGGCTGTTTTTACGTAAAAACATTTTCTTTTTAAGATTGCGGCTTTAATATGCATTTTAGCGCAAAACGTTATATAATAAAAGTTGTAGAGAATGTAAAATTCTACAACTTTTATTTCAAACATTTCTTTGTATAACGCTTAGTTTAGCGGTAATTTGCGATTTTCTGTTTTTTTTCTCACGAAAACGTGAGAAAAATCGATTTTTTAAACATTTCGGTCTTAGTATGCATTTTACGACAAAAGTGTATATAATTAAATTTATAGTAAATTAAAAGATCTACAACTTTTATTTAGAGCATTTTTCTCTACAGAGCCTAGTTTAGCGTGAAAGCGTGATTTTCCGTATTTTTAAGCCAAACTGAGTTAGATTGTCATTTTGCGTCATTCACTCATGATTAAAATAAGGTTATGTTTTTGAGGTTCGTTTTTGTTTATTTCTAATATTTTATTAATAAAGTTAGGTTTATTATTAATTATTTGCATTGGCAAGAGAAAGTTGTGTGAGTGTTTCACACCAGATTTTTCTTTTTGACGGGGTTTTGCGTACGAGTACATTTTCCGGAGCTCATCTCATAAGACTCAACACCTTACTTAGTTGTACTTTTAATTCAAAATTTTGTTGATTGTTAAAGAATCTTTTATACAACATGGATGGCTATTCTTAATTGAATGGAAAAAATTACTGTTAAATAAGCTACTTTCTAATTATAGTATAATCATTCAAGATGACTTATTTATTTTATGTAAATTACAATCATGAAATATAATGCGTTTATATTCCTAACAAACACTTATCGTCACGATTTGCAATAAATTTTTTTTTAACTTTATTGCTGAAAGGAAATTGAGTCATCGGGTTATTTAAACCAATAACGTGATTTGAGTATTTTTGGAATGTTAACTCATGTTTTTTTTAATTTTTTTTTTTTGTATTTGTTTATTGTTTTATTTATAAATTATTTTATTATAACCGCATTGAAAAATGTCTTGGCAGTCGTTTTTTTTTCTTAATCTTTTTTTGTTATTCGTGCGTAAAATATTATTGAAAAGAAATAGAGAAGTTTGTACGGTCTTTGAATTCTTAATTAAATGAATAATAGAGATAATGTTGAAGAAGGTGTCATGATATTATTGCAACTTGTTATATTGGAATTGCTGTTGATTATTATTGGTTAGTTCATTTTTATTCATTTTGCGTTCACTATATTCCTTTGTTCAGATTATTGTAGGTACTGTTCTTTGTTCAAATTACTATTCGTGTAAATATTTCTATTGTATTGTTAAACAAATATTAAAATTTTATAATTGCAATTTAAGTAATTGTATTTTTCAGATAAAATTACAATCAGTTATTAGAAAATGTTATAAAAAATTATAAAATAACTGATTTTTACTTTCTCTTGCCTATATGAATATATAGGAGGCAAAGTATTGTTTTCATGTCAATTTTTCGAAATGGAGTTTTCACCGGATCTACACGTTTTCAGACCCCCTGAACCCAAAACATGTTTTTAGCGATTGATCTGTATGTGCGTGTGTGTGTGTGAACAGAATATCTCAAGAACGGAACATCGTCGAACTTGAAACTTGAAACGTAAGTTAGACACCACTACCGGACCTGACACGAACATTTTCATCAAAATCGGTTAACCGGAAGTAGTAGCTTATTCGTGTCATTTTTCACTTTTTTGCGATTTTCTCAAAAACTGGTCTTACGATTTTTTTTAAATCGCCTCGTTTACTAAATTTTTTATGCTCTACAAGATAGGGTAGACGCCATGTTTGCTGAAATTCTTAGTGAGGTTGTTTTCACGTAAAAAAATTGTTTATTTAGGATTACGGCTTGAATATGTATTTTAGCGCTAAAATTTATAAAATAAAAGATGTAGAGAATTTGAAATCCTACAACTTTTATTTCGAAATTCTTTTTGTATAACGCTTAGTTTAGCTGTAATAAGCGATTTTCTGTTTTTTTCCTCACGAAAACGCGTGAAAAATCGATTTTTATAAGATTTCTGGCTTAGTGTGCATTTTACGACAAACGTATATTAATCAAATTTATAGAAAATTGAAAGATCTACAACTTTTATTTAGAGCGTTTTTCTCTACAGAGTTTAGTTTAGCGTGAAAGAGTAATTTTCCGTATTTTTAAGCTAAACTGAGGTCGATTTTTATTTGCGTCTTTCACTCATGATTAAAATAAGGTTATGTTTTTTGAGGTTACGTTTTGTTTATTTCTAATGTTTTATTACTAATGTTACGTTATATTGGTCATTTTTGCATTGGCAAGAGAAAGTTGTGTGAGTATTTCACACCAGATTTTTGTTTGTTTAGGTAATCAGCTGAAAGGCTCGTTTGAATCTCTAGAAGATTTACTAAATAAAAAAAGGATTGAGGTGGTTTACCAACACCTTCCTCACTGAGTAGAAAAGTATGCCTATCAGCATGTCAGGCCCACTGAAAAGCATTTACTTTTCACCCTGCAAATGACACCTTCACTTCATTAACTACAGTCTAGCTGTACTAAAATGAAATTCATTACTTTTAGAGAAAATAACTGTGACTAGTATATTTTACACCTCTACCTCTTATGTTCTTAAATGTTTCAGTCATGTAATTTTAGCTGACCATGTGATAAGAAAGTTTTTTCGAAAGTGAGTACACAAGCTGTCCTCCGAGTACATAATAACATCATAGAGCAAGTGTCGTCCTTCAGATATTTGGGAGCGTTCCTAAGTAGCGATTGCATTACAAAGAGGGAAGTATTGTCAAGAATTGAACACGCTAGGAAGGTATTTATCAGTATGAGGAACTTATTCAGCAAGAAGGATCTAGATTTAAGTATTAGAATTCGAATGCTACGCTGCTACGTGTTTCCCATCGTTCTCTATGGTTGCGAGAGCTGGACCCTCAATCCCTCATTGGAAAGACGTATAGAGGCATTCGAAATGTACCTCTACAGGAGAATGCTACGCATTTCCTGGATGCATAGAGTGACAAATTGTGAAGTCCTCAACAGAATTGCGAAGAACAAGGAGCTGCTATTAACTGTTAAGGAGCGTAAATTGGCGTACATCGGACACCTGATGAGAGGCGGTAGGTATGAGATGCTTCGGCTGATCATTGAGGGGAAGATTCAGGGGAGCAGATCAGTGGGGAGGAGACAGAATTCTTGGCTCAGGGACTTACGTCGATGGCTCGGCAGAACGTCATCCGAGATCTTCAGAGCCGTCACATCTCGAGTGATTACAGCCAATTGGATCGCCGACCTTCGAAGGGAGATGGCGCAATAAGAAGAAGAAGATGTGATAAGAAACATAAATATTTTGTGTACCCCTGGAAATAACAGGTTGAGTGCAAATAATTTAGCATTCCACCTGCCTCTTATCGGCACAGTCAATAGTATTATAGAAAAATAAAACTCTGATGTGAAACAATAGCACGACTTTTTCTTGCTAATATAAATAACGCTCATATATTATACACCTATATCCTATGTTGAACCATTAGTAAACAATGTAAAATTAAAAATATAACCATATTTGAATCATGGGTGAATGAGGCAAAATTAAAACCAACCTCTATTTAACTTAAAAATATGGTAAATAATTACCTCTAAACTCGGCTCTAGACACATTCACTTCATTCACCACAGGGTATGGCTGTATAATGAAATTCATTACTCTCAGAGGAGATAACTGTGACTAGTGTCTTTTATTTTACACCTCTACCTGTTCTGTTCTTAAATGGTTCAGCCAATAGACGGTTTGGCTGACCATGTGATAAGAAACAGAAATATTTTTTTTAGCCCTGGAACTAACAGATCGAGTGCAAATTTTAATACTCCACCTGCCTGTTTAGGCATAATAACTGATTTACATTATTGAATATTTTCAACTCAAGCCATCTCTCTCTAAGTGAATTACCTAGGTACCTAACATCTACCGTCTGAGTTATAATGATGTCGTTTATATTCACTGTTGAACAAGTTTATTTTTTAAAAGTAAAAATAATGCGTGTAATTTTTTTGTTAATTTTAACCCATGCCCATAACTCCCTGGTGGAGTGTTAAATTATTTGCACCCGATTTGTTAGTTCCAGGGCTACAAAAAATAGTTCTGTATCTCATCACATGGTCTGCCAATTATACGACTGAATCATTTAAGTACAGAAGAGGTAAGGGTGTAAAATACACTAATCACAGTTATCTCCTCTGAGAGTAATGAATTTCATTATACATCCAGATCCTGTGGTGAATGAAGTGAAAGTGCAATTTGCAGAGTGAAAAGTTGATGCTTTTCAGAGGACCTGGCATGTTGATAGGCATATTTTTCAACTCAGTTAGGAAGGCAATTAGTAAACCACCTCACTATTCGTTTTACTTAGTGAAACCTCTAGAGGTTTAAACCAGCTTTTCAGGTGATAACCTAAACAAACAACAATTAATTTTTTTTTATTCCTAATTTGTGTACGTTGCAATCTGTTCAATTTAGAGCAATAAGCAACCTCATGGCCCAATGAGATGAGGATGATGTGTATGTATGACGTGTAAATGAGATGTAGTCTTGTACAGACCCAGACCGACCATTCCTGAGAGATTATGGTTAATTAAACCCCAACCATCAAAGTACACCGGTAACCACTGTCTAGTATTCAAATCCGTATAAAAATAACTACCTTTACTAGAATTTGAACCAGGAACCTTCGTCTCCGAAAATCAGCTGGTAAACAGCTGATTTTGGCGACGACTTTACCTCTAGACCAACCCGGTGGGTTATTTCTTTTTAAATTTAAATTTAAAATATTTTCTCACGTATACATTATTTTTCTGTAATTTAGAGTAAAAAGTAAAGAATGTCATTGATAAATTAATTAAAAACCAATTTAAATTCTGATTGGTTGATAGATACATGATTTCATTGTTAGTAGGTAACGTATATTATTATTTTAAGGATATTATAAGCAAGTATTTTGCATATACGCCAGATAATTTGTAGGTCCTAACCTGATCCAAACTTATATGCCTTGTACTATATCCTAACACAGCAAATTAATAACTTACAACAGATGGTGTGTGTATGTACAGGTAGATATAACGAGGGCGAAGGCGGTGGCTCGGTGGCTAGATGGGGTTTCATCCTTTCTAACCTTTCCTTACCGGTTTCATCAATACCTAAGCTAATGAGAAGCTTCTAAACTGCCTCATTCCACCCACTATATTACTCTATACAAAATCCAATAATAGTAATAATAATAATACCCTGATCCCCGGTTATAACGCGCGTAGAGAATCATTCACTGACCCGTGTTATATCACATACCCTGTTATAAACGAAGTCAGGAATTTTCCTTCTAATACTACAGAATATACTTAGCGCATATGAGTGGTACATGATGTATCATCATCTGTCAAGGATTAGGCTCAATGGCCTATTTCGGCATCCATCTCTTTTTTGGTCTTCCCATGCCTCGCTTCCCTCTAGGTTTATATTTCCATGCCTGCAAAGTAAGTCTGTGAGCTGCCATGCAAAGGTAATGGTTGGACCAATTTCTCTTACATATTGGTGACGTTTCATACAGTGACTAAATATTTAAATCGGCGCGTATACCTCCATTACTTACTCCATCCAATAAAGCGCTGCATATCTTAATTTAAAATTACCAAAATTTTGCTGTTTTCTTAGTGCTTGTTTTTTAGCCACAGTGGACCAATTTAGTCAATTTGGAAGTTTTCAGTTTCTTTTTGGCGTGATATTCTCTCATGTTCTGAGCACACTTTTGTTTGGCTGCTTCTGAAAATTCCCTCTTCCCTCTTTTCTGTTTCTGTTTCTGTTTTGTAAGCCGATGGTTGTGGTCCTTGATGACCTATTTGTATTTGGGTGACTTTTCCGTTAGATTTTTGTGAGTTAGTCGAAGTTCTTGTAAATCCCTTTTGATTTCTTTGTGCCACATGTATGTGTTACCAGCGTTCGTTTATAGTCTCATTGCATGGTCAATTATTCTGCGTAAAAGTCTGGTGTTCGGTGTTCTTAGTATAAATGTCCAAGGTACGACGACCGTTTCTTGCGCATGGTCAGTGTTGTTGGTTCTATGTCTCTGCAGAAATGTTCTACATCTCGCTTTTATATTACATTTAACTATTTGTTTTCCTTTAATAATAATCCTGACGTTGAAACGAGGTACGAGTAGATAACAATGGGTGATTAAAGAATATTACACCTGACAGGGATCGAACCCGGTACATCAACAGACCGTCCACAACACCAAGAAAACCGTCCGAAAAACAGGTACTTTAGCTAGTATATTCATATAGGCAGGAGAAAGTAAACATACGAGGTGTGGCTATTAAATAACGAGACTGACGTTGTAAAAAGTTTAATTTTAATTTTATACATAATCACTTATTTTCACCTTCAATATACACTCATTCTCTATCCCTACAACGCTCCATGCGAATTTTCTATTGTTGGAAACAGTGCTGGAAGTCATCTTCTGTCAGCTTCTTCAAAACACGTACCGCTTTCTCTTTTACAGATTCCACAAACTCAAATCTTGTCCGTTTTAATGCAGACTTCACCTTAGGAAACAGATAGAAGATAATAACATGTGATGAAACGTGGTTTTTTACTTATGATCCGGAAACGAAGCGCCTATCCATGCACTGGAAGAGCCGAACTTTACCTAGAGTCAAAAAAGCTCGAATGAGCAAGTCAAAATTTAAAGCAATAATGATTGTTTTTTTTATATCCATGGGATTGTGTACCTTCACTGGGTTCCTAAAGGTCAAACAATTAATCAATATTACTACCTCGATGTACTTTCTAAACTACGTCAAAGAGTAAGGAAGAAACGCCCCGAAATGTGGAAGGACAAATCATGGGTTCTCCACCAGGGCAATGCGCCAGCTCATTCCGCGTTATCTGTCAAGAGGTTCCTAACCAAGTACAGCACTTCAGTATAAGAACATCCACCTTATTCACCAAATCTTGCACAATATGACTTCTACCTGTTCCCTAAGGTGAAATGTGCATTAAAAGGGACAAGATTTGAGTCTGTGGAAGCTGTAAAAGAGAAAGCGGTACGTGTCCTGAAAGAGCTGACAGAAGATGACTTCCAGCACTGTTTCCAACAATGAAAAATTCGCATAGAGCGTTGTAGGGATAAAGAAGGAGTGTATATTGAAGGTGACAATAAGTGATTATGTATAAAATAAAAATTAAATTTTTTACAACGTCAGTCTCGTTATTTAATAGCCACATCTCGTATGCGGGGACATAATTGAACCCGCGTTACGTCGGAAAGCGCGTTATAGCCGGGGACCACTGTAGTAATAAAGCTCGTTATAAAAGTATAACCAAACACATAGAAAATCTTTATCCTTTACCCTTATATCCTTACACACTATCCTTCTTTTTATTCCTTTTAACTTTTTGTATTTCTATAATACTATCACTAATACTAATAATGTACAGGAAGAAGACTTGATATTTATTAACTGTGTAAACATATCGATAGTATAATACCAGTCGTTTGAAATTGTTGATATTGAACCATACCTTTGAAAATCCCGGAAGTAGGAAATGGCTTTCTAATATTTCATCCTAAAAGATATTGTTCCACTTCAGTCTCTCTATAATACTATATTGTATTTTTATAACTGTTTGTGTGTTTGTTTAGGTCATCAGCCGAAAGGCTGGTTTGAACCTGTAGAGTTTTTACTAAGTAAAACGAGGAGTGGTAGTTTACAATAGCCTTCCTCACTGAGTGGAAAAGTACGCTTATCCGCATGCCGGGCACTCTTAAAAGCACATATTTTCCACTCTGCAAATGACACCTTCACTTCATTCACCACAGTGTCTGGCTGTAAAATTAAATTCATTACTTTCAGAAGAGATAAATCTGATTAGTGTCTTTTACACCTCTGCCTCTTCTGTTCTTGAATGATTCAGTCATTTAATTGGGTGACCACGTGAAAAGAAACAGAACTATTTATTTTAGCGTTGCAAATAACAGATTTTTATAACTACTTTATAACTATACATAGTGATTTCAAAAATTTTTAGCTGGCTGTTATTTTTTCTTGCTGTTGCCCGATATGAATATATTGGAGAGTAATCGTGTTTTTACCGGAAATACACGTTTTTAGGACCCCTGAATCCAAATAACATGTTTCTAGCGATTTGTCTGTGTATTTGTGTAAGCAAAATATTTCAAGAAATATTTGTGTATTTGTGTATCCGTGTGTGTGAAAAGAATATCTCAAGAACGGAACATTCTTCGAAGTTGAAACTTGAAACTTAAGTTAGGTACCACTGGAGGCCCGACACGAACATTTTCATCAAAATCTGTCAGCAGGAAGTAGTAGTTTATTCGTGTCATTTTTCACGTTTTTGCGATTTTCTCAAAAACGGCTTCTACGATTTTTCTAAAAATCACGTCATTTACTAAATGTTTTATGCTGTACAATATAGGGTAGGCGCCATGTCTGCTGAAATTCTTGGGAAGGCTGTTTCTTCGTAAAAAAATTGTTTTTTTTAAGATTGCGATTTTAGTATGCATTTTAGCGCAAAAATTTATTTAATAAAAATTTTAGAAACCTTAAAATCCTACAACTTTTATTTCGAACATTTTTTTGTATAATGCTTAATTTAGCGGCAATTTGTGGTTTTCTGGTTGTTTTTTCATGAATATTTGTAAAAAAAGTCGATTTTTCAATATTTTGGCCGTAGTATTTATTTTACGACAAACATGCATATATAATCAAATTTATAGGAAATTAAAAGATCTAAAATTTTTATTTTTAAGCCAAACTGAGGATGATTTTCATTTTGCACCTTTCAGTCATGATTAAAATAAGGTTACGTTATTTGAGGTTAGTTTTTGTTGTATTTCTAATGTTTTCTTACTAATGTTAGGTATATTGTTGATTATTTGCATTGGCAAGAAAAAGTCGTGAGAGTATCTCACACTAGATTTTTTTTTTAATTCGTAATATGTGTACGTTGCAATCTGCTCAATTCAGAACAATAAGCCATGACCCAATTATATGAGGATGATGTGTATGACGTGTAAATGAGGTGTAGTCTTCTACAGACTCAGGCCGACCATTCCTGAGGGAGTATGGTTAATTGAACTCCAACCATCAAAGTACACCGGTAACCACTGTCTAGTTTTCAAATCCGTATAAAAGTAAATACCTTTACTAGGATTTGAACCTAGGAACCTTCATCTACGAAAATCAGTTGTTAAACAGCTGACTCGCGGCGACGACTTTTACCTCTAGACCAACCCGGTGGGTAAATGGCGTATTTTACGTTTTAAATTTTTTTCTTCCTAATTTGTGTACGTTGCAATCTGTTTAATTTAGAACAATAAGCAACCCCATGACCCAATTATATGAGGATGATGTGTGTGACGTGTAAATGAGGTGTAGTCTTCTACAGACTCAGGCCGACCATTCCTGAGAGAGTATGGTTAATTGAACCCCAACCATCAAAGTACACCGGTAACCACTGTCTAGCATTCAAACTCGTATAAAAGTAACTACCTTTACTAGGATTTGAACCAGGAACCTTCGCCTCCAAAAATCAACTGTTAAACAGCTGATTTTGGTGACGACTTTACCTCTAGACCAACCCGGTGGGTTTTCTTTTTATATGTGTAGATTCATTGGTAGGCCTATTATGTAAGTTGTTATAATCCAGACCGTTTGTTGTGCCCCTAATATAAAATATTCATTTTTTTATCTGAATTAATGGATTTTGATATAATATTATATGTTAGTACTACCTATAAACTGTGAATTCGGTCTGATTGCAGAATGAATAAACGGAATTGTGTTAACGATCGTACGGTTCATTTATATTAAGATATAAACTGTAGGCAGACTATAGGCTATAACGTTTTCAAATGCAACGAAGCCTTACAAAAAGACTGGCTGTTTCCTCTCTAATTTTCATTTCACGATTATAGAACAACCCTTCTTGTAGCTACTCATTGTTATTCTGATTTCATTTTTTTAATCGAAAATTGAAATATTGGTCGATTTATCGAATGGTTATTACTCTTTAATAGAATCACCAATCGATTCATAATAATTGATTAATCTTAAAAATTTACATTTTACTTACAAAAATAAAAATAAGTAAGCTAAATTTATTCCATAAAATAAAAGATGATTTAAAGAAAATTGACATCCATGTGGAAGAATTACTTGGTTAGAAAATAGAGATCGAGAAATTAAATTATTGAAAGAAAAAGATAGGAAATATGAAAATACGTATTCCCTTTCTTCTCCTCCTCCATTTTCTCCTCATGCACCTCTTTCTCCTTCTCCTCCTCCATGTCATTCACCCATGATGAAAATTAGGTTACCATTATCATCATCTGTCAAGGATTTGGTTCAATGGCCTGTTTCGGTACCCATCTCTTTTTAGATCTTCCCAAGGCTCACTTCCTTCGAGATTTATATTTCCATGCTCGTAGAGGAAGTCTGTGTGCTGGCATGCGAAGTAAATGGTTGACCAAATTCTTTTATATATTATTAATTTTTTAGACAGTAACTGAACACATTTAACTCAGCGCGATAGCTTCGTTACGTACTCTGTCCAACCGGGTACAACCTTTATCTCCCCGCTAAAATCTCATTTCAGCAGCCTGGATAAGAGATTCATTTCTCTGTAATGATTCTTATGTTTCTCTCCCATATATGAATGGTACAGCCATTGTTCTATAAAATTTTGTTTTGGTGTTATTGCCTCGTTTTCTTTCCTATTGTGCTATGAATAGAACTGCGTACGGCGCTGAATTTTGGCAGTTTTTCACTCACATCATCTTCATCTTTGTCGTAGGTAAGTATTCATCTTAAATATTTGAAATCTCGAACTTGTTCTACAGTTCGGTTTGGTTTTGATTAAAAAATTAAGTTACTTTTTCCGTTTACATTGTTTACTCTTGATTAAATATATTGTGACACTTATCGCTAAGGTCCGTTCCGGGATCTAGGTAATGAAAAATAATTAATATACTAGAGTTTACAATTACAAACTTTTATTACAACTAAAAGAGTTGCAAAATAAATAACAACCTAATTATAAAGAAATAATACAATAAATAACTTAATAATTCACTTAATGCTACTTACAACAATTATACAGAATGCACATACAAAATGAAACTGAATACACAAAAACTGAATTTAATGCATCTACACAAAAAAATTACACACTGCGCACGCACACACAAAGACAGCGTAACAATCGTTGACCAACACAATGCCCGGAACGTTCCTGCACTACGCCCGATAGCCACTCGTCAAAGATCAAACGAATACTAACTCTTTATATAGGTATTTCAAAAAGATAATTCTAGCAAAACAGAGAAATTCCTTGCAAATAATAAAGTACAAAAAACCCCTTTATAAATGAGTGCTAGAAAAATCTATTGTAAACAAGTCAACAATAGACCTATTGTAAATAGAAAGTATAATCAACCGGCCCTTTCATAAATAGTTGTAAAACAATAACCTTTTATCATACACATGAGCGCCGTCCTATTAAATAATTTTTATGAATAGATATCCTTTTATAACTAGGTATACGTTTATTGTTACTATTGCCCTATTGTTAATTTTTTATTCTATTTTCCACTCTTTACCATTTCGTGAATGAAATGCTAGAAATTTCGCGAACCATGCCCTTCGATATTGTTACAATATATTCATATTTTCCTATATGAATATAAATATGGGAAGGAAAGTATTGTTTTCATGTCGATTTTTCGTAATCGAGTTTACCGGATCTACACGTTTTCAGACCCCCTGAACCAAAAAAACATGTTTTTAGCGAATGGTGTGCATGTGTGTGTGCGCGCGCGTGTGTACGTGTGTGCGCGCGCGCGTGTGTGAACAGAATATTTCAAGAACGGAATAACGTACGAAGTTAAAACTTGAAACTTAAGATGCTGTACTTGGCTAGGAACCTCTTGACAGATAACGCGGAATGAGCTGTCGCATTGTCTTGGTGGAGAACCCATGATTTGTCCTTTTAAATTTCGGGGCGTTTATTCCTTACTCTTTGACGTAGTTTTGAAAGTACCTCAAGGTAGTAATATTCAGGAACCCAGTGAAGGTACACAACCCCATGGATATCAAAACAACAATCATCATTGCTTTAAATTTTGACTTGCTCATTCGAGCTTTTTTGGCTCTCGGTAAAGTTCGGCTATTCCAGTGCATGGATTGGCGCTTCGTTTTCGGATCGTAAGTAAAAAACCACGTTTCATCACATGTTATTATCGTTTCCAAAATATTTGGGTCTTTTCAATCGCGTACAAAGTGTCAGTACAAACATTTTTGCGAGCTTCATTTTAAACATTTTTGAACGGCACGTGTCTTGAAGTAGCTGACAGAAAATGACTTCCAGCATGGAGCGTTGTAGGGATAGAGAAGGAGTGTATGTTGAAGGTGACAATAAGTGATTATGTATAAAATAAAAATACAATTTTTACATCGTCAGTTTCGTTAATTTAATAGCTACACCTTGTATTTATTGGTTTTCTCGAAGGAAATACGTAGTCCTGTTTTTTCTACTTGTTCTTTTAACAAGTTGATTTGTTCTTTTGTTGTTTCTATGTTCCTAGAAACGATTGCTAGGTCGTCTGCATAAGCAACGCAATTAGCTACATATAAAAACAATAAAATAAAATTAAACTGGTAGTACTCAAAATAGAATTTTAATTAAGTTATTTTTATTACAACTTTAACAAAACCAAGAATATAAAATTTATTATATATTAGAGTACAATTGAAAAATTAATTATTACTTTATATTTTTCTGTTACATTATTCTATAACAATAAGTAATTATAAAATTATAAAAAATATATTAACTTATATTCGTCCAAAGTATAAATTTATTATTAAAGTTGAACTAAAAATACGGGTTAACTAACTGTAAATAAATTATAGTATAATTATAATTTTTAACTTACTGCGAAATAAAATTGCATTTGAAATATATTATATTATATATATATTCCGGTACATCTATTTGCTCAATTAGTGCATTTTGTGAGCTATAAATTACATTAATTAAGATCAATTTAACAAATTAGTTAGTATGAATAGAATAAGTAAAGTCAATGCATTATATTGTTTTACTCCATGTCCTCCGCTGTTCTCAGTAAATATAGAACTTCGTATTATTTAATATAGTAATACGTTGTTCGTTAATTTAATTAGTTAGTTGTTCAACTACTAGAAAAATCTAGTGTGAAATATTCACACAACTTTCTCTTACCAATGCAAATCATGAACAATTAAACTAATATTGGTTACATACATTAGAAATAAACAAAAAAACTAACCTCAAAAAACATAACCTTATTTATTTATTTATTAATTTTATTTTAGTTTACTTAAAGTCGCATCGACAGCTTGGTCATTAGCGTTTGCTATGAGTTTTTGTACTGTAACAGTAGGTTTTAACGTGTTAAAATTTCCAAATCGTAGCAAGGAATCGAACCCGGGACCTTTCGTTTTGTAGGTTAGCGCGCTAGTCACTACGCCACGGAGGCAGTTATAACCTTATTTTAATCATGAGTGAATGATGGAAAATGGAAATCATGGTTTGGCTTAATAATACGGAAAATCACTCTTTCACGCTAACTAGGATCTGTAGAGAAAAATGCTTAAAATAAAAGTTGTAGATCTTTTAATTTTCTATCAATTTTATTATACAGGGTGATTCACGAAAATATGCAGAAACTTTGGGAGCCTATTATTCATGTAAAAATAATGAAAAAAACTTATATAAACATGGGTCCGGAAATGCTTCGTTTCCGAGTTTCGGTTAGCGAAAGTTTCGCCCGGATTTCAGCTCACCAGGTGAAATGAGGTCTTCCAGAAATTCTGGTAAGATGATTAAGGGGCAAATTTAATCAATTCTCATGGTTTTTGATCTGATAAATTGAATAAAACAGGTCCCACAACTGTAACTTAAATAGTTTTTTAAGAAAACCAGTGACAAATGCAAAAAATGGAGTGAAAACACATTTTTTCATCTTTGGGCAAGATTAACTTTGTTAATTTACCAAGAAACAGTTAAAATTTTTGAATAAAACATGTAGAAAATTTTATTCTGAACAAACCGGTGTAAATAAAGTACACAGAAAGCGAATAGATGTTTAATAAAATTAATTTTTATTCATAACAGTACAAAGTAAAATTAACCGGAAAAACAAAGATGAAAAAATGTGTTTTTTTCACTCCATTTTTTTGCATTTGACACTGTTTTTCTCAAAAACTATTTAACTTGCAGTTCTGGGACCTGTTTTATTCAATTTATCAGGTCAAAAACCATAAGAAACAATTGAATTCGACCCTTAATCTACCTTACCAGAATTTCAGGAAGACCTCATTTCACCTGGTGAGCTGAAATCCGGGGGAAATCTTTCGCTAGCCGTAACTCGGTAACGAAGCATTTCCGGACCCATGTTTATATAAACTTTTTTCATTATTTTTACATGTATAATGGGCTTCCAAAGTTTCTGTATATCTTCGTGAATCATCACCCTGTATACTTTTTTATCGTAAAATGCATACTAAGGCCGAAATCTTAAAAATATCATTTTTTCTACGAGAGAACAGCCTTTTCTAGAATTTCAGCAGAGATGGAGCTTACCCTATATTGTAGAGCATAAAAAATTTTGTACATGAGGCAATTTAAAAAAAATCGTTGGAGCCGTTTTGAGAAAAGTGCAAAAGTGAAAAATTACATGAATAAGCTACTACTTCTGGTTAACAGATTTTGATGAAAGTGTTCGTGTCGGGTCCTTTAGTGGTATCTATCTTAAGTTTCGAGTTTCAAATTCGTACAATGTTATGTTCTTAAGATATTCTGTCCACACATAGACACACACACATGCACTCACTCTCAACACACAATTACACTCACCTACAATCGCTGAAAACATGTTTTTTAAGTTCAAGGGGTCTGAAAACGTGTATATCCGGTGAAAACTTGATTTTGAAAAATTGACATGAAATCCATACCTACTTTACTTTTCTTCCTATTATATTCATATAGGCAAGAGAAATTAAAAATTGTTAAGAAAAAAAGCATAAGAGTTTACGAGAAACTGGGAATTTACGACCTCCGATAAGAAATGAGCTTTAAGAAGAAGAACAAGTCATTTCTTTTATTTTTGTCATGAAAATCGTCAAAAAATTGGAAATTTTGAGTTTCCGGCGTTAGTATGTAATTTACGGCAAAAGTGTACACTTTTATCATGAAAATCGTCAAAAAATTGGAAATTTTGAGTTTCCGGCGTTAGTATGTAATTTACGGCAAAAGTGTACACTTTTATCATGAAAATCGTCAAAAAATTGGAAATTTTGAGTTTCCGGCTCAAAATTTATTAGTGTACACTTTTACGGCAAAAGTGTACACTAATGTTATATAAAATTAAAAACCGTACAACTTTTATTTCAAGTATTTTTCTACAGAGCTTAGTTTACGTGAATTAGATTTTCCGTATTTTTTATCTTCTTCAAAGATTAATTTTCATTTTTAATTATTCACTCATGGGGTAAAGTCTCGTGAGGTAAAGTTTCACTCATGAGGTAAAGCCGTCGCCAAAATCAGCTGTTTCACAGATGATTTTGATGAGTCTTTTGATCGTCTAGAAAATCAGCTGTTTCACAGCTGATTTTCGGAGACGAAGGTTCCTGGTTCAAATCCTAGTAAAGATTACTTTTATACGGATTTGAATTCTAGAAAGTGGCTACTGATGTACTTTGATGGTTGGGGTTCAATTAACCATACTTTCTCAGTAATGGTCGACCTGAGTCTGCACAAGACTACACCTCATTTACACGTCATACACATCATCCTCATCTCATTGGGTCATGGGGTTGCTTATTGTTCTGAATTGAACAGATTGCAACGTACACGCATTAGGGATTTAAAAAAAAAATTCACTCATGATTAAAATTAGGTTATATTTTCCATTTTAAGTTGTTTACTTATTAGCAGATTCAACGTCGGTGTTCGACTAGACTTTAGCTCGGCAAATTAATTTACTGTGGTACAGAGTGATTTTTTAGTCCTGTTACCCAATTGTTAATGTCTGGTAATATTTTTCTAAAAAAAATAAATTTTGTTTTGTGACACTAAGTTGGTAGCCCTACTCAACCAGTATGGATATGGCAGTGTGAGTTGATTCTCCTTGAGCTGTGTAAAATTTTGTGCCATATCCGGTCGTGCTACGAACAGAATGTCTTTTATCCTAAAACAATCTCTTGTTTAAATCTGGAGGCTGAAGCTCTAGAACTAATCGTATGTGATACGGATACAATTTCAATTTTTTAGCAGCTTTCTGAGCACTCGAACATGACAAATCAACATGCGAGAAAAGTTTTTGTAAACTTTTCCAATCGAGCAACCTTCGAGCAACGAAGCAAAAATTGAATTGAGCAATCTTGTTTTCACATTCTCTTAACGTCATCTGTCTAGAGAGTTGGTCGACCACTACGTTTTCTGCTGCAAACAATGCCTGCCTCTAAAAATCAGTTAGTTAGCCTAGAAATTGACTAGAATAGAGTGGAGGAACACAAAAAAAATTTAATTTGAAATGATTCTTTTACACTCGCATACGATTTCGTAGCAAAATATTGTTCAAGAATGAAAACCCGTTGTTTTAGGGTAAAAGACATTCTGTTCGTAACACAACTGGAAACAGCACAAAATTTTACGCAACTCAAGGAGAATCAACTCAAACTGTCGTATCTATACCGGTTGAGTAGGGCTACAAACTTTGTGTCACAAAACAAAATATCCCTTTCTTAGAAAAAAATTACCAAACATTAACAATTGGGTAACAGGACTAAAAAATCACCCGGTACAATTTGGTTCAATTAGATTCTTAAAGTGCAGCAAGTGGTTTATTAAGAAATTCATTTAATTCTGATTGAGGAAATTAATATCGAGAAAAGCATTTCAATGAAAGGTACATGAAAATGTGTAAGGAAATTAGACAACGTTAAGAAGTTTTCAAAGATAGAACTAATGGGTTGTTATGAGAATTTAGAATCGGTGTAGTGGTGTCTTGAATCTATTCCAATATCAATAAAATGGTTGGCATAGAAGCTTTAATTACTACCGAAATATCTACAAAGGATTAAATAATACCATACAAAATTGTATTAGGGTTTGGTAGGGGAGTTGACAAAAAGTTCAATAGTACTTATGTGCCTGAGTTGTTCGCCATTCATACGATTACTAGGAGGAATCTCTCTTTTACTCTCTCCCCTTCTCTTCTATCGGCTTTAGAATTGCGTTTTAGATGGAGAATGAGAATGGCTATAATTTGCCAGGAGATATGATTAATTCTGTATAATCCTTCGGCGGCTAACTCTTTGTTCCATTAACATACAAATAAAAATGTACTATTGATACTTCTTCAAGTATTTAATCCTCCATAAAAAATATAGATGCCCATAACAGACAGATGGAGTGTAAAATTATATACACTCAATCTGTTTGTTGCAGGGCTAAAATAAATAGTTCTGTTTCTTATCACATGGTCAGCAAATTAAACGACTGAATCATCTAAGAACAGAAGAGGTAGAGGTGTAAAAGAAGCTAATCAGAGTTATCTTTTCTGAAAGTAATGAATTTCATTATACAGCCAGACCTTGTGGTGAATGAAGTGAAAATGTAATTTGCAGAGTGGAAAATATGTGCTTTTCAGAGGGCCCGGCATGCTGATAAGCGTACTTTTCCACTCAGTGAGGAAGGCTTAGGTAAACCACCTCACTTCTCAATTTACTTAGTAAAATCTTTAGTGGTTTAAACCAGCCTTTCGGCTGATGACCTAAACAACAACAAAAAATATAGTGTGATACACTCACACGACTTCGTCTTGGCAGTACAAATAATAAACAGTATAACCCAATACAGTGAAACTTCTACTTACAGACACTTCAGAATTGCGGACATTTCATTATAGCGGACAATTTTTATAAGTCCCGGCATTTTCACGTAACACAAAATACTAAAATATTTCCTAATAACGGACCCTCCAATAACGGACGCATGCAGTTAAATTTTATGGTTTCGAAAATTCAATTTCTGGAAAGCGGACAAACTTTGTCCATAAAAAATGTTGTGTTGTTTAGGTCATCAGCCGAAAGGGTGGTTTGAACCTGTAGGGTTTTACAAAGTAAAACGAGGAGTGAGGTGGTTTACCAATGCCTTCCTCACTGAGTGGAAAAGTACACTTATCAGCATGCCAGGCCTTCTAAAAAGCACATTTTTTCCACTCTGCAAATGACACCTTCACTTCATTCACCACAGGGTCTGGCTGTATAGTAAAATTCATTACTTTCAGAGGAGATAACTCTGATTAGTGTCTTTTACACCTCTGCCTCATCTTCTCTTAAATGATTCAGTCATTTAGTTGGCTGACCATGTGATAAGAAACAGAACTATTTATTTTAGCCCTGCAACTAACAGATTGAGTGTAAATAATTTGACACTCCACCTGACAGTTATGGGCAGAATATTAATGTATATACAGAAAATTGTACAGTACACATATTCTCAAAAGCGAACACTTCTTAATAGCGGACAAATTTTTTGGTCCCGCGATTGTCCGTTTTTCAGAAGTTTGACTGTATTAGTTGTAAAACATTATAAATAAACAAAAAACTAGGTAACCACAAAAAACGTTGTCTAGTTTTTTTTAAATTTAACTTATTTATTTAATTAACGTCGCATCAACTACAAAGGTCATTAGCGACGACGTTGGGGTGTAACTGTTTACAATGGAGGATGAAATGATTTTTTTTTGTAACGTATGAAAATATGCCGTGCCGTGGCGTAGTTTTTATTATATTACTGCTAAAAGGCCATTTTTCCATTTTTTCGAATATAACGGGCGCACCATTTTTATTGGATCGATTTCGTTCGAAAAAGGTGCGCGTTATATTCGAGTAAATACGGTATATTCGTGTAATACGAACAACTATCTGCCCGGTTCGGCTTCACCCAGGTACAATTTTGTACCTGGGTACCTGTACAATAGTTTAACTGATAAGGAGTAAATCAATAAAGAGATAAATCAGCGAAACGAATAAAAATATTGTTAAAATTACATTTTTTTTTGTAATCCCTAATTTGTGTACGTTGCAATCTCTTCAATTTAGAACAATAAGCAACCCCATGACCCAATGAAATGAGGATGATGTGTATGATGTGTATATGAGGTGTAGTCTTGTACAGACCCAGGCCGACCATTCCTGAGAGAGTATGGTTAATTAAACCCCAACCATCAAAGTACACCGGTAACCACTGTCTAGCATTCAAATCCGTATAAAAGTAACTACCTTTACTAGGATTTGAACCAGGAACCTTCGTCTCCGAAAATCAGCTACGTTTTAAATGGCGTAGTTGTTATTACATTGCTGCTAAAAGACCATTTTTTCCATTTTTTTCGAATATAACGGGCACACCTTTTTTATCGGATTGATTTCGTTCGGAAAAGGTGCCCGTTATATTCGAGTAAATACGGTATATTCGTGTAATATGAACAACTATCTGCCCGGCTCGGATTCACCCAGGTACAATTTTGTACCTAGGTACAAAAGTACAATAGTTTAACTGTACAATAGTACAATAGTTTAACTGGTAAGGAATAAATTAATACACAAAAATATCAGTGAAACGAATAAAAATATTGTTAAAATTACATTTAGTGAAACAAATAGCAAACAGTCAAACAAACAAGCCGAAAAAAATTTAATATTATATGAAAATAATTTATTATTATTATTATGTACGAGATAAATTAACCGTAGATATATAATAATATTTTAAATAAAAATAATAAAATAAATAATAAATTAAATTGTACATGACATTATCTGACGTCACAGCAGGTGTGTCACGTGGTGTAAATTAGAAGGGTCGATGAGTAGGCTGAACAAACATGCTCACCAACTGAGCGAGTCGAAACTGTAGGTAGGTTAGGGACCTGATACGGAACATGGAACATTATAGGGGCATTCCAAAACCAGCCATCTGCAAACTTTCAAAAACATTCATGGAATTAACTAGTGGTAGCATGTTACAGAATATTAGGAGGGGTGGTTTTTAAAGAATGGTCCGGATAGGACAAGAAATAAGGGCGGGTGTTTTATCTGTTTCTTTTTTTTCCGTAACAAAATTATTTCAGCGCAGAAAATTGGCTTAGTCGACGTCTATTTTTAAATATTTCTTACAAAATAGATTTTATACAAGGATTAGACGGTTTAGGTGAATGCTTTTAACGCAACCTGAAGAACCGATGTTCTGTACATAATGTTGAATACGATTCAACAAAAGCTTTGAAGATCCTATGAATAGTTTCCCTTTGTTAATGTGTATAGAAACTAAATACTTTTATCAGATTACTTTATTTTTAAAAAGGCAACCTCTTAAGCCATTCATCTACAAACTATCTGGGTTTATTACAAAATAAATTAAAGTTATACAGTTGATCATGTATACAGAGTGATTAAAATTTAATGCCAATCTCTCAAGAGCTGATCCTCAAGCTAAAAATCTGGTATGAAACACTCAGACCAATCCACTAAATTCATTGGCTTTCTCTTGCCAATGAAAATAATGAACAATATAATTAAACATTAGTAATAAAATATTAGAAATGAACAAAAAACTAACCTCAAAAAACATAACCTAATTTTAATCATGAGTGAATGGCGCAAAATGAAAATCAACCTCAGTTTGGTTTAAGAATCACTCGGAAAATTCACTCGTTTAAGTTCGGAAAATCACTCTTTCACGCAAACTAGACTCTGTAGAGAAAAATCCTCGGAATAAAAGTTGTAGATCTTTTAATTTTCTACAAATTTTATTATAGGCTTATACTTATGTCGTAAAATGCATACTAAGGCTGAAATATTTAAAAAAATAGATTTTTTACACGTTTTCGTGAGAAAAAACACAACAAAAAAATCGCTAATTACCGCTAAACTAAGCGTTATATACAAAAAATGTTAACAAATAAAAGTTGTAGGATTTTATATACTCTACAACCTTTATTGTATGCATTTTTTGCGCTAAAATGCATATTAAAGTCACAATCTTAAAAAAAAAACAATTTTGTTACGTGTAAACACCCTTCTTCCGAATTTCAGCAGACATTGCGCCTATTCTATCTTGTAGAGCATGAAAGATTTAGTAGATGAGACGATTTTACAAAAAAATCGCATGAGACGTTTTTGAGAAAGTCGCAAAAAAATTAAAAATGACACGAATAAACTACTACTTCCGGTTGACAAATTTGGATGAAAATGTTCGTGTCGGTTCTTTAGTGGTATCTAACCAAAGTTTCAAGTTTCAAGTTCGTACGATGTTCTGTTCTTGAGATATTCTGTTCACACACACATACACACGCACACGCACACACGCGCGCGCGCGCACACACACACACACGCACACACACACAGAGACCAATCGCTAAAAACAAGTGTTTTGAGTTCGGGGGGTCTGAAAACGTGTAGATCCGGTGAAAACTCGTTTTGAAAAATCGACATGAAAGCAATACTTTCCTTTCTATATATTCATACAGGCAAGAGAAAGTAAAAAATCTGGTGTGTCTAATCCAATTACAAAAATTAGAACTTTTAAAATTGATCTTGTTTAAAATTTGAAAATAGTTTTTAGAGAGAGCAACAAAAGTGAATCCAATTTTTTTAATATAAATTCAGGATAAATCTGTTAATGGAAAACAATTCATGTAACCTAGTTTCTTTAAAATAGTTTTTGATATTTATATTATTATACAATAAAGTTAAAACATTACAAACAATTACAATTGGTAGAAGGGAGGTGGGAAGACCTCGAAGAAGATGGCAGTAATCAAGATGCACGGGTTGGAATATCTCGTGTTTGTGTAGACGTACAGGATGGTTTGTGAGTTCGGAACAGGTGTATGCCTAATCCTTGATAGTGAGAAGAAAACTTAAAACATAAAAATGGTTAGTGGCTGCTTCCGTTGCGAAGCAGTTAGCGCACTAGCCTACCACGCGGAGGTCCTGTGTTCGATTCCCGTCTAGGTTTTGGAAATTTTCGCAAGCCAAAACCCACGGTTTTCGTTGCATTACCCACCGTAATCGTTAATAACTAAGCAGTTGATGCGACTTTAAATAAATAAATAAATTAAAAAATTTAAGAAATGGTTAGCCCGTGGTGTAGTGGTCAGTGCAACTGGCTTCTACGTCAGGGGTCCCGGGTTCGATTCCCAATCATGTTGAATAGTTTTTCATAATCCATTTTCATTTAAAACTCTTCATCGTCTGAATTAACAGTAATTTTTGATAAACTGTCAGACGTAAAACAAAAAATATATAATAAAAATAAATAAATTTTATTATTAATTTCTAGAGTTAACCGATATCTTGAGGATTTATTAATCCTTTCAGGGCCGAAACAATGTTTAAAAGTTTGATCTAAAAAGCCGTTTAATTTGAAAAAGGGTGTGTACAAAAAAAGCAAGTCCTTATTTCGCAAACTTGCGGGCGTAAAGCCTACCATTGCCGACCGAAATTTCAACGTTACAGAAAAAAAACTTCCTGTTAAAAATTAATGTTTCTTGTGTTCATAAAAAAAGAAATCGTTCTGATATAGATCCTGAAGTCACGAGATTGCCTTTTGCGTATGTATGGGCTGTAAGGAAGGGAATAGAAATATTTGCAGTGCTGCCAACTTCAACAATGAGACACTTACTCGTACATTTCACTACCGTGCAGTTTCTACATACAGTTTTTAAGCTGTAATTTATTCCGAGAAAATTTTTTCTTCATAAACTTAATAAGAAATAAATGTGACCTGTAATATTGCCTATAACTTAATTACATGACTAGAAATGTTTGATTTACTGTAATTACGAATGAATCGCCTTCTTTACTATTGCTTTCACCGGCGTTTTTATTATCAGTCTCTCTAGTATCTACCTAACAGTTTTCTTTTTATTACCAGATGTCAACAAAACTGTTAAAGAATAGCTTCTTCATGTCCTTAATTTCCTTCTATATTTTTCGAATTGTGGAAAGAGAAACATCACAGTTAGCCGCTCGCTCACGGCTTTTGTTAACAGGCACGAATAGGCATTTTTATTTAGCTTTAACTTCACATTTTATTACATGGCATATTAGATTTCGTTCAGCACTGTGAAGTTTGACCACGTTTTCGAGAAACCGACATTTCCGTTTACGGTTACAAACAGTTATATTCGTACAGTTAACCTACAAAAGGTTCAGCAATATACTGTATATGTTCTGGGTATAATATAAGTTGTTATGTTTGTCGTACTGAAATTAAAGCAGTCGCGCATGCGCACCGATGCTTTCCCTCCCTTTACCCCTCGTTGCAAACAAGGGCAAACTCGTGACTCAAGTGACTATACTAAAAAATATATTCAGAATATTCTTTTTAGTTTATTAAAGTAGCATCGACAGCTTGGTCATTAGCAACTGCTGTGGGTTTTGGTACCTTAACTGTGGTTTTAACGTGTTATAATTTCCAGACTGCCCTTAACAGACAGGTGGAGTGTCAAATTATTTACACTTAATCTGTTCGTTGCAGAGCTAAAATAAATATTTCTGTTTCTTATCACATGGTCAGCCAATTAAATGACTGCTGAATAATTTAAAAACAGAAGAGATAGAGGTGTAAAAGACACTAATCAGAGTTATCTCCTCTGAAAGTAATGAATTTCTTTATACAGCCAGACCCTGTGGTGAATGAAGTGAAGGTGTCATTTGCAGAGTAGAAAATATGCGCTTTTCAGAAGGCCAGGCATGCTGATAAGCATACTTTTCCATTCAGTGAGGAAGGCAATTGTAAACCACTTTACTCCTCGTTTTACTTAGTAAAACCTCTACAGGTTCAAACGAGCCTTTCGGCTGATGACCTAAAAACAATTTCCAGACCCTAGCCGGGAAAAGAACCCGGAACCTTTCACACTGTAGGCTAGCGCGCTAGTCACTACGCCACGGAGGCGGTTTCAAAATACATTATTCTATTGATTTTTGTTCAAAAGTTTTTTTTTGGAAAATGTTCGGTTATCCGGACTTTGGCACGTTATGTATGACTAACGAATGTCCGGTAAAACGGATGTTGTAACTACGTAAAATGTGTTGTTGTTGTTTAGGTCATCAGCCGAAAGGCTGGTTTGAACCTGTAGAGGTTTTACTAAGTTAAACGAAGAGTGAATTGGTTTACAATTGCCTTCCTCACTGAGTGGTAAAGTACGCCTATCAGCATGCCGGGTCCTCTGAAAAGCATGTATTTTCCACTCCGCAAATGACACCTTCACTTCATTCACCACAGAGTCTGGCTGTATAATGAACTTCATTACTTTCAGAGGAGATAACTCTGATTAGTGTCTTTTACACCTCTACCTCTTGAGTTCTTAAATGATTCAGTCATTTAATTGCCTACCATGTGATAAGAAACAAAACTATTTATTTCAGCCCTGCAACGAACAGATTGAGTGTAAATAATTTGATACTACACCTGTCTGTTATAGGCAGACTTAAAATACATCGACGTCCAATTTTACGAAGTTGATAATGAAAGGGAATAAATTTTGGTTCACGTTATTTATTTAATTAATAATAAATAGTAAAAAAAATTGTGGTATGTTTAAATTTTTCGTAAATTGTTCCCATCGTTTTGATTGATGAACATGCAGGTATTTGTACGGACCATTGTTTGTTAAAATGTTTATCGTATATAGAATAATGTAAAGTTAGAAAAATACATTACCTTTTTTGGAAGCATATTTTTAGAAAGACTACTAAATACATATGAGGGAGGTTGTTGGATGTGAAAGAGTTTGAAGTTGCTTAGGTTGAAGGGGGGGGGGAGTTGGGTCTGCTATAGCTAGGGATTGTTGTTGTAAGGAAAAAAAAACGATTTTGATCAAGGCAACTCTCTCAACTCCGTAGTGTAAAGTTAAATTCTCTCTACTGCCGGTAGAGGGTGCAAGTGGCGCGCTAATACGGATAACAGAGACACAGAACATTTTCCTCTCATTCTGTGTCTGCATGTCGACGGGTGAAGACTACAGTTAGTATTTGTAACATTACAACATCGTTTCGCGTCAACAATATTTTACTAAAAAGTGTTTATTTCTGTGTTCATACATATTTATGTATTATTTTACTTTGTTTATTGTAAACTAAACGTGTTTGTATATAAATAAACAGATGTGTTGTTAATGTAAATAAGTGATTTAAAGGTACATGTATTTTTTGTGTTTATTTTATTATTCAAGTGTTAAAATATTTTGTCATCTCTAGTTTTTTATTTATTTTTTTTAAAATAAAATATTGCTTCCAGTTTACATCGTGACAATAATTGTATATTTTGCATGGATTTAGTAATATGCTTGGATTTGATATCTCTTCCCATGGTAAGTAATTTTAATCCTTATTAAAAATTATTATTTATTTACAATTTTTTTAAATTATATACTGTGCTACAAAACGCTATTTCTCGTTAATTTTCTTGAAATTTTAATTTATTGTTAATTCGTAACCGATTTTGATTATTCAAAAGTTATAACGTAATGTTATCAACGATTACTTGATTATGACTTAGAAAATTAAATAAATAAAATTTTCGGATTTTTAATTCTTGTATACAATTTAAAAATAACTTTTTCCGTAAGGTTATCTTTTATTATCAAAAAAAAAAAAAAAAAATCCAACAGTTTCTGCAAGAAAAACTATTTTCATGTTTTTAAAATAATTTAGATTCTTTAATATCCGTTAAAATTAATTTCTAATAAATTTATTTCAACCGTTTCGTTCGAGTGTACATGTTCACAATAAATTTGTGGAAATGAAAAATTATTCTCTATTTTTAAAGTATCATTAAAAAACTTATTTTTGTATATTTTTTATTATTATTTTATAGTTAAACCATTTTTGGTGTAACGAAATCGACAATACCAGAAACAAATTAGTAAAATATCAACGTAAAATATCGAAGTAACAAAAATTTTCAGTGCAAAGTTTTTACGAATGTTTTTCACGTTGTACGATGAATTAAGTACAGTTATTTGTCTTGATAGCGTTAAATAAAAATAAATACTAGTTAATACATTTTTTTATACATCGTACTTTATCAATTACATCCAATTATTATATGTTGTGAAAAAAGTATATACTTATTTCAAGTAGGAACTTAATCTGGTACATAGAATGGAACTTGGATATAAAATTAAAAACATGTGAAAACTAAGTTGTATTTTAATACTGTTGTTGATTTCTTGCACATAATTTTCTAAATAACACTAAAAAATAAATATGGTGTAAAACACTCACACGACTTTTTCTTGTAATTGTAAATAATAGAACATAATAACCAATGTTTAATCATTAGTAAACAATGTAACATTGAAAACATAACTTAATTTTAATCACGAGTGAGTGACGCAAATTAAAATCACCTTCTGTTACTTTGAAATACGGAAAACACGGATAATCACTAACTGACGCTAAACTAAGTTCTGTAGAAGAAAATGGTTGAAATAAAAGTGATCGATTTATTATATCCTGTAACTTTAATTGTTATGACATTTTTCTTGTAAAAGTTCATCTTAAGGCCGCAATATTTAAAATTTCATTTTTACTTTCTCGTGCCTATATGAATATACAAGAAGGAACGTATTGTTTTCATGTCGATTTTAAGAAATTGAGTTTTCACCGGATCTACACGTTTTCAGACCCCCTGAACCCAAAAAAACCATGTTTTAAGCGATTGGTATGTGTATGTGAACAAAATATCTCAAGAACAGAACATCGTACGAACTTGAAACTTGAAACCTAAGTTAGATACCACTAGAGGATCCGACAAAAACACATTTTCTTCAAAATTGGTCAACCGGAAGTAGTGGTTTATTCGTGTAATTCCTCATTTTTTTGCGATTTTCTTAAAAACGGCTCTTACGATTTTTCTTTTAAATATTTTTACTACATTTATTATGCTCTACAAGATAGGGTAGACGCCATGTCTGCTGAAATTCTTAGTGAAGCTGTTTTCTGGTAAAAAAATTGTTTTAAGATTGCGACTTTAATGTGCATTTTAACGCAAAAATGTCTGTAGTAAAAGTTGTAGAGAATTTAAAACCTACACTTTTATTTCAAATATTTTTTATATAACGCTTAGTTTAGCGGTAATTAGCGATTTTCTGGTTTTTTTTCTCACGAAAACGTGTGAAAAATCGATTTTTTTAAGATTTTGGCCTTACTATGCATTTTAAGACAAAAGTGTATGTAATTTAATTTATAGGAAATTAAAATATCTACAATTTTTATTTAAAGAATTTTTCTCCACAGAGCCTAGTTTAGTGTGAAAGAGCGATTTTCCGAATTTTTAAGCCAAACTGAGTTCGATTTTCATTTTGCGTCTTTCACTCATGATTAAAATAAGGTTATGTTTATTGAGGTTAGTTTTTTGTTTATTTCTAATGTTTTATTACTAATGTTAGGTTATATTTGCATTGGCAACAGAAGTTGTGTGAGTGTTTCACACCAGATATTTAGTAATGGATTGATTAATTATTACGTGACAATACACACTGTTTGTTTACGTGTTATATAGTACATTAGTTATATTACTTGCCCGTAACAGACAGGTGGAGTGTCAAATTATTTACACTGAATCTGTTCGTTGCAGGGCTAAAAAAAATAGTTCTGTTTCTTATCGCATGGTCAGCCAATTAAATGACAGAATCATTTAAGAACAGAATAGGTAGAGGTGTAAAAGATACTAATCAGAGATATCTTATCTGAAAGTAATGAATTTCATTGTACAGCCAGACCCTGTGGTGAATGAAGTGAAGTTGTCATTTACAGAGTGGAAAATATGTGCTTTTTCAGAGGGCTCGGCATGCTGATAAGTGTACTTTTCCACTCAGTGAGGAAGGCAATGGTAAACCACCTCATTCCTCGTTTTACTTAGTAAAACCTCTAGAGGTTCTAACCAGCCTTTCGGCTGTTTACCTAAACAACAGTTATATTACACTCATATATAGTTATCCGCATCGCGTTGTGTAAGCAATTGGCTTAAGTCAATAATGTAGCCAAAAGTTATTTTTCTTGGACCTTATTTTTATATTCTCTTGTCTTTATGAAAACTATATAGAAAGGAAAGCCAATTCCCTTCGTTCATTTATTCGTGTTCGTCATGTAGTACAGAATAGTCGCGGCAATCCGAACACGTAAGATGTCCGACCTTTGCGAATTATCGATTTGTGCGGATTATCGATATTTAAAATCTTTTTACTTTCTCTTGCCTATATGAATATACAGGGTGATTCATGAAGTTCTCCCCCCACTTCTACAGCACATTGTACTAGTAAAAATAATGAAAAAATGTTATATAAACATAGGTCCGAAAACGCTTCGTTAGCGAGTTACAGCTAGCGAAAGTTTCGCCTGGATTTCAGTTCACCAGGTGAAATGAGGTCTTCCTGGAATTGTGGTAAGGTAGATTAAGGGGCAATAACAATCATTTCTTATGGTTTTTGATCTGATAAATTGAATAAAACAGGTCCCAGATCTGTAAGTTAAATAGTTTTTAAGAAAACCAGTGTCAAATGCAAAAAATGGAGTGAAAAACTTATTTTTTCATCTTTGGGCAAGGATAACTGTGTTATTTCACCAAGAAACAGTTAAAATTTTTCAATAAAACGTGTAGAAAATTTTATTCTGAACAAACCGGTGTAAATTAAGTACACAGAAAGCGAATAGATGTTTGATTAAATGAGTTTTTATTCATAAGAGTACAAAGTAAAATTAACCGGAAAAACTAAAATGAAAAAATGTGTTTTTTTCACTCCATTTTTTTGCATTTGACACTGGTTTTCTCAAAAACTATTCGCTTTCTGTGTACTTTATTTACACCGGTTTGTTCAGAATAAAATTTTCTACATTTTTTATTGAAAATTTTTAACTGTTTCTTGGTGAAATAACAAAGTTATTCTTGCCCAAAGATGAAAAAATGTGATTTTCACTCCATTTTTTGCATTTGACACTGGTTTTCTCAAAAACTATTTAACTTACAGTTCTGGGACCTGTTTTATTCAATTTATCAGATCAAAAACCATAAGAAATGATTGAATTCGCCCCTTAATCTACCTTACCACAATTCCAGGAAGACCTCATTTCACCTGGTGAACTGAAATCCAGGCGAAACTTTCGCTAGCTGTAACTCGCTAACGAAGCGTTTTCGGACCTATGTTTATATAACATTTTTTCATTATTTTTACTAGTACAATGTGCTGTAGAAGTGGGGGGAGAACTTCATGAATCACCCTGTATAGGAAGGAAAGTGTTTTCATGTCGATTTTTCGAAATCGAGTTTTCACCGGATCTATACGTTTTCAGACCCCCTGAACCCAAAAAACATGTTTTTAGCGATTGGTCTGTGTGTGTGTGTGGGTGTGTGTGTGTGTGTGGGTGTGTGTGTGTGTAAACAGAATATCTCAAGAACGGAACATCGTACGAACTTGAAACTTGAAACTTAAGTTACGTACCACTACCGGACTCGACACGAACATTTTCATCAAAATCGGTCAACCGGAAGTGGTAGTTTATTCGTGTAATTTTTCACTTTTTTGCGATTTTCTCAAAAACTGGTCCTACGATTTTTTTTAAAATCGCCGGGTTTACTCAATTTTTTATTCTCTACAAGATAGGGTAGGCGTCATGTTTGCTGAAATTCTGGGTGGGGCTGTTTTCACGTAAAAACGTTGTTTTTTTAAGATTACAGCTTTAATATGCATTTTAGCGCAAAACTTTATATAATAAAAGTTGTAGAGAATTGAAAATTCTACAACTTTTATTTCAAACATTTTTTGTATAACGCTTAGTTTAGCGGTAATTTGCGATTTTCTGTTTTTTTCTCACGAAAATGTGTGAGAAATTGATTTTTTTAAGATTTCGGCCTTAGTATGCATTTTACGACAAAAGTATATATAATTTAATTTATAGAAAATTAAAAGATCTACAACTTTTATTTAAAGCATTTTTCTCTACAGAGCCTAGTTTAGAGAGAAAGAGTGATTTTCCGTATTTCTAAGCCAAACTGAGGTTGATTTTCATTTTGCATCATTCACTTATGATTAAAATAAGGTTATGTTTTTGAGGTTAGTGTTTTGTTTATTTCTAATATTTTATTATTAATGTTAGGTTTATTGTTAATTATTTGCATTGGCAAGAGAAAGTTGTGTGAGTGTTTCACACCAGATTTTTTTTATTTATTTACTTATTTAACGTCGCATCAACTGCAAGGTCATTAGCGACGACGTTGGGGTGTAACAGTGCGTAATGAGGATGAAATGATTTTTTTGTAACGTATGCAAATATGCCGTGCCTGAGTGGGATTCGAACCCAGAACCGCATGATGAGAGGCGAGCACGTTACCAACTACGCCAATGCGGCTGGTTATCTACAATCTTAAATTTCGGCAGCATTTTGATTGAAAGCGCTGCAGTATTTCTATATATGATGAACTAGCTGTACCCCATAGCTCTAACCTAAACAATGACCTAAACCTGCCCTTCATAAAAGAAGAAATTAAACAACATATCGAAAAACATTTACAAAAACTAGAAGACCATCAGAATCCATTAGCGATTAGCCTCCTTGACAACAGCGAAGATACTCACAGACTGAAACGCTTTAAACCATTGGACTTACCTCTACGATTTTGTTAGTCATTTAATTTTAATTTTTTTATTTTATTTTTTATCTTTTCTACTTCAACTCCTAATCATCAGCATCTCATAATTGGCGTCGTTTTCATCTCTACCATCGTCATTGTCATCTCCAACTTCAACTCTTTGTGTTTCGGGATGTTGATTCACGGTTTATCAAGTTTGATTTTGTATAGATATATATATTTTTTTTGTCTCTTCACAGTTTGGTCTTTTTCAAACACACTACTGAGTGTCGTTTGTGTTTTAATTCTAAGGACATTAATCAGATTTTCTTATATTTGCTTAAAGTTATTGTATTTATTAACTGATTGCAAAAAAAACTATACTGTTACAGAAAAAAAAAATTCGGCAATCAAATTACAAAAACACGGTATACTGTAGGATAAAAAATACAGATTTAAGAAAAAAATACGAGAACATTAAATTATAAATGACAACTTTCTTTGACACCTATTACAGTACTATTTACAAATAAATTTTTTTTAAATTTATTTATTTAACGTCGCATCAACTAAAACGGTCATTAGCGACGACGTTGGGGTGTAACTATTGCACAATGATGGATGAAATGATTTTTTGTAACGTATGAAAATATGCCGTGCCTGAGTAAGATTCGAACCCAAGACCGCGTGATGAGAGGCGAGCACGTTACCAACTGCGCCAATGCGGCCGGCGCAAATAATTTTAAAATAAACAATGTGACAATTAACTTGTTTTATGTAACAATAAACTTGTGACTGCCACTGCCGTTACTCCACGGGAAAATTGTTATGCCTACGATCTTTTTTAACTTTGAATCCAGCGGCAGCCTTTTTCCCCTTACGAATTAAGGTTTCTCCTGGCAACATTTTCCAGTGCAATGCCGACTCAGCGCCACTGTAAAATTGATCTGCTATTAAACCCCGTTTTTGTACTTCATCCTGAATTTTTTTCATCAGTTAACGGTCTTAAAATTGTATCTTTGTTTGAATTTGTCCAGCCAGTGTATACTGGCTTTTGAAAGTCGTATTTCCTGGTCATTTCCTTGTTAACAACTTCGCATTTGAGTGAGAATGTCTCCACTGACTAAATTACCTTGCTCTTTCTTGCAAAAAACATGAGTATAAAGCCCGCTCGGCATTAGGTTACCTGCTGCTTTCGATGTTTTTTCTTTTCAGTAGCCCGGACTCCATTTTTTTTTCTTTTGAGTCCGCAGTGGATCACTTGAGTCAATATCTGAGCACTCTCTTTTGGTTCTTTTCTTTGTTTTTTCTCCAGTATTCTTTCATTGTGGCAGATCTTCTTTGCCTTTCTGCTTCCGAAAATGTCACTTTCCTGCTTCCTCTTTTATGTACTTTTCCTTGGAATCTAATATTTTTATCTTTTAATCGTTTCAGCTGTTCAGTTTCATTTTCTAGATCTTCGAAGGTGATGCCTAATTCTTCCATATCTTTTTTCTTGATTTCTCTTAACCATATTACTTTTGTCTTTCTCTGGTAGAGTTTTCTGACTATTTGGTTCGCACTACATTTATTAGACTTTTTAAAGAAATTTTCTAAATGCTAAAAAATTATTAAAAACATGATAATAAATAATTGTTCGGATTACTGAAGGTTTCGGTGTACCGGGGGTTCGGATTACCGCGACCATACTGTACATAGGTTAGTGCCTTCCAAAATTTTTAACTCGTGTGTAGTTTAATTTAAATTTTTTACGTTTATTTATTATTTTGTATTTTTTTTAGAAGTTATAAATTTGTAAACATCGTAACACTTTTGATGTGTGATAAAATTTGTTTTCTGTTACAGTTGTAGTACTATTGTAATTTTATTTTTATGAATTAATTTGTTGTACATGTGTTTACATAATGTAAACATATAAATGGTCCAGTATAATAACTATTGTTTTAAAATTTTACAAGCTATTTTTAATTTAGCAATATTTGTTTTCGGTGTTTTTTTTTTGTTATGTTTGTTTACTTGAACGTGTTTGAACTAGTCGGTGATAATGAACAACGATATTTTTAAAGTCATATTATTTTATTAAATTTATTGCTCAAATTTTTTTATACCTGATGTACTATTCTCTACTCAGCTACTTTTTAACAAAATTGGTTTTATACAGTTTTTACTTTCTCTTGCCTATATGAATATAGCCTACAGGAAGGAAAATATTGTTTTCATGTCTATTTTTCAAATTGAGTTTTTACCGGATGTTCACGTTTTCAGACCCCCTGAACCCAAAAAACATGTTTTTAGCGATTGGTCTGTGTGTGGGTGTGTGTGTGTGTGTGTGAACAGAATATCTCAAGAACGGAACATCGTACGAACTTCAAACTTAAGTTACGTACCCCTAGAAGACCAGACACGGACATTTTCATGAAAATCGGTCAACCGGAAGTAGCAGTTTATTGTAATTTTTTCAAAAACGGGCTCCTACGATTTTTTTAAAAATCGCCTCATTTACTAAATTTTTTATGCTCTACAAGATAGGATATGCGCCATGTCTGCTGAAATTATTGGAGAGGCTGTTTTCTCGTAAAAAAGTTGTTTCTTTAAGATTCCGAATTTAATATGCATTTTAGCGCAAAAATGTATGTATGTAGTAAAAGTTGTAGAGAATTTAAATTCCTACAACTTTTATTTCAAACATTATTTTGTATAACGCTTAGTTTAGCGTTAATTAGCGATTTTCTGTTTTTTTCTCTCAAAAACGTGTAAAAAATCGATTTTTTTAAGATTTCAGCCTTAGTATACATTTTACGACAAAAGAGTATATAATCAAATTTATACAAAATTTAAAAGATCTACAACTTTTATTTATAGAATTTTTCTCTACAGAGCCTAGTTTAGCGTGAAAGAGTGATTTTCTCCTTGAAGTCAATAATCAGGTGCCCATTATATTTTCTCGATTTTATTTAAGTTTTCTTTAGTGTATCATTTTTGACTTTTTTAAACCATTTATCAGATAGGCCTACCTTAGGTTCATTATTTAGTGTGTTAAAAAGTTGCCTAGCCAACCGTTTGTCATCCAATTTGTACAGGTATCTGTAAAACTTAAGTCTTCCTTTTTTTATCGTTTCCATTAAAAGTTTATTTTTCTTGTTCTTGTGTAGTTTTTCTCTATTTTCGTAACCCTTTCTGTCCGTTTACCATCTGCAGACCGATTATCTTGCGTAGGAAATTTCTCTCAAATTGTGTGGGGCTACTCTGCTTTTCTTAGTTTTTCTGGACATTTTAAGATAGTTGTTCGCGTACACACATGTTTTATTACAGTATTGTAACGCTTAATCTAATTACGTTTTTTTTGTTTATGTTTTTGGGGGGCTCCCAAACTCCCCTACACCCCACCGTCTCCACCCACTACTATGGCTGGTCGCAAGGATGCGAGGTGGTACAGTAGAACAGCAATAGAATATCGCCTCAGTATACCGCACCATTACAACTTAACGTTGTCATTCTTTCATCACTAAAAAAAATAACAGTCAGCCGCCGAGCTTAACATACACCACGTAGACACAAATAACATAAAAATACATAAAATAACATAAAGATCACGCAGTATTTACAGCCTTCCTTCACAGTATCCTGTACAGTTTTTCTTTAATTTTACCATCTCTGTGAAACAGATCTACCTCTCCATTTATTTCATTGGCTGTAGCTATACATCTATTGATTGGAGCTATTTTACTTTTTGTGGCTCCAGCAAACAGCCTGAAACTTCTTAAAGCTGTTTTAATTGTGCAGCAGTTTTAACTATAAATTTAGAATTATTTTTTTAAAATATTATTTTATAATCAGATGTAACAGAATATTGACTTTAGTTACAAACTAATGATTAGGTTATATTTTTAATTATTTACATTGGCAAGAAAAAGTTGTGTGAGAGTTTCATCCCAGATTTTATATTCTTGTTAAATTCTTTACCAATTGATTCATCAACAGGGTAAGAGTTTTTGTTCGTTATTTTCACGTTTAAGAAATTTAAATAATTTATTAGTTAATTTAGTGTAACATTAATTAAGGTAGGGTTATTCAATTAAAATTATATTAATTGCCTTGTTTATTCGTGTAATTAATTAATTAATTAGGCCTCTTAAGTAGGATCTAACCTCGTATTACGCGTACTATGTTAATCGGATTGCAGTGTTATGAATATGAGCTGTAAAGTTCTTAATTCTACTTTAATTGTCTTCATGTGACATTGTCAATTCGTGTTCTAATATTTTAATATTAATATCTACTTTAAGATATTTACTTTTATTATTGTAGTCTACGTATTTTAAATTTTAATCAATCTACATAAATTAAAAATCTGGTGGGAAACACTCACACAACTTTCTCTTCCCAATGCAAACAATTTATAATAAACCTAATATTAGTAGTAAAACATTAGAAATAAACAAAAAACTAACCTCAAAAAACATAACCTAATTTTATTCATGAGTGAAAGACGCAGAATGAAAATCAACCTCAGTTTGGCTTAAAAATACGGAAAACCTCTCTTTTCACGCTAAACTAGGCTCTGTAGAGAAAAATGCTTTATATAAAAAAGTTGTAGATCTTTTAATTTCCTATAAATTTGATTGTATACAATTTTGTCGTAAAATGCATACTAAGGCAGAAATCTTTAAAAAATTGATTTTTCACACGTTTTCGTGAAAAAAAAAACAAAATCGCTAATTTCCGCTAAACTAAGCGTTATACAAAACAATGTGTAAAATAAAAGTTGTAAGTTAGGATTTTAAATTCTCTACAACTTCTAACATATAAATTTTTGCGCTGAAATGCATATTAACGCGGCAATCTTAAAAAAACAATTATTTTACGTGAAAACAGCCTCACAAGAATTTCGGCAAACATGGCTCTATCTTGTAGAGCATAAAAAATTTAGTAAACTAGGCGATTTAAAAAAAAATCGTAGGACCAGTTTTTGAGAAAATCGCAAAGAAGTGAAAAATTACACAAATAAACTACTATTTCCGGTTGACGGATTTTCATCAAAATTTTCGTGTCTAGTTCACACATTTACTCAATTTAAAATTATGGAAAATAATCTGTTGAAATCGAAGTATCAACTTGTTTTTTCTAACACAGTACTTTCATTCTCTAAACTACGAACAAGAGTGTAAAAAGGTAAAAAGTTATGGGGGATTGCACGATGGTTTCAACTCAAAATTTCGATTTTTGGTGTTTTATGTTTTGCAATAGTTTCGGCCTAGATCTAACAGAAAACATCAAATTACGTCAAAAAAATTAAGTTTTTATCAGGTTTACACAGAAAAATTATCATGTTACGAAGAACGAATATTTTTTAATAAGTTTATTCTGCTCGTTTTAGTGCAAAGAAAATTTTAGTTTTTAAAATATCTGCATCAGGTTTTTTAATATTCTCAGCTGTTGGTTCAGCTTTCTAAACGACTGTTGATGGGAAATTTACATGATTTTGATTTGTGCCTTCTTGTTTCTTACCTTTTCCTGTAAATTTAGATTTTTGACACTAAGGTACATTTTCTCAGAAACCAATAAACCTACCAGGCTGAAACTTTTATCAGTTAATCATCTTGTATAGCTACATAATATACCGAAATTTTTATGACTTCCTGAGGTGCTCAAAAAATTAGTAATACAAAAAACACGTGGAAAACAATACGTAAAAATTTTATGTCATTCGTAATTTTAAAAAAACAGTGGTATGGTCCAAAGATTTAATTGAAAAAATGTCAGTAGCTGGAGAAGAAACCCGACACCTATAGTGTGTAAAGTTTCATTTACCAATCTTTTACTAATCCTTTGAAAAATGTAGGCTGCCTAAAAATAGGAAATTTAACATTGGCGGGATACAAAGTACAGTCTCCCCTTAAAATGTTTATACGTAAATTATATAGGTGGCTTTAATATAGTAACAGTAATCATAAAATTACGGAAAAGTTATGGAAAGTACAAAAAAAGTTTATAGAAATTACAGAGAAAAGTTAATAAAAAATTTATTAAATTTTACATACCTATATATTCGTATTAGGTGCTTATTAACTGTGTAATGATAGCGTAATAATCTTGAACGAAAACTTAACGTCTTCGGTAAGTAATATATACTAAGACGTAAGCAACATATTTTTTTAATTCAATGTGATGTAAAAAAATGATGAAAGCGAACAAGTACGTAATTTATGAAACCAGAAGTAATAGAAATCTTATTTTTTATTCATCCATTAGATCAATATTCCGCCCGCGCTGTAGTATCGTATTCTGTTACTTAAGTCGTAACTGAAGCTATTTCTAATACGTTGTATCAGTTTTTGTTTTTTCTCAGTTCTACCTGCAATGAGAATATTTACTTTATTTTGCTTTTATGAATAAGGAACGTATAGTACAGTATTCCTTCCTTATATAGGAAGGAAAGTACTGTTTTCATGTCAATTTTCTTAAATAGAGTTTTCACCGGATGTACACTTTTTCTGACCCCTGAACCAAAAAAAAAAACATGTTTTTAGCGATTGGTGTGTGCGTGCGTGCGTGTGTGTGTGTGTGTGTGTAAACAGAATATCTGAAGAACGGAACATCGTACGATTGTGAAACTTAAGTTAGGTACCTATAGAGGACCCGACACGAACATTTTCATCAAAATCGGACAACCGGAAGTAATTTATTCGTGTCATTTTTCACTTTTTTGCGATTTTCCCAAAAACGGCTCCTACGATTTTTTTTAAAAATCGCCTCATTTACTAAATTTATTTCGCTCTACGAGCGTAATCTCTGCTGAAAATCTTGGTGAGGCTGTGCTCTCATAGAAAAAAATATTTTTTTTTTTAAATTGCGACTTTAATATGCATTTTGGCGCAAAAATGTCTATTATAAAAGTAGTAGACAATATAAAAACCTACAACTTTTATTTCAAACATTGTTTGTATAACGCCTAGTTTAGCGGTAATTAGCGATTTTCTTTTTTTTCTCACGAAAACGTGTAAAAAATCGATTATTTTAAGATTTTAGCCGTGGTATGCATTTAACGGCAAAAGTGCATAATCAAATTTAAAGGAAATTAAAAGATCTACGACTTTTATTTTAAGCATTTTTCTCATCATAGGCTAGTTTAGCGTGAAAGCGTGATTTCCCGTATTTTTAAGCCAAACTGAGGTTGATTTTCATTTTGCGTTTTTCACTCATGATTAAAATTAGGTTATGATTATTGAGGTTAGGTTTTTTGTTTATTTCTAATGTTTTATTAAATGTTTTATAACTAATGTCAGGTTTATTGTTAATTATTTGCATTGGCAAGAGAAAGTTGTGTGAGTATTTCACACCAGGTTTTTTTTTATATTTAAGTGCTATAGAACATGCATTTAATAATAAAATGAGCTTTTATAATGCTACTTGCCTACCACAGGAACAAAAACTGATGCATAAATTATACTCAATATTAGAAACTGTCAGCACATCCTCTTTCATTTAAATTCATATTTAGATACCATTTGTATTAATAAAAATATTCAATTCGGTTGTTTATTCATGTAATGAATGTTGAAACTCGACAGTTTTGTTAGTTATCCAATAAATTACCTCATTTTAACTTTCATTAGACTATAACATTTAACACTAATAATATTTTACCTTCTCTTGCCCTGTATGAATATATAGGGAAAAAAATTCAGTTTTGTTTATTGTCGATTTTTTTAAATTGAGCTTTCACCAAATACGGAATGAAAAGTATGAGCCGAATAAGAAATATAATATGAATTGAACGAAAAAGTCCGGTGTGAAACACTCACACGACTTTGTTTTGCCAACGCAAATAATGAACAATATAACCTAACATTAGTGATAAAACATTAGAAATAAACAAAAAACTAACCTTAAAAAACTTAACCTTATTTTAATCATGAGTGAAAGACGCAAAATGAAAATCAACCTCAGTTTTGCTAAAAAAATACGGAAAATCACTCTTTCACGCTAAACCAGGGTCTGCCTGTAGAGAAATATGCTCTGAACAAAAGTTGTACATTTTTAATTTTCTATAAATTTCATTATACACTTTTGTCGTAAAATGCGTACTAAGGCTGAAATCGATTTTTTACACGTTTTCGCGAGAAAAAAAAACAGAAAATCGCTAATAACCGCTAAACCAAGCGTTATATAAAAAAAAAATGGTTGAAATAAAAGTTGTAGGATTTTTAATTCTCTACACCTTTTATTATATACATTGTTACGCTAAAATACAAATGCTGCAATGTTAAATAAAAAATTTTTGAACGAGAAAACAGCCTCTCCAAGAATTTCACCGGACATGGCGCCTACCCTATCTTGTAGAGCATTAAAATTGTAGTAAATAAGGCGGTTTTTAAAAAATCGTAGGAGCCGTTTTTTGAGAAAACCGAAAAAAGTGAAAAAATTACACAAATAAACTAATACTTCCGGTTGACCGATTTTGATGAAAATGTTCGTGTCGGGTCCGGTAGTGGTATGTAACTTAAGTTTTAAGTTTCAAGTTCGTACGTTGTTCCATTCTGGAGATATTCTGTTTACACACATACACACACAGACTATCTATAACATTTAGATATTTATAACTAGAATAGCTAATAACATTTTTTTGTGGTTCAGGGGGTCTGAAAACGTGTAGATTCGGTGAAAATTTGATTTCGAAAAATCGACATGAAAGCAATACTTTCCTTCCTAATATTTATACAAGGAACAGAAAATAAAAAAGTTAATCGTGGAAACTGGAGAGGGTGTTGGCAAGAAAGTTAAGAACGATAGACTACATAGACGACGAGACAATGGGAGGCTAAGGAGAAGATGGTAGTAGCTAAATTATAGAAAGTGTGGTTTTTAGATGTCTGGCAAATGGTTTAACAAAGTTTGAAAAGTTATTGAGAAAACCAGATTAAACCGAGAAAACTTAATGAGCTTAACCAAATTCAGATAAATAATTTTGGACTTTAAGGGGTTACATGAAGGACAAATAATTATTAATTGTTTAAGTCATCAGCCGAACAGCTGGTTTGAACCTGTAGAGGTTTTACTTAGTAAAACGAGGAGTGAGTGGTTTAAAATTGCCTTCCTCACTGAATGTAAAAGTACATTCATCAGCATACCGGGCCCTCCAAAAAGCACAGATTTTCTACTTTGTAATGACACCTTCACTTCATTCACCACAGGATCTGGCTGTATAATGAAATTCATTATTTTCAAAGAAGATAACTCTGATAAGTGTCTTTTACACCTCTACCTCTTCTGTTCTTAAATAATTCAGTTATTTAATTGGCTGGCCATGTGATAAGAAACATAACTATTTATTTTAGCCCTGAAACTAACAGATTGAGTATAAATATTTTGACACTCCACCTGTCTGTTTTGGGCAGAATTATTAATTAATAATTTAAAATCTGGAGGTAATGCTGGAAAAGAAAATACCCTTGAAAGTGAAGAACTATAGATATCGAAGAAGAGACATTAGAAGGCCACTGTGAAGATGGCTGTAGTTATTGTAGAAAGTGTAGTTTTAAGAGGTCGGGTTAATGTTTTAGAGGATTCAGAAAAGTTATTGAGAAAACCGGAATAAACTAAAAAATCTTAATGAAGCGAACCAAATACACAGAATTAAATATGGATTTTAAGGGTTTCCATGAAGAGCAAAAACAGAACAGCGAGTGGGCAGAAGAAATGATAAAAACGTACTGTGAGCGATTTCTGAGAATATGGGCTGTAAAATGAGCTTTAGAAAACGTGTAAAGTCTTTTCACGTGGTCTAAAATTGTTCCTATAAGAGAAAAAATTTATTAATAAATAATATAAAATTGTGTCAAATAGTTGTAATTAATACAAGAGCTCTGTTTTTAATGTAAATAAATAATTTGTTAAATGTGTAGGCATATCAAAGTAACATGTTGTGTGAACTTTTAGTCTGTGAAATAATTTAAACGCATGTGAAATGCCTTCTGAATATATTTTCCCATTATAAAATATAAAATCAATAATGGAAAATTAATGTATTCTGGCGAACCTATAATCTCTTAAATACTTGAATGGCTGTCAATTTTTTATCCTATTGAAAAATTCAAACATTCAAATTACTGTTGTTTTTTTGTTGTTTGTTTCTGCAAACATTTGTCAGTTGTTAAACAATAATTGCCTTCATTACTTCCTATGAAATCCATAGGACAATAGCGGCTTAATTTATTATTATAGGCTGTTTGTGTTAAATACAATACTTTCCCTATAAATAGAATTATTCGTAATTAGCTTTTTAAAGCTTTTTTTTATTATTGGAGGTTAAATCAATATGTCGGGTATTTTAGTAGACACGTCCATTTTTATCATGCTTTAAATAACATTAAAATATAACGAGCATTCCACCCGAGCTGTGCGTAATAATGTTGTTTTCTTCAGTGGGGTGCATCCTTTCAGTAACAACGTCCGTAAAACAGGACGTCGATATATTTTACGTAGTGACAACATCCGGTTTACCGGACGTTATGTATAAAGTGCCAACGTCCGGATAATTGAACATTTACAAAAATAAACTTTTAAAAAAAAATTAATGGAATAATGTATTTTAAAACCGCCTTCGTGGCGTAGTGACTAGCGCGCTAACCTGCAAAACGGAAGGTCCCGGGTTCGATTCTCGGCTAGGGTCTGGAAATTTTAACCCCCGTTAAAACCACCATTAAGTTATATTGTTGTTTAGGTCATCAGCCAAAAGGCTGGTTTGAACCTCTAGAGGTTTTACTAAGTAAATCGAGGAGTGAGGTGGTTTACCAAAGCCTTCCTCACTGAGTGGAAAAGTACATTTATCAGTATGCCAGGCCCTCTGAAAAGCATATATTTTCCACTCTGCAAATGACACTTTCACTTCATTCACCACAGGGTCTGGCTCTATAATGAAATCCATTACTTTCAGAAGAGATAACTCTGATTAGTGTCTTTTACACCTCTACCTCTTCTGTTCTTAAATGATTCAGTTATTTAATTGGCTGACCATGTGATAAGAAACAGAACTATTTATTTTAGCCCTGCAACTAACAGATTGAGAGTAAATAATTTGACATGCCACCTGTCTGTTATGGGCAAAAGTTATATTATCACCACTTATTTATAATGTGTTATTAAAATTGCAGTTAAAATTTTTAATTCATTTTAATTTCAAGAAAAACAATATTACATTTCTTTGGGCTTATCATCTTTTTCTGCTGATGGCTATAAAAATATTTCTAATGCTGTTTCTCGAAAAAAAAAGAATTTTCGGCAGGTTAAATCTATTACTGTAAGAGCTGGACTTGTGGTTTTCTCAACGGTAAGTAGAAGTCACTTCTATTTACAGTGGTTTTCTCTAAAATAATAAAAAGCAATGAAATTTAAATGATTTTTTAACTCAATTTTGATAAAAATCTGGTGCGAAACACTCACACGACTTTTTCTTGCCAATGCAAATGATGACCAATGTAACCTAATATTAGTAGCGAAACATTAGAAATAAACAAAAAACTAACATCTTAAAACAACCTAATTTTTTTAATCATGAGTGAAAGTCGGAAAATAAAAATTAACCTCAGATTGGTTAAAAATTACGGAAAATCACTCTTTCACGCTAAACTAGAATCTGTAGAGAAATATGCTAAAAACAAAAGTTGTAGATCTTTTTAATTTCCTATAAATTTGATTATATACACTTTTGTCGTAAAATTCGTACTAAGGCTGAAATCTTTAAAAGAAAACGATTTTTCACACGTTTTCGTCAGAAAAAAACAGAAAATAGCTAATTACCGCTAAACTAAGCTTTATACAAAAAAATGTTGGAAATAAAAGTTGTAGGATTTTTAAATGCCTGCAACGTTTTTTATATAAAGTTTTCCGCGAAAATGCATATTAAGGCTGCAATCTTAAAAGAACAATTTTTTTTTCGTAAAAACAGCCTTTCCAAGAATTTCAGCAGACATAGCGCCTACTCTATCTTGTAGAGCATTTTTAAATGCCTGCAACGTTTTTTATATAAAGTTTTCCGCGAAAATGCATATTAAGGCTGCAATCTTAAAAGAACAATTTTTTTCGTAAAAACAGCCTTTCCAAGAATTTCAGCAGACATAGCGCCTACTCTGTCTTGTAGAGCATAAAAAATTTAGTAAACCAGGCGATTTTTAAAAAAATCACAAGACCCGTTTTTGAGAAAATTGCAAAAAGTGAAAAATTACACGAATAAACTACTACTTCCGGTCGACCGATTTTGATGAAAATGTTCTTGTCGGGTTCGGTAATGGTATGCAACTTAAGTTTTTAGTTTCAAGTTTGTACGATGTTCCGTTCTTGAGATATTCTGTTCACGCACGCGCGCGCACACACACACACACACACACGCGCGCGCGCACGCGCACACGCGCGCGCGCGTACACACACACACACACCAATCGCTGAAAACGTGTTTTTAGGGTTCAGGGGGGTCTGAAAACGTGTAGATCCGGTGAAAACTCGATTTTGAAAAATCGACATGAAACAATACTTTCCTTCCTATATATTCATAGAGGCAAGAGAAAGTAAAAAACTATTTGCAAAATAATTACGCTTTGTTAAAAAGATATTGAATTTGAAAGGTTTTAAATGTAGAGTTATTCAAATTATGACATATTTATGTAGTCTGCAATGAGTTACGTTGTGAATAACTTTGAGGTTATTCTATCGTTTTAGGAAATAACGCACAAGCGTCACTACAATTTTAGTTAATTAATGATGTAATCCGTTAATTGAGTATATTACTCTGTGGGATACCAATTTATTGTTGCCGTATATTTGTAACAGTCGTCAATGTTCTACCCACTCATTATCAATTTTCATTTTTGTTTTTTAACTAATTCATTTGGATGTAACAAAGGGAAGAAATTCAGTTATTCTGTTGTATTAATTTTGCCTGTTTTGTTTATTATTTTCTCTTATCCTATTTAAAAAAATATACTTTTCAAAGACCGTTATATTAAAATATCTTTTTTTACCGATTTTGATAAGAAAAATAAAGAAAATCACTAATTGACGCAAAAGTAAGCATTGTACAAAAACACTTTTTGAAATACGAGGTGTGGCTGTCAGATAACGAGACTGACGTTATAAAAAAATTTATTATTATTTTATACATAATCACTTATTGTCACCTTCAATATATACTCCTTCTCTATCCCTACAACGCTCAATGCGAATTTTCCATTGTTGGAAACAGTGCTGGAAGTCATCTTATGCCAGCTCCTTCAGGACACGTGCCGCTTTCTCTTTTACAGCTCCCCACAGATTCAAATTTTGTCAATTTTAAGCAGATTTAACTTTAGGGAACATGTAGAAGTCACATGGTGCAAGATCTGGTGAATAAGGTGGATGTTCTAACACCGAGATGCTCTACTTGGCTAGGAACAGGAACCTCTTGATAGATAACGCGGAAAGAGCTGGCGCATTGTCTTGGTGGAGAACCCTTGATTTGGTTTTCCATATTTCGTGGCGTTTTTCCTCACTACCATGGCTACAAAAAAAACTAACAATCATCATTGCTTTAAATTTTGACTTGGTCATTCGAGCTTTTTGGGCTCTCAGTGAAGTTCGGCTCTTCCAGTGCATGCATTGGCGCTTCGTTTCCGTATCATAAGTAAAAAACCACGTTTTATCACATGTTATTATCTTCTACCTGTTCCCTAAGGTGAAATCTGCATTAAAAGTAGAATATTTGAGTCTGTGGAAGCTGTAAAAGAGAAAGCGGTACGTGTCGTGAAGGAGCTGACGACAGAAGATGACTTCAAGCACTGTTTCAACGATGGAAAATTCGCATGGAGCGTTGTAGGGGTAGAGAAGGAGTGTATATTAAAGGTGACAATAAGTGATTATGTATAAAATAAAAGTGCAATTTTTACCACGTCAGTCTCGTTATTTAATAGCCACACCTCGTAAAAATTGTACCTTTTTACTTTCTCTTGCCTATATGAAAATGTAGGAAGGGAAGTATTGTTTTAATGTCGATTTTTCGAAATCGTATTTTCACTGGATATACACGTTTTCAGACCTCTTGAACCCAAAAAACAGGTTTTTAGCTATTGGTCTGTTATATATTACCCTGACTAGTATGGTTCACACCTCTACCTCTTCTGTTCTTAAACACTTAAGTTTTATAATTGGCTGACTATGTGATAAGAAACAGAACTATATTTTGTAGCTCTTTTGCAGCTTATAATGATATTTGTTCAAACACAGACTAATCGCTGAAAAAATATTTTTTTTAGGTTCTGGAGGCCTGAAAAAGTGTTAAAAGCTATATACGGTAAAACCTGGATTATGAAAAATTGACCCTAAAACAAAACTTTCTTTCCCTTTATGTTCATATAGACCATGATAAAGAAAAATGGGATATTTCGGAGAAAATTTTCTGGAAAATTTATATAGTATGCACAATCACTTGAATGGTTAAACAAAAAATTTCTTAAAATAGAATTGCGTGTTAACTTAAATAACAGTAGAATGTAATGACAAGATTACTTAAAAATACTTATTTATGTACATGAAAAGTTGGAAAAGTTCAAAAACAAGTTACATGTGTCTATTAGTATATTTACAGTTATATACAACTTTATATATACGTATAAAGTACATGTTTGTTCGTTTGTGTGTGTGTGTGTGTGTGTGTGTGTGTGTGTGTGTGTGTGTATGTGTGTGTGTGTGTGTGTGTATGTATGTGTTTGGGTGAGCGTGTGTTTTGTGTGTATTATATTGTTAATAAGGAGATTTACTACACAATAAACAAAACAACTGAACTAGAAGTTAATATAATATAATATATAGTATTTTAATATAATATATAATATATATATAATATTTAATATAATTAATAGCAATCGAATAACACTATTTATGTTTCCAAATTCCGACTTAGATTTCCAGATATTGGGCTACTGTTCGTCGATACCGGAAATTGAAACCCAATCATTTCAGTATCTTCTCTTTAAGAAGAATCAAATGACACTATTACTGTTTTCAAATTATGACGTAAGATTTCTGTACTTCCGGTTTTGGGCCACTTCTGGTCGAAACCCAAACTTCAAACCCAATTATTTCTGTACTCTTTTAAAGCAATCGAATAACACTATTTCTGTTTCCAAATTTCGACATAGATCTCCAGAATTCCGGTTTTGGGCCACTTCCGGTCGAAAGCAGTACTTCAAACCCAGTGTTTGCTGTATCTACTCTTTAAGAGTAATCGAATACCGCTTTTTTGTTTACAAATTCCCACTTTGATTTCTTGACTTCCGGTTTTAGATAACTTCCGGTCGAAACCGAAAATTTAAACCTAATTTAGGCACACCAACTTTTTGTGTACATTATGAATCCGGAAACCGTTTGTTTCTATCTCTTGTAATTTCTGACATTTGAGTGTGACGGATGAACAGACAAAACAACAGGATAGATGACAATTTAAAAAATTGCTATCAATAAAATTATTGCAACAGAAATGTAGCTAATTAATGAACTATCATACATTACATCCGACTGACGAATGTAATGCTAAAATATTTACTGGGCGTTTTACTTTGTAAAACATTCAGATGTTCAAAGCCAATTTTGTGTGTTGAATTATTATTTTTAATCCCTAATGTATGTACGTTGAAATCTATCCTATTTTAAGAACAGAAAGCAACAAAAAGAGAGGAGGATGATAGGTTTGACGTTTAAATGAGGTGTAGTTTTGTACATACTCAGGCCGAAAAATCTTGCCTATATGAAAATGTAGGAAGGGAAGTATTGTTTTAATGTCGATTTTTCGAAATCGTATTTTCACTGGATATACACGTTTTCAGACCTCTTGAACCCAAAAAACAGGTTTTTAGCTATTGGTCTGTTATATATTACCCTGACTAGTATGGTTCACACCTCTACCTCTTCTGTTCTTAAACACTTAAGTTTTATAATTGGCTGACTATGTGATAAGAAACAGAACTATATTTTGTAGCTCTTTTGCAGCTTATAATGATATTTGTTCAAACACAGACTAATCGCTGAAAAAATATTTTTTTTAGGTTCTGGAGGCCTGAAAAAGTGTTAAAAGCTATATACGGTAAAACCTGGATTATGAAAAATTGACCCTAAAACAAAACTTTCTTTCCCTTTATGTTCATATAGACCATGATAAAGAAAAATGGGATATTTCGGAGAAAATTTTCTGGAAAATTTATATAGTATGCACAATCACTTGAATGGTTAAACAAAAAATTTCTTAAAATAGAATTGCGTGTTAACTTAAATAACAGTAGAATGTAATGACAAGATTACTTAAAAATACTTATTTATGTACATGAAAAGTTGGAAAAGTTCAAAAACAAGTTACATGTGTCTATTAGTATATTTACAGTTATATACAACTTTATATATACGTATAAAGTACATGTTTGTTCGTTTGTGTGTGTGTGTGTGTGTGTGTGTGTGTGTGTGTGTGTGTGTGTGTATGTGTGTGTGTGTGTGTGTGTGTATGTATGTGTTTGGGTGAGCGTGTGTTTTGTGTGTATTATATTGTTAATAAGGAGATTTACTACACAATAAACAAAACAACTGAACTAGAAGTTAACTTCCAGCAACTTTTACAAACTTTTTAATTTCCTTGCGTTATATTTTTTTTCTTTTATTTTCTCAATTTATTTATAAATTACAGTTCGTAGAAATAAACAACGACTAATATACGAATTATTTTTTTTTTATTCTTCAAACTTTTGAATAAAAAATAAATAAGTTAATAATAAAAGTATACCTAGTATTTCCGTTATAATTTGTTATATTCTGTTATAAACAAAAGTTTAATAGTAGTTCATTTACATATATTTCTTCTGTATTTTTAAAAAAAATTATATGACATTTGTGTAACTTTTGCGTTATTTACTGGTGAATTATTTAACTTGGTACTTTTTCTATTGTTTTAAATTACATATCTTAATTTTTAATTAATATTCACGTGTCTTGGTTCATTCAATACATACAATAAGTAAATTCTTCAATTTTATTTATATTACGTATTGTTATTTCTGTGCTATCAATGTAAAGTGTTATCTACCAGGTTTTTATGTTTTGAGTAAACAAAGAAATAAAGTTGGATTTTTCACAAAAATAATTTTTGTGGTCTGTGCTCTCGATATAAAAAATACTGTTTTTTTAAGTTTGCGGCCGGTCTCTTGTTGCAATGGTTAGCGCAACTGGCTTCTATGCCGGGGTCCCGGGTTCGATTCCTAGTCAGGTCTGGTAATTATTGGTATTTTTTTTACTTGTTATTGTTTATGTCAACAGCTGAAAGGGTGGTTTGAACCTATAGAGGATTTACTAAGTAAAACGAGGAGTGATGTGGTTTACATTGCCTTCCTCACTGAATATAAAAGTACTCTCATCAGCATGCCGGGCCTTCTGAAAAGCACATATTTTCCACTCTGCAAATGACACCTTCACTTAATTCACCACAGGATCTGGCTGTATAATGAAATTCATTACTTTGAGGAGATAACTCTGATTAGTGTTATATAAGTACATATATAACGAACTCTACCTCTTCTGTTCTTAAATGATTTAGTCATTTAATTGGCTGACTATGTGATAAGAAACAGAACTACTTGTTTTAGCCTTGTAACGAACGGATTGAATGTACATAATTTGACACTCCACCTGTTTGTTTGGGCAGTAAACAAATGAAATTGTTACCCAACAATTAGTAGTCAATTTCTTTTGACTACTTTATTTCTGTACATAATTTCATTTACAAATTTTAGTATTAATAACAGTTTAATTTATAATAATATTAAAATATAACACAATAAAATTTTTCAAAATAATAAAATATTATACAGCACTTAGCCTACCATATTTCTAAAAAATAAATATTATACCAATTTTTTGAACTTTTCAATTTTCAACAAAAGACTTACTTCATGTGATTTTGAATTAAAATTAATTTCACCCAGAAATATTAAAATCAATTTTTATATTTTCATAAAAAAACAAGTGTAGTTTTATGAATAATTTTAATAAATTTATTTATTTACCATTATATTTATTTAAATTTAAAATAACAAAATAACTTAATTTAAATTGAAATAATATTACTGTGACATCCTTTAGCCAGCCTTTTTAATAAAAACAAAAACAAAAAAACTTTTTACAATTTGAAATTTTTAAAATATTATTTTATAAAGTATCATGTAGGATCAGATGACCTTTACGCAGTGAGACATAACTGACGTAACTGATATGTTGAGACATAACTACTGGAATTAAAGAAACAATTAATTTTCCAAAAAAATTTCCTTGAAATTACTTTCAGTACTTCTAAAGGTGAGGTTATATTTCAGTAACTTAATGACCACAATATTTTAGTTAATTTACATCCGATTGATCTGAACTAGGTGTTGTTAAATTCATTGTTAAATGTCAATTTTTGTGTCTGCTATGTTTTTAACAAAAGTATAAATTTTCGAAAAAAATTTAACTGATATTTTTAGAAAGCCACCATTTTGAAATTTATTAACATTGATTTTGTTAAGGTTACAGAATTTCAATATCTTGTCATTGGGACTCGTAATACCAAATTTCAAGTTAATTTCGGTAACGATTATTGAGATATCAAACAATTTGTATAAAAAGTCAAACAGACATAAAATTAGACAACCGAGACCAATGTTTATGTGGTAATTTCTGTTTGTCTCGACCCAAAGAAATTATCTTACAAAGAGGTTCCAGAGAGTTCGGGAACACCCAGTATAATAAGAAAAAGTGAAATGTCTGACTCGTGTAACCCGTACAAATATATTCATAACGACAAAATAAACGATTTCTTACTTCCAGGTATTATAAATCTTAAACTGAGGAAAACCCTTTTCCAGAACTATCCGACATTAACCCGTAGTCATTATAATAACATTTTGCTAAATCTCCCTCACGCCCTTCTACTCTTGTACAAGAAACCCTATTACAACCTATACCCTCCTACTGGTAACACTTTCCAACAGACCCCCCCCCTCAAGGGTCTCGTACTACTATATCATGAATATTCCAGGTTATTAACATCAGTCCTCTTGTAAATCTACATTACTATTACAATAGATAATGAATTGAAAACCCTGTTAGAGAACTTGGACAAATTTTATATCTGTTATTTTGTACTGTAATATTTGGTACAAACCCTGTGGTGAATGAAGTGAAGACATCTTCACTTCATCCACCCTGCAAAAGATATTGCAGGGTGGAAAGTGGGTGCTTTTTGGAGGGCCTGGCATGCTGATAAGCATACTTTTCCATTCAGTGAGGAAGACAATAGTAAACCTTGTTTTTACTCCTCGTTTTAGAGTAAAACCTCTAGAGGTTCAAACCAACAAAGCGAAGACGAGTTACAGAAAGCGGTTTTTAGGTCGGACAAAATGTCTGAGAAATATAATTTGAAAATATCGCAGACAAAAACTAAAACTATGGCATTTAAAGGAAAATACACCGTAAGAACTAAAATAGAATTAGGAGGAAGAGTGCTTGAACAAGTCTCTCATTTCAAATATCTTGGTAATGATGTTTCGTATGACTTTGACAAAGATGTGCTTTACAAACTATCTAAATTTCAAAGCATTTGTGGTAATATACATAAACATCTGAAACGGAAAACAAGAAAAGATACGAGACTTAAGTTTTACGATACAATTGCTGTCCCTACTTTGATGTATGGCAGTGAGTCCTGGATACATACGAAAAAGGTAGACAGCAAAATCCAGGCTGCAGAAATGAGATTCTTACGAAGTGTATATGGATGCAGCCGAAGAGATAGGCTACGAAATGAAGAAATTAGAAAAACACTGAATGCTTTACCGTTGCTAGACAGAATCAAGCAGAACAGGAACAGATGGTGCAGCCATTTGAATCGCATGCCAGGCGAGAGAATACCAAAAGCCGCCAGAAACTACAAACCTACAGGAAGAAGAGATATAGGACGACCGAGGAACAGATGGGTACCGGAACAGGTTCAAGAAACCTAATCCTTGGAAGTGAAGAAGAAGAAGAAGAAGGTTCAAACCAGCCTTTCGGCTGTTGACCTAAACAACATTTGGTACTACTTTCAGTTGTAACATGGAATGAGTATTTAAGTATCTAGACTAAGAAAATTGTACACAACTCCATAGTACTAAGCATTTTGACCTATACTACTGAAGTATAGGTCATCAACAAGAGAAACAAAAAAAATCATTTTCATGAGGTGACACGTGTCATAGCTAGTAGCCATTTTAAAAAAAACTTACCTTTGACTTAATGGCAAAAACCATCAGTAATTTCTTTCTGTCTTATCTCAAAGGAATCGAATGACACTATTTTTGTTTCCAAATTCCGGCTTTGATTTCTTGACTTCCGGTTTTGGTCCACTTTCGGTCGAAACCGAAACTTCAAACCCAATTATTTCTGTACTCTTTAAAAGCAATCGAATAACACTTTATGTTTTCAAATTCCGACTTAGCTTTTCAGATATTTTGCTACTGTTAGCCGATACCGAAAATTGAAACCCAATCATTTCAGTATCTTTTCTTTAGAGGAATCAAATGACACTATTTCTGTTTTCAAATTATGACTTAAGGTTTCTGTACTTCCTGTTTTGGGCCACTTCCAGTCGAAACCGGAACTTCATACCCAATGATTTCTGTATAATACTCTTTATGAGGAATCGAATAACGCTATTTTTGTATCCAAATCCGACTTTTATCTCTTGACTTCCGGTTTTGGGCCACTTCTTGTCGAAACCCAAACTTCAAACCCAATTATTTGTGTAATTTTTAAAAGCAATCGAATCACACTATTTCTGTTTCCAAATTCCGACTTAGATCTCCAGAATTCCGGTTTTGGGCCACTTCCGGTCGAAAGCAGAACTTCAAACCCAATGTTTTCTGTATCTACTCTTTAAGAGGAATCGAATAACGTTTTTTTTTGTTTCCAGATTGCCCCTTTTATTTCTTGACTTCCGGTTTTAGATCACTTCCGGTCGAAACCGAAAATTTAAACCTAATTTAGGCACACCAACTTTTTGTGTAGATTATGAATCCGGAAACCGTTTGTTTCTATCTCTTGTAGTTTCTGACATTTGAGTGTGGCGGACGGACAGACAAAACAACAGGATAGATGCCAATTTAAAAAATTGCTATCAATAAAATTATTGCAACAGAAATGTAGCTAATTAATGAACTATCATACATTACATCCGACTGACGAATGTAATGCTAAAATATTTACTGGGCGTTTTACTTTGTAAAACATCCAGAAGTTCAAAGCCAATTTTGTGTGTTGAATTATTATTTTTAATCCCTAATGTATGTACGTTGAAATCTATCCTATTTTAAGAACAGAAAGCAACAAAAAGAGAGGAGGATGATAGGTTTGACGTTTAAATGAGGTGTAGTTTTGTACATACTCAGGGCGAAAAATCCAGAGAGAGTATGGTTGTAGAATTTCAACCATCAAAGTATACCGGTAACCACTGTCTAGTATTTAAATCCGTCTAAAAGTTACTAACTTCACTAGGATTTGAACCAAGGAATCTATGTCTCCAAAATCATCTATTAAACAGCTCGCAACAACTACTTTACCACTAGACCAACCCAGTGGGTTGAACTAAAAATAATAACAAAATTTCAATTGAAATTTATTCAAGGTAGACATAAAATCATTTGAAATAACAAATTATCAATGAAGATGTAAAAGATCTTTTGGGAAATATGTTTATTGTTGGGATTCACTCCCTCATCAAATTATTTGGGCAATTTGAGCGGGAGTCAGGTGAATTAAACTCATTATAGGTACATCGAGGGTTAACGTCCAAAATCATGTAAAATAGTTTGGCTTCTGGTTAGAGAATTTCCCTTTGGGAATTATAGTTGATCGCACCGTATCTGCTGTAATAGTCCACGTAATAGTAACCGTTGTATTACTGCTATTGAAATTAGTTTCAATTAGGCATTGTGACAAATTTGATGGGTTTAATTAATTCAATTTAAGTAATTATGAAAATTTAAGTACCATTTAGCACTTTAATTATCCTATGCATATTATTCGTACACCCATGACGTTTCTGAAAAAAACTATTGCATAACCAAAATTATAATTGGGGACAATTTTTTAAAATTGTCATCTATCATTTTGTTTTGTCCGTCTGTCCGTCACACCCAGATGTTGTCAGAATCTACATGAGATACAAAAAAACTATTTTTGGATTCGTATTTTGCACAAAAAGGTAGTGGGCTTAAATTGGGTTTGAATTTACGGTTCCGGCCGGAAGTGGCCCGAAACCAGAAATCAAGAAACCAAAGTCTGAAACTACAAGAGATAGCAACAATCGGTTTTCGGATTCATAATCTACATAAAAAGTTAGTGGGCCTAAAATTGGTTTGAATTTCCGGTTCCGGCCGGAAGTGGCCCGAAACCAGAAATCAAGAAACCAGAGTCAGAAACTACAAGAGATAGCAACAGTCGGTTTTCGGATTCGTAATCTACATAAAAAGTTAGTGGACGTAAAATGGATTTTAATTTCCGGTTCCGGCCGGAAGTGGCCCGAAACCAGATGTCAAGAAATCAAAGTCAGAGACTACAAGAGATAACACAATCGGTTTTCGGATTCGTAATCTACATAAAAATTTAGTGGGCCTGGATTGGTTTTAAAGTTTCGATTTTGATCGGAAGTGGCCCAAAACCGGAAGTCAAGAAATCAAAGTCGGAAATTGGAAACAATAATACTGTCATTCGACTCCTCTTAAAGAGTAGATACAGAATTCATTGGGTTTGAAGTTCTGGTGTTGACCAGAAGTGCCCCGAAACCGGAAGTAATGAATATAATAACGACCAATTACGAGTTTAAATCAGTAGAAATTGAATTTTAATAGTTGTACTAAATATTTTAGTTTTTTATTTTTGCGTTTTCCTTTTATATTTTTAAAATCTGGGCATTTCTAAAATCCGAACACGAGTCCGTACATGTGCTTGAAATCCGAACTGTCCGGACTAATGGTAACCCTTAATACAATTTTTGATCTTCCAATATTTAGTTGTAGCCTATACTACCTTAAATCTAGACCTGAGAGCAAATTTTTTAATATGGATTTAAAAAGATAAAAAAATCTGGGACGCCAGCTCTCTTTGCATTCAACTAAAACATTAAATGCATCAATTACTGACAAACTTATCCTTAAATTACCATAACCTATTTTAAATATAGCCAACCTTTTTCTCCCGCGACTTTAAAAAAAACAAAATTCAATAACCCTTAATATATACCAAATGAATTTATTTACCTCAAACTCAATATTTCTCCTCTTTCTTCTCCTTCTCCTCGTTGTCCTGGTCACCTCTTCAAATAATTTCTCTCACCTGCTTTCACAACTGTTCCTAGCTTAATGCCAAATGGAACTCATTTTAATCTCCTGGATCCGAAATGAGGAAATCTCTGGTTGACCAGCCTCCCTCTCCACCAACCTGGTGGGTCAAAAGGAAGGTGAACCATCCCAATGATTCGCTGTAAGTTGGCTGGTGGAAGAAAGACCCAATAACAAAGAGGGGGAAATACATCCCCCTAATGAATACTACCCTGTATCAGATGATTGACAGTTGGCTATATTTACAACTTATTGTCTAAATACTACTCTAATGTAACTTATTCTAACAATGGGGGGTTTCAAATACACTAGATGAGGGGTTTTATCTTAGTTCTGGAAGTTGCAGTAATTAAGAATTACCATAACTTTCATAGTTTGTACAAGTGTACTTTACAGCGGTACAGTTGGTTTAACAATCCTTTCTTTGAACGGATAACAGTTTCAGTAATATCAAGTGAAAAATGAAAAAAATTGTATGGATATGAAATAAATAATGATGTTGGTACTAGATATCTAAACTATTTTTAAAATAAATAGACGTGTGCAAGATGGAAAGACGGCAATTTATAAGCAATTTTCGACCGATAGATGCAGACACTGCAGTAAGGGTGCGGTACTGGCATAAAAGAATAACAAAAAGTAGAGAATCCGAGGGGTTCCCCAGCGGCATAAAAGGGGGGTGAAAAAGGAACACAGAGAGGGTTTGATGAAGAGGTGAAAGGCATAGAAAAAGAGGAAGTATGCTTTGAAGACGGGGTTGAAAAGAGAAGAAAAGATAAAGATCGAAATCAGAAGGGTGGTTGAATGTTCGATGAAGTATGAAATGTCCCTAGGCGCCTGCCCAATCAATTTCATCGGCCCAGTTGCCATGTTCCGATCTTCAACTGCCCTTCTTCGTTCTTATATTACTTTTATTTTATTTTTTCAGCTTCTTATTCTTGTTCTTTTTCTTGCTTTTTCATTCTCACCTAAAGTACAATAGCCGGACAGATGATGATGTAAGGTACTACATGAAGTAGAACATTTGTAAAAGCATTCATTCAGACCATCCCCTCTTTCTCCTTCTTACAAATCATCTCTTTTGTACATCTTGTATAAAGAAAAAATAAATTATAAAATTATGTTCAATACATTAATTTTTTCAAATATCCATGGACGAAAATACAGTTTTGAGAATTCAAAATAAAATAATGTATATTGTTAAGATGCAACTTTTAACTTGTGATCTTTCTGTCAAATCAATCTCCGCTGGGGGTGGGCTAATGTGATGTACGAGATGTGGCTATTAAATAAAGAGACTAACGTAAAAATTTTCTTTTTCTTTTATACATAATCACTTATTGTCACCTTCAATATACACTCCTTCTCTAAACCTACAACGCTTCATGCGAATTTTCCATTGTTGGAAACAGTGCTGGAAGTCATCTTCTGTCAGCTCCTTCCGGACACGTGCCGCTTTCTCTTTTTACAGCTTCACAGACTCAAATCTTGTCCCTTTTAATGCAGATTTCACCTTAAGGAACAAGTAGAAGTCACCTCATCGTCATGGTGCAAGATCTGGTGAAAAAAGTGAATGTTCTAACACTGCGATGCTGTATTTGGCTACGAACCTCTTGACAGATAACGCGGAATGAGCTGGCGTATTGTCATGGTAGAGAACCCATGATTTGTCCTACATTTCGGTGTGTTTTTCCTTACTCTTTGACGTAGTTTAGAAAGTACCTCAAGGTAGTATTATTGATTAATTGTTTGACCTTCAGAAACCCAGTGAAGGTACACAATCCCATGGATATAAAAAAAAACAATCATCATTGCTTTAAGTTTTGACTTGCTCATTCGAGCTTTTTTGGCTTTCGGTGAAGTTCGGCTCTTCCAGTGCATGGATTGGCGCTTCGTTTTCCGGATCATATGTGAAAAAACAACGTTTCATCACATGTTATTATCTTCTACCTGTTCCCTAAGGTGAAATCTGCATTAAAAGGGACAAAATTTAAGTCTGTGGAAGCTGTAGAAGAGAACGCGGCACGTGTCCTGAAGGAGCTGACATAAGTGACTTCCAGCACTGTTTCCAACAATGGAAAATTCGCATGGAGCTTTGTAGGGATAGATAAGGAATGTATATTGAAGGTAACAATAAGTGATTATGTTTAAAATTAAATTAAATTTTGTACAACTTCAGTCTCGTTATTTAATCGCCACGCCTCGTATTTTTATTACCAGAATAGTAAAAGCTTCAATGTATCATTAAAAAAATCTGTTGAAAAACACTTACACGACTTTCTTTTGCCTATGGATATAATTACATATATAACCTTACATTAGTAATAAAACATTATAAATAAATAATGAAAATAACCTAAATTTAATCATGAATGAATGATGCAAAATGAAAACCAACCTTAGTTTGGCTTAATAATACGGAAAACCACTCCTTCACGCTAAACTAGGCTCTGGAGAGAAAAATGCTTAAAATAAAAGCTTTAGTTTTTTAATTTCCTATAAATTTTTATTATATACTTTTTTGTCGTAAAATTCATACTAGGGTCGAAATCTTAATAAATCCATTTAGTTACAGATTTTTTTGAAAAAAAAACAGAAAATCACTAATTACCGCTGAGCTAAGCGTTATACAAAGAAATGTGTGAAATAAAATTTGTAGGTTTTAAATTTTCTACAACTTTGATTATACACTTTTGTCAAAAAATATGCATATTAAAGCCGCAATCTCAAAAAAACCAAATTTTTTCTACGAGAGAACAGCCTCCCCAAGAATTTCAGCAGACATGGAGCCTATCTTATCTTGTAGAGCATAAAAATGTAGTAAATGAGGCGATTTTCTGAGGCGTCTGCTGAAATTTTCGGAGAGGCTGTTTTCGTGTAAAAATATTGTTTTTTTAAGATTGCGGCTGTAATTTGCATTTTAGCGCAAAAATGTATATAATAAAAGTTGTAGAGAATTTATAATCCTACAACATTTATTTCACAAATTTTTTGTATAATGCTTGGTTTAGCGGTTAATAGCGATTTTCCGTTTTTTCTCATTTTAACTGCATCAAACTAGTCGGAAAATGTATCTGGTTTTTTCATTAGTATTTGTATAAATACTACTGCTTAGAATTAAAGAAGTATCTGCTTTTTTAATTGTCGTTACTAATTTTTTTAAATTTTTAACTTAAGAAAGTTAAAAAACTTCCCTTTTTACCATATATCACAAAATCATGATGTTACATTATTGTGTTACGGCAGTCTAAAATACTTTTTTTTCTTTTTCTAATCCCTAATGTGTGTACGTTGCAATCTGTTCAATTCAGAACAATAAGCAACCCCATGACCCAATGAAATGAGGATGATATGTATGATGTGTAAATGAGGTTTAGTCTTGTACCGACTCAGGCCGACCATTCCTGAGAGAGTATGATTAATTGAACCCCAACCATCAAAGTACACCGGTAACAACTGTCTAGCATTCAAATCCGTATAAAAGTAACTACCTTTACTAGGATTTGAACCAGGAACCTTCGTCTCCGAAAATCAGCTGTTAAACAGCTGATTTTGGCGACGACTTTACCTCTAGACCAACCCGGTGGGTCAATACTTTAAAGCCATTTTCTCACACTTCAGCTTTTTGCACCAACTGCCTTCTTTCGTAGTAGGGCAGAATAGTTTCATAACGTTTATCTCGGGTACTTTTAAGTATTTTGTTATTATAAATAATAAAAATTCCTTTTAAATAAATAATAAGTGTTTATAAACTAATTGCTCACTTACTTTAATTATAATTAAAAAATCTGATTTGAAACACTCACACGACTTTCTCTTGCTAATTTCAATAATGAATAAAATAACCTATGTTTAATATTTCTTTAGTGAACCATGGAAAATGAAAATAAACCTCTGTTTGGCTTAGAAATTACAGAAAATCACTAAATGACGCTAAACTATACTCTGAATGGATGTTTTTTTATAATATAATGGATCTTTTTTCACTAATTATAATATTTTAGGATTAATGTACCAAATGAAAGAACTACATGACAAGATTATGTCCGTGTTAAATTTACCGAAACAGAGTACCCCCCTAATTTGTATATAGCGTATAGAAATACTATTGCTGTATAAAAACAAAAAAAACTAAAAAAAAGTAGTAAATAGTTTCACATCCGTAACATGTTCAACTAATTACTTGTGTAATTCATGCGTGTAAATGATTACAGACCAAACCTCCATTGTTTTTGTTCATGTGTAACATAAAAGAAGTAATCATTAGTTTGTGTAAGTGTAGGCCTAATAACAGTGCATTCTGTAATTTATTACAGTACAGTTGATTTTTTTGCATTTAACTGTAAGTTATACTGTAATTTTTTATCGCATTAGATTCTATCGGTCATAATGTTTAATACTTTCGGGTTATTTCTGTTATTCCCCCCCCCCCACCTTAGCATAATTTGGATATTTAGTATGTAAGTCTGCCCATAACAGACAGGTGGAGTGTCAAATTATTTACACTCAATCTATTCGTTGCAGGGCTAAAATAAATAGTTCTGTTTCTTATCACATGGTCAGCCAATTAAATGACTGAATCATTTAAGAACAGAAGAGGTAGAGGTGTAAAAGACACTAATCAGAGTTACCTTCTCTGAAAGTAATGAATTTCATTATACAGCCAGACCCTGTGGTGAATGAAGTGAAGTTGTCATTTACAGAGTGGAAAATATGTGCTTTTCAGAGGGCCCGGCATGCTGCTAAGCGTACTTTTCCACTCAGTGAGGAAGGCAATGATAAACCACCTCACTCCATGTTTTACTTAGTAAAACCTCTAGAGGTTCAAACCAGCCTTTCGGCTGTTGATCTAAACAACAACAGTATGTAAGTATTCTTAAAGTATTTTTAACGGTAAAAACGGAATTATATATTTAAAAAAATCATATATCAATATTTTTCAAGTTAACGTTAAAGTTTTCTTCCTTTTTCAAATTAACCTTAAACTATTTATTGAAAATTATTAAATTATTTAATAATATTTGATTTAATTATGTTAAATTTATTTAACGATGTCATGTACTCAATGAATTTATATTTATTGTTACATACAGTAACAATATTAAGAAAAAGCAATATATTTACTCTACCTACGAGGTGTGGCTATTAAATAACGAGACTGTCGTTGTAAAAAAATTTATTTTAATTTTATACATAATCACTTATTGTCACCTTCAATGCCGCTCAAAAATGTTTGAAATGAAGCTCGCAAAAATGTTTGTACTGACAATTTGTACGCTATTGAAAATGACCCAATTTTTTTTGGAAACGATAATATGTGATGAAACGTGGTTTATTACACATGATCCGGAAACGAAGCGCCAATCCATGCACTGGAAGAGCCGAACTTCACCGAGAGCCAAAAAAGCTCGAATGAGCAAATCAAAATTTAAAGCATTGCTGATTGTTTTTTTTATATATATCCATGGGATTGTGTACCTTCACTGGATTCCTGAAGGTCAAACAATTAATCAATATTCGTATTACCTTGAGGTACTTTCTAAACAACGTCAAAGAGTAAGGAAAAAACGCCCCGAAATGTGGAAGGACAAATTATGGGTTCTCCATCAAGACAATGCGCCAGCTCATTCCGCGTTATCTGTCAAGAGGTTTCTAGCCAAGTACAGCATTTCAGTGTTAGAACCTTATTCACCAGTTCTTGCACCATGTGACTTTTACCTGTTCCCTAAGTTTAAATCTGCATTAAAAGGGACAAGATTAGAGTCTGTGGAAGCTGTAAAAGAGAAAGCGGCACGTGTCCTGAAGAAGCTGACAGAAGATGACTTCCAGCACTGTTTCCAACAATGGAAAATTCGCATGGAGCTTTGCAGGGATAGAGAAAGAGTGTATATTGAAGGTGACAATATGTGATTATGTATAAAATAAATATAAAATTTTTTACAACGACAGTCTCGTTATTTAATAGCCACGCCTCGTATAATTAACCTTAACTTGGAGAATGTTAGTGTAAGATTTTTTAAATTATTTCTCCCGTTTTTATCGTTAAAATACAGTAAGGTTGCATACGAAATATTCAATAAATGTAAAAAATTATGCTAGGGGGGGAATAACAGAAAAAAACCCAAATTAAGTTACCTCTAACCATTCCAATAAGTTTGAATGAAATGAATCATTATTAAAACAATATATTACTTAAATTCCTAACTGTTTAGTTGTTTAGCTGAAACAGGAAATAATGTTTATATTAAAATACTAAAACATGAATAGTTTTATACATATGTAACTAATACTGATGAGTCAGTTGTTGTTGTTTAGGTCATCAGCCGAAAGGCTGGTTTGAACCTCTAGAGGTTTTACTAAGTAAAACGAGGAGTAAGGTGGTTTACCATTGCCTTCCTCACTGAATAGAAAAGTATGCTTATCAGCATGCCGGGCCCTCTGAAAAGCACATATTTTCCATTCTGTAAATGACACCTTCACTTCATTCACCACAGGGTCTGGCTGTTCAATGAAATTCATTACTTTCAGAGGAGATAACTCTGATTAATGTCACAATACACCTCTACCTCTTCTGTTCTTAAATGATTCAGTCATTTAATTGGCTGACCATGTGATAAGATACAGAACTATTTATTTTAGCCCTGCAACTAACAGATTGAGTGTAAATAATTTGACACTCCACCTGTCTGTTATGGGCAACCCTACCTATATTTAACCTTAACTTGAAGAATATTGGTAAAAGATTTTTTAAAATATTTTCCCCTTTTTTATCGTAAAAATACTGTAAGGTTGCATACGAAATATTCAATAAATGTAAAAAATTATGCTAGGGGGAGGGAATAAGAGGAAAGACCCCAAATTTAGTTACCTCTAACCATTCTAACAAGAATTGTTAGCTTTTAGCTTTTTCTGTTTTAAAAAATTCCTTGAGGCACAATTTTTACTATTGTATTGGTTTGACTAGGTTCTAAGTGCAGTTGGAACCTTGTCACAGTGGAATAGTGGTTATTTCACTGTGACAAAGTTCTAACTGCATTTTGAAGAATTTTTTTCTTGCAAGTATTGACCCATTTTACAACAAATTATGGGTGTACATACAGTTTTGCCCTTAGAATATTTTAGGTAAATTAAATAAATAATTTATCTGAATTAAAAAAAAAGTTATGGATATTACAATCTTTGAAATCAATTTACTCAGAATTACTTCTTGGCCAGTTAGAACCTTGTCAAACCAATGCGACGAAGTTTGAAATGAATCATTATTAAAACAATATATTACTTAAATTCCTAACTGTTTAGTTGTTTAACTGAAACAGGAAATAATGTTTATATTAAAATACTAAAACATGAATAGTTTTATACATAAATGTAACTAATACTGATGAGTCAGTATGAATGAATTTAAATACTTACCAGTTTCATTTTCATGCAGATGGACTACAGATGCTAATCAAGAGAGCGTTTGTTGGAGGAGATAGAAATATTAGTATGGAGTGTGAAGAGCACTGTTATTATAGTGTTAGTATATTGATTAATATCTTTGCCACGTGGAGCGCTGTAAATATTTCTCTTGGTTTTCTATCACAGCTAAATATTTCAATAATTACTAACAAAAACAATTTATCTTAACTTACTTTTTAATTATACTTTGTTCATTATTGTAAATCTTAATTATATCGTATTGGAATAAATTCTAATATATTTCATTGAATACAATTTTGGAAATAAATTTTATTTATTTTTAAATCGTATTTTTTTTACATCTGATTGTTCGGTAATTTCTGCTAATCCAGACGTTGGATAATGATGATAATAATAAAAATGAGAGATGGAAAAAATGCCAGACCTGACCGGGAATCGAACCTGGGATCCTGGCGTAAAATAGAATCGTATTGGTATTGTTTCTCCCGTTTTACGCGATTGAATCACTTTACTGAAATGTGTTGTCACCGGATGGTAACATTTAATGGCGAGTTAAAACCTTTAATTGTTGGTGGCCCTGAAAAGGGCCGTTTAAGCGGTGGTCGTCCTGATGGGAAGCGTTGGTCGTAGTCGTCGTGGCGGTTGGAGGCTGGGCGACACGGCGTGTTCATCGTCCGGTGGAGACATCATCTTCTTCCCTCCAATAGTGCGTCGATGGCTGCTTCGTCGGGTCCGGTGGGTGTAAGGCTCGGTCGAGGGACCGCTGTGGGCATCGCTCGCGTCAGCGGCCGATGACGTTCCGGTCGACGGCTTACGGTGACGGGTCGACGAGCGGAAGCATCATCTTCTCTCTTGCGGGGTCGTCGATTAGTCTTCCTGGAGTCCTGTAGCCGTGTGCCGTGGTGAACGTCTTGTCTGATGTCTGGATCGGAATTGAATCTCTCTGTGTCTGGATCGGAATTGAATCACCTTGGCTCAGTGTAGCGGTCTTTATATTGTTGCCGAGAGCGCTGTGGTAAAGGGCGGTTACTGGCTCGGCCTTGATGACAAAGGCCTACGTCAGTGCGCAGCCGAAAGGTTTATCGGTACCCCCGCCAAAGGGCCGAGAGAAATATTGAAGGCCGGCAACACAGTAAACGATTAATTAGAAGGGGTGGCAGTGACAGTATAATAAAATAATTTGATGCGAGATACTTGTACGACGTTCTCCTTCGAATGTAAATAATGAAACATATAATCTACGTTTAATCATGAGTAAACAATGTAATTTAAAAACATAACCCAATTTTAATCGTGAGTGAATGACGAAAGCTAAATTAAAATCAACTTCTGTTCGATTTAAAAATACGTACGTAAAATCACTAATCGATGTTAAACTAATCTCTGTAGAGAAAAATGTTCGTATTAAAAGTTGTAGGGTTTTTCATTTTTTACGGTCTGTATGTTCACGTTTGCCCTAAAATGCTTATTAAGGTTGCAATCTTTTAAAATAAAAGTCGCACTTTTTACCGTTTTTTAAGAGAAAACATGCAAAATTTGTACCAATTGACGTTAAACAAAGCATTGTAGTGTCACCGGATGGCGACGTTAAGTGGCAACCTTATTAATTTGGTGGCCCTGAAAAGGGCCGTTTAAGCGGTGGTCGTCTGTCGTAGTCGTCGTGGCGGTCGGAGGCTGGGCGACACGGCGTGTCGTCGTCCAGCGGAGACGTCATCTTCTTCCCTCGCAGTAGTGCGTCGATGGCTGCTTCGTCGGGTCCGGTGTGCGTAAGGCTCGGTCGAGGGACCGCTGTGGGCATCGCTCGCGTCAGCGGGCGATGACGGTCCGGTCGACGGCCTACGGGGACAGGTCGGCGAGCGGAAGCATCATCTTCTCTCTTGCGGGGTCGTCGATTAGTTCTCGCTGGAGTCCGGCAGCCGTGTGCGGTGGTGGACGTCTCGTCGTCGTCTGGATCGAAGTGAAGGTCTCGGTGTCTTGATTGGAATTGATTCCGGCCGGCTCAGTGCAGCGCTCTTTATATAGCTGCCGGGAGCGCTGTGGCAGAGAGCGGCTACTGGCTTGGCCTTGATGACAAAGGCAGCTGAAAGGTTTGTCGGGCGCCGCTACAGGGCTTTGTCGCTTCGCCGCTAAAGAGCCCATCGCGCCGACAAAGGCCGGAAGAAGTATTGAAGGCCGGCAACACAGTAAACGATTAATTAGAAGGGAAGGCGGTGACAATTCCCCCCCACTAAGAACTGTGCTGCCGGGTGAAATTCGGTGGCTGCAGGCGAGAACGAAGTAGTCCAGCCTCGTCAAGCTGCAGGCAGTTGTGTTGTGTTGGGCGCCATATCTTCTGTTATCTCAGGTGCTGGTCCGGTATGAAAAATCCTTTCCATATCCTTGCCCCACGTTCGGGCGCCACTTGTCACCGGATGGTGACATTACGTGGCTAACCTTATCATTTTGGTGGCCCTTTTCAGGGCCACCAAAATGATAAGGTTAGCCACGTAATGTCACCATCCGGTGACAGTAGAAAAAATGTTCATATTAAACGTTTTAGATTTTTAATTTTCTACAACTTTAGTTACACTTTTATCCTAAAATGCATGGCCAAAATCTTTAAAAAAAAGTCAAACCACGAGAGCAAGGCCTCCCAAGAACTTCAGCAGACATGGCGGTTACTCTGCCTTGTAGTGCAAAAAAATGTGGTAAATTAGGGATTTTTTTAAAATTTTAGAAGCCGTTTTTGAGAAAATTGCAAGAATAAACTACTAGCTTCAGTTGACCGATTTTAATGAAAATGTTCGCGTCGACTGCTTTAATGATACCTTGTTTAAGTTCAAAGCTTCAACTCGTACGCTGTTTCGGTCTTGAGATATTTTGTTAATACAGAGACACGCACGTTCACACACAGACCAATCGTTGAAAACATGATTTTTGGGTACAGGTGCCTAAAAACGTGTATATCAGGTGAAAACTCAATTTCAAAAAATCGCCATGAAAACAATACATTCCTTCCTTATTATAAGACAAGAGAAACTAATAAAAATTCTATTTTCAGCATACTAATTCTTTTTAACCAATAAGATAAGTAATAAATACATTGTGATTTGAATTTAAACGTGTAAGGTTATATAAGAAGTTAAACATTTTAAGTTTAGTTTGCTTGATAGGTTTTTTGAAAAAAATGCTGTTCATAAAGTAGGTATTTAGAACTGTTTTGAGATCTTTAGTAATTGATTAGATCTTAAAGTCTACAAAATCTATTGTAGACTAACAATACATCATAGATTTATCTATCTACTGAATACTAGTAAAAATGTTTCCTTTTGTGAACAAAACAAAACATATGTATTCTAAAAAATAAATAAAAAAACGGAAGTAAGAAGCTTGTTGACCAGAATACAAAATTTTAGTAAAATAAAATATGGTAATGGAATTAATTTCATCTGTATGTATGTGAAACACGTTTTCAATTTTACAATACATAAAAATAGATGTAAAAATTTACCTGTCCTAGAAAAATGAATAAAGTAATAAAGAAAATCATAAAAAACTAACATGTGTAATTCAACATGATAATATAGGGTGGTCAGGAAGTAAATAAGTTTTGGAGATGGTTCAAAACAAAAGTATTTGTATAAAAACATAATTTTTCAATTTTTTTCTTCTGATTTTAACACTTTCTCTTGCCTAAATGAATATATAGGAAGGAAAGTATTGTTTTCATGTCGATTTTTCGAAATTCCGGAGTTTTCACCGGATCTATACGTTTTCAGACCCCCTGAACCCAAAAAACATGTTTTTAGCGATTGGTCTGTATATGTGAACAAAATATCTCAAGAACGGAACGTCGTACAAATTTAAAACTTGAAACTTATGTTACTTACCACTGCCGGATCCGTCAAGAACACTTTCATCAAAATCGGTTAACTGGAAGTAGTAGTTTATTCGTGTAATTTTTAACTTTTTGCGATTTTCTCAAAAAATGGTCGTACGATTTTTTTTTAAAACCACCACGTTTACTAAATTCTGTATGCTTTACAAGATAGGATAAGCCCCATGTTTGCTGAAATTCTTGGTGAGGCTGTTTTTACGTAAAACTTTTTTTTAAGATTGCGGCTCTAACATGCATTTTAGCGCAAAAATTTATAAAATAAAAGTTGTAGAAAATTTAAAATGTTACAACTTTTATTTCTGACAGTTTTTTTTATAACGCTTAGCGGTATTTTTAGCGGTAATTAGCGATTTTCTGGTTTTTTCTCACGAATACGTGTGAAAAATCGATTTTTTAAGATTTCGGCCCTAGTATGCATGCATTTTACGACATAAGTGTACATGATCAAATTTATAGGACATAAAAACAACTACAACTTTTCTTAAGAGCATTTTTCTCTACAGAGCCTAGATTAGGGTGAAAGAGTGATTTTCCGTATTTTTAACCTAAACTGCGGTTGATTTCCATTTTTGCGTCTGTAACTCATGATTAAAATTGAGGTTAGTTTTTTGTTTATTACTAACGTTAAGTTTATTGATAATTATTTGCATTGGCAAGAGAAAATTGTGTGAGTGTTTCATACCAAAATTTTTTTGTTTTATTTAACATTTATAGAACTGTTCCGGGATATTTTTATGTACTACTTCTTGGACAACCTGTAAATATATAAAAAAAACTAATGTCAACAAGCAGAAGGCTATTTCAAAAATAGAAAGTAAGATTTTGAGATAGAAAGAAAGGCGTGTGAAAAGGTTTTCAGGTAGAAACGAATCATAACAATATATTACAATCTGATAGATTATTATACCAATCACACAAAGGAAGTGAATATAGATTTTTCGAAAAAGAAATAAATTGTGAAGAAGGTTCTGTGGCTTGGGTAGTTCAAAGTTTAGGTCATGTCAAACATTGAGAAAAGGTCTACTACAAAAAGATAACCTAGTCTCAGAGAAAATAGGTTTAAATGTATTCTCTACAAAATAAAGTTAAAAAAAACTGTAAGAGAGATTCCAATTCGATCCAAGCCGTACATTTACCATCTGGTATCCGAGACTGATCGATATATATATTATATTCTTCAGGAGAATTTAGTTCATTATTCTAACGTAACATCATCACTCGGTAATAGAGGAAGGTTCTCGATACCCATATTGCCTTTTACCATTTGTAGACCTAACGGCAAAATGGAAAAGAAGGCATTATTAAAGGCGGGAGGTTCTTTTCTACGCTCGTTAACCGAATTCTTCTCTTGCCATATGGATGGTTTTAACATACATCCTTCCTTGGTGGTCGAATGTGCATCATTAACGGAAATGACATCTTCATCTTCTTTCTACCGGTTTCTACTTTCATTTTTAGTCGTAATTTATTTCTATATTAATTAAATTATAATAAAAAATACATTTGTTCTTCATCGTGTTATTATCTCTTCTACATCTTTATTAACGCTAAAGTTCTAAAGTGTTAAAGTATTGAAAAGTTTTAGAATACAAAATATACTTTAACGGCATGTTTTCGACGTTACAAGTTAAATAAAAATTTGGTAACGCGAAAACGTTCAGGTTTCATCCCCTTAACTTTAGTAGGGGGTATTATTTTTTCACCTCTTGAACGGTGCTTCGTAGCGAAAAATTGTATAGAATCTTTTTTTTGCTTCTAAAGGATTTCCAGGCCATGTAGCTAAAGTTGCCCTTAACCTACCTGTTCGCTAAGAAAACTCAAAACACTAGCATTTCGGCTTTTAGGGCTTGCCATTTTCATGTTTTTCTTTCTTTACACCTTCACAACGGTTTTTTTCGCAAATTTTTATTGACAAAACGTTACACATACGTTTACATACATTTTGTATGTGTAAAACATACGTTTTACACCCGAAAATTTTCAGGTCGCAACCCCAGGTCGCATGAGAAAACGAAAAACTTAAAGTATCATGAATGACATTCAAACCTCAACATTAAAAGTTAAAATTTTGAAACCTTAAACATTAACTTTCAAATACCAAAATATTGTGATCCACCCAACCCCTTTGTCGGCCGAACTTCACCTTGTGGCAAATGGTTCTGATCCACTCATGAATTCCGATCCACCGACCCCTCTGAGGCCGAGACACGTAAGCAGCGCGAAGCGCTGCTGGAGTGGTAAATTTATTTCTATATTAATTTAATTATAATAAAAAATACATTTGTTTTTCATCGTGTTGTTATCTCTTCTACATCTTTATTAACGCGGCAGAATTTAGTAATTTATTTCTTGTGAAAATTAGGAATTCTTTTATCGATTTGTTTTATTTTTCTCGTATACTGCCCTGCTAAGAAAAAAAGGTAGTAACTGCAAATTTATCGATTTTGAGTTTTGTTATGTATTCTTATGTTTTGGACCACGAGGAATCCAGTGCACTAACTAAAAAAGACCTATCTACTCCGGTTACTTAGATATCGAGGTATTCAAAAGCAGTATCTATAAGTTTTTGACAGGCTTACAAAGGAAACAGTAGTATTTACTAATACTAAGGGAAAAGGCAGTATCTGCACTGTTTTCTTAAGATTGCAGCTTTAATATGCAGTTTAGCGCAAAATGTATATAATAAAAGTTGTAGAGAATTTTAAAATCGTACTAGTTTTATTTTTAACATTTTTTTGTATAATGCTTAGTTTAGCTATAATTGGCGATTTTCTGTTTTTTTGTCACGAAAACGTGTGAAAAATCGTTTTTTTTTTAGATTTCGGCCTTAGTATGCATTTTACGACAAAAGTGTTTATAATAAAATTTATAAGAAATTTATAATCTACAACTTTTATTTAAAGCATTTTTCTCTACAAAGCTTAGTTTAGCGTGAAAGAGTGATTTTCCGTATTTTTAAGCCAAACGGAGGTTGATAATCATTTTGCGTTTTTCACTCATGATTAAAATATAAGGTTAGGTTTATTTGAGGTTAGTTTTTTATTTATTTCTAATGTTAGGTAATATTGGTCATTATTTGCATTGGCAAGAGAAAGTCATGTGAGTGTTTTACACCAGATTTTTAGCTTTATAATGTAATAAATAGATAACAAAGGCTAACAGAATTTTACTGGAAGAGGAAAACCCAACCCAAGTGGCTCAGAATGGTTGTGGACGACAAGAGGGAGCTGAATATAGAGAGAAGGGATTTGGAGGAGAAGTCTGGAAATTACAACCTACTGAGAAACGGAAAGATAAAATTCAAGAGAACGGAAACCAACAGGAAAAAAATGGTGATATCCGAAGCGGAGAGGAAGAGTAGATCTGACCGAATGAAGAACTACCACGCGAGGTTAAGGGTGAAAAGGAACAATAAATGAACTTACAGTGGTCACCTGTGGCCGTACAAGAAAAAAAAAATAGATAACAAAAATTGATTAAAGAAGAATCTCTTTAAAGAAGGGCATTTTGAACTTATTCTGTATTGTTTAGTTTTGGAGTTTCGGTTAATTATATTAAAATTTCCGTTTTCTTATTATTTTCCATGCAGAAATTGTTTTAAATTTTTCCAGAAAATTTTAGACATAATTATACTGTCAGGTAAATTTTAAATAAAACTTTTTCAAATTTTTCCCTGTATAAAATTTATGTGGATATTATTCTATCTCACTAAAATGGATAGGAACAATTTCTTAAATTTCAAATCGGTTGAAATACAAGAGTGGAAACTGAGAGAGTCGAAAAGGAAATGGCAAAGGAAATGGTATCTGTCAGGTGCAGCCAATGAACGATCTTTACGTTGTAATATTTTTTCTTTTTCTAAACAGATGAAGACTGCTTTTCTTTTAAAGGTTTTTCTTTAAAGTTAAAAGATTTCTCCGAGAAACAGAAAATTAAAATAACAAATTGTGTATTTTGATGTTGTTGTTGTTTAGGTCAACAGCCAAAAGGCTGGTTTGAACCTGTAGAGGTTTTACTAAGTAAAACAAGGAGTGAGGTGGTTTACCATTGCCTTCCTCACCGAGTGGAAAATTACGCTTATCAGCATGCCGGGCCCTCTGAAAAGCACAGATTTTCCACTCTGCAAATGACACCTTCACTTCATTCCCCACAGGGTCTGGCTGTATAATGAAATTCATTACTTTCAGAGGAGATAACTTTGATTAGTGTCTTTTACACCTCTACCTCTTCTGTTCTTAGATGATTCAGTCATTTAATTGGCTGACCATGTGATAAGAAACAGAACTATTTATTTTAGCCCTGCAATGGATTTTGATATTAGACACATATTAAAAAAGAAATATTTTGTGTATTTTATAAGTTTGTTAATTTTATATTTGTATCTGGAATTTTATTATACGTGTTATAATTAAACGTGATTTTTTACATGCAATTTTTCTTTCTCTTGCCTATATGAATAATAGGAAGAAAAGTATTGTTTTCGAAATCGAGTTTTCACCGGATCTACAAATTTTTAGACCCCCTGAACTCGTAAAACATGTTTTTAGCGATTGGTGTGTGTGTGTGTGTGTGCGTGCGCGTCCGTCCGTCCGTCTGTCTGTATGTATGTGTGTGAACAGAATGTCTCGAGAACGGAACATCGTACGAACTTGAAACTTGAAACTTAAGTTACATACCACTACCGGACCCGACACGAACATTTTCATCAAAATCGGTCAACCGAAAGTAGTTTATTCGTGTAATTTTTCACTTTTTTGTGATTTTCTCAAAAACGGGTCCTACGATTTTTTTTAAAAATCGCCTGGTTTACTAAATTATTTATGCTCTACAAGATAGGGTAGGTGCCAAGTCGGCTGAAATTCTTGGAGAGGCAGTTTCCACGTAAAAAAATTGTTTTTTTTAAGATTACGGCTTTAATATGCATTTTAGCGCAAAAATGTATATGAAAAAAAGTTGAAAAGTTGTAGAGAATTAAAAATCCTACAATGTTTATTTCAAACATTTTTTTGTATAACGCTTAGTGTAGCGGTAATTAGCGATTTTCTGTTTTTTTCCCACAAAAAAGTGAAAAATATTGTAAAGTCGATTTTTTTAAGATTTCGGCCTTAGTATTATGCACGCATAGTAGAATTATGCTGGCATAGTAGATTATGCATTTTACGACAAAAGTGTATAAAATCGAATTTATAGGAAATTAAAAGATGTACAACTTTTATTTCAAGAATTTTTTTCTACAGAGCCTAGTTTAGCGTAAATGAGTGATTTTCCATATACCAAACTGAGGTTAATTTTGAGGTCATTTTGCGTCATTCACTCACGATTAAAGTGAGGTTACGTTTTTTAAGGTTAGTTTTTTTGTTTGTTTCTAATGTTTTATAATTAATGTTGGATTATATTGTTCATTATTTGAATTGGCAAGAGAAAGTAGTGTGAGTGTTTCACATAAGATTTTTTGAAAATTAACTTGTGTTTTTCAATGAAAGTAATTGTTTTGTTTTATTGTTTTACAGGTAAGTTATAAACAAGATTTTGGTGATAATATTATCGTCTTCAGGGGATGCGAATTGATTTGTAATTCTTTGGTAATGTACGCAGATGTTTATGTATTTTATTTATTTATTTTAATTTGATATATGACTAGCAACCCAATCGTTTGCTGCGCACCAAAGAAAACTGAGGTTTAACGGAAGCAGACCATTTACATTAGCCCATATCTGCAGTACTAACTTTTTTTGTTAATTCCTAATGTGTGTACGTTGCAATCTGTTAAATTTAGAACAATAAGCAACCCCATGACCCAATGAGATGAGGATGATGTGTATGACTTGCAAATGAGGTGTAGTTTTCTACAGACCCAGGCCGACCATTCCTGAGAGAGTATGGTTAATTAAACCCCAAGCATCAAAGTACACCGTTAGCCACTGTCTAGTATTTAAATCCGTATAAAAGTAACTACCTTTACTAGGATTTGAACCAGGAACCTTCGCCTCCGAAAATTAGCTGTTAAACAGCTGATTTTGGCGACGACTTTACCTCTAGACCAACCCGGTGGGTAGCAGTACTAACTTAATTTAATAAATTTCTAATTTGTGTACGTTGCAATCTGTTCAATTGAGAACAATAAGCAACCCCATGACCCAATGAGATGAGGATGATGTGTATGACGTGTAAATGAAATGTAGTCTTGTACAGACCCAGGCCGACCATCCTGAGAGAGGATGGTTAATTAAACCCCAACCATCAAAGTACACCGGTAACCACTACCTAGCATTCAAATCCGTATAAAAGTAACTATCTTTACTTGGATTTGAACCAAGAACCTTCGTCTCCGAAAATCAGCTGTTAAACAGCTGATTTTGGCGACGACTTTACCTCTAGACCAACCCGGTGGGTAGCAGTACTAACTTAGGTGAATTTTTTTAGGAACCGTTAGAACTACAAATGTGAGCTTTGGGACATTCTGTGTACAGTTACTTTTCACATATTTGTACCAGTTCTTTTTCCTTTATAATTATCCAATCTAAAAATAGATATTTTTACTTTAAAAAATTTTCAAATTTACACGGTTTTTACGAAAGACAACACCCAAAAAATAAGAAATATCCAAATTTTTTTAGATTCCTCGAATAAATACACACCTTAGTACTAAACGGTACTGTGCAAAATTTCACACTCCTAGGTGGGATGGTTCTTTAGAAAAGTGTAGGTACTTAGTAAAACTTCTGGAGGTTCAAACCAGCCTTTCAGCTAATGACCTAAACAACAACATAACTTACTATCAAAGCGTTTTTTTCTTTCTTTTGACTTGTAGAATATGCTGAGAAAGCTTTGGTAAAACTTCTCGAATCACCATGTACATAAACTTAAAACTTTAGTTCGTACTACTTACATGTTTTTCAATTTATAAATTGTATCTTTACAGGGCTCAGATGTGTACGGAACTTAATAAAACTCAAAATTGAATTAATATTTAATTAATTTAATTACTTTGAAAGTTTGTCTTAGATGTTAAAACTTTGGAAAAGCAACAACGTTTTATAATATCTAACTTTTGCCGGGCGGGTATAGTCCGTTTTATTTTGTTATATATTCCGTGCATAACTTAATATGAAATAAAGTTTCCATGTGTAAGTCTGTAGACTGTGTGCTGCACTGCAGGTTTAATGAAATTATATTTCTGCTTGCAAATTTAAGTTCAAGTATTCTTATATAAGTAAACGTTACACGTTTAGACTTTAATATTGTATGGTATTTCTATATTTAATATAATTTATTTACAATTGCGCGTGTGCTTCGCCTCATAAATACAGTGTCTGTCAACAATTTAAGGACACCATGAAAAATAAATTCGGTGTGAAACACTCACACAACTTTCTCTTGCCAATGCAAATAATTAACAATAAACCTAACATTAGTAATAAAACATAAGAAATAAACAAAAAACTAACCTCAATAAACATAACCTAATTTTAATCGTGAGTGAAAGAGGCAAAATGAAAATCAACCGCACTTTGGCTTAGAAATACGGAAAATCACTCTTTCTCTCTAAACTAGGCTCTGTAGAGAAAAATGATCTAAATAAAAGTTGTAGATCTTTTAATTTTCTATAAATTTAATTATATACACTTTTGTCGTAAAATGCATACTAAGGCCGAAATGTTAAAAAAATCGATTTTTCTCACGTTTTCGTGAGAAAAAAACAGAAAATCGCAAATTACCTCTAAACTAAGCGTTATACAAAAAAATGTTTGAAATAAAAGTTGTAGGTTTTTAAATTCTCTACAACTTATATTATATAACGTTTTGCGCTAAAATGCATATTAAAGCCGCAATCTTAAAAATAAAATGTTTTTACGTAAAAACAGCCTCACGCAGAATTTCAGCAAACATGGCGCCTACCCTATCTTGTAGAGAATAAAAAATTGAGTAAACCAGGCGATTTAAAAAAAAATCGTAGGACCAGTTTTTGAGAAAATCGCAAAAAAGTGAAAAATTATAGGAATAAACTAAGTTACTACTACTTCCGGTTGACCGATTTTGATGAAAATGTTCGTGTCGGGTCCGGTAGTGGTATATAACTTAAGTTTCAAGTTTCAAGTTCGTACGATATTCCGTTCTTGAGATATTCTGTTCACACACACACATACACACACACACACACACACACACACACACACACACACCGCACACACACACTCACACACACACACACACACACACACTTACACACACACACACACACACACACATATACACGCACGCACGCACGCGCGCGCGCGCACACACACACACACACACACACACACACACACACACACGCACACACACACACACACACACACACACACACACACACACACACACACACACACAGACCAATCGCTAAAAACATGTTTTTTGGGTTCAGGGGGTCTGAAAACGTATAGATCCGGTGAAAACTCGATTTCGAAAAATCGACGTGAAAACAATACTTTCCTTCCTATATATTCATATAGGCAAGAGAAAGTAAAAATACGAAATTCATATTTTTACTAAAATTTTTCTGCGATTTTTTTGTAGCTTAAGTAATTTTTCTACATCGCCACAATTTGCTACTTCACACTGGTATTTGCTTACTGCGGCCCATTTTCAGATTTTCAAGTTAAGATATTAACCTAAAACTCTATATTATAGTGCCAGCCACGAAAGAAGTCCGTTGCGTTTGCAGTGATCTATTTCAAAAAAAAGACCGAACGGAAAAATTTTAACACTATAGAAATTTAAAGCCTGTTTTTTCCCTCGTTTATTCGTTTAACTCAAATTTTTTTATTTTAAGATTTGTCGGAGATATAACAATTTTTGCATAAAAAGTACCCAGTTCTTACCGTTTTTCTGTTACTGTGTTTTTTAAAAGTCTGTCACTTTATTCAGGCTTTACTTAAAAAATCGGGGTTAAAGTATGTTAAAAATTACAGTTTTTTATGCAATGTCAATAATTAAAAAGTGAAATCTCATTTTCCGTTTCAATATGGTGACCATTATGCTGTACGTGAAGATTGGGAAATTTTCAGACCCCTTGAACCCAAAAAAAAATGTTTTTAGCAATTTTTCTGTGTGTGTGTGTGTGTGTGTGTGTGTGTGTGTGTGTGTGTGTGTGTGTGTGTGTGCGTGCGTGTGTGTGTGGGAGGGGGTGTGTGAAAAGAATATCTCAAGAATACGAGTAGAAAATCATATGATCATGAAACTTGAAACTTAAGTTAGATACCACTAGAGAACACGACACGAACATTTTCATCAAAATAGGGTAGGCGCCATGTCTGCTAAAATTCTTGGGGAGGCTGTTTTCTCGTAAAAAATTGTTTTTTTAAGATTGCGGCGTTAATTTGTAGAGAATTGGAAATGCTACAACTTTTATATTAAAAATGTTCTTGTATAACGCTTAGTTTAGTAGCAATTTGTGATTTTCTTTTCTGTTTTTCATGAAATCTGTAAAAAATCGATTTTTCAAGATTTCGGCCTTAGTATGCATTTTACAACAAAAGTGAATAATCGAATTTACAGGAATTAAAAGATCTACAACTTTTATTTAACGCATTCTTCTCTACAGAGCCTAGTTAAGCATGAAGGAGTGATTTTTCATGTTTTTAAGCCAAGTAGGTTGATTTTAATTTTGCATCATTCATTCATGATTAAAATAAGATTACGGTTTTCGAGGTTAGTTATTTGTTATTTTTAATGTTTTATTACTAATGTTAGGTTATATTTTTAATTATTTGCTTTAGCAAGAGAAAGTCGTGTGAGTTTTTCACACAAGACTTAAAAGACGCTGGAGTACAGACCTGTTAATTTGCTATACAAATTTCATTCTTGGGGAGGCACCAATGGGGGCTCTACCCTTCTCATGCCTATCATGTCATTAACACAATTATTATAATCATCACAATTGCGTGTTGTAAAATTTTTACAGTTGTAAATAAAGAATTAGAGAGCAAAAAAGAATTTCCTTATTATTTTTTAAATTGTAAATTGGAAATTCATCATTTGTTAACGCCGTTGCGAGCGTGGTGCGGTGCGTTTGTCCCCAAGCGGAGACAAAAACGAAAACAAACGAAGGATCCCGCGGGACCCTCCTCAAGAGCAGTGGACTGTATGCGATGCGCTTGATGTTGCGCGTCTTGTGCCCTATTTATTTGGTTGGACGTACCCGGAATGCGATGTGAAGAAAAGTACAAAATTAAGTAGCCTCTTACCTCCTTTTCCAGGGTGAATCGAACTCGTGATGAGTGGGGGGTAAAAGGTGATAGACAGGAATAAGGGAAAGGTATACCCACTATACTGCTATCTTCTTCCAAAGAGCGATTTCTTCATATAAATTTCCGGTTGTAGGCCGTTTTCTGGTGCTGCGGTGTAAGCGTGCGGTTCATAAAGCGTGGCGGAGCACTACAATAAAAGCTGCGGACCGACAGTCTACGGCGCCGGCCGCGTTGGCGATGTTGGTAACGTGCTCGCCTCTCATCACGCGGTCTTAGGTTCGAATCCCACTCGGGCATGGCATTTTTTCATACGTTACAAAAATTCATTTCATCCTTCACCGTCTGCATAGCAGCAATTTGCCAAACAGTCGGACGTTAAACCAAAAAAAAAAGACAGTCTACGGCGCGTACTGGCGAGCGATTGTCTGGTTACCTGCTACGACATAAACGACAGCGGCACCCTCAACCTTTCAACTATAAATTCAAATTGTGGTGCAACCATAATTCGTATTATTAAAGTTATAACTAAAGAAAAGTAAAGGTAGGAAAATCGGAGAGATCTATTAACAAATTTATTTAGTACACCCCTCTGAGGTTAGTTATATGACCGTGCTATGCGCGGGTGTCACTGCTAGTTGTTACATAAATAGCTTATATGATTCCATATTACATTCACCGATTCTAATCTCATGTTATTGTGTTTTCTGTTTGGTTTTCTACTTTTTTTTATTTTATTTTCTTTCTTTTTTTTGTTTTAAAGATTATTGCTGTTGCAGAGTAGAGGAAAAGGTTCGGAATGAGTTGAACATTTTGTGTGTGTGTGTGTGAATGTGTGTGTGTATGTGTGTTTGTTTGAATGCGAGGGACAAAGTTAAGTAATTTTAAGTCTTGACTTTATTCCTTTTTACTTATTTTCTTTCTTTGCTCGTTCATTTCCTTTTTTCTTCTGGTACATCTTATTAAAGTTTTCTATCTTATTGGTCGCTTTTTTTTCTACATTTGCTCTTTTTATATAGGTTAATTATTTTATTATTCATTTAATTGTTTACTTTTAATCTAGTTTGATGATTTTTTTTGTGTCTGTGAAATCAAAAATATATTATATTTGATACCATCAAATTTAATTGGATTTTTATTTTATTTGATTTCTTAATTATATTTGGGTAATAAAAACAATGAAAACAAAACCGTTTAGGGTTTAAATGATTATTTAATTACTGTAATAAAAAATAAACTCCGCAATTTAATTGGAGATTTAGTTTTTATAGACATACTTGGGCTGTATTTTAGGATTGTTTTAATGCGGTCTCCTGAAAGGATTATTGTTTTCAAAATGGAAGCAGATTTTTAAGGAGTTAAATTAATTCGGTAATCGAGTAAATTAACTTCTTTATCAACGGATTTTTTAAGATATTACAAATTTTAAATTTTTTTTAGGATATTGTGACATTTATTGCTAAGGTCCCTTTCGGGATCTCATTAAAATAAACAATTAACAAACTATAAATTAAATTAAAATTGAAACGAAGGTGGAATAGGGATTTTCTCCGACACCATTTCAATTTCAATTTAACTTGTTATGCCTGTTTCATTTCATAAAAAAAGAAAATCATTTCATAAAAAAAATCATCCATCATAGTTTATAAATCATTATAACTATTGGCACCACATTCCTTGTAAAATTTCACGCCAAAATTGGTCACTAGATCGATTCACATTCCCGCCATTCTTCATTCATTCATTCATTCATTCATCTCATTCACTAGTTTTTTTTTGTAAATCCTTTGTGTGTACGTTGCAATCTGTTCAATTCAGAACAATAAGCAACCCCATCACCCACCCAATGAGATGAGGATGATATGTATGGCGTGTAAATGAGGTGTAGTCTTGTACAAACTCAGGCCGACCATTCCTGAGATAGTATGGTTAATTGAACCCCAACCATCAAAGTACACCGGTAACCACTTTCTAGCACTCAAATCCGTATAAAAGTAGTTACCTTTACTAGGATTTGAACCAGGAACGTACGTCTCCGAATATCAGCTGTTAAACAGCTGATTTTGGCGACGACTTTACCTCTAGACCAACGATGGGTTATTCACTAGTTGTGCTTTAAAAAATTGTACAGTTGTAAATACAAATAAAGTTGAAGCAAAAAAAAATTTAAATTACAAGTAGGTATTTATTATAAACTATAAATTACAATTCATAATCTTATTTGTCATTTGCAGGGTGGAAAATAAGTGCCTTTTAAAAGTATATTAGCTTTGATCAAAACCAACCTTAGTCCAAGAACTATGACACATTTTGTATAAAAGAGGACTATAGCTGTTTTTGAAAATCTAGCTAATTTTTAACACATTGTATTAATGTAACTTTTTTTTTAGCTTCTATTTGTTATCGGGAACTGTATATTGTTGGCAACTACCCAATTTGATCGCTGCTTTTTGCTGTATTTTTTTTGACGTGGATTAGACATGAGTTTGAACAGGGAACCCCAGTAGAGTTTGTTCATGGATGGCTGTCAACTGGTCACCATACAAAGTCGCTTGCCCAACCGGTGTTACTTAACAAATAATAGGGACTTTCTACCAGCTGACTGACTGGGCTAGCCCGAAGGCCTTAATATAACTTAGGCTGTTTTTGCTACAATGATTAGTACATATAATGGACGCCAGGATGCACTATAAGATGTCATGCATAACGGAAATTTTTTTTAGACTTTTTGTGGACTATGGTTGTTTTGCTAAAACCTTTTTAATTACAGTTGTGCCCAACACAATTTTCAAGATGTAATTTTAATAGAAAATCAATTATTTTTATGAGAAAACCTATGAGTAGTTGAATATATACGAGGTGTGGCTATTTAATAACGAGACTGACGTTGTAAAAAAATTTATTTAATATGCACTCCTTCTCTATCCCTACAACGCTTCAAGCGATTTTCATTGTTGAAAACATTGCTGGAAGTCATCTTCTGTCAACTCCTTTACGATACGTGCCGCTTTCTCTTTTACAGCTTCCACAGACTCAAATCTTGTCTCTTTTTATGCAGATTTCACCTTAGGGAGCAGGTAGAAGTCACATAGTGCAAGATCTTGTGAATAAGGTAGATGTTCTAACACTGAGATGCTGTACTTGGCTAGGAACCTCTTGACAGATAACGTGCATGGAATGAGCTGGCGCATTGTCTTGGTGGAGAACCCGTTATTTGTCCTTCCACGTTTCGGGGCGTTTTTTCCTTACTCTTTAACGTAGTTAGAAAGTACCTCAAGGTAGTAATATTGATTAATTGTTTGACCTTCAGGATCACAGTAAAAGTACACAATCCCATGGATATACATAAAAAAACAATCATAATTGCTTTAAATTTTGACTTACTCATTCGAGCTATTTGGCTCTCGGTGAAGTTCGGCTCTTCCAGTGCATGGATTGGCGCTTCGTTTCCGGATCATTAGTAAAAACCACGTTTCATCACATGTTATTATCGTTTCCAATAAATTTGGGTCATTTTTAATCGCGTAAAAATTGTCAGTACAAACACTTTTTCGAGCTTCATTTCAAACATTTTTAAGCGGCACGTGTTTGTTTTGAGCGTGACAGAAAATGACTTCCAGCACTGTTTCCAACAATAAAAAATTCGCATGGAGCGTTGTAGGGATAGAGAAGGAATGTATATTGAAGGTGACAATAAGTGATTATGTATAAAATTAAAATTAAATTTTTTACAACGTCAATCTCGTTATTTAATAGCTACACCTCGTATGTTTTGCCTTTGCAATTGTCAGCAGGATGTGAAATCCTGTTGTAAATAAATATAAACCAGGTGTATCCTTTCTGTCACATAGTATGTATACTAATAATAAACACATAACCAACCATGCAATTTTCATTGAGATCATGTATATTAAAATGTATGAAGGGTTATTATGTATGCATTCAGTTCTTTTATATATGAAATGTGTAGGCACTGAATGTAAGGGTAACCAGGGTAGCTTTTATTCATTCATACACGTGCATGTAAATGTATGGGTCCTACATAACTAAAAAGTAACTAGTGTATAGTTCGTTTGTTTTAGGAAGAAGCTTGTAAGGGGAGGGTGAGTAGGTAGAGTAGGGATAGTTTCAAGGGGCAAGTGTTGTCTCCTTCTCACTTAATGATCATTCCCTCTCTTTCTAACCGTATACTATGTTACATCTACGAGGTGCTTCCCCCACCACTAAACAGAACAGCTCAGCGACACACAACGTTGGAGGGAAAGCTTCTAGCTAGAACAAATGACCTGTATGTTTGTAAGTATAATAGATGTTCAAGCTCAGATCCAACTACTGTGTCAAAATTAGCCACAGGCTGCTCAAAAATAAACGAACATTAGTTCAATATAATGTACAGTTCAGCCGTTCTTAGTTTGCTCCTACTGTCAACAAACAAAAGCCACCTACTACAGGGTGTACGCTAGAGTCTGCGACTTTACGGATGTCGTATTCCTATTAAGTTAACTATGTTTTAAATTATAAGTACTTAAAATATCAGTCATGATATGATTTAGGCCTAACAATTTCATTTAGAAACAAAAAATTAAAAGTATTTTGTATTTAAATACTTTTGAAATTATTTTGTTGTTACGTTTTAATCAGCGTGCACACATTTTGATATAATGCGCATGCTCAGTGACGTCCTTATTGTTTACATTAGGAGCAAACTAAGAGAGGCTGGACTTTAGTATATAGATAGATGGAAGTTTACTTGATTGCTAGCATAAGGAATTCGGGTAGAGAGGATTGTTTGTAGGATTGACCTCTTCCAATAACCTAGAAGTAGTAATTATACCATTAGTACGCGCTGTTCTAACGATATTAGTCATAAACCATTTCGAATAACTACTGTAGTACCAAAATATTTTATTAGATTTTAAACTAATAATATTCTGAAATATTTTATTAATATTTTTGTTTTTGGTGGGCGGGAGGTTTAACGTCCGACTGTTCTGCAATTACTACTTTTGCAGACGATGAAGAATGAAATGATATTCTGTAACGTATGAAAATATGCCGTGCCTGAATGGGATTCGAACCCAAGACTGCATGATAAGAGGCGAGCACGTTACCAAATAAAAAAATAAAGTAAAAAATTGTATTAGTTTTTAATATTTTACTACCGAGTGTGTTATTTTATATTAGTTTGTTTATAAAAAATAGGCCGCTTATAACAATATTATTCCACTCAGGCACGGCATATTGTCATACGTTACAAAAAATCATTTCATCCTACATTGCATAAAGTTACACCCCAACGTCGTCGCTAATGACCGTTGCAGTTGATGCGACGTTAAATAAATAAATAATAAAAAAAAAAACAATATTAGATTACATACAATAACTGGATTAATAACTTCGCAAGCCGCGAGCGTAATTAAAACCACTACAGTGAACGGTCTCACAGTAACAACTGGCAAATATGAGGAGTAATATTTTTAGAATGTACAGTACACATGTCGTCATGTGGATTTAAACCAACCGTTGCCCTTTCCCTTCAACCCGCACTAGCATACAAGTCAGCTCCAAACTATAGTGACACTTATCAATAAGTTTGTTTCGGGATCTGGGTAAATAAATAATTTACAAACTATCGTTTAAATTACAAGTATATTTATTACACACTATAAATTACAATATTATAGTTAGTGAGTCACGGGAATGCCTTTTGCGTATGAATTGGCTGTGAGGAAGGGAAGATAAATATTCAGTGCTGCCAACCTCAACAGTAAAACACTATTATTTTACTACCGTGCAATTTCACCGTTTTTTAACCACATGGTGCCTTTCAATTAATATACTTCGTTGTTACTTACACTTTATGTCTGAAACCCCATTAAAAATTTTCTTAACTTACAAAGTTTCCTAGCCTTCTTTCAAAACTGGTAAAGGCCAAGCCAATTGCTGTGAGCGCTGGGCTACGCATGCGCATACTTGACTTGAACACTGCATACACCTCCGATTTACAGTTAGATGTACAGTCAGTGTTGTTGAAAATTGACAACAACCATTGTATTTTGTAGGCATGATGATGTTCCATTTTTGATTACATACACTGCGCTATTGCAGTATATACAAGACTGTACTAATGCAGACACACGTTTTACCCAGCGCTCTCGTTACGAAAATCAGGCTTTATTAACTTTTCACATGTCGGTATCACTTTTGATACAACAGTTTACTTTTCTACCAGTTGTCAAAAAACCTATTGATGAAGAATTATCTTCTTCTCTGTCTTTAACTTCCTTCTTTATTTTTCAATTAACTACTATATCTGATCATTTTTGATGAAATTAAATTTTTTAATTATTCCATTGTAATAAAGATTTTTTTAAAAGGTTTTTGATTAATTTTTTTTTGTTGGAAGTATAAGAAACAGGAACGATTTCCTCCGAATAAAAAATTTGTTTTTAACTGCTGTTTTGATAATTTTTCACGTCTTTTTTTACAGACTCATCCAGAGATTTTTTAATGCTTGAAATTATTAATAAATAAATATTTGATTAATGAAAAATCATGTGTAATTTTTTCAAAAATATGAGACGAGTTAAAACTAATGAAAGGGGTGGTTTTAGGATTTTTGGGCCTTATCTCCCCAGTCCATTCCTTGTTTTCACCTGTCAAATTTTATTTCCAAAAATGTTTTTTAAATTTTGTGGACGATAAAATTTAAAGATTTGTTGAAATCTGAGTGTACAATTTTCTAACCTTATTAAAAATTTATTTTTCTATACCATAGTAGCTAAAAAGAAAAAAGAAAAATTCTTATTAGACACCCAGTACTAAAGCAAGGGTGGAAAATGAGGGGTTACGTTAAAAAAAGAGAGAAGACTATTGTCACTAGAGTTCAGCTAAGGTTTCATTATGATTGATAATTCGAGGGTTGCTCAGGGTGGTCTTGATTTTAATCTCAATTTTTTTAGATATATATATATATATATATTTTTATATTTCTCCCCTTTTTCACTTTTTTCTTGTCTACATTGTAAAGTCTTCCGTTTTGTTTGTTCTGTACAATAAGGATTATAATGTAAAAATCTGACAGAAAATATCTCCGGTCAAATTAGTTTTTTTCTTTTCTCATTTTTTTTTTTTTTGTTATCCTCCATTCAATTTATGAATTGTAATATAAATGTAAAATGATATTTTGTGGCGTTGGTTTTTATAATTTATAAGATAAGAAAATGTATTATAAAAATGAAATTATTAATTAAAAAACATATTATACCGTAATTTCAGTTGTAAATACATTAAACGCCTGAATAATATCTTCAATCATATGCGTTAAATCTGTTAACCCTTTCTTACCCAGTGAGGCATAGAAGTCTCATTGGAGTGAAATAACAGACATAAAAATTTTAATTGTTAGCGATTACTTTTGATTAAAGAGCGCTGGATGTGAAGTGTAATAATTTTTTGTACCCTAGCCAGGAATCGAACCTGAGACCTCCGCTTTGCAGTGTAAGATGCTGACCACTACGCCACGGACGGGACCATTAATTTCTTTTTAAAGTTAGTTTTAGTTTTAAATATTCGTGTTCATTTACTAAAATAAAGTAGCATTTTTTCGAGTATGTTGAATGTACATACAAGTATATTTTTTAGGCTGTAAATATGATTTTGTCCATTTTACCAATATTTTTGAATTGTAATAACCTTTTTTAAGTCTTAAATAATGCTTTGCTATAAACCTAAGCAAGAGAATTTTGTTTAGGAAGCCTGCACATGATTTTTACTTGTTCATATTGTTGGGAACTTTGATACCATCAAGCCCAATGTGACATAAATTATGTGTCACTTTTTTTGTCACGCCATCAAAAAAGGCTGAAAGTCTAAAAGTGATTTTGTTTCACTTAAATGTCAGTAAAGTGTATGAAACAATGTACACATATTTGTTTGTGTAAAGTTAAAAAAAATTTGGGATTGAAAGGGTTAAAAGCAACGATGTAAATATGTAGATTAAATCGTGTTACCATACTTGATCTACAGAACGATTCTGTCGGTATGATTTTAATTTGTAAAAAGTAGATAGTGTGTTTATATTTTTTATTACCTATAATTAAGACGCAGGTGAATTTTTAATTTTTTTTCTCTCGATCTCCTCGATCTCATTTTTGGACAAATGAGACAACACTCGGAGTCTGAACTGATAAAGCTTATTTAAAAAGTAATATTAACAGACAACACAAGATTTTTATTGTGTGTTGTTGTTTAGATCATTATCCAAAACGCTGGTTTGAACCTTTAGAACCTCTAGGAATAAGGCGGTGTATTATAGCTTTCCTGACTGAGTGAAAAAGTATGTCTGTCAGAATGCCAGGCCCTCCGTAAAGTATCTCCTTTCCAACCTGCAAATGACACCTTCACCTCATTCACCACACGATCTGGCTGTATAATGAAATTCATTACTCTCAGAGGAGATAACTTTGACTAGTGTATTTTACTCCTCTACCTCCTCTTCTGTTCTTAACCCTAGAGCCGGCAATCGTCGATTTTGAGACGATGTTACCGCTTCTTGAACCGGTCGCGTTGCAAAATCGGATTTGCTTCATAGCATTGCCATGTAGTCATTTTAGTTTTAATTTCATGTACAGACAGCTTTGGTGTTTTGTACAATAATTTAGTAATGTATAAAGTATATTTTTACATATAACAATAGTTTTGGTTGCATATTCTGCTTGTGTTCCTCTGTTGAAACCACGCTGTCTTAAAGGTGAATTCGGTTATTTCTTGGTTTTGTATATGATGTGTTTTTGTATATATTTTCTTCAGTTTTGAACTATGAATAGTTCTTTGTTTTATTTTTAAATAAACATTTAAAGTAAATATTTGTATATAATGAATTTTGAAAGTAGAGCATAAGAAAGTTTTAAATAGTAGTGTCATCTGAAATTTTAGAAAAATAATTCTCTAAAAATTATTTTCAAATAGTTTCACCATATTACCTCTGATTAAAATTTCAGTAATGTATTTATTCTATTTTCTTAAGTTTTATTGTTATTTTGATGTCACGTGATAAGGTTTGTGATTTATAGAAATTTTTTAATGATTTCTTTACCGTTCGGTGACTAGAAATTCTCTGCCGGTCAAGAAAAATGTTATTGCCGGCTGTAGGGTTAAATACTTGTCATATAATTGGCCATGTGTTGAGAAACAGATCTATTTTTGTAGCCCTAGAACTAGCAGATCGAGTGCAAATAATTTAACACTCCATATGCCTTTTATGGACAGGAGGTATTATATACGACGAAGTTTCTACACTGGAAGGTTTCTTCACACATGAGAAATACTAATAACATTCGCTTAGTTATCCCTTCCAGGATATATTGTAGGTGTAGCTGAAAAAACAACAAATAAGTGTATTACTGAGCTCAGTCATAATTGCCAAGGTTACAACGTTATTTTTCGTAATATAAATTCAATTAAGTAAAGGTTAATATAAAATAAAATACTTTATATTTTAAGAAATTGTGATGAAAATGTATCTGAAGTGAGATTAAAAATAAACAATAGATTCTACAAAAGTTCAAGTATTTTGAACTTATTTAAGAATTGGAAAAACATTTTTTAAAAGGAAGAAGAAGAATTTGTGGTGAACTTCAGGTGGAAAAGATGTTGTGGAAACAACAACAGTGTTCTATTCCAGTTTGTTATCCACTTTTAAAAATTGAAAAAATTGAAATGGAAATGACGTTAACATGATGGTTCTGTTTTATATTTGAGAGTTGACGTTGAAAATCGGTAATAATAACAAGGAATGGTGGTGTACAAGTAAGCAGAAGAAAATATCAGAATTAGTGCGTCTACAATTTTGAAGGGAAAATAAGGGGTGGAAGGCAAAAGATGAAGTAGAAGCAAAAGGGGATGAGTTTGCTTTATGGAGGCTTTGTCCTGGAGCTGGAATTAATGACCCAGTTATGAGAAATAACGAACTCATCCTTTCTCCAATCAATACCTCTCTCCCTCTCGGATCCTCCTCCCTTTTTTCCTCATTCTATTTTCTATATCATCCCTTATTTCATCCCCCGACTCAATTCCCTCTTTCTATCTCTTCACACAACTACATACTCAGCAAAATGCTTCACCGCAGAGTAGACATAACCGAACTTTCTTTCCTGTCCCGTTCTAAAACAATTCTTCCTGCAACCTTAACACCCACTATTACCAACCCCACGACGACTAAAGACAAATTCCATCCAAAAAAGGGAGGAAATGCCAAAAAAGAGAGAAAAATTATCCCTATCTTACCCCTAACCTTACTTTATCTTATCCTCCGACTCCACATTCTTAACATCCGTCCCCGTTACTTTATTTCATCCCCTTAATAAATTATACCTATATTTTATTTATTTCAACCCCCTCCCTCCACCCTATTTTTACATCGTTGGTAGACCTACATTGGCTATCTTTTATAATCTTTTTTTGTTACAAAAAAGCAATTCTCTAAAAAATAATAATAAAGAAACCTTAATCCTCAACGGAAAAACAATACCATTCATCTTTAGGGAATTCGTTTTCTTGGAAAAAACATCCAATAGTTTATTTTCAAAAAAAAATTCGATATATTTTTTGTAAGCTTTGTAATACTTTATCGTTGTATATAATATATCATAAATATACGACTAACGAATAATTTTTACTTTCTCTTGCCTGTATGAATATATAGGAAGGTAAGTATTGTTTTCATGTCGATTTTTCGAAATTGAGTTTACACCGGATATACACATTTTCAGACATCCTGAACCAAAAAATTACTTGTTTTTACCGATTAGTCCGTGTATGTGTGTGTGTTTAAACAAAATATCTCTAGAAAGCAAGATCGTACTAAGTTGAAACTTCAAACTTAAGTTAGGATTTACTAGAGGACCCGACACGAACATTTTTATCAAAATCGGTCGACCGGAAGTAGTAGTTTATTCGTGTCATTTATAACTTTTTTGCGATTTTCTCAAAAACGGCTCCTACAATTTTTTTAAAAATCGCCTCATTTACTACAGTTTTTATACTTTGCAAGGTAGGGTAGGCGCCATGTCTTTAGAAATTTTTGGGGAGGTTATACTCTGGTAGAAAAAATTTTTATTTTGTTTAAGATTTCGGCTTTAATATGCATTTCAGCGCAAAAATGTAGTATGTAATAAAAGTTGTAGAAAATTTAAAAACCTATAACTTTTATATGAATTGTTTTTTTATAACGCTTAGTTTAGCGGTAATTAGTAGCCCTAGTAATTTTCTGGTTTTCATGAAAATCTGTAAAAAATTTTTTTTTAAGATTTCGGCCTTAGTATGCATTTTACGACAAAGGTGTACATAATAATATTTATAGGAAATTAAAATATGTACAACTTTTATTTCAAATTGTTCCCTGAGAGAGCTTAGTTTAGCTGACGTTTTAAGTTGTTTTAGTTGAGTTATTGGCGTTGAAATTCTTAGGTTCGGTTAAAAAGATTCCATACAATTTTTCGCTATAATTTACCGTTTATGAGATAAAAAACACTACTCCCAACCTTAGGGTTACCAACTTATTATATTTTGACCGCCAAACGACATACCGTTTAAAGATTTTTTTTGTATTCTGAATTTATAAAATTTTTGGTTGAGGGTAGCCTACCACCTGCATAGGACCCAGAAATAAAATTTAAAAATATTTCTCCTCATGTTGAGGTTTCTTGTATCTTTTCCACATGAAAATTTTCCGAACAAACCGTTTTGAAAGTGTAAAAAAGAAAAACATAACGTAATAAATAAGAATCTCCACTGTTTAAGAAATCAAACTGTTGAAGATTCATTGCATTTCTTTGAAATTTACGTGTTATAAAATTCCTTTGAATGATTACATTTCTTTATTATTAATTTTATAACAACAAAAACCACTTAAATAACTGTAAATAATCAAAGTTTAAACTTCATAGTAGTATACTAGACGAAACTAAAACGTTTCAAGCTGCAAAAAAATAATTCTTTTGTTTCTTTGTAAGTGCTGAAACACGCTACATTGCCTGTTTAATTTAAACATTTAAAACTAAGTTTTAGTTAAAAGTTTTTGTATTTTTTAGAAAAAAACAATGTATAAGGTGCTTTATTTAATAATTTCTCACGATATTGTTCGTTTAAAAGAGGTTTTTTTTATTAATTAAGTCATTTTAAGTTAATTATGCACGTTTTATAATAAGTTATTGTTTTTTCTTAAGTGGTTTTAACTAGATGGACGTTAGTTTTTACTAGTGAGTTATTTTATATTGTTGTTGTTTAAGTCATCGACCGAATAGTGGTTTGAACCTCTAGAGGTTTTTATAAGTTAAGCGAGGAATGAGGTGGTTTACATTTGCCTTCCTCACTGAGTGAAAAAGTTTGCTATCACCATGCCAGGTCTTCTGAAAAGCATCTACTTTCCACCCTGCAATTGACACCTTTACTTCATTCACTACAGGGTTTGGGTGTATATTGAAATTCATTACTCTCGGAGGAGATAACTTTGACTACTAAAAATTTAAATATTTAAAAAATTATACCAAATAACTGGTCAATCGCTATTCCATAACATTAATGAATTTGTATTAATTTTTCTATACTGAATACAAAGGATTTTTTGAAATTTTCGAATTATTGAGTGGTTACAGAGTTAACAGGGTTTCAGAATTTTACTATTAACTCAAAATTTAAATATGCTAAAAATTTGAAATTTAGTACGTACAATAACAACATACAGGTTTATATTCCAGCGAAATCTCAAAATCGAAATCGGTTGAACGGTGTTTGAGTGAAAAGCCTCTAAATGCATCCAGTGTGTTGCAGCAACAAAAAAAACTGTTCTTTTTTCTTTTCAGCCTGATATCAGAATATTGATAAACGCTAAAAATATGAAACTGACATGAAATAATGCAAATTGAAATCAGCTAAATTTTGGTGTATAGTACGTTAAAATTGAACAAGTGATTTTGAAGAAACAAGGCTCCAAACTCGGGTATCTATAATAACGGAATTGACAGTAGTGTATTTTACACCTCTACCTCTTCTGTTCCTAATTGCTTCAGTCAAATAATTGGCTGACAATGTAATAAAAGAAAGAATTTTTTCGTAGCTCAGGAAGTAGGTTTCGTGGAGCTAGACTCAAACTATAAAAGCTTTTGAATTGAAAAACAGCTTACTGAATACAAACATTGTTTTACTGATTAGGAAAATTGTTTAAAATACTATATTTGGCGTGTAGGATTATAAGGGAGTGAAACTTGAGTGATAAGTAGAAAGGAAGAGGATTTTGAAATGTGGTGTTATAGGAAAATGTTAACGATTAGGTGGGTGGACAAAATAAGTAATTTAGAGATTCTTAAACGAGTGAATGAAAGAAGTATACGGAAACATTTTACCAGAAGAAGGGATAGGCTAGTGGGGAATATTTTAAAACATCCAGGTATATAGAAAGGTTACTATCAAAATAAAGGTTTTTAGCTCACTTATTTTTATGTACATTTTTTCTAGTTCAGTAGATTTTATTAATGTTTGGTTTATTTTAAATATATTTTATTAATTTTAGATTTTCATTTTTTAAAATAATTGTATAACCTTAAAGTTATACTTATAATTATTTATTTTTCAGGTTTTCTTTAGAATTATGTTAAAAGTAATACTGAAATTGTTTAAATTGTATAACTTTTAATAGTGGCACGATTTTAAAGCCATATATTGTTTACTAATTAGATTTATTAGACTTTTAGAGTATATTATTTTTACTTTCTCTTGCCTATATGAATATATAGGAAGGAAAGTATTGTTTTCATGTCGATTTTTAGAAATCGAGTTTTCACCGGATCTATACGTTTTCAGACCCCCTGAACCCAAAAAACATGTTTTTAGCGATTGGTCTGTGTGTGTGTCTGTGTGTGAACAGAATATCTCAAGAACGAAACATCGTACGAACTTGAAACTTGAAACTTAAGTTACATACCACTACCGGACCCGACACGAACATTTTCATCAAAATCGGTCAACCGGAAGTAGTAGTTTATTCGTGTAATTTTTCACTTTTTTGCGATTTTCTCAAAAACTGGTCCTACGATTTTTTTAAAAATCGCCTCATTTACTCAATTTTTTATTCTCTACAAGATAGGGTAGGCGCCATGTTTGCTGAAATTCTAGGTGAGGCTGTTTTCACGTAAAAACAAAGTTTTTTTAAGATTACGGCTTTAATATGCAATTTAGCGAAAAAATTTATATAATAAAAAATGTAGTGAATTTAAAAACCTACAACTTTTATTTCAAACATTTTTTGGTATAACGCTTAGTTTAGCAGTAATTAGCAATTTTCTGTTTTTTTCTCACGAAAACGTGAGAAAAATCGATTTTTTTAAGATTTCGGCCTTAGTATGCATTTTATAATAAAAGTGTATATAAACAAATTTATAGAAAATTAAAAGATCTGCAACTTTTATTTAAAACATTTTTCTCTACAGAGCCTAGTTTAGCGTGAAAGAGTGATTTTCTGTATTTTGAAGCCAAACTGAGGTTGATTTTCATTTTGCGTCTTTCACTCATGATTAAAATTAGGTTATGTTTATTAAGGTTAGTTTTTTTGTTTATGTCTAATGTTTTATTACTAATATTAGGTTTATTGTTAATTATTTATATTGGCAAGAGAAAGTTGTGTGAGTGTTTCACACCAGATTTTTTTAGAAATTTTATATAACATATATTTTTATAATGTCTTTGTTACAATCCCTAGAGTGGTTTTGAAATCGCTCTTGTATTGTGTTACGAAATAAAATAAGAAAACACGTACCCAAGGACATGGCTTTTAGTGATAGTTCGGTAGGTCAATTTCCTCTAACTCGTACACTAGGAATTGTTGTAAATGTATTACAGCTTTTTGAAAGAATGTCTATGGAGTTCATTTAAAAAAAGGAAAAGTTTTATTATTATTAATGTTATTGTTTAGGTCATCAGCCAAAAGGCTGGTTTGAACCGGTAGAGGTTTTACTAAGTAAAACGAGGAGTGAGGTGGTTTACCTGTGCCTTCCTCACTGAGTGGAAAAGTACGCTTATCAGCATGCCGGACCCTCTGAAAAGCACAAATTTTCCACTCTGCAAATGACACCTTCACTTCATTCACCACAGGGTCTGGCTGTATAATGAAATTCATTACTTTCAGAGAAGATAACTCTGATTAGTGTCTTTTACACCTCTACCTCTTCTGTTCTTAAATGATTCAGTCATTCAATTGGCTGGCCATGTGATAAGAAACAGAAATATTTATTTTAGCCCTGCAGCAAACAGATTGAGTGTAAATAATTTGACACTCCACCTGTCTGTTTTTCAATTATGGAAATTAATTTGTAATGGTAATTCAATTATGGAAATTAATACCGGGGAGTGAATTGTAGGAGGAGGCGAAGGTCATAATATTTAAAGCAAATTACAAAATATGTTTTAGGTTTATAGATATGAAATAACTTGCGAAAAACAGAACAGCGTGAAGAACTGCATCAAACCAGTCGAGAGATAAGACAAAAAAATCTGTATGTGTATTAAATTTATGTCAATACATTTTCTTAAAACAAAAAAAAAAATTAATAAAATTTTTAAATTTTTGACGCTTCGAATACGATTTAATTAATTGACTGTCTGAAATACAAAATGCAAACCGTTAAAATTAAATGATCTAATAGAACCGCTTACAAATTCAAATATGAATAAAATACACTCATAAATATTGATAAATGAAATTTAAATCATGAATAAATCTGTCCAGTATTAGTAGAGTAGTGACTTGTCATTAATCTCTCAAAGTTACTCGTTCAGTAAAGACAAACTTTTCATAACCATTAACTATAATAATGAACTATCCATGTCAACCCATATAGATAACTAATAGTTTTTCGAAAATGATAAACAATATTCAATGAAAGATAAATTGTAGATGCAGTAGTTAATAGTAATAATAAAAAAATAGTTAAACCTACACCAAAAATGAAGGTTATAAGTCAAAACAGCTGGATAACAATTTGAAAATTACAACAAAAAAAATCTGGTGTGAAACACTCACACAACTTTCTCTTGCCAATGCAAATGATTAACAATATAACCTAATTTTAGCAATAAAACATTAGAAATTAACAAAACACTAACCTCAATAAACATAACCTTATTTTAATCATGAGTGAAAGACGCAAAATGAAAATCGACCTCTGTTAGGCTTAAAAATACGAAAAGTCACTCTTTCACGCTAAACTAGGCTCTTAAGAGAAAAATGCTTTAAATAAAAGTTATAGATCTTTTAATTTACTATAAAATTGATTATATACACTTTTGTCGTAAAATGCATTCTAAGGCCGAAATCTTAAAAAAAATCGATTTTTCACACGTTTTCGTGAGAAAAAATTAGAAAATCGCTAATTACTGCTAAACTAAGCGTTATACAAAAAAATGTTTGAAATAAAAGTTGTAGAATTTTACATTCTCTACAACTTTTATTATAGGGCTATAACGTTTTGCGCTAAAATGCATATTAAAGCCGCAATCTTAAAAAGAAAATGTTTTTATGCAAAAACAGCCTCACCCAGAATTTCAGCAAACATGACGCCTACCCTATCTTGTAGAGAATAAAAAATTGAGTAAATGAGGCGATTTAAAAAAAAATCGTAGGACCAGTTTTTGAGAAAATCGCAAAAAAGTGAAAAATTATACGAATAAACTACTACTTCCGGTTGACCGATTTTGATGAAAATGTTCGTGTCGGGTCCGGTAGTGGTATGTAATTTAAGTTTCAAGTTTCAAGTTCGTACGATGTTCCGTTCTTGAGATATTTTGTACACACACACACACACACACACACACACACACACACACACACACACACACACACAGACCAATCGCTAAAAACCTGTTTTTTGGGTTCAGGGGGTCTGAAAACGTATAGATCCGGTGAAAACTTGATTTCGAAAAATCGACATGAAAACAATACTTTCCTTCCTATATATTCATATAGGCAAGAGAAAGTAAAAAAATAGTTAACCTACACCATAAATGAAGGTTCGGCCTATAAGTCAAAACAGCTGGATAACAATTTGAAAGTTACAACAAAAAAAAACAAATAGTAATAATACAAAATGTTCTACCTCGATATACATAACGTAAGGTATACATTTCAATTTGTTTTTAAAAAGAATAAAACAAAAAAATAAAATAAAAAAACTTTAGGAGGGTGGTTACCGTTGTTTAAGATGTATAGCGTTATTTGATCTAGACGCCACCTGGTGGGTTGAAATTGAATTAAGATGGAATACTAAGGATTATCTTTCGAACAACAAATGGATTCCCCTTAAGTAAAAATATCTACGTTTTATTTTATTTTATTTATTTTTTTACTTTGAACAATAATATCTTTTTGTGTGTATAATTCATGGTAATGAAAATGAATGAAATCATAGGGGTAGAAATTATTTTATTTTGTTTATATATATATTGCTGTTTTTATACGTTTCCATTAATCGTTTATTCGGCCGGATAGTCGCGCGTGATGAAGTTTCAAACAAATAAATTAAATTTATTGACGTGGTCTTCGACCTTTTATTTTGACACTTCCAATTGAAATTTTGTATCTGTTATTGTATAAATACATCAAATTTCTAAACGCGAGGTTAATGTTTCAAAACTTTATTTACTTGAAGGAGCGTGCAGCCATCAACTAAGTCCTACGGTTGGCCTAGAGCAGGGGTCTCCAACCTACGGCCCGCGGGCCACATCCGGCCCGGGAACAGATTTTTTCCGGCCCGCGGAAAGCTAGCGTACTGAAAAAAATTTTTATTTGATAATATATTTCCTTTTAAGAATTTTTACCATTAAATATGAGTACAGTACTCGTCTCTCACTTGCCACTTCTTTTCTCAATAAGTGTAAAACTAGCCGTAAACAAGTAGTGATCAACCATTGTTTGACCCTAAATGGGCTGAAATTTTAAGTGGCAAACAAATGCAATCTTCTCACTAAAAAATAATTGTTCTTTTTAAGCTTTACACGTGTTGTAAACTCATGTATTGTCAAGTTTTCTTTAAAATTCAATAAAGTACATTTTGTAGTAAATTGAAAAGATTTGGTTTTGTATCATTCTGTGTTTTCATTAAGCCTACTTGAAAACTCCTTTTACAAAACAAATATTATTTTATAGCATATATAATTATTTGTTTTGGTCACAGCTTTTTTTTACAATCACGTAAAGAATTTTAGTTAGCCAACAACAAAGATAAATAAGGAAATATAGCAACTTAAAAAACTAAGCAAGAAAATCTCAAAAACCACCACTGAGCTCTTAATTAGAAAAAACTTCGAGGGTGTATGGGGGGGGGGGCTAGACTTTTTGCCCTGAAATATTGCTGGCCCGCCTTTCCTCCAAAAATTTACAATGTGGCCCTTGAGTAAAAAAGGTTGGAGACCCCTGGCCTAGAGGATCTCTTGGCTAGAGGCGATATAAACGTCTGTGCTGAGACCCGGTATCGCCCTAGTGTACATGTTTTGTATAAGAGGGTTGTCATGTAATTCAAATTTGTCATGCATCGTCTTGTATAGTTGTTTCGTGACGTCATTTACGTATGGGATTTGTAAGTCTTTGTGCAAGATTGAGTTTGTGAAGGACCATTGCGTTATCGTTCGTAGAATCTTGTTCTGAATCGCCTGTATACGTTTCGTGTGTGAAGGTTTAGCAGATCCCCAAAGTTGAACTCCATATGTCCAGATTGGTCTTAAGACTGTCTTGTAGATTGTTTACTTGTGTGGCATGCAGTGGTGGATTACCCAATAGGCACTACTAGGCACGTGCCTAGGGGCCCCCAATGGCCAGGGGCCCCCGACAAAATAAAAAAAAATAAAAAATTTGGAAAAAAAATTGAAAACTTAAAAAAAAATTTGAAAAAAAATTGAAAATTTAAAAAAAAATTTGATTGAACAAATGACAAAATTGTAAAATATTAATACGTACATTTTCAATCGTAAAAATATTCAATTGTTGAATTTAATGACATGATTGTGTATGATTACATTAAATTTATAGTACATTTATAATACATTTTCTGGGGCCCCTAAAATATAAATAAATAAATTCGTAAACACGTTTGTACGAATGCATAAATTCGCGCGTTTTTTATTTCGGTGGCGCTACTACATGGGGGTGTTATGAGTTTGACAAAGGACAAAATATAAATTAATATTATTGTTATGATTTTTTTCTTTGTTTTATTCTGAATCTGAAATTATATAAAAAAACGTTATTACATTTTAAAATTTTACGAAAACCTGCTTGGATGACAAATAAATTCAATTGATTCGCGCGGAAACTAGTCGATGCTACTATAGGAGTTATCGGTCTAAACTGTAAATAAAAATTGTAAGCAAAGTGGGGGTCCCCTCATTTGCCATTGCCTAGGGCCCCAACAAGTATTAATCCGCCTCTGGTGGCATGTTTAATTTAGAACATCTATCGAGTAAACGTTTCAGTTGATAGAAGCGTGTTTTGAGTTTGTGGCGTGTGTGTGTAACATGTGCGTTCCATGTAAGTTTTTCTGTCCAAGTGTAAGCCTAAATAGCGTGTTTGAGTAGTGTAAGGCAGAGGGCTTGGAATGCTAATGAGCATACTTTTCCACTCAGTGAGGAAGGCAATGGTAAAATTCTTTATTCCTCGTTTTGCTTAGTAAAGACTCTTGAGGTTCAAACCAGCCTTTCGGCTGATCACCTAATCAACAATATTAAGTTATATTTCCTCCATAGTCTAGTTTATGTTAGCCATTTTTCTCGAATAGTTCTTCTCTTCCTCGTAATCTATATTTTTCTTCATGGCGACTGTATGTTTCGGATGTTGACGATCATCATGCCATTCTGACATTGTTGGTTTCTACCTGGAACAATTCCTCGTAGCTCTTACCAAATCAAACTCTAAAATTGGCGAGCTAGAAAATTATTTTTCTCCCAGAATTCCTGTTTCTTCTATTTTCCCTAGCAGAATGCGTTATAAAAGTTTATTTCTTTTTTATTCTTCTTGATGTGCCCGAGGTACTGCGGCTTGATGATTAGATCATCAATCGAACGGCTGGTTTGAACCTCTAGAGGCTTTACTCATAAAACGAGGTTGATGTTTTACAATCGCCTTCCTTACTGAGTAGAAAAGAATGCTTATTAGCATGCCCGGCCCTCTGAAAAGCATCTACTTTCCACTCTGCATATAACACCTTCACTTCATTCACCATATATTAATTAGTCTGGCTGTATAATAAAATTCATCACCCAGAGGAGATAACTCTTACTAGTATCTTTTACACCTCTACCTCTTTTGTTCTTCAATGTTTTAGTCATATAATTGGCTGACTATGTGATAAGAAACAGAACTACTTTTTGAACTAGCAGATCGTGTGCAAATAACTTCTACCTTCATCACGTGCCTTTTATAAGCAACGTACATTTTAAGATTATTATAAAATTAAACAAGTGTTACCGCTATTAAAAATAACTTGAATTGCAGTGAAACGTTTCAAAAATATATAAATTTCACATAATGTTGACAAAGTAGTAATTTATGTTAATATTTCCATATTATAAAACAGAACTTTGTGAGAAGTTTATTTATAAAGTACTGCAGTGTAGTTTTCATTACCGACTCAAATCGTCTCGTGTAATAGTGGTGTTTATAATTCTCTCATTTTTTAGCGTTTTTGTTGTTTTATTTGTTTATTTTTGTGAAAAAAGTTCGTGAATAAGTAGTTTTATGAAAGTTGTGTTCATATAGACTCTGGTACTTGTTAATTTATAATCTTGTAAATAGTTAATAGTTATTTTTACATAAATGATTGAACTTTATAAAGTTTAATGGATTTTATGATGTGTAATTGATCCACAGAATTTATTTTTATGATTATAATTTATGAACTTATGACCGATTTTTATCCAATACAGTTATAATTTTATGGGGTTATTTTAGATTTTGGATAACTTAATTTTGATTTGACCAATTTATGGGAAGTACGGATCGAGAAAATTAAAAAAAAAAAATTGTTTTTGGTTTTTCGTTCTATAATGTAATTTGAAATTCTCGTTTTAAAATTTTGTATTGTTTATGATTCTACGATAACTAGAAATATTTTTGTTATAATTTTATTTGTAGGACTGCACAGCTGAAAAAAACATGTTTATTTAATGAATGTTGCCTTGCATTGCTTCAGTAAGACATTTTTTTTTAGCTTTATTCACAACCACCCAATTTGATAGCTGCTTTTCGCTGTATTTTTTGAACAGGGATCTCCGGTGGAGTTTGTTCAGGCATGGCTGTCAGCTGGTCACCATACAAAGTCACTTGCCCTTCTAGTGTTACTTAACAAATGATAGCGACTTTCTACCAGCTGACTGACTGGGCTGACCCCAAGGCCGGTAAAATATTATTTCTTTTTTCAATAATTTTTACTTTCTTTTGCCTATATGAATATTATAGGAAGGAAAGTATTGTTTTCATGTTGATTTTTCGTAATCGAGTTTTCACCGGATCTATACACGTTTTCAGACCCCCTGAAACCAAAAAACATGTTTTAAAGCGATTGGTCTGTGTGTGTGTGTGTGTGCGTGTGTGAAAAAAATATCTCGAGAATGGAACATCGTACGAACTTGAAACTTGAAACTTCAGTTAGATACCACTAGAGGACCCGACGGCCAGACCCTGTGGTGAATGAAGTACAGATGTCATTTGCAGAGTGGAAAATATGTGCTTTTCAGAGAACCCGGCATGCTGATAAGCGTACTTTTCCACTCAGTGAGGAAGGCATGGTAAACCACCTCACTCCTCGTTTTTCTTTGTAAAATCTCTACAGGTTCAAACCAGCCTTTTAGCTGATGACCTAAACAACACAATTAAATTTTATAGTACAGTAGTAGGAAACTTTAAAGTTTAGTATTTAGAGCTTATAACTTCAAATTTAATTCATTTAAATTAAATTTTTAATATGGTTAAATAAATTCGTTAGTTGTTAGACATTACAGTTCAGTTTTTTCAAGTAGATAAAGAATACCGCCGCTGTTTTGTTTTTAACTAACTACAGCAATATGAGGGGTGACTTAACTAATCTTATCAACAGCTCTGTTGACGGGGGCGGTATCCGGGTTTTAGAACCCGGTTGATTACTATTTCCTTTCCACTATCAGAAAACATCCACTCTGTTGGAAGTATCGTATAACGATATTCTGTTTCATTAAACAATTAATAATTTTACCGAATATAACATATTCTTTAACCCTTTATAGGTCTTTGGTAAGTATACTTACCACTGGTAATAAGGTCAATTTTTTAAAGAATAAACTATGCAGTTGAACCCTATTGGCATTTTATGGTTTTATAGATGTTCTCTGGTAAGTAGGCTATCCACATTTTGAAATTAGTGCACAGCGATCATTTGCTTCATGAGTTACACGAATATGGTAAAAATTCACACCAGCGTAAGCAACCGTGTTGTTTTGTTATTACTTTGGTACAGAGCTTAGGATATTAGAATTTTTTATGGGAAAGAAAGCTCACGCTAACATAAAATTGAGATAAGTTATTCTCCGCCCATAACAGACAGGTGGAGTGTCAAATTATTTACACTCAATCTGTTTGTTGCAGGGCTAAAATAAATAGTTCTGTTTCTTATCACATGGTCAACCAATTAAATGACTGAATCATTTAACAACAGAAGAGGTAGAGGTGTACTAAGACACTAATCAGAGTTATCTCCTCTGAGAGTAATGAATTTCATTTTACAGCCAGACCCTGTGGTGAATGGAGTGAAGGTGTCATTTACCGAGTGGAAAATATGTGCTTTTCAGAGGGCCCGGCATGCTGATAAGCGTACTTTTCCACTCAGTGAGGAAGGCAATGGTAAACCACCTCACTCCTTGTTTTACTTAGTAAAAACATCTAGAAATTCAAACCAGCCTTTTGGCTGTTGACCTAAACAACACAAGTTATTCTACACATTTTTACTTTCTCTTGCCTATATGAATATATAGGAAGGAAAGTATGGTTTTCATGTCGATATTTCGAAATCGAGTTTTCACCGGATCTATACGTTTTCAGACCCCCCTGAACCCAAAAAACATGTTTTTAGCGATTGGTCCGTGTGTGTGTGTGTGTGTGAACAGAATATCTCAAGAACGGAACATCGTACGAACTTGAAACTTGAAACTTAAGTTACATATCACTACCGGACCCGACACGAACATTTTCATCAAAATCGGTCAACCGGAAGTAGTAGTTTATTCGTATAATTTTTCACTTTTTTGCGATTTTCTCAAAAACTAGTCCTACGATTTTTTTTAAAATCAACTGGTTTACTACATTTTTTATGCTCTACAATATAGGGTAGGCGCCATGTTTGCTGAAATTCTGCTTGAGGCTGTTTTTACGTAAAAACATTTTCTTTTTAAGATTGCGGCTTTAATATGCATTTTAGCGCAAAACGTTATATAATAAAAGTTGTAGAGAATGTAAAATTCTACAACTTTTATTTCAAACATTTTTTTGTATAACGCTTAGTTTAGCGGTAATTGGCAATTTTTTGTTTTTTTTCTCACGAAAACGTGAGAAAAATTTATTTTTTTAACTTTTCGGTCTTAGTATGCATTTTACGACAAAAGTGTATATAATTAAATTTATAGCAAATTAAAAGATCTACAACTTTTGTTTAGAGCATTTTTCTCTACAGAGCCTAGTTTAGCGTGAAAGCGTGATTTTCCGTATTTTTAAGCCAAACTGAGTTCGATTGTCATTTTGCGTCATTCACTCATGATTAAAATAAGGTTATGTTTTTGAGGTTAGTTTTTGTTTATTTCTAATATTTTATTAATAATGTTAGGTTTATTATTAATTATTTGCATTGGCAAGAGAAAGTTGTGTGAGTGTTTCACACCAGATTTTTTTGTTATGTAGGACTACAAATTGTTTTAATAAGCATTCTTACCACTAAACATTATGTGATTCCCATTTCAATAAATGTTCTTTGGTAAGTATACTTACCAGGACTTAACATTAAAAGAAAGAAATATCTTACTGTTCTGGCACTAGATATACATTATTCAAGTCCCTATAAAACAAAATTTAACACTTTACAACATGTATATTTTCCCCCGTAGTACTGCCCTATAAAATTTAAGGTTCTGTGATGTTGTAGTTGAATGGGAAACTAAAAATCTGGTGTGAAACACTCACTAAACTTTCTCTTGCCCGTGCAAATAATTAACAATATAACCTAACATTAGTAATAAACCATTAGAAATCAACAAAAAAAACTAATCTCAATAAACATAACCTATTTGTAATCATGAATGAAAGACGCAAAATGAAAATCAATGACGGTTTGGCTTTAAAATACGGAAAATCACTCGTTCACGCTAAACTAGGCTCTGTAGAGAATCATGCTGTAAAAAAAACGTTGTAGATCTTTTATTTTCTTAATTTCTTCATGGTTTTAGCGATTGGTCTGTGTGTCTGTCTGCCTGTGTCTGTGTCTGTGTGTGTGAACAGAATATCTCAAGAACGGAACATCGTGCGATATTGAAACTTGAAACTTAAGTTAAATACCACTAGAGGACATGACATGAACATTTTTATCAAAATCGGTCAACCAGAAGTAGTAGTTTATTTGTGTAATTTTTAATTCTTTGCGATTTTCTCAAAAACGTCTCATGCGATTTTTTAAAAATCGCCTTATGTACTAAATTTGTTATGCTCTTCATGATAAGGTAGACGCCATGTCTTTTGAAATTCTTGGGGAGGTTGTTTTCCCGTAAAAAAATTGTTCTTTTAAGATAGCGACTTTCATATGCATGTTAGCCCAAAAATGTTGGCTACTTACTTACGTATTAAAGTTGTAGGTAATTTAAAATCCTGCAACTTTTATTTCAAACATTTTTTTAGTTTGTATAACACTTAGTTTAGTGATAATAAGTGATTTTCTGGTTGTTTTCTCACAAAAACGTGTAAAAAATCTATTTTTTAAGATTTCAACCTTTTTTTTGGTTTAACGTTCGACTCTTCTGCAATTACTGCTAATGCAGACGGTGATAGATGAAATGATTTTTTTGTAACGTATGAAAATATGCCGTGCCTGAATGGGATTCGAACCGAAGACCGCATGATGAGAGGCGAGCACGTTACCACGTGTAACGTATTGCGGCCGGCAAGATTTCAGCCTTAGGACATTTTAGCATTTCACGACAAAAGAGTATATAATCAAATTTATAGGGAATTAAAAGATCTACAATTTTTATTTAGATCATTTTTCTCTACAGAGCCTAGTTTAGTGTGAAAGAGTGAATTTTTCCGTATTTTTAAACCAAACTGAATTTGATTTTCATTTTGCGTCTTTCACTCATGATTAAAATAAGGTTATGTTTTTTGAGGTTAGTTTTTTGTTTATTTCTAATGTTTTATTACTAGTGTTAGGTTGTATTGTTAATTATTTGCATTGGCAAGAGAGAGTCGTGTGAGTGTTTCACATCAGATTTATTTTAGAAGAAATTGCCTCCAACTATAAGACGCGTCGTTTAGTTATAAATTTTTCAGGCAAATAATAGTGTGAAATTCGTCTGGTTTCTGTCCTTTCATTTGTACATGTATAGAATAGATTTCAGTTACTAAATGGAGTAAGATAATTGGACGTCAAATTGGAGGAGATGCATTGTGCATTGTAATTTATGTATAAATTCCGAGAGTGCACCAAGTTGAGATATTTAATTAACAGGTTTGACAGTCCAGTTGTCAGAGTATATAATACACATTAATATAGAATGCATTTAGAATCGTGGAATAATTTATGCAATATGTTTAACCAGATATAGTAGTTGTATTATTGAAAATATAATGCCACTAGATATATAATATGTGACGTCATTATATGAATCGTTTCATACGTGCATCGTGTGTTGCAGGAGAAATCCAGTAAGCAAGATGTCTTTACCCTTTCTCCTTCATCCTTACTTCTTCATAGGTAATGGATTCAGGATTCTGTCTCTGGAATTCTCGCATATGTCACCTCTTTTTCTCTCCCTTTACGGGTTTATCCTCTCTTCCTGTTCTATCTTACTTTATTCTTTCATGTCGCGTAATCTTAATCCGGAAACGTCCTGGCTTTCCGCATCGACACTGGTACTGCATCTCTCTTACCAACTTTCATCTTTGTTTATCTTTCATATTCCCCTGTATATCTTTCTCGTTCTAATTTCATACTCTACCCCCGTTAAAACTCATTCATATAAGAATTTTTTAACATAAAATTTCTCTCTGTACGTTCCCATCATTTCAAACCACCTTATTCTTTCTTTAGTAACCGTATTATGAATTTATACTTACGAGTATATTTGACATAGGTTATGTTCCTCGGTAGAATTTCATTCGATGAATGTTATAACATTTATATCCGGCCGCATTGGCTAGTTGGTAACGTGCACGCTTTTTATCATGCGGTCTTGGGTTCGAATCCTATTCCGGCACGGCATATTTTCATACGTTACAAAAAATCATTTCATCCTTCACCTTCTGCATTAGCAGTAACGAATATTTTGCTTTTTTAACGTCCGACTGTTGGCGTAGTGGTTAGCGCAACTGGCTTCTACGCTAGGGTCCCAGTTTCAATCCCCGGTCAGTTCTGGTATTTTTTCATCACTAACTTTCATGTATCATCCTTCTCACCGTTTGCATTAGAAGCAATTGCAAAACATTCAGACGTAAAACCAAAAAAAAGTTACATCAACTGTTATTGTTTTTAGTACTTGCATCCAGGAGACTCCACAAGTGGGAGTACAAATCATGTCAAGTAAAAGTGATAAGCCTGAATATTAATATTGATAATATTGGTCTTGGGTTCGAATCCCATTCAGGCACGGCATATTTTCATACGTTACAAAAATAATTTTATCCTCCACCGTCTGCATTAGCAGTAATTGCAAAACAGTCGGACGTTAAACCAAAAAAAAAAAAAAAAAAAAACAATTTCTTGGTTAAACATGTACTTCTTTAAGATTGTGGCCTTTATACCCTACAAAAATATCATTTCCTTTTACGGCTTCTCGGGTAACGACAGTGAATTTTGGTTGAAATCAGGTTAAAAGATTTTTTTCACTATTCCATTCCTTTTTTTTATTTTATACAATGATATCCTGGTAAAGTAACAATATAACAAAAAAAAACCATTGCAAAGAATCTACACAAAGGATATCTAATCGGAACTCAAAACTAACACATTAAGAAGCTCTCATGTTATTATATTTTAAAAGGTAGACAGCACCCGTGGCAATTTTTATTTTGCGTTTTATTACAAAAAAAAAAATATAACAATAACATTGATAGAAAAAAAATGTTACAAAATTATAACAGAATATATATTATATACAGGATGTAACAAAAATAAAAGGGTAAATGATTGTAATAACATCAAATTGTATCAAACATATGGTCTGTTAAAATCTGTACAAAAAAAAATAAAAAAAATAAAAGAAATCATAACAAGGTAAAGTGGTAAGCTTTACACTACATTATAATCGGTTAGGTTTTTTTCTTTGGGTTTTTGGGTGTTGAATAGGAATCGTGACAGGTCTGGGCGGGTTCAAAATGATGATAAAGGTAAGAGAGAGTATAAGAGAGAGTATAATACACACGGTATATGATTTCTTTGTGACCATGATAACAGAGTAGTTTTTAAATAGGTTTATAAAATAGTGAACGCTTGCCAGCTGTCTACAAGTTCCTATTAATGTGTTTTCTATTATATAGTATTTAAATTTATAAATCTCTAATACTTTTTATATACGTATCTTATGTATACAACAAAGTATTATTATTGTTTTTTATTTGGGTTTGTCTGGAGGTGGAACAAGTAATTGACGGATGGAACGATTCTTGAATAGTTGAACTAATTTAATAAAAAAAATAACACTTTTTGTTTGTGGTTACCTCTTGCATGTTTTCTGTAACAAAATAATTATATGTACTTCTTTACTAATATAATAAAGAAGAAGCGTTTGTTTGTTTGTTTGTTTGTTTGTTTGTATGAGGTAATCTCAGAAACTGCTGAACTGACTTTTTTATTCCTAATTTGTGTACGTTGCAATCTGTTCAATTTAGAACAATAAGCAAACCCATGACCTAATGAGATAAGGATGATGTGTATGACGTGTAGTCTTGTACAGACCCAGGCCGACCATTCCTGAGAGAGTTTGGTTAATTAAACCACAACCATCAAAGTAAAACGGTTACCAGTGTCTAGTATTCAAATCCGTATAAAAGTAACTACCTTTACTAGGATTTGAACCAGGAACCTTCGTCTCCGAAAATCACCTGTTAAACAGCTGATTTTGGTGATGACTTTACCTCTAGACTAACCCGGTGGGTTACTGAACTGACTTTAAAAAATCTTTCATTGTTGCATAGCTTAGAGCTTCCTGATCAATATAGGCTATTTTGCAACTTTAAGTAACTTTATTTTTGTAAGTTCAGCAACTTAAACTGTGACGATGTCGCATGTTTTAGTTTATCGGGTGCATAGCACTTTTATTGTTTCAAAGTCCTCTGTATGGTGTATTTTTTGGACTAGAAATACGATTCAACTTTTATATTTCATAGAAAAACGTGAAGAATAACATTCGATTCCAAAAACATTAAAAATTTGGAAATATTCAAAAAAAATTTTTTGTACTGTATTTCATAAATATTTGTGTTCATTCGACAAGTAGCGAATGAGTCACATACTTCCAATTACTCTGTGTACAGCACCCACGTATTACTGTCTCTTATCTTAGCCATATATCAACTGTCTCTTTCTTTTCCATTGGTATTCTTCTATGCATTCTATTCAATTTTGTAAAATCGCAAGGATAAATATTTAAAACGGTGGGCATTCATTTGAGACAAGAGTGCTTCGTTCACTCATGGACAACTTTATGTCGGACTTTCTAGAGCTGGAAGTGCAGAAAAATAATTTATTTTGCTGCCACAGGGCAACAAAACCACAAATAATGTATATAGAGAGGTTTTAAAATAATTTAATAAGGCCTACATTAGCTGTTGTGAAGCGAAGAGAGAGAGGGGGTTGCTAGTTTCTATATAAAACTGGTTCATAATAATTATTATTAGTGATTTTTACTTTCTTTTGTACTATATTGTTTAGGTCAATAGCCAAAAGGCTGGTTTGAACCTCTAAAAGTAAAAATAGAATAAATGTTAAAAAAGAATAGGTTTGGAAAATTTTTTATTGTTAAATTAAAACATTAACTAGCAAAATTATTTCTGTAAAACTTTACAAACTTTATGCGTTTATAGCATTAACTTTGTAATTTGATATGAATTTTTAATATGATTTATCGCATTTTTTATTCTACGTGTTTGTCTAAAGTCCAGCCTCTCTTAGTTTGCTCCTAATGTAAACAAATAATGACGTCACTGAGCATGCGCATTATATCAAAATGTGTACACGCTGATTAAAAAGTAACAACAAAATACTTTCAAAAGTATTTAAATACAAAATACTATTAAAAGTATTTTTCTAAATGAAATTGTTAGGCCTACATCATATCATGACTGATGTTTTTAGTACTTTAAGTACTTATAATTTAAAAAATAGTTAACTTAATAGGAATACTACATCCGTAAAGTCGCAGACTCTAGCGTGCACTCTGTAGTAGGTGGCTTTTGTTTGTTGACAGTAGGAGCAAACTAAGAACGGCTGAACTATAGTTATATTTAATTTTGTTTTATAATTTCCAAAGTAAATATTTATTTCTTATTGACAATTTTTTTAAATTAATTTTTTTGTGGAGGTTATTTAGGTATTGAAGTTGTTTTTTTTGTAATGGTGTATTTATAATGCAAACAATGGCGATGGTTATTGTATGGTATTAAAGGAAGATTTAAGGGATGGATTTTAGGATGGTGATGAAGGGTTAAGGTTATTTTAGTTATATTGATGGTAGAGGGGGGTTGGAATGGTCTGGGGTAGTGGGTGCTTAGTGGAAAGTGTATTTTCTTGTACAGCAGGGGGTGTTGAAACCCTGAACAAATATCCTTAAATCAATATTAGGCAACTCGACTGCCTTTATACATTGATGATATCGGCCTTGTATCTCTCTCCTAATTCTCTCTCTTTCTCCCTCCAACTCACTCATTTTCTCCTCCTCCTACTCTATCATACATCTATCCTCTGATTCGTTCGTACATGCCTATTCTTTCACACGCATTATTTTTCCGCCATATCCCAGACACATTTTTCCTCATACGTTATTTTCTCTCTCTCACTCAATCTCTCTCGTAACATCTCTTCCTCACTTGAATATAGAGGGAATTTTTTAACTAAAATATCATGCTTATGTTATTACACCTATCTAACCCTTATTGGTTTTATTTTTATTTTTTTACCTCCTAACATAACTTGTAAAAACCGCTAAATGTAATTCCCTCATTTTTTTCCTACAGAACCCTTTTGATTGTTAAAGATATCTTTTTACTAATTAAAAAAAATGTATATATTTAATAAAAGTGATGGAGAATTATTTGAAGAATGTGCTTTTTACCTTGATGAAATAATTCAAATTCTTCGTAAGTAAAAATCTGGTGTGAAACACTTACACAACTTTCTCTTGCCAATGCAAATAATTAACAATAAACCTACCATTAGAAATAAACAAAAAACTAACCTCGATACACATAACGTAATTTTAATCGTGAGTGAAACACACAAAATGAAAATCAACCTCAGTTTGGCTTAAAAATACAGAAAATCACTCTTTCACGCTGAACTAGACTCTGTAGAGAAAAATTCTCTAAATGAAAGTTGTAGATCTTTTAATTCACTATAAATTTGATGACATACACGTAAAATGCATACTAAGGTTGAAATCTTAAAAAAAATCGATTTTTCACTTGTTTTCGTGAGAAAAAAAACATAAAATCGCTAATTACCGCTAAACTAAGCGTTATACAAAAAAATGTTTGAAATAAAAATTGTAGGTTTCTAAATTTTCTACAACTTTTATTAGGCTACATACATTTTTGCGCTAAAATGCATATTAAGGCCGCAATGTTGAAAAGGCTTTTTTTCTCTTCGAGAGCCCAACCTTCCCAAGAATTTTAGCAGACATTGCGCTTACCCTATCTTGTAGAGCATAAAAATGTAGTATATACGGCGATTTAAAAAAAACCTAGCCGTTTTTGAGAAAATCGCAACGTGAAAAATTACACGAATAAACTACTACTTCCGGTTGACCGATTTTGATGAAAATGTTCGTGTCGGGTCCGGTAGTGGTTTGTAACTTAAGTTTTTAGTTTCAACTTCGTACGATATTCAGTTTTTGAGATATTTTGTTCATACACACGCAGACCAATCGCTAAAAACATGTTTTTTAGGGTTCAGGGTGTCTGAAAACGTGTATATTCGGTGAATACTCGATTTTTGAAAATCAACGTGAAAACAATACTTTTCTTCCTATATGTTCATGTAGGCAAGAGAAAGTAAAAATAAACAACAAATAAATTTCTATAAAACGAGGATCATAGTTATAGGAGTTGTAGTTAGGCAATTAGTAATGGAGAACGGATCCATTGTAAGATGATGGCACGAGTTTGTTTACATAGATTAGAGGGTGCAATCGGTGACTGGCGTAGACTTTTCAATTTGATCACCGTATTGTAATATACAGAGTGATTCACGAAGATATGCAGAAACTTTGGGAGCTCATTTAACATGTAAAAATAATGAAAGAAGTGTATATAAACATGGGTCCGGAAATGCTTCGTTTCCGAGTTACGGGTAGCGAAAGTTTCGCCCGGATTTCAGCTCACCAGGTGAAATGAGGTCTTCCTGAAATTCTGGTAAGGTAGATTAAGGGGATAATTCAATCATTTCTCATGGTTTTTGATCTGATAAATTGAATAAAACAGGTCCCAGAACTGTAAGTTAAATATTTTTTAAGAAAACCAGTGTCAAATGCAAAAAATGGAGTGAAAAACAAATTTTTTCATCTTTGGGCATAAATAACGTTGTTATTTCACCAAGAAACAGTTAAAAGTTTTCAATAAACCATGTAGAAAATTTAATTCTGAACAAACCGGTGTAAATAAAGTACACAGAAAGCGAATAGATGTTTGATTAAATGAATTTTTATTCATAACAGTACAAAGTAAAATTAACCGGAAAAACAAAGATGAAAAAATATGTTTTTTTTCACTCCATTTTTTGCATTTGAGACTGGTTTTCTCAAAAACTATTTAACTTACAGTTCTAAGACCTGTTTTATTCAATTTATCAGGTGAAAAACCATAAGAAACGATTGAATTCGACCCTTAATCTACCTTACCAGAATTTCAAGAAGACCTCATTTCACCTGTTGAGCTGAAATCAGGGCGAAATCTTTCGCTAGCTGTAACTCGGTAACGAAGCATTTCCGGACCCATGTTTATATAAACTTTTTTCATTATTTTTACAAGTACAATGGGCTCCCAAAGTTTCTGTATATCTTCGTGAATCACCCTGTATAAGATCTGCAGTGATTATTATTGATGTTTTGATAAAGACTGGTTTAGAAATGTATTATTCAGTTGTTTTGTTTTTACTCGGAAACGTTAATGGAAAATGGAAAATGGCACCCTGTTAATCAGGAAGTGGCAGAGATTAAAATAACATTTGTTATTTCTTTTTTTTTATCATACAATATCAGTTAATGCTGATTCATAAATGAACACATCAAACTCTTGTCATCTGTCAAGCGATATCGTAGCTGTTGTTGGGTAGGTAAAGGGGTTGATGTCACTACGTGGTGGAATATATTGGTAACGGTTATAGACAAGGGTGTGATTTCGGGTGCGTTTCAATACCAGGGGTTGAAACTTTATTCCGTTCTCTTCTATACATGATGCACTCAACTGCGACCAACCAATTCCACTCAAATGCTGACACGGAGCAAAATTACAAGGATTCAATAGATGATTTGAAAGTCTGATTTAATCAAATATGTTACATATTTGATCAAGTTCGGTCAACCGTTTGGCCGTATCACATTTACACCCAATATTGTTTTATTAATTTTTCTGTTTCAAACAATCCGAAATCAAGGGTAATTTTTGAGTTAATAACATTTCAGTCGTCTGAGAAATTTTAATTTCAAAATAATCTAGTTAACAAGAATTTCTTTTGGTGTCCGTTGATCAATACTGATGACTATTTTTTTTTTTTTTTACTATAACAATACTTTGTCTACCTAAATTAAAGGGAGTTTATATCGCGTATCCCGCCACTGTTAAATTAGCAAAATTTGAAACCCATCTCAGTGACTATTAATGTTTGAAAGCTGTAACTTTGAGGGATTATTTATGGATATAAGAAGAGGTTACTAATCCTCAGACATTAAAATCTGGTGTGAAACACTCACACAACTTTCTCTTGCCAATGCAAATAATTAATAATAAACCTAACATTATTAATAAAATATTAGAAATAAACAAAAACTAACCTCAAAAACATAACCTTATTTTAATCATGAGTGAATGACGCAAAATGACAATCTAACTCAGTTTGGCTTAAAAATACGGAAAATCACGCTTTCACGCTAAACTAGGCTCTGTAGAGAAAAATGCTCTAAACAAAAGTTGTAGATCTTTTAATTTTCTATAAATTTAATTATATACACTTTTGTCGTAAAATGCATACTAAGACCGAAATGTTAAAAAAATCGATTTTTCTCACGTTTTCGTGAGAAAAAAAAACAGAAAATCGCAAATTACCGCTAAACTAAGCGTTATACAAAAAAATGTTTGAAATAAAAGTTGTAGAATTTTACATTCTCTACAACTTTTATTATATAACGTTTTGCGCTAAAATGCATATTAAAGCCGCAATCTTAAAAAGAAAATGTTTTTACATAAAAACAGCCTTAAGCAGAATTTCAGCAAACATGGCGCCTACCCTATATTGTAGAGCATAAAAAATGTAGTAAACCAGGCGATTTAAAAAAAAGTCGTAGGACTAGTTTTTGAGAAAATCGCAAAAAAGTGAAAAATTATACGAATAAACTACTACTTCCGGTTGACCGATTTTGATGAAAATGTTCGTGTCGGGTCCGGTAGTGATATGTAACTTAAGTTTCAAGTTTCAAGTTCGTACGATGTTCCGTTCGTGAGATATTCTGTTCACATACACACACACGCACACACACACACACACACGCACGCACGCACGCACGCACGCACGCACGCACACACACACACACACACACACACACACACATACACACACACACACACACACACACTCACTCACTCACACACACACACGCGCGCGCACGCGCGCGCGCGCGCGCACACACACACACACACACAGACCAATCGCTAAAAACATGTTTTTTGGGTTCAGGGGGTCTGAAAACGTATAGATCCGGTGAAAACTCGATTTCGAAAAATCAACATAAAAACAATACATTCCTTCCTATATATTCATATAGGAAAGAGAAAGTAAAAATATAACAACTTTTTAAAACGTTATGACTTTTTTAACGGGGCCAATATTTTAAAAATATTTTTTCGTAAAATTCCACATTTACAATGCTGAAAGAGGATCCACAGTACCACAAGAACCTACTAAAGACACGGTAAAATATTCATTTCTTTATGTTTTGCGGTTTCTGAGAAAATGGGTCTTTTGTAAGAAAAACATGTTTACAAATTAAAATTAATAGGTAATATTCAGATATAATAAACACAGAAATAACACCAGAAAAAACTGACTTTTCTCTTTTCAACCAGTATACAAAATCAATTATTACATACAACCTATGTAAAAACATAACGTACAAATCCAATAGAAAACAAGGGAAAAAATGACATCTTCCACAGCCTTTTAGATTGTGTAGTTTCAGAGTAATAAATAAATAACGGTCTGAAAATTTCACTGTCCAAAATTCCGAACCTGCAGACCTATTATAAAAAAACTATTTAAAATACTTCTAGAGATCATAAGTATGTATATACATCATTATACCAAATTAAACAGAAAATTCCAAATATATATATTCAATAAAATTCAAAAAATTGATTATGTAATCGAAATTTCGGTATGAACTCCCCTTAAAACTCTTCTTTGAAATTTTAAATTAATTGAAATCCACTATTTTCATCGTGAATTATAGTGCGATTCACGAAAGAAACACCTGTTTTTTTTTTATTCCTAGTATGTGTACGTTGCAATCTGTTCAATTCAGAACAATAAGCAACTTCATGACCCAATGAGTTGAGGATGATGTGTATGGCGTGTAAATGAGGTGTAGTCTTGTACAGACTCAGGCCGACCATTCCTGAGAGAGTATCGTTAATTGAACCCTAACCATCAAAGTACACCGGTAATCACTGTCTAGCATTCAAATCCGTATAAAAGTAACTACCTTTACTAGGATTTGAACCAGGAATCGTAGTCTCTGAAAATCAGCTGTTAAACAGCTGATTTTGGCGACGACTTTACTTCTAGACCAACCCGGTGGGTTAATCTGTCTTTTAACAACAATATCTTTTGAACCGTTGTATGTAAAAATAATAACGATACATAAAAATAGAGCTTGTTTTATTGTTGTTTCCAGGATATACATTAACATTTTTGAAAATAATTAGTGTATTAAATATAGGGTGATTCAAAAAGAGCGCCGGTTTTTAAACGGCTGGTAAATTTTTATTTATCGGTTGGCAACATTGTTAGACCTCATTTCTATTTCGGAGAACATTCCGATTGACGATTCAGTTGTAGTTTCTCTTGTTCGCAGTGTAGTAGCCTACTCTCGCAGTGTGTGTCTAACCATGGAGAAGTTTACTATTGCACAACGAGTGTTAATCGTCAAAACATTTTACCAGAGTGGAGAGAGTTATGCGGCTACTGTCAGGCGACTTCGCGGTACTCTAGGACGTAATGAAGCACCGAATGAATCAACAGTTCGCAGGCTCATGAAAAAGTTTTTTGAGACGGGTTCAACAGTCGACCTTAAAAGTTCTGGCCGAACTGAGCAGAACATTGCGTTGGTTCGTGACAGTGTGGCTGTTAGCCCAGCGAAATCAATACGTCGCCGTTCTCAACAATTGGGTTTAAGATGTTCTTCTGTACGGAGAATTCTTCGGTACGATCTCCAATATCACCCGTATAAAATTCAGTTGACGCAACATTTGAGAGTGGCAGACCACCAGAAGAGACGACAGTTTGTTGACTGGGTATTGAGAAAACGGCAGGATGATGACACCTTCGCAAACAAAATCATTTTCAGTGATGAGGCGCACTTCCACTTAAACGGTTTTGTTAATAAACAGAACTGCCGTATGTGGGGTTTAGAAAACCCCACATACGGAAACTTGTCCCACATAGTCGAAACTTGTCGTGCAGTAATATCCAATTTCATGGACAGAGTTGATGCGTGCCAGCGCAGTAGAGGAGGACACATGCATGACATCATTTTTCATACATAAAATCGGAAGGTAAGATGAACTTGTTGATGTATTTATTTTCAGTTTTTCAATAAAATACATCTCTTAATTTGATATATCAAAACCGGCGCTCTTTTTGAATCACTCTATATAATGAATTACGCATAAAAAGTACCCTGTTTTCAACCACTTTTCCGGTATACCCAACTTGAAGGTGCTATTATTTTGCTCACACGTACTTTACAATGTGTAGGGCTACAAAGTATTATGAAATAAACTTTTCTTTGTGTAATGCTTATTTTTGGGCTCCTGGTTTTAAAATTGCTGCTGTTTTTAAAAAAAATTGTTATTTCGGCTACCAGTAATGATACGGAAATAATTTTTGTAGTGACGGTTACATGTTAACAACATATTGGAAAACGTGACACAATTTTTCATCATTAACACATTTAGTACTAAGGACTCGCCTAGCGGGTCATGGGTAGGTGTTACCGCCAGGCTGCCGTCTCACACACACATACACACACGCACACACAAACACACACACACGTACGCACGCACACACACAAATTGTAATAAAACTTATCTTATAGGAAATTAAAAGATCAACAACTTTTATTTGAAGCATTTTTCTCTACAGAGCCTAGTTTAGCGTCAAAAAGTGATTTTCCTTATTATTAAGCCAAACTAAGTTTGGTTTTCATTTTGCATCATTCACTCATGATAAAATAAGATTATGTTTTTGAGGTTAGTTTTATTTGTTTATTTTTAATGTTTTATTACTAATGTTACATTGTATTGTTCATTATTTGCATTGGCAAGAGAAAGTTGTGTGAGTGTTTCACACCTTTTTTTAATAAATGAATGGGGCAAACAAACATTGGACCTAAGGTGTTAGGTAAATTGTTTAACGAAGTCAGAAAGGATATTGAGAAAGCCGGAACAAACCGAGAAATATAATTGATAAAACGAAATTCAGACAACTAATTTTAGATTTTAAGGGTTTTCATGAAGAGCAAACACAGAACACCGGGTGGATTGAAAAAAGGAGAAAAGCCTACTACAGTGAGAGAATACTAAGAATGTGGGCTGCAAGAAAAGCTTCCAGAAACGTCTTAAAAGTCCTCACGTGGTCTAAAATTGGGCGTATACGGGGGAAAACCAGAAATTGTTCAAAATTTATCAATGTTATTTGAATCATAATTTCTGTTTTAATACAACAAAAAAATATTGGAGTACATTATAAAGAATTTGATAAGGAAAAAGCGAATTTCCTTCTTTGGACATCTCTTGAGGACCGATTCTTCCAGAATCTCAAAACAAATCATCAACTTTTTCCTTAACAGAAAAACTCAGCCCCACTGGATCAAGGAGATTAAGGAGGACATGGACGGGCTCCAAATCTCACTTGCGGACCTCAAAACAAAAGCTGGAAATTACCACAGGCTGAAAACCACAAGACTTGAACATCAGAAACCGACGAAACGACAGAAAGTTGTGTATTCTTACAAGGAACGGCAGAGAAGATCGGATGGATTGAGGGAATACTGGAGAAAGTTCAAGGAAGGAAACATCAGGAAAGGACTCCAAAAACTGAAAAATTGAACCGCAAAAATTGGAATGCTCTTTTTAGTTTGATGAACTTATGTAGTCCAATGTGGCTTTAAAAAAAAAAAAAGAATTGGATGTTCATTTTCTTTCAACTGAATCTTTATCCTAAAATCCCCTTTTTACGGATTTCCACACTACTAAACTTTAAACTTAATATTAGCCCTTGTCCTTCCCTAGCACAAAGAATTTCAAGAGGGTCTAAATTCAGTGATACAAACTGACCTCCCTCTTTATTATTAAGCCGTCACATATATAGAATGCTATGATCTGGAAAATTGCTATTTAAAAAATCTTTATGCAAGGCTTTTTCCAGATCAGTTGGGTTTGTGTGGGGATTAGACGGATATAGTTTATAGAAAGAAGTTTTTACCGTTTAGAGTCTTTTCTCTTTATACAAAAGTAATTTTTGGATTTAATTTTTACATTATTTCTGTTTTTGACTTCAATTTCATCAACAATTTGTTTTAAACGAAGTTTTGTATCTTACTCCTTGTTGTTTTCTACTGTTTCATTGATTTTTCATTATATTGTTTTCTTTCTTCAGCCTAGCTTGTTTTCGTACTCTTCTTGAAAATCACTCTTATTTTTGGATTTTTTCGAAATTTTTTTGTACGTTGACCCGTGTTGTGAACGTGGGTGAAACATCTGCTGTTTTTCATTTAGAGAACTACCCTGTCATGTAGAGCATAAGAAATGTAGAAAATGAGGCAATTTTTAAAAAAAATCGTTAGAAGTTGTTTTTGAGAAAGTCGCAAAAATGTGAAAAATTACATGAACAAACTACTACTTCCGGTTGACCTATTTTGAAGAAAATGTTTGTGTCGGATGCTCTAGTGGCACCTGACTTAAGTTTCAAGTTTAAACTTCGTACGATATTCCGTTCTTGAGATATTTCGTTCCCATACGTACTCACGCACGCACACACAGACCAATCGCTAAAAACATATTTTTTAGGTTTAGGGGGTCTAAAAACGTGTAGATCCGGTGAAAACTCGATTTCGAAAACCCTACATGAAGGCAAGAGAAAGTAAAAATAAAGGTACATTCAAGGTTGCGGATAAAATGTTTTGATTCATCATAAAATATAATTTTGTATTCCAGCGAGGTTCACATATGCATATGTCTTGAAATTTCTCTTTTATTCGAAATATAACCCACCGGGTTGGTCTAGAGGTAAAGTCGTCGCCAAAATCAGCTGTTTAACAGGTGATTTTCGGAGACATTCCGAAAATTTTCTTCCTTGGTTCAAATCCTAGTATAGGTAGTTACTTTTATACGGATTTTAATGCTAGACAGTGGTTACCGGTGTACTTTGATGGTTGGGGTTCAATTAACCATACTCTCTCAGGAATGGTCGGCCTGAGTCTGTACAAGACTACACCTCATTAACACGTCATACATATCCTCATCCTCATCTCATTGGGTCATGGGGTTGCTTGTTGTTGTTTAGGTCAACAGCCGAAAGGCTGGTTTGAACCTCTAGAGGTTTTACTAAGTAAAACGAGGAGTGAGGTGGTTTACCGTTGCCTTCCTCACTGAGTGGAAAAGTACGCTTATCAGCATGCCAGGCCCTCTGAAAAGCACATATTTTCCACTCTGTAAATGACAACTTCACTTCATTCACCCCAGGGTCTGTCTGTACAATGAAATTCATTACTTTCAGAGAAGATAACTCTGATTAGTGTCTTTTACACCTCTACCTCTTCTGTTCTTAAATGATTCAGTCATTTAATTGACTGACCATGTGATAAGAAACAGAACTATTTATTTTAGTCCTGCAACGAACAGATTGAGTGTAAATAATTTGACACTCCACCTGTCTGTTATGGGCATGGGGTTGCTTAGTATTCTGAATTGAACAGATAGCAACGTACACATATTAGGAATAAAAAAAAAATTTGAAATTTTTTAACGTATTCGGATTTTTAGGACACCCGGTATTATATGCTTCACTTCTACAGACTCACCGTTCGTTTCGTATGTACTTCTTACAATGAACGTACTATAGTATATTTTATGTAAAGGTAAGAAGGTGTCATTTACATAATTTGTTTTAAGTTAAACTATCAAAAATAAAATTACATAATAAAAAGTAAAAAATAAAACTAATGTTTCAACTAAAACAGATTTCTAAATTATGTTTCTTGTAACATTCATTTCACATCCATTAGCCTTTTTTTTAAAAGATAACATCTGTAATTACATTGTACGGACATGTTTTTATTTGTTTTAAAATACAGCTAAGCTACTCATCTGGTATACGTAATTAAGATAAAAATTCAATTTCATTTTTTATGTTCTCTTTTTCACACTTTTATTGCATAATTAAAATTTTTAATGATCATATTTTTTATATTGTTTACTTAACCTCACGATTGAAATTGAGGTTTTTGTTTACTATTAACTTCAAATCCTGATTACAATGATGAGGTTTTTTTATATAATATAATTGTAAAGTAACGAATTGTAAACATAATTTATTTTATGGAAGTTAAAGAAATAAAATATGTTTGAAGAAAAGATAGTTAATTTATTGTTTCATGAGAGATTTCGTTTACAAATAGTTATCATCATAAAAATGGCTGATAAAATATAGTGAAAGTATTAAATGTTTTATAGTTTGTTTATTTAACATGTAAAGAGAAAAAAGGCAAGGCAAACTGAAGTAATTTTATCACTGATTTTTAGACAGTTATATATTTAACAATTTTGTCATCAACTAGGTCAAATAGATCATCAGCTAAAAGACTGGTTTGAACCTTTAGAGGCTTTATCAAGTAAAACGTGGTGTGAGGTGATTTATCATTGCTTTCTTCACTGAGTGGAAAAGTTTTCATATCAGAATACCAGGCCCTCTGAAAAGTATATACGTTTCACCCTACATTACACCTTCACTTCATTCACCACAGTCTGGCTTTTTATTAATTATAGTTACTAACGTGTTGTTGTTGTTGTTGTTGTTGTTGTTAAGGTTATCAGCCAAAAAGCTGGTTTGAACCTCTAAAAGTTTTACTAAGTGAAACGAGGAGTAAGGTAGTTTACTATTGTCTTACACACTGAATGGAAAAGTATGCTCAACACCACGCCAGTCTTTTGAAAAGCAACTAATTTCCAATCTGCAAATGACAACTTCACCTCATTTACCACAAGGTCTGGCTGTATAATGAAAGTCATTACTTTCAGATGAGATAACTGTGACTAGTGTCTTTTACATTTTTTCTTCTTGTTACAACTGGGCGTAGCTCAAAAGTCGGTCGAGATAGGACCAGCAAGGCATCCGGCGGTGTTGTCAAGTTTGAAAGGGGTTAGGAGGGGAACCATCGCTGCTGCCTCCAAGAGGAGCGGGCGCTGGTGAGGCAAGTATCGTCTACACCGCTGCCTGGAAGCCAGGAGCAGTCGGCAACTTGGCAAACACCGTTTACCGCTGCATCAAGGAGGAGCAGTCGCTGGTGAAGTGAAGGTATGGGAAGGGAAGGGAAGGGGTCAGTGTAGAGCAAAAAATTACTTAATCTTGAGTAATCGATATTTCTCCGTCTCGACCTTCTCGAAGCGACGACCGATACCGTCAAACTGTTTTCCTTCCACTATCCAACTGGCTAAGTCCGTCGTCTATGTCTTTCCCACTTGCACATGATCAAATTAGATCGTGATTAAAATTAGGTTACATTTTTCATTTTACATTGTTAACTAATGGTTTTTCCCGTAACAGACAGGTGAAGTGTCAAATTATTTACACTCAATCTGTTAGTTGCAGGGCTAAAATAAATAGTTCTGTTTCTTATCACATGGTCAGCCAATTAAATGACTGAATCATTTAAGGACACAAGAGGTAGAGTTGTAAGGAACTCTAATCAGATTGTTATCTCCTCTGAAAGTAATGATTTATTATACAGCCAGACCCTTTTTTTAACCGAGGCGGCGATAAAAACTTATGTTCACTCGCGATAGGGGAAGTAGTGTTGGACTCAATTGAGGCGTCCTCGTCCAGTCCCAAGGAAACCGCAACCGTCTACCAACCAAAAATCCGCCGCCTGGCCACGTGATTTGGCATCATCAAAGAACCTTCCACCTCCCTCGGAGCTATTTATATAATACTACAAGGGAAATGTTGGGTTAAAAAAAATTTACATACTGTCAGCGGGGCGTGGAAGGGAACCGTAGCCTAATTACCCTCTCGCTGTCACTGACCAACTCTCATTCTCTCACTTTTATTCATCTCCTTCATCACCAGCTCAGGAAATTAGTGTACCTACCTTACCTACTGATATCGGGACAGGATTGATTCACTGTGCGAGAAGGCGATCCCGCTGATCTCTATATGTCTCCTCCCTCCGCAGTCTCCCGACAACCCTCTCCGCAAACTGAGCGACCAACTTTCAGCTCTCCTCATCCTGCAGTATCGCTGCCCCTACTCTCTCTGGGATCCACTGTGCAACGCCTATCTTCTCAGATGTGTCCATTCTTTTGAGGCCAAAATAGAGACACCTTTTAAAAATATGCGCAATGGACTCCTCCTCTTCACTATCACACAGTCGACGTTTCGGTACTTCACGAAGTTTGAACCAGACACCTGTGGTGAATGAAGTGAAGGTCTCATTTACAGAATGAAAAATATGTGCTTATCAGTGGGCCCGGCATGCTGATAAGCGTACCTTTCTATTCAGTGAGAAAGGCATTGGTAAACCATCTTACTCCTCATTTTACTCAGTAAAACCTCTAGAGGTTCAAACCAGCCTTTTGGCTAATGATCTTAAAAACAAGTAATGATTAAAACTAGGTTACAATTTTCATTATTTACATAAGTAATCGAAAGTTGTGTAATTGTTTCACACTAGATTTTTATGTTTAAAAGTCAATTAAATATATGTTTTAAAAAATATTGCATATTTTTTAAAAATACATTTCATAGGTAAAAAGAATTTTTTGAAATAAAAAATTCGTTCAGATTATCCGGGTTTGGATTGGCGAGGTTTTTCTGTAATTATAACTGTTATGAATTAAGCATCAAAATCAGTTTTAAATTAAAGTAAAATACTTGAAAATTGTTGTGATATTTAATGAGGTGTACAGATCTAACATTTTTACATAATTATTAACAAACAAAAAATTAGTTAAGTACATTTTGAAGATAATAAAAAATGAAATTGAGTTACAGTAATTTATTAACAAAACGTATAGATATTACATGAAAAATACTGCAGTATTATTTGTACGTAGAATAAAATAGTTGAAACACAGTTAAAAAATTACTTAGACAAGTTAAAAAAACCAAACTGAAAAAATACAAAAGAATAAAAACTAAAGAAAAATATAACAGTTAATTTTGAGTTAAAAATATAACATTGTGCATACTAAAATACAGAGAACACAAAAGTATATTTAAAATAGTTTTAACAGTTGGTTTAAGGTTAGTTAGAGAAACACATTGTTTTGAAAACGGATTGTGTATTAGAAAGATGGATGTTTTGTGTTGAAACATCTTTCGAATACTAATACAGTAGACATTGCTAATGTAAGCTGCAGAAACAGAAACAACGATTTTGGATATAAGCTTTGCTTTATGTTAACTAAATAATTCAAATAATCGTATACCTACTGTTGCATTGGAAACAGTGGATGAAGTTTACATTTCCATGGAAGTTATCCATCAATTAGGCTTAATTAATTAGGGAGAAATAATAAAGTGAACTACTCTCCGTTAGTCAATTTATATGAAATGACGTCACATAAACAGTGTCGTCGTTCAATTACTATTAAAATTAAATTTAAAAAAATCTGGTGTGAAACACTCACACAACTTTCACTTGCCAATGAAAATAATGACCAATATAATCTAAAATTAGTGATAAAACATTAGAAATAAACTAACCTCAATAAACATAACCTAATTTTAATCATGAGTGAAAGACGAAAAATGAACATCAACCTCAGTTTGGCTTAAAAATGCGAAAAATTACTCTTTCACGCTAAATTTGGCTCTGTAGAGAAAAATGTTATAACTAAAAGTTGTAGATTTTTTAATTTCCTATTTTTTTTTAACGTTAATTTTATTTAGAAACTATACAGTACAGTATAACCATCCAAAAGCTTAACTAAATTTTGAAAAAAAAAACAAATAACTTGATAAATAAACAGAAATATTTTTTTAAAGAATACATCCCAGTGGATAATTCAAAAGTATAGTGGATTTCAAAAAAAATAAATTAATAAAAATATAGAACAATTAGATCAACAGATCTCTACTCCATTTTCTTCGTAGGCGTCGGTGTGGTAAGTTTCGTCTTGACATTTGCTGTATTAGGGGATTGATGTGATCTGTTAATTTCCTGTTAAATTTGGAATATTTTATTTTAGCAGTTTCTGTTACAAAAGGGATTTTCAAATCGGAATGCAATGTTAAATTTGTTACGTAATATGGGGCGTTCGTTATCATCCGAAGTATTTTTGACTGATGAGTTTGAATTTTTTGAATGTGAGTTTTCTTTGTGGTCCCAAAAATTTCAATACCGTAATTCCATATCGGTCGTAAATAGGCTTTGTATGTTAATAATTTAAATTTTAATGATAGAGTTGATTTTCTGTTGATGAATTTTGAAAGTAATTTTGTACGGTTATTTAGTTGCAAACGTTTTGTTTTGATATGATATCCCCAAGTCAGTCTACGGTCTAAATGGAGGCCCAGATATCGAACTTTATTTTCTTGCGGTATCTCATTGTTATCCAGGTAAACAGTTGGACAAGTTCTTCTTCTTAAAGTAAAAGTCACTTGCACAGATTTCAGCGGGTTAACTTTCATTCTCCAGTTTTTGAGCCATGTAGATACCTCATACAAGTGATTTTGGATGTTCATCGAAGTTTCTTCTGGAGATTCACTGCTGCATAACAGAACGGTATCATCTGCGTACGCTGCTACTGTCGTGAAGTCATTTTCCGGGAAGTCAGACGTAAATATGGAGTACAAAGCAGGAGATAATATGGATCCTTGAGGAACTCCTGCTTCGATATGCCAGATATTAGAATATTCCAAACCTTGGCGCACAACAAAATATCTATCCTCTAAAAATGATCTCAGAATTCCATAATATGTATCAGAAAATAGATTTTAATTTATACAAAAGCTCGGGATGCCAAACCTTATCGAACGCCGAACTAATATCCAGGAATACAGCCGATGTGTATAATTTTTGTTCTAACCCTACAGAAATTAAATCAACCACTCTGTGCAGCTGATGAGTTGTTGAATGCTGCCTTCTGAATCCAAACTGATAATTTGGAGTTGTAGCTTCAATTATCGGCGAAAGTCGATCTAACAAAATTCGTTCAAAAAGTTTAGACACGACTGAAAGAAGGCTAATGGGCCGGTAAGAGCTTACACAGTGAGATGGTTTTTCCGGCTTCTGAAATAAAACAATAGTTGACAATTTCCATTGTAAAGGAAAATGCGCAGTTCTGAGAATAGCATTAAATATGTTTCGTATAAAAATTATCCCTCTTTCTGGCAACTCCTTTAATATCTCTGAAGTTATTAAATCCAGACCGGGTGACTTGTGCAATGGAAGACGTTTAATAATATTCTTGACCTCGTTTAAACTCACAGGTTTAGGCGGCAACGATAGCGTAGTTGGGCACGTTACGAATTCCTGTACATCCCTGTCAAACTCAATGTCTCCTGTTTGTACATGAGGTTTAAATACGTTGCTGAGATGTTCACAAAATAAATCAGCTTTTTCTTGGTCAGACTTGGCCCAGGTTTGGTTCTCACGCCGAAGAGGAGTCGAAACTGGAACTTGCTTTAGAAGTCGCTTTGTTGCTCTCCATAACGAGCCATCTTCTGTGTCCAGGGAATTCAAGCGGCTTTCAAAGCGGTCGAGTTTAACTGCCCAGATTTCCTTTTTAAGTCTGTTGGATAGCCGATTGACAGTAGATTTATCGTCCGGAAGTCTTGTACGATGCCATCGACGACGTGCTGCCTATAAATTTGCTTTTGTACACGTGCTGCCCTATAAATTTGCTTTTGTACACTTTTGTCGTAAAATCCATACTAAGGCCGAAATCTTTAAAAAAAATCGATTTTTTACACGTTTTCGCGAGATAAAAAACAGAAAATTACTAATTACCGCTAAACTAAACGTTATAAAAAAAATGTTTGAAATAAAATTTATAGGGTTTTAAATTCTCTTTTAATTATATAAATTTTTGCGCTAAAATGCATATTAAAGCCGTAATCCTAAAAAAACAATTTTTTTACGTGAAAAAAGCCTCACCAAGAATTTTAGCAAACATGGCACCTGCCCTATCGTGTAGAGCATAAAAATTTGGTAAACCAGACGATTTTTAAAAAAATCGTGGGATCAGTTTTTGAGATATCGCAAAAAAGTAAAAAAATACACGAGTAAACTACTACTTCCGATTGACCGATTTTGATGAATGTGTTCGTGTCGGGTCCGTTAGTGGTATGTAACTTAAGTTTCCAGTTTCAAGCCACACACACACAGACCAATCGCTAAAAACATGGTTTTTTTGGTTCAGGGGGTCTGAAAACGTGTAGATCCGGTGAAAATTCGATTTTGAAATATCGACATTTTTTTTTTAACTTCGTTTATTTATTCACAACTGTACAAAATACAACTAGTGAATGTGATGTTATTAACAAAAACAAAAATGGCGTTAAGACATTAAGGAAACCGCCACTCAATAGTGCCACTCCAACGGTGGATTAATCTTGGATAATAAATTGATAGAATTTACATCTGCGCTATGATATCTCTACTCCATCGTCGTTTAAGTCTGCGTTGCGGATTTCCGGGTAAGTTTGGGGAGGCCAGTGTTCTAATGAGATGATTTTTATGATAATCAAGTTTGCGTTTGAACCGAGAATAGATGTGATAAAATGTGCCGTTAATGTATGGAACATGTAAGTCGTTGTGCAATGTGTGATTAGTAACGTAAAAGGGTGCGTCAGTTATTTGTCTAAGCAATTTGGATTGAAATCGTTGAATTCGTTGTAGAGTTGAATGTTTTGCTGCGCCGTAAATTTGGCCACCATAAGTCCAAATCGGTTTCAGAAAATATTTGTATACTTGTAGTATTAAATGAAGTGGAAGTTTTGATCGCCGCGATATCAAGGAAAATAGTTGTTTTCGTCTGTTATCCAGAGTCTGCCGTTTTATTTGAACGTGTCTATTCCAGGTCAAGCGTCTGTCCATGTACAGGCCGAGATATCGAATTGAATCGGTTTGTGGAAGCGGTTGACCGCGCAAAAAAACAGCGGGACATCTTTTTTTCATGAGAGTAAAAGTACTCTGCATTGTTTTTGTAGCATTCACCTTTATACACCAATTATTAAACCATGTGTCGAGAATGTTCACATGGTGTTGTAAATTTTGGGTAGTTTCAGTGCAACTTTTTGAAGCTGCTAAAATGACAGTATCATCTGCGTATGTGACTATTGTTGTTATTCTGGTAGTAGGTATGTCAAAAGTGTAAATGTTGTAGAGGAGAGGTGCAAGGATAGATCCCTGAGGAACTCCTGCAAGAATTTTGTAATAAGCAGACCTTGCATTACTTTGAGAGACACAAAAATATCGATCAGTGAGAAAGGACCTTAATATGAGATAGTAGGTGGAAGGCAAAAAGCGAAGTTTAGATAATAACCCCTCAATCCATACTCGATCAAAAGCTTGACTAATATCGAGAAATATTCCACTAGCGTAATGTTTTCTTTCTAAGGCAGAGGCGAAATATCGACATGAAAACAATAATTTCCTTCCTATATATATTCATATAGGCTAAAGAAAGTAAAAATTCATCGTAATAAATCTGCATAAAAGGTGCTTTAATAATTTCCGATTTGTTTACTTTTCTTCCCCATATGAATATATAGGAAGGAAAGTATTGTTTTCATGTCGTTTTTCTAAATCGAACTTTCACCGGATATACACGTTTTCAGACTTCTCTGAACCTAAAAAATATGTTTTTAGCGATTGATCTGTGTGTGTGTGTGTGTGCGTGTGTACGTTGGAGCATATAAACAATCGATCTAGCAACTATACAATTTCTGATAAATATTTATTTAAAAAAAATTAATTAGGCCCTGCAGATGTTTCGCGTGCGAAGCCGCGTGAAGCTTGCTAGTATATTTGTATAGGCAAAAAAAGTAATAATACTTGACTTTTGGTAGACTTGTACTTTCCGATATCGATCTATAACAACATAATCAGGTATTCATAATGTTTACATCAGTTTAGAACTAACTTAATATTGTTTAACAATCTGGGGATCTGGGGAGTAAAAAGTTTCAAGTTGCTTCGGGGAACAACCGCTTATTAAAGATGTTGAAGTTTGGACTTTCATTAGGTTAGGTAACTAACAAACAATAGCAAAAAATTAATGAAATTCTGAGAATTTCTGAATCTGTAATCTCCATAAAATAATAATATTAATTCATTTTCCAAAACTTTTTACTTTCTCTTCCCTATATGAATATATAGGAAGGAATAAGTATTGTTTTCATGTCAATTTTAAGAAATCGAGTTTTTCACCGGATCTACACGTTTACAGACCCCCTGAACCTAAAAACCATGTTTTTAGCGATTGACCTGTGTGTGTGATACAAAATATCTCAAGAACGGAACATCATACGAACTTGGAACTTGAAACTTTTGTTACATACCCCTACCGGACCCAACACGAACATTTTCATTAAAATTGGTCAACCGGAAGTAGTAGTTTATTCGCGTAAATTTTCCCTTTTTGCGATTTTTATCAAAAACTGGTCCTACGATTTTTTTAAAAATCGCCGAGTTTACAAAATTTTGTACTCTACAAGAAAGGGTGTAGGCGCCATGTTTGCTGAAATTCTCGGTGAGACTGTTTTCACGAAAAAAACGTTTTTTTTAAGATTACGGTTTTAGTATGCATTTTAGTGCAAAAATTTATGTAATAAAAGTAGAGAATTTAAAATCCTACCACTTTTATTTCAAAAATGTGTTTGTATAACGCTTAGTTTAGCGGTAATTAGCGATTTTCTGTTTTTTCTCACGAAAACGTGTAAAAAATATTTTTTTTAACGATTTGGGCCTTAGTATGCATTTTACGACACAAGTGTATAATCAATTTGATAGGAAATGAAAAGATCTACATCTTTTAAAGCATTTTTCGCTAAAGAGCCTAGTTTAGCGTGAAAGAGTGATTTTCCGTATTTTTATGCCAAACTTAGGTTGATTTTCATTTTGCGTCTTTCACTCATGATTAAAATTAGGTTGTGTTTATTGAGATTAGTTTTTTGTTTATTTCTAATGTTTTATTACTAATGTTTTTCCATCATTTTTTTCATTATCATCTCTATTACCGTCTGAATTAGCAAAAATTGCAGAACAGTCAGACGTAAAAAAAATAAAAAAAAGTAATCACCCAGAGTTAATTAGATAATGGACGTTAAACCTTCCCCGCATGCCTGTTATCCCGAATTTTTTTTTTTTTTTTTGTAATTTTATTATCACAATTTTCTGGTTTCGATGTATCAGGTTTTTTTAGTGTTCTTATCGGCAAATAATGTTAGTTAATACAAACAAAACTAGCAGAGAAGATCGGTACAGGAATACCGAGGTAAGGAAAGAACTCAACATCTTCTCTATAAACAACAGGGTATCCCAGAATAGAATGGAGTGGTTAGAGCATGTAAACAGAATAAGGGAGGATAGGCTACCTAAGGAAACACTGGGCTATAAGCCGGAGGGCAGGAGAGAATGAGGATGCCCGAGAAAGAGATGGGCAGATTTGAGAGGTTCGGAACAGGCAGAGATGCCTAATCCTTAGAAGGCAGAAGAAGAAGACGAAGAAGAAGAAGAAGAAGAAGACAAACAAACAAAACACATATTTAATCAGTACAAATGATTGTTATTTAGAAGTTCGTTTGTATTAGAAGATTAAAACGTGGGTAATGTAGTCAAAGAATTTTTAATACAAGTACTAAAAATCTGGTGTGAAACACTCACACAACTTTCTCTTGCCAATGCAAATAATTAATAATAAACCTAACATTATTAATAAAATAATAGAAATAAACAAAAACTAACCTCAAAAACATAACCTTATTTTAATCATGAGTGAATGACGCAAAATGACAATCGAACTCAGTTTGGCTTAAAAATACGGAAAATCACGCTTTCACGCTAAACTAGGCTCTGTAGAGAAAAATGCTTTAAACAAAAGTTGTAGATCTTTTAATTTTCTATAAATTTAATTATATACACTTTTGTCGTAAAATGCATACTAAGACCGAAATGTTAAAAAAATCGATTTTTCTCACGTTTTCGTGAGAAAAAAAAACAGAAAATCGCAAATTACCGCTAAACTAAGCGTTATACAAAAAGATGTTTGAAATAAAAGTTGTAGAATTTTACATTCTCTACAACTTTTATTATAAAACGTTTTGCGCTAAAATGCATATTAAAGCCGCAATCTTAAAAAGAAAAAGTTTTTGCGTAAAAAACAGCCTCACGCAGAATTTCAGAAAACATGGCGCCTACTCTATATTGTAGAGCATAAAAAATGTAGTAAACCAGTTGATTTTAAAAAAAATCGTAGGACTAGTTTTTGAGAAAATCGCAAAAAAGTGAAAAATTATACGAATAAACTACTACTTCCGGTTGATCGATTTTGATGAAAATGTTTGTGTCGGGTCCGGTAGTGATAACTTAAGTTTCAAGTTTCAAGTTCGTACGATGTTCCGTTCTTGAGATATTCTGTTCACACACAGACACATACACACACACACACACAGACACACACACAGACCAATCGCTAAAAACATGTTTTTTGGATTCAGGGGGTCTGAAAACGTATAGATCCGGTGAAAACTCGATTTCGAAAAATCGACATGAAAACAATACTTTTCTTCCTATATATTCATATAGGCAAGAGAAAGTAAAATCAATTTCAAATGCTTCTAATCATACAGGTTGTGGGATGTTTTGAGATAAAAAAAATCAGATTCGTTTATTTTTACCGTTGAAAGTATGGAAAATAGGATTGAAAAAAAAGCTTACAATAGAAAACGAAGAGGAGATTCTACATGCGGAGTAGACGGCCTGACGGAGCAATAAAGGGAGAGTTTTAAATTATTCTTAACAGCTGAAAAGTTCTGCTAATTAAATGCAGATGACAAAATCGGTGAAGAGTGACTCCAAAGCTTATCTGTACGCCGTTCCAATTGAAGGTTATACGTATTGAAAAAAATCAATTATTATCACTGATTAGTGTAGGGACTTTGGGGATCGTAAAGAGAGGAGAAAAGTGGGAGACGGAGGAGAACAGAATGAATAAGAGTGACGGTATACCAGGGGGGAAGTGGTATAAGGGAATGATAGAGCATTTCCATGGGAACAGCGTAGTACGGCTTAACGCGATTACGGTGATGCAGTGTGCGTGCGTCGCTCTATCCGTACCACATACATGTTTATATGTGTACGTATATATAAAATTATTTTTGTCTTTGTGTTAGTAAATGGATAAGGGGAAAGGTGGGGTTAATTTTCCGGACGCGTGCCTGGCTCTATGCGATTTCTACGCGGATATATGGTACTGAAGCCCTTAATAAATATAAGTTCCTTTACCTTTTACACAAGTTGTATTATATACCCATTAAATTCTAATAATAATTATCGTTAGTATTAAAGATATTTTAATTGCAAGTTCAATAACTAACGGGTGATTCAAAAAGAGCGCCGGTTTTTAAACGGCTGGTAAATTTTTGTTTATCGGTAGGCAACATTGTTAGACCTCATTTCTATTTCGGAGAACATTCCGATTGACGATTCAGTTGTAGTTTCTCTTGTTCGCAGTGTAGTACTCTCGCAGTCTGTGTCTAACTATGGAGAGGTTTACTATTGCACAACGAGTGTTAATCGTCAAAACATTTTACCAGAGTGGAGAGAGTTATGCGGCTACTGTCAGGCGACTTCGCGGTACTCTAGGACGTAATGAAGCACCGAATGAATCACCAGTTCGCAGGCTCATGAAAAAGTTTTTTGAGACGGGTTCAACAGTCGACCTTAAAAGTTCTGGACGTCGTCGTTCTGGCCGAACTGAGCAGAACGTTGCGTTGGTTCGTGACAGTGTGGCTGTTAGCCCAGCAAAATCAATACGTCGCCGTTCTCAACAGTTGGGTTTACGATGTTCTTCTGTACGGAGAATTCTTCGGTACGATCTCCAATATCACCCGTATAAAATTCAGTTGACGCAACATTTAAAAGTGGCAGACCACCAGAAGAGACGACAGTTTGTTGACTGGGTATTGAGAAAACGGCAGGATGATGACACCTTCGCAAACAAAATCATTTTCAGTGATGAGGCGCACTTCCACTTAAACGGTTTTGTTGAAAAACAGAACTGCCGTATTAAAGGAGCCGTATATAAACTGCCAACTTGAAGGAGGAAATTCGACGGGTTATCGGGCAAATGGAAGTCGAAACTTGTCGTGCAGTAATATCCAATTTCATGAACAGAGTTGATGCGTGCCAGCGCAGTAGAGGAAGACACATGCATGACATCATTTTTCATACATGAAATCGGAAGGTAAGATGAACTTGTTGATGTATTTATTTTCAGTTTTTCAATAAAATAAATCTCTTAATTTGATATATCAAAACCGGCGCTCTTTTTGAATCACCCTATACTTTATGGTAGAAATTTTATTGTATGTTTTTTAACGGAAATTTAGTTTATTTTTAGTATTAACCCACCGGGTTGGTCTAGAGGTAAAGTCGTCGCCAAAATCAGCTGTTTAACAGCTGATTTTCAGAGACAAAGGTTCCTGGTTCAAATCCTAGCAAAGGTAGTTACTTTTATACGGATTTAAATACTAGACAGTGGATGCCGATGTATTTTGATGCTTGCGGTTCAATTAACCATACTCTCTCAGGAGTGGTCGACCTGGGTCTGTACAAGACTACACTTCATTTACACATCATACATATAATCCTCATCTCATTGGGTCATGGGGTTGCTTATTGTTCTGAATTGAACAGATTGCAACGTACACAAACTAAGAATTAAAAAAAAAACAATTTAATATTAAAAATCTGATGTGAAATATTCATACAACTTTCTCTTGCCAATGCAAATAATTAATAATATAACTTAACATTATTCCTAATAAAGCATTAGAAATAAACAAAAAAACTAACCTCAATAAACATAACCTAATTTTAATCACGAGTGAAAAACGTAAAATGAAAATCAACCTCGGTTTAGCTTTAAAATACGGAAAATCACTCTTTCACGCTAAACTAGGCTCTGTAGAGAAAAATGCTCTAAATAAAAAATGTAGATCTGTTAATTTTCTATAAATTCGATTATATTAACTTTTTTTATAAAATGCATACTAAGGCCGAAAGCTTAAAAAAAAATTAATTTTTCACACGTTTTCGTGAGAAAAAAACAAAAAATCGCTAATTACCGCTAAACTAAGCGTTATACAAAAAAATATTTGATATAAAAGTTGTAGGATTTCAAATTTTCTACATTTTTTATTATATAAATTTTTGCGCTAAAATGCATATTAAAGCCGTAATCTTAAAAAACAACATTTTTACGTAAAAACAGCCTCACCAAGAATTTCAGCAAACATGGCGCCTACTCTTTCTTGTAGAGAATAAAAAATTGAGTAAACCAGGCGATTTTTTAAAAAATCGTAAGACCAGTTTTTGATAAATTCGCAAAAAATTTAAAAATTACACGTATAAACTACTACTTCCCGTTGACCGATTTTGGTGAAAATGTTCGTGTCTGGTCCGGTAGTGGTATGTAACTTAAGTTTCAAGTTTCAAGTTCGTACAATGTTCCGTTCTTGAGATATTCTGTTCACACACAAACACACAGACATACACACACACACACACACACACACACACACACACACACACACACACACACACACACACCAATCGCTACATGTTTTTTTGGTTCAGGGGGTCTTAAAACGTGTAGATCCGGTGAAAACTTGATTTCTTAAAATCGACATGAAAACAATACTTTCCTTCCTATAAATTCATATTAAGCAAGAGAAAGTTGTCTGTGTGTTGGTAAATGGATAAGGGGAATGGTGGGGTTAATTTTCCGGACGCGTGCCTGGCTGTAAGCGATTTCTACGCGGATAGATGGTAGGCCTAACGAAGCCCTTTAATAAATATAAGTTCCTTTACCTTGTTGTTGTTCTGGTCATCAGCCGAAAGGCTGGTTTGAACCTGTAGAGGTTTTACTAAGTAAAACGAGGAGTGAGGTGGTTTACCATTGCCTTCCTCACTGAGTGGAAAAGTACACTTATCAGCATGCCGGGCCCTCTGAAAAGCACACATTTTCCACTCTGTAAATGACACCTTCACTTCATTCACCACAGGGTCTGGCTGTACAATGAAATTCATTACTTTCAGAGGAGATAACTCTGATTAGTGTCTTTTACACCTCTACCTCTTCTGTTCTTAAATGATTCAGTCATTTAATTGGCTGACCATGTGATAAGAAACAGAACTATTTATTTTAGCCCTGCAACGAACAAATTGAGTGTAAATAATTTGACACGTCCACCTGTCTGTTATGGGCAGTAAAAATTCATATTAAGCAAGAGAAAGTTGTCTGTGTGTTGGTAAATGGATAAGGGGAATGGTGGGGTTAATTTTCCGGACGCGTGCCTGGCTCTAAGCGATTTCTACGCGGATAGATGGTAGGCCTAACGAAGCCCTTTAATAAATATAAGTTCCTTTACCCTACACAAGTTATATTATAAACCTACCCATTAAATTCTAATAATACAATTATTGTTAGTATTAAAGATATTTTAATTGTAAGTTCAATATATACTTAATGGTAGAAATTTTATTGTGGTATGTTTTTTTAACGGAAATTTAGTTTATTTTTAGTATTAAAAATCTGGTGTGAAATATTCACACAACTTTCTCTTGCCAATGCAAATAATTAATAATATAACTTAACATTTGTCGTAATAAAACATTAGAAATAAACACAAAAACTAACTTTAAAAAATATATAATCTTATTTTAATCATGAGTGAAAGATGTAAAGTGAAAATCAACCTCAGTTTAGTTTAAAACTACGGAAAATCACTCTTCCACGCTAAACTAGGCTCTGTAGAGAAAAATGCTCTAATTAAAGTTCTAGATTTTTAATTTCCTATAAATTTGATTATATATGTACACTTTTATCATAAAATGCATTATAACGCTGAAATCTTTAAAAATATTCGGACGTAAGGACGTTGGTATTATTCCGAAATCTATACAACAAATACGTTAAATAGAATGTAAATATCGTCAAAATTTTGATAAATTATTACGACAACTTTGATTTTACGAATTTTATTCTCTCTTTCTCTTCTCTCTCTCTCTCTCTCTCTCTCTCTCTCTCTCTCTCTCTCAGTTTTCAAGCTTCCTGAACCCAAAAAACTTGTTTTTAGCAATTAGTTTGTGTGTTTTATTTAAAGAGACGTTGAGGTGCATTATTTACATTGGGAAGAGAATGTCGTGTGAGTTGTTCACGGCAGAATTTTTAGTTAGGGCTTTTTTTATGTTACATTATTTGTTGTTAAAAATATGTCTTGTAATTTTACTAAAATATTTAATTGGTTTTTCTAACAAAACTTTTTTATTGTTTGTTCCAGGTAAGAGAGCTTTCATTAATTCCTGATACGTTGTTAAGTAAGGTAAGATGTTAATGTATGTTTATTTTATTTTTTATTAACAGAATTTATCCACAGTCTGTCTGCCTAGAAGTATGGGTTCAGAATATTGTTAATTAATAAAAATTTAAGTAACGTACGAATTTAAAATTTGCTACACACTGTAAGAATATAATTCGCTATGTTGTGTTGAAATTTGAAATTTGTCGGTCAAATTATTCGTGAGTTATACACTGCTAAACGCATGAAATTCTTTGCGGCAGCAAAACAACCGGGTCCTTTTGTCTTTTAACCTCGATACGGCAATTTTCATACAATATTAAAAATATAGGACTATCATAGGTAAACGCAGAATAAAATGAGCTAAATTTTGATGTAAAGTATGTTGAAATACGACTCATTGTTTTGGAGATGCAAGGATTCAAACTCGGGTGTATATAATTATGAAACAGATGGTAGATGTAATATTAATAAAAAATTGGTGTGAAACACACACAACTTTCCCTTGCCAATGCAAATAATTAACAATATAACCTAACATTAGTAATAAAACATTAGAAATAAACTAAAAAACTAACCCCGATAAACAAAACCTAATATTTTAATCATGAGTGAAAGACGCTAAATGAAAACAACCTCAGTTTGACTTAAAAATACAGAAAATCACTATTTCACGCTAAACTAGGCTCTGTAGAGAAAAATGCTTTAAATAAAAGTTGTCAATCGTTTCATTTCCTATAAATTTGATTATATATACTTTTGTCGTAAAATGCATAGTAAGACTGGAATCTTAAAAAACAACAAATTTTTACAAGTCTTCGTAAGAAAAAAAAACAGAAAATTGTAGATTACAACTACAACTAAGCGTTATACAAAGAAATGGTTCAAATAAAAGTTGTAGGATTTTTAATTTTCTACAACTTTTATTATATAAAATTTTGCGCTAAAATGCATTATATAGCTGCAAACTTAAACAATTTTTTTACGTGAAAACAGCCTCTAAAAGAAATTCAGCAGACATGATGTGCCCTACCTCGTAAAGCATAAAAATTTAGTAAACCAGGCGATTTTAAAAGAAATCGTAGGACTTGTTTTTGAGAAAATCGCAAATAAGTGAAAAATTTTACGAATAAACTGCCACTTCCGGTTGACCGATTTTGATGAAAATGTTCGTGTTGAGTCCGGTAGTGGTGTCTAACGTAAGTTTCAAGTTTCAAGTTTGTATGATATTCTGTTCTTGAGATATTCTGCTCACACACACACACAGACAGACCAATCGCTAAAAACATGTTTTTTGGGTTCAGAAGATCTGTAAACGTGTAGATCCGGTGAAAACTCGATTTTGAAAAATCAACATGAAAACAATGTTTTTCTACCTATATATTCATATAGGCAAGAGAAAGTAAAAATGTAAATTTTATGGATTTTATTACAAGTAAAATCGGAATTTGCTTAACTTGTGGAATAACGAATTCAAAATTTAGTGCGTAGAGTTGTACTGTAGGGTATCTATTACAGAAACAGAAAGTACGGAAACCTAAACCTAAGATAGGAAAGGACTTAGGTTCCAATTAAACCCCTACAACTTAATTAAACCGACAGTTTAAGTCCCAAGTTATTTATCAGAAAGACTTGTTGGTTAAAGTAAGCGTGTACGGCAAACGTTGTTGGGTGTGTTAGTAGTAGTAGTAAAACTGGTAGGTACTGCCTATGTTTTAGTAGGTAGGATTATTGTGGATGAGATACAAAGTTCAGGATGGAACACGTAGGCCTACTTTAGTAACCTGTAACTGGTATTATTATTGTGGTTGTTTGAATTGAAGTTAAGTTATACACTTGAAATAAGCGGTAGAGTTACAGCTGAACTTGTAACTCATTTTATTTTAAAATACAACCTATATATGTGTTTAGTTAATTGTATTGTTTTACTTCGTCTTTGTGTGTCCTTCAGGAGTTCAAATTAAGATCATTTTCCTTTTTACTTTCTCTTGCCTATATGAATATACAGAGTGTCTCACGAGTAACCCGAGAAACTTCTAAGGTGGTTTCCTCTCATCATAATAATGAAAAAAGTTTTATAAACATGGGTCCGGAAACGCTTCGTTACTGAATTACGGCTAGCGAAAGATTTCGCCCTGGATTCAGAACATACGCCTAAATAAAGTCATCCTAGAGGTCTAGGAACCCAATTTTATGAGTAGATTTGATGGTTTCTTATGTATTTCAACCCAAAAAATTGAATAAAATAAGTTCCAGAACCTTATCTCCAGTAGTTTTTGCAATATCCAATGGAAAACGGACAAATCTGTGCATAAAAATACGTTTTTTTTAGGTTTGAAGAACAATAACTGTGTTAAATGGCTAATAAATGTGTTAATTTATTTAGCAAAACTTGTAGAAATTTTAATTTTGAAGAGTATGATGTAAAATAGGTCAATAATAAACAAACACAAAGTTAAAAAAATTAATGTTTAATTAAATCAACACATACGAAAAATAAGACAGAAAATGAAATATATTTTTAATTAACGTTCTTCGTAAACACAAAACATTTTAGCCTAATTGCTGAATCTTTTATTTCAATATCCATACCTAACAAATGGTGTTGAAAATGATTTCCTTGGTCATTTGTGCACAATCTAGCCCGTTTAATGAAACCACGTGTAGCCTTTCTGATACTATCTCGGTTGTTCTTAAGTAAATTTTCTGCCTTATTTTTCGTATGTGTTGTTTATTTCAAACATTTGTTTGAATAACGCTTTCTTTAGCGGTAATTAGCGATTTTCTAATTTTTTCTCACGAAAACGTGTGAAAAATCGATTTTTTAACGATTTCGGCCTTAGTTTGCATTTTACGACAAAAGTGTAGACTATAAATATAATCAAGTTTATAGAAAATTAAAAGATCTACAACTTTTATTTTAAGCGTTTTTCTCTACAGACCCTAGTTTAGCGTGAAAGAGGAATTTTTCGTATTTTTAAGCCAAATTGAGGTTGATTTTCATTTTTCGTTGTTCACTTATGATTAAAATTAGTTTATGTTTATTGAGGTTAGTTTTTTTTGTTTATTTTTAATGTTTTATTACTAATGTTAGGTTTATTGTTAATTATTTGCTTTGGCAAAAGGAAGTCATGTGTGTTTTACACCACAGTTTTTACTTTCTCTTGCCTATATGAATATATAGGAAGGAAAGTATTGTTTTCATGTCGATTTTTCGAAATCGAGTTTTCACCGGATCTATACGTTTTCAGACCCCCTGAACCCAAAAAACATGTTTTTAGCGATTGGTCTGTGTGTGTGTCTGTGTGTCTGTGTGTGAACAGAATATCTCAAGAACAGAACATCGTACGAACTTGAAACTTGAAACTTAAGTTACATACCACTACCGGACGCGACACGAACATTTTCATCAAAATCGGTCAACCGGAAGTAGTAGTTTATTCGTATAATTTTTTAGTTTTTTGCGATTTTCTCAAAAACTGGTCCTACGATTTTTTTTTAAATCGCCTATTTTACTCAATTTTTTATTCTCTACAAGATAGGGTAGGCGCCATGTTTGCTGAAATTCTCGGTGAGGCTGTTTTCACGTAAAAACGTTGTTTTTTTAAGATTACGGCTTTAATATAAATTTTAGCGCAAAAACTTATATAATAAAAGTTGTAGAGAATTTAAAAACCTACAACTTCTGTTTCTAACATTTTTTTGTATAACGCTTAGTTTAGCGGTAATTTGCGATTTTCTTTGTTTTTTCTCACGAAAACGGGAGAAAAATCGATTTTTTTAACATTTCGGTCTTAGTATGCATTTTACGACAAAAGTGTATATAATTAAATTTATAGAAAATTAAAAGATCTACAACTTTTGTTTTTAGCATTTTTCTCTACAGAGCCTAGTTTAGCGTGAAAGCGTGATTTTCCGTATTTTTAAGCCAAACTGAGTTCGATTGTCATTTTCCGTCTTCCACTCATGATTAAAATAAGGTTATGTTTTTGAGGTTAGTTTTTGTTTATTTCTAATATTTTATTAATAATGTTAGGTTTATTATTAATTATTTGCATTGGCAAGAGAAAGTTGTGTGAGTGTTTCACACCAGATTTTTTTGTTTATTTTTAATGTTTTATTACTAATGTTAGGTTTATTGTTAATTATTTGCTTTGGCAAAAGGAAGTCATGTGAGTGTTTCACACCACAGTTTTTTTTTATGTCATCAGCCGAAAGGCTGGTTTGAATTGTAGATGTTTTACTAAGTAAACCGAGCAGTTTATGTTTTAAATTATTTATGTAAAAAGTATAATTTACGAGTTTCGGTTGCAAAATCAATTGTTATGGCATTCAGAGGGAAGTATCCCACTCGTTCGAAGATGATTTTAGACAATGTAGTCTTAGATCAAGTGTCTCACTCTAACTATCTGGGCTGCGATGTAAGCTTTGATAAGGACTTGGATGTCGAAAATAAAATAAATAAATTTCAAGCTATTTGTGGTACAGGACACTGGGTAACAGAGTAAGAACAGAGACAGTAGTGAAGTTCTACAAGGTAATAGCAGCCCCATTCTTTCATTATAGAAGTGAGTCATGGGTTACTATAAAACGCCAAGAAAGTAGGATCCAAGCAGCTGAAATGAGGTTTTCAAGAAGGGTGAAGGGCTGCTCGAGGCTGGATCTAATACATAACGAGGAAATTAGACCCGAGTTGGGTGTATTTAGATTGAATGAAAAAGTGGAAGAGTACCGGAATCAATGGAGGCAACATTTGGAACGGATGCCAGAGGGGAGAATACTTTTAAAAGTGACGGAATAATTATGTTCCAGTTGGTAGAAGGGAGGTGGGAAGACCTCGAACAAGATGGCAGTAGTCGAGATGTACGGGCTAGAGTGTCTCGTGTTTGTGTAGACGTACAGGATTGTTTGTGAGTTCGTACGTTTTAAGTTTCATGTTTGTATTATATTGCGTTCTTGAGATATTTTGTTCACACACACAAACGAATACAGGCAGATCAATTGAAACATGTTCTTAGGGTTCAGGGGACTTAAAAACGTGTAGATCCCGTAAAAACACGATTTCGAAAATTTAAAAATGGAAACAATAGTTTCTCGTTCCATATATATTCGTATTCATGTAAAGGAAGAGAAATTTAAAAAAAACCTGGTGAGAAACACACAATTTTTTCTTGCCAATGCAAATAATAACCGGTATAACCTAACATTAGAAACAAACAAAAAACGAACCTCAAAAAACATAACCTTATTTTAATCATGAGTGAATGATGCAAAATGAAAACCAACCTAAGTTAGGCTTAATAAGACGGAAAATCACTTTTTGACGCTTTGACGCTAAACTGGGCTCTTTAGTGAAAAAATTTTAAAATAAAAGTTGTAGGTTTTTTAATTTTCTATATATTTTATTATGCACTTTTTTGTTTAGTTTTTTTTAAATAATTTTTATAGACTTATATGAAAAAAAACGAAAATCACTAATTACCGCTGAACTAAGCGTTGTAAAAATAAATTTTAGAAATAAAAGTTGTAGATGATTTAAAAAATTTTCATCAACTTTTATTATATACACTTTGGGCTAAAATACATATTAAGGCTAAAATCTTAAAGAAAAACATTTTTTTCTACGAGAGCACAGCTTTTTCAAGAATTTCAGTTGACATAGTGCCTACCCTCTCTTGTAAAGCATAAAAAATGTAGTATATGAGGCGATTTAAAAAAAATCAAAAGAGCTGTTATTGAAAAAATCGAAAAGAAGTGAGAAATTAGACGAATAAACTACTATTTCCGGTTGACCGATTTTGATAAAAATATTCGTGTCGGGTCCTCTATTAGTATCTAACTTATCTTTTAAGGTTCAATTTCGTACGATGTTCCGTTCTTGAGATATTTTGCACACACCCACCCACACACACACACCAATCGCTGAAAACATGGTTTTTTGGGTTCAGGGAGTCTGAAAAACGTGTAGATCCGTTGAAAACTCGATTTCGAAAAATCGACATAAAAACAATACTTTCCTTTCTATATATTCACAAAGGCAAGGGAAAGTAAAAAATGAATATAATGCACAAATCAAACAGAAAAATGATTTTACAACATATGAAAAATGTAAAAGTAAATAGAAGGAATAATAAATAAATAACGATGTAGTAAAAATGTTACGTAATGCGTCAAAAAAAAAGATATTAAAGAAGTTGTATGTATATACATAAGTAGGATGGTCAGTTACAGTAGCTCGAAACTAGGAAATAACTAGGACGCTTACATAAAAGAATAACGAGGACGAAATATTGTAAAAATTGCAGTAAAAAATTATATAGATGTTTAACAGGAAGGAAGTTAAATGTATGAAGGAAAGCTGAGGAACTGTGCCCAGTTGTGTGTGTGTGTGTCTGTGTGTGTGTGTGTGTGTGTTAATGTAAGAAGAAAGGGGTTTAAATAAGGGAGAAAATATAAAAATCGTACAGAAGAATATTAAGATATGATTGTAAAGCAGAAACGTACGACCGTTCATTGTTTTCTATAGACTGTATTATTATTTAAAGACATTTTTAGTTTGTTGATCACTCTTCCGTTATTCCTATAATACAAATACATTTTTTACTTTGTCCTGCCTATATGAATATAATAGGAAGGAAAGTATTGTTTTCATGTCGATTTTTAGAAATCGAGTTTTCACCCGACCTAAACTTTTTCAGACGCCCTGAAACAAAAAAACGTATTCTTAGCGATTGGTCTGTGTGTGTGTGTGTGTGTGTGTGTGTGTGTGTGTGTGTGTGTGTGTGTGTGTGCGCGCGCGCGCGCGTTTGTGTGTGTGTGTGGTGTGAACAGAATATCTCAAGAACGGAACATCGTACGAACTTTAAACTAGAGGACCTGACACGAAAGTTTTCATCAAAATCGGTCAACCGGAAGTAGTAGTTTATTTGAGTAATTTTTCACTTTTTTGCGATTTTCTCAAAAACGGATCCTACAATTTTTTTTAAAATTGCCTCGTTTGCTAAATTCTTTATGCTCTACAAGATAAGGTAGGCGTTATGTCTGCTGAAATTTTTGGAAAGGCTGTTTTCACGTAAAAAAATTGTTTTTTTTTTAATATTGCTGCTTTAATATGCATTTTAGCGCAAAAATGTTTATAATAAAAGTTGTAAACAATTTAAAATCCTAAAACTTTTATTTTAAATATCGTTTTGCATAACGCTTAGTTTAGCGGTAGTTAGCGTTTTTTTTGGTTTTTTTCTCACGAAAACGTGTAACAAAATCGATATTGTTACGATTTCAGCCTTAGTATGCATTTTACTACAAAAATGTATACCAAAAGATTTATAGGAAATTAAGAGATTTACAATTTTTATTCATATCATTTTTCTCTACAGAGCTTAGTTTAGCGTGAAAGAGTGATTTATCGTATTTTTAAGCCAAACTGAGGTTGATCATAATTTTTCGTCTTTTACTGATGATTAAAATAAGGTTATGTTTTTAAGGTTAGTTTTTTTGTTTATTTCTAATGTTTTATTACTAATGTTAGGTTATATTATGAATTATTTGCATTGGTAAGAGAAAGTTGTGTGAGTGTTTCACACCTGATTTTTATTGTCTTTTTTTTAAAGATCATTCGACGGAATACTATTATATTGTCAAAGCAGAAAGATTTAACAAAAACATTACAATCTTGAAAATAGTGTATAGTACAGTTTTAAAACGTCTGACTATATTTTTGTAATCATATTTCTTTGCCTCTGATGAATGGAGTAAATCGTCCTAGGTAAATATAACATATATATCTAAAATAAACGCCCGTCCCTCAACTTCCATACGAAATAAAAGTGGTAGGAAGAGAAAAGTGCGGTGTAGAATGCAGGGCTAAGGAATGATTCTTTTATTTAATAAACTCTTAAAATACAGTCGTCGTTTGTATTTATAATGCCTGTCTAGTCAAGTGTTTGTCCAGGTGCATGTAAAGGGGCTTATACACTGAAATCTACTTGAACATGTTGTCTCTAAAAATAATGTCGGATAAAAATTTATAGCCTAAATAATAAACTTTTAAGTTTTTTTTTACTTTCTTTTGCCCTATAGGAATATATAGAGAAGTAAAGTATTGTATTCATGACGATTTTTTGAAATCGAGTTTTCACCGTTCTAACTGGATTTCACGCCCCCTGAACCCAAAAATATGTTTTTTTTGCGATTGGTTTATGTGTGTTCTAAATATCTCAAAAAATGGAATAGCGTAGGCCTACATATATAAAACTTGATACTATTATGTTAAGTTCGATGCTGGGGTAAAATAAATAGTTCTGTTTCTTATCACATGGTCAGTCAGTTAAATGACTATATATCATTTAAGAACAGAATAGGTAGAGGTGTAAAAGACACTAATCAGAGTTATCTCATCAGGAAGTAATTAATTTTACTATACAGCCAGACCCTGTGGTGAAGGTGTCATTTGCAGAGTGGAAAATATGTGTTTTTCAGAGGGCCCGGCATGCTGATAAGCGTACTTTTCCATTCAGTGAGGAAGGCAAACGTAAACCACCCCACTTCTCGTTTTAATTAGTAAAACCTCTACAGGTTCAAACCAGCCTTTCGGCTGATGACCTAAAACATTATGTTAAGGATGACTAGGAGAACCGACCCGAACATTTTTATCAAAATCTGTCTACCTTAAGTTGTAGTTTATTCATACAATATTTCATTTTTTCGGGCGGTTATCTCACATAATGGTTCCTATGTCATGTTTACGACATTTTTTTAAACTCTACAAGATTGGGTAAACGCAATGTTTGCTGAAATTCTTGGAGAGGCTGTGCTCCTTGGGTTTAAAAAATTGTTTTTTTTTAATTGCGGGCTTAATATGCATTTTAAGACAAAAGTGTATGTAATCGTAAATTTAAAAAATCTACAACTAATTCAAAAATTTTGTTTCTACAATGCTTAGTTTAGTTCTAATTAATGATTTTCTGTATTTTTCTCATCAAAATCGGTAAATATTGAGGTTGGTTTTAAAGATTACGACCTTAGTATGTTACGACAAACGTTTATACGACCTAAGTTATAGGAAATGAAAAATTTTACTACTTTTGTTAATAATTTTTTACGTCAGTTGTGACTTTTATGTCTGCTGAAATTATTGGTGAGGCTGTTCTCATATAATATTATTTTTTTAAAGATTGTGGCCTTAATATGCCTTTTAGGACAAAAGTGGATAATCAAGAATTGTAGGAAAGTTTAAAACGTACAACTTTTCAATTTCAACTTTCAATTTTTTTTACAATTTTTAACTTTTCTTTGTATAACGGTTACTTTAGTGGTAATTAATGATTTTCTGTTTGTTTTTTATGAAAATCTGTAAAAAGTGGATTTTTTAAAATCTCGGCCTTTTTTACGAAAAAGTGTACTATATATAATCAAATTTATAGTAAATTAAAAGATCTACAACTTTTATTTGTAGCATTTTTCTTATTAGGTAGCATTACTAATGTTAGGTTATATTGTTCATTATTTGCATTGGTAAGAGAAAGTCTTGTGAGTTTCACACCAGATTTTTTTTTAAATTGAATCTTGCCGAGTTTAACGATTGTGGATGATATGTTCTTTACGAGAGAACTTTTATTTTAAAAAAAATTTGGTGTGAAACACTCACACGACTTTCTCATGCCAATGTAAATAATTAACAATATAACGTAACATTAGTCATAAAAACAAAAGAAATAAACAGAAACCTAACTTCAAAAACAAAACCTTATTTTAATCATGAGTGAAAGACGCAAAATGAAAATCAACCGTAGTTTAGCTTAAAAATACGGAAAATCACTCTTTCACGCGAAACGAGGCTCTGCAGGGAAAAATGCTATAAATAAAAGTTGTAGATGTTTTGATTTCCTATAAATTTCATTATACTTTTTTGTCGTAATATGCATAATAAGGATAATATCTTAAAAAAAATCGATTTTGTACACGATTTCGTGAAAAAAAAACAAAAAATCGCTAATTACTGCTAAACTAAGCGTTATACAAAAATAAGTTTCAAAAAAAAGTTGTGGGATTTTAAATTCTCTACATATTTTGTAATATACATTTTTGCGCTAATATGCTTATTAAAGTTGCAATCTGAAACAAACAATTTTTTTACGTGAAAACAGCCTCTACTAGAATTTCAGCAGACATGGCGCCTATTCTATCTTGTAGAGCATAAAAATTTAGTAAACCAGGCGATTTTTAAAAAAATCGTAGGACCCGTTTTGAGAAACTCGCAAAAAAGTGAAAAATGACAGGAATAAACTACTACCGTATTATTTTGATGAAAATGTTCGTGTCGTGACCTCTCATGGTATCTTAACTTATGTAAACTTATGGAAACACATGGAAACTTAAGTTTCAAGGTTTCAAGTTCGTACGATGTTCCGTTCTTGAAATATTATGTTCACACACACACACACAAATCGCTAAAAACATGTTTTTTGGGTTCAGGGGGTCTGAAAACGTGTAGAACCGGTGAAAACTCGATTTCGAGAAATCGACTTGAAAGCCATTCTTTCCTTCCTATATATATATATATATATATATATATATATATATATATATATATAGTGTGTTTGTGTGTTCAGTTACATTGGAGAATTTTCGATTTCCTTTTTTATAGTTAGAATAGTGTTCTGTAAACCGTTTTTTAAAAGATCTGGTGGTTTTACCAGACTGAACACATGATAAAAAATAAACACAATATTTCGAATATAAAAAATAACCTAGAAATATTAGAAATAAATAACAAACAAAATGAAATTGAAATTCTGGAAAAATATTATATTTATAAATACAATAGCAGGGAGAAATTAATGAACACACAAACTGAATACGACAATCAACTGATTAAGTTGGCAAGACTGTTTTAAATATAAGAATCGACTATTCCTTATCTACCATGGTAGGAGCAGGAAGTTTTAAATTTTGACTTGTAATAAATGTTAATTTACTGAAGATATGTACAAGATACACGAAAGCGCTATAAACATTGGTAAGTGTTTTATGTTACCGTATTCTGGTGGTTAGAAAATATATATTTCAATTTTAAATAATACGGCTGTTTAAAAATCCTACATAGGATGTTTAATAAAATATATATATATATTTTTTTTGTCATCAGTCTCTCGACTGGTTTGATGCAGTTCTCCAACCTGTTCTATCTTGCGCAAGTCGTTTCATATCTACATACCTGTAACACCCTACATCTTTTGTAATTTGCTTTATATATTCTAATCTTTGCCTCCCTCTACAATTTACTCCCTCAATGTTACCCTCCATTATTGATAGCCCAATACCTGGATGTCTTAGGATATGCCCCACTAGCCTATCCCTTCTTTTGGTAAGATGCTTCCATATACCTTCTTTTTTCATCCACTCGCCTAAGAACCTCTAAATTACTTATTTTGTCCACCCACCTAATCTTTAACATTTTCCTATAACACCACATTTCAAAAGCTTCTATCCTCTTCCGTTCTACAGCCCCTATCACCCACGTTTCATTTCCGTATAATGCTATATATATATATATATATATATATATACAGGCAAGAGAAAGTAAAAAGTTATTTGCCTTTTTGTGGGTCATTGTATGTTTTATCTTATTAGAAAATATAACAAGTGAAATTTCCGGGGAAGTTTATTAGTTTATTAGTCAGAGGGCAGTCTCCTCTGAAGAGTATTCGCTACGAAAAAGTACTCTCTTCTCAAAATAACTTTAACGAAATCATCGTGAAAAATTAAGTTTTTTTTTTTGGCAGTGGATGATATACGTAATGTTGAATAAAAGTTTTTTGTTTATGTGTAGACGTAGAAGATATGACGAACACGTGTTAATGTGAGCGTGTTTTTGTCGTGACATTTTCACAAACAAATATGAGAATGTTTCCCAGAAAACCGTACTGCGTAATGTTTTTCCTTTGACCTGGTTTTGTCGTGTTTGTGGATTCCTGTTGGCATTTTATACTAAGTTTATGAAGATATCATTCTAGTAGAATGAGATGGAATATATAGGGAAATTGCGGGAAAAACAATGATAGAATGAGAAAATGCGTGGCGAGATGCAAACAGCTGAAGGCTGTTGCTTTTCCTGATACGTACATAACTAAGCGAACCAACGACTCCTCGCTAACGTCTGGATTTTCATTGCCCCACAGGGATACATTGCGTTCACTCGTTAAAGATTAAACTCTCTCTCTTCTCTCTCTCTCTCGCTCTCTCTCCCTTCTAACTTCCTCCAACAGCATTTCAAACTTTTCTTCTACTCTATCTTCCTCCTCCTCCATTTTTCCAATCCTTCTTCATCCTCGTTCCTTTTTGTTTCCCTTTATTATTCTCTTCCATTTTTCACATCCATTTGAACTTTATGGTTTCTACAATTTGTGTTATAAAATTTATCATACAACCCAATTCGAAATATTTTTTTTAGTAATTTAATAATAAAAAAATAAACTTTCCAATATCACCTTTATCTCTTTAACAAATACTTTAAAACATGGACGGTGGAAGTTATTACGGTCAAATATATTGACGTAACTACGACACTCTGGTATGGTGAGTTTCCATCCATATCGTGTAATAATAATAATAATAATAATAATAATAATAATGATAAAACTTTTCACTGCCCATAACAGACAGGTGGAGTGTCAGATTATTTACACTCAATCTGTTCGTTGCAGGGCTAAAATAAATAGTTCTGTTTCTTATTACATGATCGGCCAATTAAATGACTGAATCATTTAAGAACAGAAGAGGTAGAGGTGCAAAAGACTCTAATCAGATTTATCTCTTCCGAAAATATGAATTTCATTATACAGCTAGACCCTGTAGTGAATGAAGTGAAGATGTCATTTGCAGAGTGGAAAATATGTGCTTTCCAGAGAGCCCGGCATGCTGATAAGCGTGCTTTTCCACTCAGTGAGGAAGGCAATGTTAAATCACTAAACTCCTCGTTTTACTTAATAAAACCTTTACAAACCAGTCTTTCGGATGATGACCTGAACAACACAAAACTTTTCACTATGAATAACCTTACACAAAACTTAATGAACTGAACCAAATTTAGACGAATAATTACGAAGTTTAAGGGCTTCAATAAAGAGCAAAAACAGAACACCGGGTGGACAGAAGAAAGGTGAAAAACCTACTGTGAGCGAATGCTAAGAATATGAGCTGCTAAAAGAGCTTCCAGAAACGTCTAAATACATCTGATGTGACCTAAAATTTCCCCTGAACGAGGAAAAAGTATTATTGCTATAGAAAGCTGTTGGTGATTTTACACCAAAGATCCTTATAAAAAGATAAAAGGAATATAATTGCAGACTTTCATAACAGTTTGAACTTGGACAAAGCCAAACAATTTTTTATGAAGTGGTTTGTTTTATGAAATGATTCCATATACCTATAAAGGACATAATGGTAACCCAGATAAAAATGAATAAATCGTTCTGTACAATGATACAAATAACGATATATGTACAGTTCAGCCGTTGTTAGTTTGCTCCTACTGTCAACAAACAAAAGCCACCTACTACAGGGTGCACGCTAGAGTCTGCGACTTTACGGATGTCGTATTCCTATTAAGTTTAACTATTTTTTAAGTTATAAGTACTTAAATTACTAAAAAAATCAGTCATGATATGATGCAGGCCTAACAATTTCATTTAGAAAAATACTTTTAAAAGTATTTTGTATTTAAATACTTTTGAAAGTATTTTGTTGTTACTTTCTAATCAGCGTGTACACATTTTGATAAAATGCGCATGCTCAGTGACGTCATTATTTGTTTACATTAGGAGCAAACTAAGAAAGGCTGGACTTTACTATTAGAAACTGACGAATGATATTGTTATTGCAGTGATGACATAAGCATTCTATATCAGATAAGTGTAACACTGCCATTGTTCAGATGATCTACCGAAAGGCTAATTTCAACCTCTAGAAGCTTCACTAAGTAAAACGAGAAGTGATGTTGTTTACTTTGCCTTTCTTACCAAGTGAAAAAGTATTGTGACACTTATCGCTAAGGTCCGTATCGGGATCTAGGTAATTTAATAATTAATACACTAAAGTGTACAATTACATATATATTTATTGAACTAAAAGCTTTACAAAATAAATAACAAACTAATTATAATGAAGTAATACAATAAATAACTTACTATAATAATATAAAGGGTGATTCAAAAAGAGCGCCGGTTTTGATATATCAAATTAAGAGATTTATTTTATTGAAAAACTGAAAATAAATACATCAACAAGTTCATCTTACCTTCCGATTTCATGTATGAAAAATGATGTCATGCATGTGTCCTCCTCTACTGCGCTGGCACGCATCAACTCTGTCCATGAAATTGGATATTACTGCACGACAAGTTTCGACTTCCATTTGCCCGATAACCCGTCGAATTTCCTCCTTCAAGTCATTGATGTTTCGGGGTTTATTGGCGTACACCAATGACTTCAGATGACCTCAAAGATGAAAGTCACAAGGCGTCAAGTCACACGACCTTGGTGGCCATTGATGGTCGGAATTACGAGAAATGATGCGATCCTGGAACCGTTCACGGAGCAACAACATTGTTTCTCGTGCAGCAACTGAATTTTATACGGGTGATATTGGAGATCGTACCGAAGAATTCTCCGTACAGAAGAACATCGTAAACCCAATTGTTGAGAACGGCGACGTATTGATTTTGCTGGGCTAACAGCCACACTGTCACGAACCAACGCAACGTTCTGCTCAGTTCGGCCAGAACGACGACGTCCAGAACTTTTAAGGTCGACTGTTGAACCCGTCTCAAAAAACTTTTTCATGAGCCTGCGAACTGTTGATTCATTCGGTGCTTCATTACGTCCTAGAGTACCGCGAAGTCGCCTGACAGTAGCCGCATAACTCTCTCCACTCTGGTAAAATGTTTTGACGATTAACACTCGTTGTGCAATAGTAAACTTCTCCATGGTTAGACACAGACTGCGAGAGTGCTACACTGGGAACAAGAGAAACTACAACTGAATCGTCAATCGGAATGTTCTCCGAAATAGAAATGAGGTCTGACAATGTTGCCAACCGATAAACAAAAATTTACCAGCCGTTTAACAAACCGGCGCTCTTTTTGAATCACCCGTTATAATTACTATAATACTATAATTACTATATTATAATTACTATAATAATTTACTTAGTACTACTTACAAACAATTATATAGAATGCACATACACAAAAACTTTACACTATGCACAAATACGAGTACAATAAGGCTGAATAACAATGCTTCGGAAACCCGTTGATCTGTTCTAACAGAGTTACCTTCTAACGTCCTGATAGCACACGTTGTAAACACTCGTCAAAGAACAAACGGATACTAACTCACTGACCGCACTCGAGGTTCAAAGAATTATTGGCGGATCAAAGAATCCTCTCGAAAAACAACGAGGTTCGATCAGCAATCTTTTTTATTTGTTCTCAACCCACCGGGTTGGTCTAGAAGAGGTAAAGTCGTCGCCATAATCAGCTGATTTTCGGAGTCGAAGGTTCCTGGTTCAAATCCTAGGAGAGGTAGTTACTTTTATACGGATATGAATGCTAGACAGTGGTTACCGGTGTACTTTGATGGTTGGGGTTCAATTAACCATACTTTCTCAGGAATGCTCGGCCTGAGTTTGGACAAGACTACACCTCATTTACACGTCATGCATATCATCCTCATCTCATTGGGTCATGGGGTTGCTTATTGTTCTAAATTGAACAGATTGCAATTAGGAATAATATTAGGAATTTAAAAAAAAATTGTTCTCGAAAAATCATAACTAAGAAGTGTAAACAAATAACAATAGAATGAGAAGTGTTACAGGTAATCAACCCATTTTTTCACAAATAGGTGTACAACAAAGACCCTACCTTATCATACACAATAGCACGGCCCCTTTTAAATAACCTTTTATAACTAGCCCTATTGTTACTTTTTCACTCTATTATCTACTCTTTACCATTTTATGAATTATGTACTAGAAATTTCGCGAACCATTCCCTTCTTCGATATTGTCACAGTATACTTATCAGCATGCCAGTTTATCCGAAAAGCATCTACTTTCCACTCTACAAATTTTTTACTTTCTCTTGCCTATATGAATATATAGGAAGGAAAGTATTGTTTTCATGTCGATTTTTCGAAATCGAGTTTTCACCGGATCTATACGTTTTCAGACCCCCTGAACCCAAAAAACATGTTTTTAGCGATTGGTCTGTGTGTGTGTGTCTGTGTGTGAACAGAATATCTCAAGAACGAAACATCGTACGAACTTGAAACTTAAGTTACATACCACTACCGGACCCGACACGAACATTTTCATCAAAATCGGTCAACCGGAAGTAGTAGTTTATTCGTGTATTTTTTCACTTTTTTGCGATTTTCTCAAAAACTGGTCCTACGATTTTTTTTAAAATCGCCTCATTTACTCAATTTTTTATTCTCTACAAGATGGGGTAGGCGCCATGTTTGCTGAAATTCTGGGTGAGGCTGTTTTCACGTAAAAACAAAGTTTTTTTAAGATTACGGCTTAAATATGCAATTTAGCGAAAAAAATTATATAATAAAAGTTGTAGAGAATTTAAAAACCTACAACTTTTATTTCTAACATTTTTTGGTATAACGCTTAGTTTAGCAGTAATTAGCAAGTTTCTGTTTTTTTCTCACGAAAACGTGAGAAAAATCGATTTTTTTAAGATATCGGCCTTAGTATGCATTTTATAATAAAAGTGTATATAATCAAATTTATAGAAAATTAAAAGATCTGCAACTTTTATTTAAAACATTTTTCTCTACAGAGCCTAGTTTAGCGTGAAAGAGTGATTTTCTGTATTTTGAAGCCAAACTGAGGTTGATTTTCATTTTGCGTCTTTCACTCATGATTAAAATTAGGTTATGTTTATTAAGGTTAGTTTTTTTGTTTATGTCTAATGTTTTATTACTAATATTAGGTTTATTGTTTATTATTTATATTGGCAAGAGAAAGTTGTGTGAGTGTTTCACACCAGATTTGTTTTTTTGGTTTAACGTCCGACTGTTTTGCAAATTGCTGCTAATGCAGACGGTGAAGGATGAAATGAATTTTTGGTAACGTATGAAAAAATGCCATGCCCGAGTGGGATTCGAACTCAAGACCGCGTGATGAGATTTTTTTTTTTTTTTTTTTTTTTTTTTTTGGTTTAACGTCCGACTGTTCTGCAATTACTGCTAATGCAGACGGTGAATGATGAAATGATTTTTTTGTAACGTATGAAAAAATGCCGTGCCTGAATGGGATTCGAACCCAAGACCGCATGATGAGAGGCGAGCACGTTACCAACTTCGCCAATGCGGCCGGCCCGCGTGATGAGAGGCGAGCACGTTACCAACATCGCCAACGCGGCCGGCCACTCTACAAATGGCACCTTCACTTCATTCACCACTGATTCTGGGTGTATAATGAAACTTATTACTCTCAGAGGAAATAACTCTTGACTACTAAGCTTTTCACAGTTGATGAGCTCTGCTGTTTCACACGTTTAGACCAATCAGAACGTTTGCCAGCGTTGTCAGATTGTACCTGACAAACATTACGAGCGCATGCGTATAGAGCCGCAATAGTTCACTCTCGTCTAGCTTCTCGTACTGAACACATCGATTATAGAGCGCGTTAACATGCAATACTTTATAATATAATCAGCTGATTGTATGTTTATAAGTTATAAATTCGAGGGGTTTACGTCAAACAACACTATCTACAAAAACCTAATTTTTCAGGAGAGCCATCACCATTTATATACCTTTGTTGTTGTTTAGGTAAACAGCCGAAAGGCTAGTTTGAACCTCTAGAGGTTTTACTAAGTAAAAACGAGAAGTGAAGTGGGTTACTTATGCCTTCCTCACCAAGTTGAAAGAGTATGCTGTCAGCATGCCAGGCCCTCCGAAAAGCACCTATTTTCCACCCTGCATATGACACTACACTCCATTCACCACGGGGTCTGGCTGTATAGTGAAATTCATTACTTTCAGAGGAGATAACTGTGACTAGTGTATTTTACACCTCTACCTCTTGTTCCTAAATAATTCAGTCATAATTGGCTGACTATATGATAAGAAACAGAACTATTTTTTGTAGTCCCTGAACCAACAGATCGAGTGCAATTAATTTAACACTCCACCTGCCCGTTATGGGAAAATTTACCATTAAGAAATAAATTCAACAAATTAAATTATACTAAATTTATATTTGATTACATTATATAAATAACTGAGATAATAGGAAGAGAATCAGATCAGTATTTTTTTTGGTCTTTTGAAAAATATTTTAAAAAATAGGTTTCTTAGATAGTTTTGTTTGACATTAACCTCTCGAATTGATACAGAAAGACCAAAAAAATAGCTGATGAAATATTTAACAGAGCTACAAAAACAAGTATTGGCAACGTTGCTGGCAAGTCATTGGCTAACTTTAAACTGGGTAGGGGCTATGCATACGTTCAGAGCTCGTCAGCCTTTTACACCTTTTGTAGTGTCTTTTACACCTTTACCTCATCTGTTCTTAAATGCTTCAGTTCTATAAGTGGCTGACCATGTGATAGGAAACAGAACTATTTTTAGTAGACTTGGAACTAGCGGATCGAGCGCAAATAATTTAACACTCCGCCTGCCTGTTTTGAGTAAAATAATAGAACTATTTAATTAAAAGTAGTTAATTTATTGATGGTAATTTTTAAAATTGTCATCTATCATTTTGTTTTCTCTTCGTCAGTCTGTTACATCCAGATGTCAGAAACTACAAGAAATAGCCAAAATGGTTTTCCCGGATTCGGAAAATCCGGATTCTACACAAAAAGTTAGTGGGCCTTATTTGGGGTTGAAGTTCCGGTTTCGAACGAAAGTGGCCTAAAACCGTAATTCAAAAAATCAGTCTGAGTTTGAAACAAAAATATAGAATTAAAGTAAAATTAGAGTGCCCCCTCCTCCTTATAGATGGATACCAGTAATTGTTATATTGTTACCGGAATTCACGTTATTGAAAGTTATTTAGTGATATGTTTTAGAGTATTGATATAACCTATTATTCTTGTTCCTGTGCACATAAATTTGAAAAATGTGTTGTTTAAAAAAATCCATTTTCTTTTTTATTCATTCTTCTAAAAGTATGTAGACATAAGAAGCTTGTTGTTGCTTCAGGGATTTGTTTAACGTCGCATTTTCCGACATCACCACACTCTTAGAATAGATGCTTCTTCAGCTTTTATGTTTTTGCTGTTATTTTATTTGGAACGGGTTAGAAAGAAAAGGAGTCAACTCATCCCCTACAATAACGAGGGGATGAGTTAACGGAAACTTTGTGATATGATTCTGGTTACGGGGAAATAGCAACAGAGAAGGAGATTGCATATTGTTGTTTGCTACATCAACAGTACAGACATTTTATTTTGCTCCGAGCATTGTTTTTTTTTTCTAATACTGTACACAAAAATAAATAAATAACAAAAATATTAAGTTACATTTACATTTACAGACATCTACCGAGTTCAACAACACACACATGGGTCGTGTGAACGCACACGTAACGTGAAAAACCCTTATGTTAACAACGATGTATCCTTTTTGTTCTACGTTTGTACATTCTATTTCAAACTCATGTAATTTTTTGACATTCTAGTTGTTTCCAACAGAAATACTGTATTATAAAAATTACTTTAAAGAGAGATTTAAGCAAACACGATGTGACAACTCTATTTTATCCTGCAGTATTCTTTTGGACATATGGCTATAATAATAAAAATCTGATGTGAATCGCTCACGCTACTTTTTCTTGCCAGTGTAAATAATGAACAAAATAACCTCTTTTTAAACATTAGTATACTATGTTAAATGAAAATATAACATAATTTTAATCATGACTGAATAACGTTAAAAAATGTAAAAGATTCCTTCCATGAGATGATGCGTCTTATAACTGGTGTCAAAAAAGCTTTGCCTCTGGCAAAAACCATTAGAGATTTCTATATCAGGTCTTTGGTAAGCATTCTTACCACTGGCAATAAGGATTTCGTCGGAAAGTACACGGGTCAAAATTTCTTCTACCTGGAATTCGTTGGGAAGTACACGGGTCAAATTTCTCTACCTGGAATTCGTCGGGAAGTACACGGGTCAAATTCCTCTACCCGGAATTCTTCGGGAAGTACACGGGTCAAATTTCTCTACCTGGACTTCGTCGGGAAGTGCACGGGTCAAATTCCTCTGTCCGGTATTCGTCGGGAAGTGCACGGGTCAAATTCCTCTACCCGGAATTCATCGGGAAGTACACGGGTCAGATTCCTCTACCTGGAATTAATCGGGAAGTATATGGGTCAAATTCTTCTACCCGGAGTTCGTCGCAAAGTGCACGGGTCAAATTCCTCTACCTGGAGTTCGTCGGAAAGTACACGGGTCAAATTCCTCTACCCGGAATTCATCGGGAAGTACACGTGTCAAATTCCTCTACCTGAAATTCGTTGGAAAGTACACGCCACCTCCAATGATGACCTTAAGCTACGGCCGCACTGCAGAGGTAAGTGTCGAGGCAAGATGGAAATGAGCCCGGATGCTTCACCCATCTAAAACCAACGTGTGAAATGTTATGGTAGTGGTCGCATTGGAGCCACCTAGCTTTTTTGAAACTGGGTGTCTCGGAGGTTTTGCATCGTATAAAAGAAAACAGGTAACCAACTTGTCGGTTCAGTAGGTGTCGAGGCTGGTGTCATACTGTTAATTACCTGTTGGCTGTACTGTGATTAGTGATTTTTAAATGACTGAATAACATCTCTCTTCTAATTCTAAAGTTTCTCTTCTAATTCTCAAATATTCTACAAATTTATTATCTTACAAACGAGCGTCTTTACACTAGTGATAAAATTCTCCGAAAACTTCCTTACTGTTATTATTATCGTGTACATACTCGTTTATACTATTGTCACTTAATTTTAAATTTGAACTTTCCACAAACATTAACTCTTTGAACAAATCTAGACGTGACATCGTTGCTTGTGTCTGAACTCGATTGAGCTAGTTGCAATGTGTCACCTCCCTATTGCAGTCCGGCCATAATGAATCTTCCCACTATACCGCAACGAACTGAAGACTGCAGATGAGATCTAGCCAATAACAGCCAAGGTTGAGTGTGAGGTTGCCCCTTCACTAAATCACACTCTGTTTCACCCAACTCCAGCTTACATTTTGTTAGGCTGTCATCCACGTGGCAACGCAGAATACGATTAACGAAAGTCAGTTTGCTCTGTGCTGTGATCTAGGTCACTATGCTCCGCCTTCATCTGCAGTCTTTAGTTTGTTAAGCTTTTTATAGACTCTTACCTCTTCATCAACATTTGCCTCAAAGCTTGTCTCTTGCAATGCGGTCGTAGCCAGAAATCTCTAATTAAGTTAAACCTACAATGAACGAGCACTGGGAATAAGGGGTACAAAAAGAACTTTCAGAAATGTTTAGTCACCTCAAGTGGTCTAAAATTGCCCCTATATAAAGAATATTTATTTTAATATAAAAATAAAATATAAATTCCAGGACTTGTGATTGAAAGAGGGCCGTGTAAAACAGAAGGTAAACAATATAAAACAAGTGTATAAAGTTTTCGTTAAACTCTGTATATAATTAAAACATGATATGACAAACTGGATGGAATGTGAAAGGTGAAACGTACTAATGACTTTAACAAAGGGATATATTTTTTATTTATTTTATATCATATTTTTTATTCCGTAAAAAATAATACTCATGCTTTGTACTTGATAAGCCAGTTCATTTTTTAAAAATAATAATGTTGTAACTGTTTTTTTTGTTTTATATTTTTATTTTTTTAATTATAATATGTATATATATATTTTTTAATTGCAGTATTATACTGTTATTTTTTACGTAAATTATTAATGAAAACTTTTATGTTATTTATACTTGTCTTATATTTTTTTTCGGAACGCTGTTGTATTTTAATTTGAATCGTGTGATTTATTTTATTATTTTTAGCCTACATTCCATTTGTATATAAACTTTTGTTTTATCGTTCGTTTGTATGTGTTTGTATGTTTTGAATATCCATACAATGATTCTTGTTAAATCTGAGCCCATTTTTTAAAAATGTCATATATTATTTGTTTGTTTTTTATTTGGTGTATGTCTGAATTTATTATATACACGCTGTATATTCATTTGTTCATTTCACGTGTACACTTTAATAGTCCTATATATATATATATATATATTTTTCAACTACTGTTTTGAATATTTTAAACAACTATTGTTGTTTTTATACAGAGCCTAGGTATGTTACTATCTTCGTTTTTTACGTAGCTTTTTAGATCAACGTTGTTCTTCAAAATTGATAATTACACTTAATTAATTGCAGGAAATACAGATTTCCTTCGAGAATATTAAGTACATAATGAACATCAAAGTAGCCCCGTGTCACATGAAGACACAATAGGGAAAAATTGGAAAAGTTTATAGTTTCAATTGCCTCGGCGAGGTAATACAACCAAAGACCAATAAAAAGTAAACAACAACATTCGAGGAAAGATGGCCCGTGCAGTCAGAAGAGCTTACCACTTGAACTTTTCCACTTCAGCGGCGCTTTGCGCCGGTTCCATGTCTCGCATCAGAGGGGAAGGTGGATCATAATTCATAAGTGGATCAAAACCATGGATTGCCACTAGGTGAAGTTCGGCCTTCAAAGGGGTTGGGTGGATCACATTATTTTGAAGTTTGAAGATTTGAAAGTTTAAAGATGATGTTTGAAGTTTAAAGGTTTTAAAGTTTTAGGTTAATTTTTGAAATACGTTGGTCTGAAGTTTCAAAATTTCAACTTTGAATGTTTAAGGTTTGAAGGTATGACAATTTCAGTTTTCTCAGCAACCTGGTGGGTTAAAAACGACTCTAGCTACATGGTCTTGAAGTGCTTTGGAAGGGGCCCAAAACATGTTAAATACACTTTTTCGCTACGATGCAGCGTTTATTTTTTGTGTCCTGAAAGCACTCTCAAGACTGGCTCAAGATTGAACCTTATAATACTGTGATAAACCTGTGTGTTTGTACGCGAACGAGTACTTTAGAACGCCTGAGAAGACTGGTTAAAGAGAAGCAGAGAAATTTGAGATTTTTTTATTAATATAAATAATAATATAATAATAATTCGGTGACCATGTGATACGAACAGAACTATATTTTGTAGCCCTGGAACTACCAGATCGATTGAAAATAATTTAACACTCCACCTGCCTGTTATGGGAAAATTTGTTCTTGGAAAACATTAAAAAAAATAAATTTATTACTCCTCAAGTGCTTAAATTAGAAGAAATATTTTAAACAAAAGGGAAGGGTGGAAATAATTGCATAATAAATTTCATGTAAAACAAGACACCGTAGTATTAATAATAGTAATAGCCTACTACACGTAATAACATAACAATAAAATGTTTATAAATAAAACGCATGTATCAGGAATGTAACACTTAATTAAAAATAAAAATTTACAAAGTCCTTTAGGAGTGAAGGTTACTTCATACTATTTAAAACCTTAGGGTTGTTAGGTAATTATGCACATATATATATTTTTGCTCGTGCAATTATCAAACAGGGAGGATAACCTTAAAGGGTCATAAATTATACGTAATCTTATGATAAGAAGACCCTTCTTTCCATTTAGGTAAAACTATTATACCGGAGGAAAGTAAGAGCGTGATATGAGGTGTTTTTAAGGGAAGAAGAAGGGGAGAGATCGAGAGAGGGATGAAGGGAGTGATTGAGAGAGACAGAAATAGAATGATCAAGTTCTTTTATGTATTCACACAATCACACAAATGTACTGGGTGTTTCTGCTAACATACCATTGATATTTCAGTAAAATCTCTTTAAAATAAACCCTTGTAAACCGTACATCGCTTGTAACGGACAGCACAAAAAATAAGTGTCATTAAGCAGTGGCAGCTAGAGCCTTCAAAATTAATTTAAAAATTAGAAAAAAACCGAGAAAAACTAGTATACTAATTTTTTTTTTCTGTTTAACGTCCGGATGTTCTGCAATTACTGTTAATGCAGACGGTGATGAATGAAATGATTTTTTGTAACATATGAAACAATTCCTCGCCTGAATGGAATTTGAACCCAAGACCGCATGATGAGAGGCGAGCACGTTATCAACTACGCCAATACGGCTGGCATACTAAGTATACTACGTAACCGCGAGGTTCGCGAAAGTAAACAAATTTGGTGTGGAACACTCACACGACTTTCTCTTGCCAATGAAAATAATGAACAATATAACCTAACATTAGTAATAAAACATTGTAAACAAACAAAAAAAACTAACCTCAATAATATAACTTAATTGTAATCATGAGTGAAAGACGCAAAATGAAAATCAACCTCAGTTTGGCTTAAAAATTCGGAAAATCACTTTCACGCTAAACTAGGCTCTGTAGAGAAAAATGGTTTAAATAAAAGTTGTAGATCTTTTAATTTCCTACAAATTTGATTATATAGACTATTGTTGTAAAATGCATACTAAGACCAAAATCTTTAAAAATATATCTATGTTTTTACACGTTTTCGTGAGAAAGAAACAGAAAATCGCTTATTACCGCTAAATTAAGCGTTATACAAAAAATGTTTCAATGAAAAATGTAGGATTTCAAATTCTGTACAACTTTTATTAAATACATTTTTGTGCTTAAATGCATAATAAAGCCGCAATCTTAAAAAAACAATTTTTTTACGAGAAAACAGCCTCCCCAAGAATTTCAGAACATGGCGCCTACCATATCTTGTAGAGCATTAAAAAGTTAGTAACTGAGGCGATTTTATAAAATGTCGTAGGACCCGTTTATGAGAAAATCGCAAAAAGTGAAAAATTACACGAATAAAATGCTACTTCTGGTTGACCGATTTTGATGAAAATGTACGTGTCGGGTCCTCTAGTAGTACCTAACTTAAGTTTTAAGTTTGAAGTTTGTACGATGTTCCGTTCATGAGATATTCTGTTCACATATACACACACACACACAGACCAATCGCTAAAAACACATTTTTTGGGTTTAGGGGGTCTGTAAACGTGTAGATCCGGTGAAAACTCGATTCTTAAAATCGACATGAAAACAATAGTTTCCTTCCTATATATTCATATAGGCAAGAGAAAGTAAAAAGTAAAATACATTATAATTATTATACGCACATACAAAACAACTGTGTGACACCACAAATACAAAATTCCAAAATTTTTATTTACAAATTCCTTTCGGAACCAATCTTGTATTATTTTGTCCAGCTTTTTAGAGCAAAAGCAAAGAATAACGTAAAATCAATCCAGCTCTTTCCGTCTAATTTCTTAAGACTTGCTTCTTTTTTTGGTGTTACGTCAGACTGTTCTACAATTACTGCTAATGCAGACGATAAGAAGGACGATTGATGAAGATAGTGATGAAAAGATTTAAGACCTGACCGGAAATCGAATCTGGGACCCTGGCGTTGAATTTATTTGCGTTAATCACTACACCAACGAGTCAGCCAACATTTGCTTCCGGAGTTCATTTTTATTATATTATTGTAAACAGTAAATTCAATTTAAACCAGGAAAACAGAATAGATAAAATCTAAAATTTTGAAAGGAGGATCCCCTTAGGACCTGAATCGGAAAGAGACACCAAGTAGATGGAGAATGGAGATTACTACCAAATAACAGGTCTACCAGGAGATCGAATCGCTAATAGAAATGATGAGGAAAAATAGAATATCCTTCTTTGGACGTATAATTAGAACACCCAAAGATAGATTCACAAACCAAATAGTCAGAAAACTCTACCAGAAAAAGACAGAAGTAATGCGGTTAAGAGAAATCAAGAAAGATTTGGAAGAATTAGGCATCACCTTCGAAGATCTAGAAAATAAAACTGAACAGCTGAAACTATTAGAAGATAAAAATATTAGAGTCCAAGGAAAGGTACATAAAAGAGGAAGCAGGAAAGTGATCTTTTCGGAAGCAGAAAGACAAAAAAGATCTGCTAGAATGAAAGAATACTGGAGGAAAATCAAAGAAAAGAACCAGAAGAGAGTACTCGGAAACTGACTCAAGTGATCCACTGCGGTCTCAAAAGAAAAAAAATAGTAAAGTTTAGATTTTCTAGCATTTTCCAATTTGAAACTTATTAATCTGGCTAGTTATGTTTCTTATCACATGGTCAGCCAAAAAAAAAAACTTAAAATAGTCGTTTGGTTTAACTTCGGAGCAATGATTAAGAACGGCTTTTAATAATTTGAGATAACGAAATTTGAATAACAGATCGGAGATTGTCAACAAAAATAAGATAAATTCAATAATTTTAAAAACGGAGGAATATAATTAACATTCCGTATTTAAAAATATGTATTTACATTTTTATTGAACATACAGACATTAATTGTAACATTTAAATTGAAACACCCAGTGCGTAAATCTCTCCCGCTAAACCCCCAAACTAACAGTGGTTTACTGATAAGAAATATAACAACCTCATTTTACCATATATATATGTATAAAAAAAGAAATGAAGGGGTGGCATATAAACCCCTTATATTATTTTATCAGAAATCTTACCGGACGAATGTAATATATGGCCTTATAAAAATTCATACTCGCAGATAAATCTTGTGAAATATTTTTTATTATTTTAATATGCTAACAATTTTCTTGGGTTATTTTTTATATTTTTTTAATTAAATTTTTTAAATGTGTGAGATAGTTTTGTTGTGATTATTTGCATATTTTAGTCATGTTCCTTCTAATTTGTCATTGAAGTTTAAGGAAAATTCACGAAAATGGTTTTTTAAGGTGAGATGACACGATGGTTTTAACTAAAAATTTAGATTTTTGGTTTTTTTATGTTTTTCAATAGATTAGGCCTAGGTCTACCTGAAAAAACATTAAATTACGTCAAAAAATATTTTTTTATAAAAAAATTAAGTTTTTATCTAGAAAAATTATCATGTTATCAAGAACGAATATTTTTCATAATTGCTCGTTTTAGTGCAAAGAGAATTTTAGTTTTTAAAATATCTGCATCACTGTATTTTGTATTCTCAGCTGTTGGTTCAGCTTTCTTAACAACTGTTGACGGGAAATTTACTTGTTTTTGTACATTTTGTTTTTGATTTGTGCCTTCTTGTTTCGTGCGCTTTCCTGTGAATTTAGAATTTTAATACTAGTACATTTTTCTTAGAAACGAATAAACCTACCAGGCTGAAAGTTTTACCAGTTAATTATCTTGTAAATCCACATATACCGACATTTTTATGACTTCCTCAGGTGCTCCAAAAATTGTAATACTCAAAAAACGTAGAAAACAATTTGTAAAAATTTTATGTTATTCGTAATATTTAAAAAAAAATTGGATGGTCCAAAAATTAAATTGAAAAAATGTCAGTAGCTCGAGAAGAAACCCGACACCTATGCTGTGTAAAGTTTAATTTCCCTATCTTTTACCAATCCTATGAAAAATGTACTTAAAAATAGCAAATTGAACATTGGCGGGATACAAAATATAGTCTCCCCTTAATGTTATTAAATTAGGTGGAAAATACTTCATTTCCACAAATTTACTATAAACATATACACGTAAAAAAGACTTTTCAACCCAGGTTTTCAGAAATCGATTTCAGCTGTTTTTGATTTTAGTACATAACAGGCAGTTGGAGTTTATTTGCGTTCGATCTGTTAGTTCCAGGGCTACAAAAAATATTTCTGCTTCTTGTCACATGGTTAATCAATTATTTGACTGAAGCATTTAATATCAGAAGAGGTATTGGTTGCTTCTCGGAGGCTAAGAATGGCTATAAGGGTTGATGTGGTAAATGATAATATAATAAATAAATTCCAAGGAATTTGTGGTACCACAGGGTAAAAGAGCTAAAACAGAGACAGTTGTGGAGTTCTATAAGGTAATGGCAACCCCAGTTCTTCTTTGTAGAAGTGAGTCATCGGTTACCACGAAACGCCAAGAAAGTAGGATCCAAGCAGCTTAAATCAAGTTTTTAAGAAGGGTGAAGGGCTGTTCGAGGCTGAATCTAATACATAACGAAGAAATTATCTCTGAGTTGAGTGTATGTAGTCCGAATGAAAAAGTGGAGGAGTATTGTAATCAATAGAGAAAACATTTTGAATAGATGCCAGAGGAGAGAATATTCTTCAAAGTTACGGAATATGTCCTAGTTGGAAGAAGGGTAGTGGGAAGACCTCGAAGAATATGTGTGGGTTGGAATATCTCGTTTAGATACTCAAGTCACGAGATTGCCTTTTGCGTGTGGATTGGCTGTGAGGAAAGAAAGTAAAACATTTACAGTGCTGCCAACTTCAACAGTGGGACACTACTCGTGCATTTTACTACCGTGCAGTTTCTACATACATTTTGTACGATGTAATTAATTATTCCGAGAAAATGTTTTCTTCATAAACCTTATAGGAAATAAATAAATAAACCTGTAATATTGCCTATAGCTTAATTAGGTACATGACTAGAAATGTTTGATTTACTTTAATTACGAATGAATCGCCTTCTTTACTATTGGTTTCACCGGCGTTTTCATTACCAGTATCTCTAGTATCTACCTAACCGTTTTCTCTTTATTACCAGGTGTCAACGAAATTGTTAAGGAATAGCTTCTTCACGTCCTTAATTTCCTTTTTTTATTTTTCGAATTGTGGAAAGAGAAACATCCCAGTAGTTAGCCGCTCGCTCACGGTTTTTGTTAAGAGGCACGGATAGGCATTTTTATTTAGTTTCAACTTCACAACATTTTATTACATTGCATATTAGATTTCGTTCAGCACTGTGAATAGTTCGACCACGTTTTCGAGAAACCGACATTTCTATTTACGGTAACAAACAGTTATATTCGTACAGTTAACCTAGAAAAAGTTCCGCGATACACTTTATAAATGCTCTGGGTATAGTATAAGTTGTTGTGTCTGTTGTACGTAAATTAAAGCAGTCGCGCATGCGCACTGATGCTTTTACCCCTTTACCCCTCGTTACAAACAAGGGCAAACTCGTGTGACTCAAGTGACTATATTTGTATATATACTTAGGATTGTTTGTGAGTTTGGAACAGGCTTATGCCTAATCTTTGATAGTAAGAAGAAGAAGAATACGTAACGTTGATTGTTAAGAATAAATTTATATTATTGTGCGAATTAATTCGTTTGGATTAGCTAATGTATTGATAAATCTTTTATATGTTAATTCAAAGTTGTTTTGGACTCGCACATCAATAATTCTCTAACATTCCGATCACTTAAGAGATCTAAAATTTGGATATTTGTATTTAGGTGTTAACATACCTTAGGCGTTTATATTTCAACCATTTGCGCCTAAGGATATTGAATTTATCTATACATTCCCAAAGAGAAACAGTTCTAAAATTCAGGTTATATATTCTAATATTCACAGTAAATTATATTCTAATATTAACGCAACTTCTCTGAGGTTGCCATTATTGTTAGTAATATATAATTAATTTTTGTTATTCATTGTACAGGGTGATTATAAATGAAATGACAGTTTCGATAGCTTATAGAAAATTTATTTTTGAAAAGTTAAGGTCGTTACTTACTTGATTATATTGAAGAATTCATTAAGTTTTTATTGAAAATATTTACAGATGTTCAATGTGTGCACCATTTGTAACATGACAGATATCAACACGGTAGTCGAATTCTTCCCACACATGATTAAGCATATGACGGTCAACTGTGGCAAGAGCATTTGCGATACGTTGTTTTAGATCATCGATATCTACAGGAAGCGGTGGTACTAAAACTTTGTCTTTTACGTAACCCCATTAGAAAAAGTCACAGGGCGTCTGGACTAAGAGGTGGCCACGGCGTAAACACAATGTTTTCCTCACTTGCACGAAAGACGTTCATCAAGATAATTTCTGACCTGTAAGTGCCAGTAAGGCGGAGTTCCATCTTGTACACAAATGAAGTTATCACTATCTTCCTAGAGGTGAGGCATTAACCATTCGTTTATCATGTCCAGATAAATTACTCCGGTTACTGACACTTCGTGAAAGAAGAACGGACCGTTAACCTTTTCACGAGATAATGCGCAAAAGACGTTTACTTTAGCGGAATCGCGTGTATGCTGTAAAGTTATTTTTGGGTTTTTTGTGGCCGATATTCTAACATTATGTCTATTAACTTTTCCACTAATGTGAAAATTACATTCATCACTGAAATTTAAGCGATTAAAGAATACTTCGTCATTTTCAACACAATGTTGCATCTCCAGACAAAAATCTTTACGTACGACTTTGTACTAACTGCAATTTATAAGGTGGCATTTTCAAACGTTTACGCAGAATTTTCCACACAGTCGGTTGTGGAATTTGCAGTTCTAAACTTGCTGATCTCGTTGATTTTTTTGGACTTCGTACATAAACATCAGGACACTATCAATTTGTTCTTCTGTAACAGAAGGTCTTTTAGTACTCTTCCTTTTACACAGACATCCACTGTTTTCAAAGTGTTTATACCAATCATAGATGGATTGTTTTGTTGGTGGTAGTTTACCGTATTTTGTTCTGAAATGACGTTGCACAACCGTAACCGAGTTTGCTTTGGCTAATTCAAGAACATAATAAGCTTTCTCCACTTGAATAGCGGCCACTTTGCTAGACTGGTCGTTGTAACAGCAGCCAACAACAAAATGCTAGCATCAGTTGTACCAACATAAACTTTAAAAAAATCCCTACAAATTTATATCATTTACTACAATATTCAAATACACCAGTTTGATGTTTAAGGAGCTGTCGAAAGTGTTTATTTCATTTATAATCACCCTGTATTCTGAGTTCTAAACGAACGTCTACGAACGATTTTCCCCAAGCGGGTAAGTATTTTACGTAACTGGAAAATTAAATCCGATCCGAATTTACAATTTCAGATATTAATGAATTGTATATAAATAATTAATTAGATTGTAAATCAATTTAATCTTTGTTACGGTATAAGTTCATATTATGAGCGTTAGTGGAAACTTGGTCTAGTCATGATACGGTTTCTGGTAGCAGGTGCCCCAAGGGACGAGCCGGGTAGGTAGGCTTTCCTAAAGAAAATCATGCAGTATTATTATATTCACCTCATATATACAGGGTGTCTCACGAGTAACCCGACAAACTTGTAAGGTTGGTTCCACTCATCAAAATAATGAAAAAAAATATATAAACATGGGTCCGGAAACGCTTCGTTAGCGAGTTACGGGTACCAAAAGATTTCGCCCTGGGTTCAAAACAAACGCCTAAATAAAGTCATCCTATGTATTTCGACCCGAAAAATTGAATAAAATAAGTTCCAGAACCATATTTTCAATAGTTTTGTAATATCTAATGAAAAACCGACAAATCTATGCATAAAAATACGTTTTTTTAGGTTTGAAGAACAATAACTGTATTAAATGGCTAATAAATTTGTAAATTTATTTAGAAAAACCTTGTAGAGATTTTAATTCTGAAGAGAATGATGTAAAATAGACCAATAATAAACAAACACAAAGTTTAAAAAATTTAAGTTTAATTAAATCAACACATACGAAAAATAGGACTGAAAATGCAATATCTTTTTAATTAACGTTCTTCGTAAACACAAAACATTTTAGCCTAATTGCTGAATCTTTTATTTCAATATCTATTACCTTACAAATGGTGTTCAAAATGATTTCCTTGGTCATTTGTGCACAATCTAGCGCGTTGAATGAAACCACAAGTAGCCTTTCTGATACCATCTCGGTTGTTCTTAAGTAGTTCACACGCGTTTAAAATTCGGTTCAGTAATTCTTCTTTGGAATTTTTTAAACTTTGCGTTTGCTTATTATTGGCCTACTTTGCATAATTCTCTTCAGAATTAAAATCTATACAAGTTTTGCTAAATAAATTTACACATTTATTAGCCATTTAACACAGTTATTAATCTTCAAACCTAAAAAAACGTATTTTTATGCACAGATTTGTCAGTTTTTCATTGGATATTACAAAAACTACTGGAAATATGGTTTTGGAATTTATTTTATTCAATTTTTCGGGTCGAATACAAAAGAAACCGTCAAATCTACTCATAAAATTGGGTTTCTAGACCTCTAGGATGACTTTATTTAGACGTATGTTCTGAACCCAGGGCGAAATCTTTCACTAGCCGTAACTCGCTAACGAAGCGTTTCCGGACCCATGTTTATATAAACTTTTTTTATTATTTTGATGAGTGGAAACCACCTTAGAAGTTTGTCGAGTTTACTCGTGAGACACCCTGTATATACCTTATATCGAAACCAAACACACTCTAGTTTTGCAAACTGGGCTCAAAAGACTAAACCTTACTATTAACTTTCATACTTGTGCACTTAACACCTACTAGAAACGCGATATTACTATTGTTATAATAGGAAAATTATTCATTAATAGAGATACAAAATATAACGATATCGTATATACAGGGTGATTCACGAAGATATACAGAAACTTTGGGAGCCCATTGTACATGTAAAAATAATGAAAAACGTTTATATAAACATGGGTCCGGAAATGCTTCGTTACCGAGTTATGGCTAGCGAAAGATTTCGCCTGGATTTCAGCTCACCAGGTGAAATGAGGTCTTCCTGAAATTCTGGTAAGGTAGATTAAGGGGCGAATTCAATCGTTTCTTATGGTTTTTGACCTGATAACTTGAATAAAATAGGTCCCAGAACTGTAAGTTTAATAGTTTTTGAGAAAACCAATGTCAAATGCAAAAAATGGAGTGAAAAAAAACACATTTTTTCATTTTAGTTTTTCCGGTTAATACCGGTTTGTACTCTTATGAATAAAAATTCATTTAATCAAACATCTATTCGCTTTCTGTGTACTTAATTTACAACGGTTTGTTCAGAATAAAATTTTCTACATCATTTATTCAAAAATTTTAACTCTTTCTTGGTGAAATAACAAAGTTATTCTTGCCCAAAGATGAAAAAATGTGTTTTTCACTCCATTTTTTTGCATTTGACACTGGTTTTCTTAAAAAACTATTTAACTTACAGTTCTGGGACCTGTTTTATTCAATTTATCAGATCAAAAACCATAAGAATTGATTGAATTCGCCCCTTAATCTACCTGACCAGAATTCCAGGAAGACCTCATTTCACCTGGTGAGCTGAAATCCGGGCGAAACTTTCGCTAGCCGTAACTCAGAAACGAAGCATTTCCGGACCCATGTTTTTTTTGTATTGAGTGATGATGCCTACATAAGCCTTGGGCTTGGGCGTAGGTAATGATATGTGGTGATTTACAGATGAAAAAAATGCCAGATCTGACCGGGAATCGAACCCGGGACCCCGGCATAGTAGCCAGTTGCGCTGACCACTACACCACGGGCCGGCCCGTGGTTATGTTTATATAAACTTTTCTCATTATTTTTACATGTACAATGGGCTCCCAAAGTTTCTGCATATCTTCGTGAATTACCCTGTATATCTTTATAACTTAGTACATTTTTTTGTATTGCCAACATAACTGACTGAAATTTCTCTTTGTTTTATCGTTATATACGATAATATTCATGAGAAGTTTTCCTGTTTCAAAAATGATATGCATATATTTGGGATATTATGTTAAAATATCATATTTGTCTCATTTTAAGCGAGTTTTATGTTTTCTTCTCGTGTGTAATGATAATAATATTTCTTAGTTTATTTCGTATTAATTCTATCGTGAATTGTTTATTGGTAGGAAAATGAACGTTTATTTGAGAAAATTTGATAATGATAACTAATATTATACTAGCATAGTGGATCCGTGCGAATAAATTCCCACAATGTTCTTCGGTTTCAAACCTCTATCATTAAATAAATGATTTAAGTTAACAACAAACTTAACCGTTCTTAGAAGAAGAGTACGGTAAGTAACGACTAAAGCATAGTACGTTATTTTCGTCTTAAAAAGAAAAACGGATTTAAACTAAATTTTAAATAAAAGAATTTTAACTCAATGTATAATACGGAATGAGTGTGTTGTAAAATGGCACATATCCTGTATGCTGATGGAATATGACTATGGAGGGGGTAAATATGGGGAACCGCATTAAATTACGCTGTATTACCACTACTTCGTAAACGAAAATTACTCTTTTTTTATTTCGTAAAACGAAGCTTATATTAGCGTGAATTTCAAGTATAGAAGTTTTGGGCAAATCAAGAAAAAGTACTCTTTAAAAACCTCAATCTGTTTGTTGCAGGGGTAAAATAAATAGTTCTGTTTCTTATCACATGGTCAGTCAATTAAATGATTCAGTCATTTAAGAACAAAAGAGGTAGAGGTGTAAAAGACACTAATCACGAGTTAGCCTATCTCTTCTGAAAGTAATGAATTTCATTATACAGCCAGACCCTGCGGTGAATGAATTGAAGGTGTCATTTGGAGAGTGGAAAATATGTGCTTTTCAGAGGGCCCGGCATGCTGATAAGCGAAGTTTTCCACTCAGTGAGGAAGGCACTTGTAAACCATTTCATTCCTCGCTTAACTTATTAAAACCTCTAGGGGTTGAAACCACCATTCGGCCGATGACCTAAACAACTACAATATAAAATAACTCACTAGTAACAACTAACGCTAATAGCTAATGTTAGGCCTATACTGTAAGTAATATATGTACTGTGTATGTAAATATTTATATAATATAGTAATAAAAAATCTGGTGTGAAACACACAACTTTCTCTTGCCAATGCAAATAATTAATAATAAACCTAACATTATTAATAAAATATTAGAAATAAACAAAAACTAACGTCAAAAACATAACCTTATTTTAATCATGAGTGAATGACGCAAAATGACAATCGAACTCAGTTTGGCTTAAAAATACGGAAAATCACGCTTTCACGCTAAACTAGGCTCTGTAGAGAAAAATGCTCTAAACAAAAGTTGTAGATCTTTTAATTTTCTATAAATTTAATTATATACACTTTTGTCGTAAAATGCATACTAAGACCGAAATGTTAAAAAAATAGATTTTTCTCACGTTTTCGTGAGAAAAAAAAACAGAAAATCGCAAATTACCGCTAAACTAAGCGTTATACAAAAAAATGTTTGAAATAAAAGTTGTAGAATTTTACATTCTCTACAACTTTTATTATATAACGTTTTGCGCTAAAATGCATATTAAAGCCGCAATCTTAAAAAGAAAATGTTTTTACATAAAAACAGCCTCAAGCAGAATTTCAGCAAACATGGCGCCTACCCTATATTGTAGAGCATAAAAAATGTAGTAAACCAGTTGATTTTAAAAAAATCGTAGGACTAGTTTTTGAGAAAATCGCAAAAAAGTGAAAAATGATACGAATAAACTACTACTTCCGGTTGACCGATTTTGATGAAAATGTTCGTGTCGGGTTCGGTAGTGATATGTAACTTAAGTTTCAAGTTTCAAGTTCGTACGATGTTCCGTTCTTGAGATATTCTGTTCACATACGCACACACACACACACACACACACACACACGCACGCACGCACGCACGCACACTCACTCACACACACACACACACACACATAACACGCAGCGCGCGCGCCCGCACGCCCGCACGCACGCGCACGCCCGCACGCACGCACGCGCACACACACACAGACACAGACACACACACAGACCAATCGCTAAAAACAAGTTTTTTGGGTTCAGGGGGTCTGAAAACGTATAGATCCGGTGAAAACTCGATTTCGAAAAATCGACATGAAAACAATACTTACCTTCCTATATATTCATATAGGCAAGAGAAAGTAAAAAATTAACTTAACGATATCATAGGGTAATAATCAATTCTTTATTTAAAATAATATTTAATTTTTAATGTTAAAAATATTTCATTATATTTAATTAAATTTATTTGTTTAACAAATTGATTAAACAATACTGGATGCCACCAGTTAAGGATTATTTTTTTCAATTATTCAATAAAATAAATGATAAATCATATCGATTGGTAAATGATAATTTGATTATTAGTTAAAAGGAAAAATCATGTGGTAATTATATAGTAACGTTTTATTGATATGGTATTCATTAATATGAAAAAAAGGAATGAAGGATACAGGAAACGGAAGTAATGGTCATATAGAATACCTACTGTTTTTCTTGTATTAGAGGAAAATGGGATTAGGAAGAAATAGTAATAAAGCTGGAGGAGGAAGAGGAGGAAGAAAAGATAGTTAAAAGAAATAAAGGAGGGAGAGTCGCGTGCTTAGAATTTTGTATCTCATATTATATAAGAGATCCACCCAAATTAGTTGAGAGATTTTTATCTAATACAATTGATAGCTACGGACCTTATAAAGTGAATATACTATCCCCTCCCCGTACTTCTACTCCTACCCTTATAAAATCACTTTTTCTAACACACGCTTTTTCATTAATCCGCCCTATTTATTATCTACTTTTATCTTTTAACCCCCTTCTCATACACCCCCACACTACAATACTATGAACTGTCTATCATATGCAATCATTTTCTTTTTGTATAACTTACTATAATTACAAATTCTGGCATGGTTTTTTCAAATAAAACTAACGGGATATCTTTTTAATTATTCCCTTAAATGTTTTACCCTGATTTTTTAAAAAATTCTTCCGTATAAGTTCCCCATTTCTTTTTTTAAATATTTAGGGTCAAAAACCTTGTAATCATACTTTTATATCCATATTCCGTGCAAATATCTAATATCGATAAAAATAGAAATGTATTCTTGCTAGTAAATTTATAACACTTTCTAAAGGAGTTTTAAAGTAATATTTAATAAATTAGGTAGATGGGGTTCTTTAATAAAGTCAAGAGGTATTTTTTCATTTAATCAGGAACGATAATTTACTCATTAAAAAAATAATAATAAGCGTATTATTAGAGTTAAGAATTACTAAGAATAAAATACTAAGAATTAGATACTTATTAATTGAACTTAGAGGTTGGATCGAAATTTGAGTTTGAGAGGAAACCAAATACCACCCCGTTTTTTACTTTCTCTTGCCTATATGAATAAATAGGAAGAAAAGTATTGTTTTCATGTCGATTTTCCGAAATCGAGTTTTCATTTGATCTATACGTTTTCAGACCTCTTGAACCCAAAAAACATGTTTTTAGCGATTGGTCAGTGTGTGTGTGTGAGTGTGTGTGCGCGCGCGCGTGTATGAACAGAATATCCCAACAACGGAACCTTGTACGAACTTGAAACTTAAAACGTACGTTGGACACCACTACCGGACCCAACGCGAACATTTTCATCAAAATCGGTCAACCGAATGTATTTGTGTCATTTTTTACTTTTTTGCGATTTTCTCAAAAACGGGTCCTACGATTTTTTTTAAAAATCGCCTCATTTACTAAATTTTTCATGCTTTACAAGATAGGGTAGGCGTCATGTGTATGCTGAAATTTTTGGAGAGGCTTTTTTCATGTAAAAAATTTGTTTATTTTAAGATTGCGGCTTTAATATGCGTTTTAGCGCAAAAATTTATATAATAACAGTTGTAGACAATTTAAAATCCTACAACGTTTATTTCAAAAAAAATTTTGTATAATGTTTAGTTTAGCGGTGAAAAGTTTCTTTTTTTTACGTTAATTTTATTTAGAAACTATACAGTACAGTATAACCATCCAAAAGCTTAACTAAATATTGAAAAAAACAAATAACTTGATAAATAAACAGAAATATTTTTTTAAAGAATACATCCCAGTGGATAATTCTTAGTATAGTGGATACTTCTTTCGTATAGTGGATTTAAAAAAAATAAATTAATAAAAATATAGAACAATTAGATCAATAGATCTCTACTCCATTTTCTTCGTAGGCGTCGGTGTGGTAAGTTTCGTCTTGACATTTGCTGTATTAGGGGATTGATGTGATCTGTTAATTTCCTGTTAAATTTGGAATATTTTATTTTAGCAGTTTCTGTTACAAAAGGGATTTTCAAATCGGAATGCAATGTTAAATTTGTTACGTAATATGGGGCGTTCGTTATCATCCGAAGTATTTTTGACTGATGAGTTTGAATTTTTTGAATGTGAGTTTTCTTTGCGGTCCCAAAAATTTCAATACCGTAATTCCATATCGGTCGTAAATAGGCTTGTATGTTAATAATTTAAATTTTAATGATAGAGTTGATTTTCTGTTGATGAATTTCGAAAGTAATTTTGTACGGTTATTTAGTTGCAAACGTTTTGTTTTGATGATATGATATCCCCAAGTCAGTCTACGGTCTAAATAAAGGCCCAGATATCGAACTTTATTTTCTTGCGGTATCTCATTGTTATCCAGGTAAACAGTTGAAAAGTTTCTTAAAATTTTTTTTTACTATTAACACGACTTAAGTTTTGTTGACTGCCTATCAGAAACGTGTAACTGAACATGTCATACTCCCAAAAATTTTCAAACTTTGTTTTACGTTGACGTTGTTTCCTGTTTGATATTTTTCAAAATTCTGTACTTTTCTTTTACTCCTCTCATTACTACTTTAAGGTATTACTGTTTTCTGCGTTTAATAGACTTCACTATTTCATTTTCGTTATACAGCTTTCCCAAGACTACTCTATCTAAACTAGACTAATGAGAAGAAAATGTTAGTTTTTCTTCTTTTCCTTACTGAAATAAATGAATTCAGTATTCGGCTTTACAGTCGAGTACTTTACCGGCTAACCCAACAAAATTTAATATAGTTGAACGAAATTCTTTTATGACAAAAACAATTAAATTAACAATAAAACTTATTTTAATATTTAAACGAAAAGATGAAACTGTAGTGAAGAAACAAATTCTATAATAAAATGAAATCCAAAAGAAAGAAGAAAAAAACAAAGGCTCTTAAACCTGTCTCGATGAGTTAGTGCAACGTTATTCACTAAGCCGTTTACAAAGCTGTACTTTATCATGTTTTAGACCCTGCAAGTATGAACTTATTATGCAGCAAATCTCTGGAATGAGAAAAGTGTACGGGAATAAGTACCAGACAACTAAGTAAAAAAGAAGTGCTGTTTTTACTACCGGAAAGAAATAGAAACAATGATTTTAGGGATACCGTTTCATATACGGTTTTAAATAGAACACAATACAGTGTGTTTAAAAACGCTGAAATTAGTTACAGATACCATTTTATGTCATTAATGATGTGTTTTATGGTTTCAAATGTTTATCGGCCATTTTGAATTTAATATTAGTTTTGTAACACCTAAGACAAAGTTAATTCGGGATCTAGGTATAATAAAAAAAATTTTTTTTTCAATTCCCAATAATGTGTACGTTGCAATCTGTTCAATTCAGAACAATAAGCAACCCCATGACCCAATGAGTTGAGGATGATGTTTATGATGTGTAAATGCGGTGTAGTTATGTACAAACCCAGGTCGACCATTCCTGAAAGAGTATGGTTAATTGAACCAGGAACCTTCGTCTTCAAAATCAGCTGTTAAACAGCTGACTCACGGCGACGAATTTTACCTCTAGACCAAACCGGCGGGTCAAAAAGTAAAAAAACTTGCTTTTTACATAAATATAAAAGTTACTTTTTCACAATTAATATTGTTGTTTAGGTCATCAACCGAAAGGCTGGTTTGAGCTTCCAGAGGCTTTACCAAGTAAAACGATGAGTGAGGTGGTTTACCTTTGCCTTTTATTTTGAGTGGAAAAGTTTATTTATCAGCATTTCAGGCCTTTCAAAAAGCATCTAGTTTCTCCACCCTGCAAACCTTTACTTCATTAACCACAAGGTCTGGCTGTATAATGAAATTCATTACTCTCAGACGAGACAACGGTGACTATTGTCTCTTACACCTCTATCTCATCTGTTCTTAAATACTTCAGTCATATAATTGGCTGACTATATGATAAGAAACAGAAGTAATATCTTTTGTAGTCCTGAAACTAGCAGATTAAGTTTTATTATTTAGCACTCCACCTGCCTTTTATGGAAAAAAATATTTTTAAACTATTAACAAATTTTTTTTTCGTAATTTTTTTTTTTTTTAGCTTTATTTGTTATTGGGAACTGTACATTATTGACAACTACCCAATTTGATCCCTGCTTTTTGCTGTATTTTTTGACGCAGATTAGATATGAGTTTGAACAGGGACCCCCAGTAGAGTTTGTTCATGGATGGCTGTCAACTGGTCACCGTACAAAGTCGCTTGCCCAACCGGTGTTACTTAACAAATAATAGCGACTTTCTACCAGCTGACTGACTCGGCTGGCCCGAAGGCCAAACTATTAACAAATAACATTAAATTAATTACAAAATTACGCTTAAATTCAACTTGGCTATAAATAAAATAATGTCATCTAACATATCAAACAAGTGTTTAATTGTAGATAACAACTTTATACCATCTGTACGCATACGCACTGTTAACGTAATTTTACGTTTTGTGTACGTTTAAACGTAGCGTATGCTATATACGGGAACATTGTAGAAGGAATCAAAATAAAAACTTATACTAGTTTTTACTAGTTTCTCTTAGTTTCAATTTCGGAAAACTCCTCAACGGTCCATTCATTGTAATTCACTTTACTGTTTTAATACACTAATACTTCATAAAAACAATATTTCTTAAAATGAATTATTTATTCCATTAGATATTTCTAAAATATCATATAAAAATGTTACAATATTGTTAGTGGAATTCCTCGTAAATTTTCACATTGAAGTAATGTGTCACCAGACTCCGATACCGATGGATTTCTTATTCTTTTTAAGGTACAGGCCATCTCTAGTCTTTTTTCGTTGACAAGATGTTTGATGCCATTTTATTTAACAATTTTAACTTCAATATACTATTCCCAGCCTTATATGGGTTTCCAAGATGGGGCAAGCGTCAGAGTGGTTCCCAAGTTTCCTCTTCCCTCAGTTCTTTATCCCATAACTTGTTCTGGAATATGATCTCAAATCACTTTCCTCCTACACTTTAACTTGGTGCAGAAAAATATGAAAATGTGCTACCTTTTCGTATTTTTCCCGAATAGCCCTTTAGAGAGAGCACGCTAAATCAATATTTTAATTATTCTTCATGTTTTGTTCACGTTTCCTTTTCTCCCACAATCTCTTAATTCTTTCAGATCAGGCTGAGCGCCATACTTCCAAACAGGGTTGAAAATTGTATTATAGATCAGAACTTTATTTTCAATTGATAATTGTGATCTTCTTCCTAATAACCAGTCTGATGTTTTTCTCGTTACATGGATTTTATTTTCAGTTTTTTCGTATACCTGTATGTGTATTTATTTTGAAATTCAAAACATTTAAGTTGTTTATATTTTGGTGACACCCTATAAGCACTGAGACACTGAAGCATGCAGATTAACATTTTATTCACTGTTTTATTTTTGTTTATTTAATATTCTCCGTGTATTAAATATAAAAAGAAACAGTTAACTTCATTTTATAATAAATTAAAATATAATATAAAAATAATTTATATTTAAAAATTCTATTGTTTCATCTTTTTAATAAAAGACATTAATAATAAACACAAAGGGTTAATACATTATTATTTATTTTTATTTTATTTTACTTATTTATTTATGTATTTTTACTGAGCTGTATTGATTTTAACTGTCTTATTTTCACTTAATGAATATACTATCTATAAAATGTATCATATTATACTGTAAAGTTTCTGAAGTTTATAAAAATATATAGCTGTTATGTCGGGTGCAAATAAATAATTACATTATTCAAATTTTAATTTATTTTATTTCATAATAATACTTAGTTTAAAAATTGTTAAAACAATGGAAGGAAATTGCATGGAAATCAAAGTTACGTTTGAGAAAAAAACAGAAGTAATGATTATAAATAAATTTTTTTCATCTGTTTACTTTCTCTTGTATTATGCGAGTATATGGGAAGGAGAGTATTATTTTTTCATGCTGATTTTTTGAAATCGAGTTGTCACCGGATCTACACGTTTTCAGACCCCCTGAACCCAAAAATCATGTTTTTTTTTTTAACAGTATAGTTTTTCTTTTGCAATCATGTTTTTAGCCATCAATCTGTTTGTGTGTGTGAGTGTAACAGAATATCTCAAGAACGGAACATCGTATGAACTTGAAATTTGAAATTTAAGTTAGGTACCACTAGAGGACCCGACGCAAACATTTTCATCAAAATCGATCAACCGGAAGTAGGAATTTATGCGTATCATTTTCACCTTTTTTGCGATTTTCTCAAAAAACGGCTCCTTAGATTTTTTTTTAAATCGCCTCATTTATTAAATTTTTTATACTCTACAAGATAGAGTAGGCGCCATGTCTGCTGAAATTCTTGAGGAGGTTTTATCGTAAAAAAATTGTTTTATTAAGATTGCAGCTTTAATATGCATTTTAGCGCAAAAATGAATTCAATAAAAGTTGTTGAAAATTTAATATCCTACAACTTTTATTCCAACATTATTTTTGTATAACTCTTAGTTTAGCGATAATTAGCGATTTTCTGTTTTTTTTCACGAAAATGCGTAAAGAAATCGATTTTTTTTAAATTTCATCCTTACGACAAATAAGACAAACGTGTGTATATAATCATTTATAGAAAATTGAAAGATCTACAACTTTAATTTGAGGATTTTTCTGTACAGAGCCTAGTTTAGCGTGAAAGAGTGATTCTCCGTATTTTTAAGCCGAATTGAGGTTGATTTTCATTTTGCGTCCTTCACTCATGATTAAAGTAAGGTTATGTTTTTTGACTTTAGTTTTTGTTTATTTCTAATGTTTTATTACTAATATTAGGTTATATTTTTTAATTACCTATCTGCATTGTCAAGAGAATTTGTGTGAGTGTTTTACACCAGATTTTTTTGTATAACGCTTAGTTTAACGGTAATTAGCGATTTTCTGGTTTTTTCTCACGAAAACGTCTAAAAAAGTCGATTTTTTTACGATTTCAGCCTTAGTGTGCGTTTTACGACAAAATTGTATATATTTAATTTTATAGGACATTAAAAGATCTACAACTTTTATTTTGAGTATTTTTCTCTACAGAACTTAGTTTAGCGTGAAAAAGCGAATTTTTAAGCCTAACTGAGGTTGATTTTCATTTTGCGTTTTTCACTCATGATTAAAATAAGATTACGTTTTTTGAGGTTAGTTTTTTGTTTATTTTTAATTTTTTATTACTATAATCTATTTGAAATCAACGTGCGGGTGAAGGTCATGCCACTTCCTCACCTCACCAACCCCACCAGTCGTCTGAATGATGCAGCGCGGAGTATGTGTGTGTACTTGTGCCTACGCCTACATCAGGTTCACATTATTTCACTTCGTGAAGTAGCGTACGCTTAAAACATCTGACGAGACCAACACATAAATGTGTTATTTAAATCAACTTAAACTTAAACTCATTCGAGAAGTTTAATTACAAACCAAAGGAAAACTGCAATGAAAAAATCTAAATCCAGTTTTTCTTTTGTTTTTAATTAAAAAAACTTCTCAAATGAGTTTAATTTTCATAGACGTTATTTATATCATTTTTTAGAATAAAATTCTCTACAATTTTCATTAAAACGTTTCGTGTTTATTCGCAATTTAACAGAGTTATTTTACGCTAAACTTAAAAAGTATATTTTCGAAGCCTACGTTTTAATGTGTTTACGTAATTTTCTTAAAAACTAAAAGCGATACAGTTCTGGGAGTCATTTTTTTAAGTTTCCCAGGTTAAATAAAAACTATAAGAAACCACTAAATATTTTCCTAAATTTACCTTCTAAAAATTTCAGTATTGCTTTATTTCACTCTTTGCCCAGGAATCAAGGCAAAATCTTTCGCCAGGCATAACTCGCCAACGAAGCATTTCCGGACGTATATTTAGACAAACATTTTGTTACATGTAATAACAATAGTGTAATTTGTATTATATTATTGTTATAATTGTTATTAATATTGTTTTATTGTTATTATAAATATTATATGTAAGCACTATTACAACGTAATAGTATACAACGTAATATGGAATAATAGAAAAGTCACTGAAATATAAACACGGTCATTATACTATGCGTCAGCAATGACTGTGATATTTTATGACTTTATGAAGCTTACATGTATTGTTTTAAATAAACAAACATGTTACAGGACGTTTGTCACCACACACAGGCCTATTTGATTTTTGATACTGTTATGATTGACTCTTATGAAATGATTGTGTGTAACATGTTACAAATTTTTCAGTGTCTTTATTTATTTGTTTAAATTTAACTTTGAGTTTAAATCAGTGATTTCGTTTCATTTTTTATCGATAAAACAACTGCGACTGTGTGTTGATCCTTGTGACTGCGACGTGTATGAAATTAATTCTTTGCGAACGGCGCTCAAGATTGCATAAAAGGTTAAGTGACAGTTTATTTCTCATTCGTATACAAATTAGTAACAATCCAGTTTCTGTATGCATGCTTTAAAACATAAAAGATGAATAATCATCTTTTTCGTTTAGGTAAAAAGGTTGGCGATGTTTTTATTAAGGTGCAGTTTGTATAAAGAAATATTAGGATAGAACTGTTCCAACGATCCGAAAGTTAAGCACAAAAATTAGGAAAATATATTGTGTAAAATAAAAAGGTTTCACATATCATAGTAGGCCTAATATCTTATGTGTATCAGAATAACCATTAAATTTCTTGTCCTTAATATACAAAACTTTAGTCCGTAAAGAAAAGAAGCAGTTCAATTCAGTAATGTAGAAGTAGTGTAAGGGGTATGAAAAGAAATCTTGCGGAAGGGAAGGGCAAGAAGCGCGTGACCTTCACCCGCACGAAGAAATCAAATGGATATTAATATTAGGTATTAATATATTAATATTATTATTAATATTATTAGGTATTAATATTAATTAGGTAATATTAATTATTAGGTATTAATATTATTATTATATGGTTCAGAAATGTGGCCGCTGACAAAAGAGATTGTATACCAAATGCAAAAAACGCAGAGAGCTATGGAAAGATCTATTCTGGGAGTCAGGCTGAGAGATAGAAAGAGGAATGAATGGATAAGATCCCAGACTGGCCTGGAGGATGTTGGCAGGGCGATGGCTAGAGGCAAATGGAGATGGGCGGGACGCGTGGCGAGAATGGAACCAGAGAGATGGGCAAGAAGGATCCTTGATTGGCGACCATATGATGGAAGAAGATCAAGGGGAAGGCCGGAGAGAAGATGGGAGGACGACATAAAGAGAACCGCTGGAGGGAGCTGGAGGAGGACGGCGCAGGACAGAGAAGAGTGGAGGAGCCATGAAGAGGCCTACATAGCTAATATTTTAGCTTTGTAAAAAGGGCTAAGAAAAAAAAAACCCACCGGGTTAGTCTAGAGGTAAAGTCGTCGCCAAAATTAGCTGTTTAACAGCTGATTTTCGGAGACGAAGGTTCTTGGTTGAAATCCTAGTAAAAGGTAGTTACTTTTATACGGAGTTGAATACTAGACAGTGGTTACCAGTGTACTTTGATGGTTGGGGTTCAATTAACCATACTTTCTCAGGAATGGTCGGCCTGAGTCTGTACAAGACTACACCTCATTTATACGTCATACACATCATCCTCATCTTATTGGGTCATGGGGTTGCTTATTGTTCTGAATTGAACAGATTGCAACGTACACACACTAGGGATTAAAAAAAAAGTATATATATATATATATATATATATATATATATATGTACTACTATCATTTTCGCGTCCATACATTGACAATTTCCTAACAATCTGGAGTCCGAGTGCAATTTGGCGTCCGTATACGGACGCCAAATTGTAATCCTTAATAAAAACTTAATAAAAATTTATTGTGACATGGTTTTCGGACGTAATTTTTTTAAACTAAAGTACATAGTTTGGGGCAACTATATTTATTTTTTGAGAATTTTATTGTTACTCAGAGAGACACAAAAAAATAACTAAATTTTGGTACCGGATGCGAAATGGCGGTGTTTTGAAACTATTTTATACACCGTACCTTGGAGAGTTTCTCACCAGAGTGCTCTCGCTACGCCCCTATGTAAAAATATACGTATATTATGTATATTCTTACAAGGACGTCAGTTTCACATCTGCTATCAATTTCGCGTCCACCGGTTAAGAAAATAGACAAAACAAGTTATAAATAAATATTGTGTTGTGTTAAGAAAAAAAGTTTAAAAGAATAATAAAAACAAATTTTTATTAATCATCGAATTACAATTCTTTCAAAACTCACAATCTAATTTAGTAAACATTCAAATAAATATTATTCGGCAAATTATTTGATATAAGTAATACAATTAAATTAAAAATAATTATATATTTTTTAATAGAATTAAAAAACTCTCTTTTCCGATAGACGATTTTTTGGGTTGACAAACTATCCTGGAAGGAAACCGGTGCTGCGCATAGTAGTGTCAGGATTAAATTATTGTTATGGCTGGCAGGATATCTTTCTAAACGCATTGTATACACAACGTATGTTATACGCAATTTTGAAGAGTTGTTCTCCGCCGTGCTGTCGCCTTCCATACATGAGTCCATCGCACGCCGCTTTGGTTTCTTTTTTCAAATTAGGCATAAACCCACTATCAACGAATCCATGAACAAATCCTTTAGTAATTTGTTTACGTCGTTCGTTTAGTAACCAACGGGTTGGTCTAGTCTAGAAGAAAAGTCGTCGCCGCAAGTCAGCTGTTTAGCTGACTTTTCGACAGCTTTTCTGACAGCTGATTTTCGGAGATGGAGGTTCCTAGTTTAAATCCTAGTATATAGTATAATTTTGGTTCTTTTATACGAATTTGAATACTAGACAGTGATTACCAATGTACTTTGATGGTTGGGGGTCAATTAACCATACTCTCTCAGGAATGGTCGGCCTGGGTATGTACGAGACTACAGCTCGTTTAAACGTCATACATATCATTAGGTCATGGGGTTGCTTATTGTTCTCAATCGAACAAATTGCAACCTACACGCATTAAGGATAAAACAAAACAAAAATTTGTTTAAGAATTTTTAACATGTTATTTCACGCTTTTTTTAACATTACACCACCTGACAATTGTCAATCAAATATTTCCTGATTACGCTTACGATGTGTAAAAAGAATGCGCATTTTGCTGTTTGCCCACTCTCACTGCAAAATGTTTCAAGTACACTTCCATAATGCTATTTCGTATCATGTAATATGTCGCCCCAATTACTAGGTTTAGCAGTTTTACAGTAAGTAAATAAAACATTAAAGAGAAAAAACTTTTTCTAAAATATAAAAAATGAAAAATGGACTAGGAGTAGATTATTATTAGCCTTGTTTTTTGCTTGAACAATGCGATAAAAAATTAAACTAAGAAATTCGGGAAATAGCAAACTTTACTAGACAGACCTGAACCAAGTAGGCATATTTTAATATTTATTCTGGGCCGATTTTCTTTCATTATAAAATTCTGGACAGAGATTACAGATTTCAGAAAAAAAATGTTAAGGGTAGAATAAAGTACACCCATTCAGTTTTTTCCCTTTTTCTCTTACAACATCTGAACAAACGACATTTTTTTAAATGCCCGGAAAAAACAAGGGCCATCGATTTAGACGAAAAAGTTTAAATATTAATGAGTGGGTGACCTAAAGTGAAGTTTGTACCATCCAGTTCACCTCGATTTTCTCGCGAGTATGAGCTTAACAATCGTAATATTTATGGAACGTTCCGAAACAGCAGAACGACTCTCGATAGGGATAACGATAAAATTTAAATTGAATTTCTTAGAGTATCGCCACCATTCCTAAGTTTTTCACGATTTTTTCGCTGATTTCGGCAGACCAAACAAAACAATTTACAGAACAATCCAGAACAAATGACAGCTATCATTTAAAGTAAAAACCAAAAAGTATTGAATGCATGGGCTTATACTTGCCACTCCAAATTTTTCTTTGATTTTCTAGCATATTTGAACGGGAAAAACGAAATTTTCGCGAAATGATCCGGAACAAACGAAGGGCTGTCAATCTATGTAAAAAACTTTAAAATATTGAGTCGAGGGGGATTAGAGTGACATTAGCACCACCCAGTTCTTCTCGATTTCTCGCTTACTTGAAAGGAACTAAAAAAATATTTTGCGAGACCATCCGAAACAAACGAAGGTCTGTCTCTGAAGTCCAAAAAAAATTTAAAAAGTTGAGCGGGGGGAGGCCAGTGTGAAGTTAGCCCCTCCCGGCGTTTTTTCACTTATTTGGACGGAACAAACAAAACATTTTCCGGAATAATCCGGTAGAAACGTAGACCGATCAATTTTACAAGTTAATTTTTGAAATTTTTGTATGGGGGCCAACTTTACAGTCCTGGTTTGAACTTCTACAGGTTTAGCTAAGTAAAACAAGGAGTGGGGTGGTTTACAATTGCCTTCCTCGCCGAGTTGAAAAGCTTATCAATATGCCAGGCCGTCTAAAAAGCACCTATTTTCCACCCTGCAAATGACACACCTCACGTTATTCACCACAGGGTCTGGCTGCATAATGAAATTCATTGCGCTCAGAGGAGATATAACTCTGACAAGTATCTTTTACACTTGTACCTCTTCTGTTCTTAAATACTTCAGTCATATGTTTGGCTTACCATGTGATAAAAACAAAACTAAATTTTTTTTAGTCCTGAAACAAGCAAATCGAGTGCAAATAATTTAACACTCCACCCTGCCTGTTATGTGCAACCCCTTACAGTACTATTATTTATTAAAGGCAGTTGCCTCTTACAATCAAAACATGCATTTTATTCGTCACTTGGGCGAGTAAATTTAAATCGATAATTCAAAGGATACCCACATCGAGAAAATGTTTCAAAACGGTGAAAATATTTTTACAAAAGATAATAAATTGATAAGAGAGTAGATTAGTCGATTTTTTTAAAGTAAATTCAGTACACTCGCAAATGTCCAACACGAGTCCTGAAAGTGTAGGTCAACAGAGACTGTAATTTCCCGATACTGAAGAAGCTTACTGAAATTAATTATTAGCAAAAACAAACCCCTGTTATTTATTTTTTGATTTTTGTAAAGCTTTTGACCGTGTCCCGTATGATTTGCCCATAAAAAAATTGAGGTGTATGGTATTAGAGGGACATCAGAGGGTCGAATTGCCATCCAATCATTGCAAAGTTAAAACAAAATACACATAAAATTTTATACAAGTTAAAAGGGGAGTTCAACGAGTTAGAATTTTAAGACCCTTGCTATTTTTAATTTTTGTTAACGATCTCGCTGAATTTCTTGGCTCCTTCAATGTTATATTATTTGCTGATGATACGATAATATCTTTCGAAGATGAAAACTCTGAACAAGGTTTAAAACTAAAGAAGCTTGAAGTAAGGTTATAGACTGGATGCAATAAATAATCTAGTTCTCAACTCAGATAAAACTGTGGCCAAATGGTTCACTGGTCGTAAGGAAATAAGTAACCAAAGTAAGGATATCTCCATTAATGACAATATATCAAAATCTTTTGTAACAGGTAAGTTACAAAATTTTTAGAATTAATATTAGGTAGCAAACTATCCTGGGACAGGTGTATTAAGGAACGTGTCTGCTATATAATCAAATCCTACTGCTACGCCCTAAAACGCTTAAAAATAAGGTACTTAGCGTACCAATACCTTTGAGTATTTATCATGTTTACAAATTCTGTTGGATTTGTTTTTAATTTAGTCACACTTAAACTTATAAAGTCGTCACCAAATTAGGTGTTTAACAGCTGATTTTCGGAGACGAAGGTTCCTGGTTCAAATCCTAGTAAAGGTAGTTACTTTTATACGGATTTGAATGCTAGACAGTGGTTACCGGTGTACTTTGATGGTTGGGGTTTTATTAACCATACTCTCTCAGGAATGGTCTGCCTGGGTCTGTACAAGACTACACCTCATTTACACGTCATACACATCATCCTCATCTCATTGGGTCATGGGGTTGCTTATTGTTCTAAATTGAACAGATTGCAACGTACACAAATTAGGAATAAAAATAAATGTATGTTTAAAAAATCAAATAATGTTCAAATTATTCCGTCATATAATTACTTTTTATCTGGTTTTTTGTTAATTATAATGATTAAAATTTTTAATGATCAACTATCAAGTTGACTTATGAATATGGACACTGTTTACTATTAAGAATTCGTTTCTAATCAGTTGGTCCTAGCATATTGTTTGGCTGTCTTTGTCAAGGTTTCACATAGTTTTTCTTGGCCTCTCCAAGTGAATGCCTTGTCTATCTCCTTTTTGTCTTCTGTGCAATAGTATAACCTTCCAGTTCCTTATCCCAAGCATTTTGACTAGTCAAAAATAATGTACATATTTTTACGTAACAATAAGGTTTATTTATTTCATTATTTGTAATATTGATTCCTAGATTGGGTGGTTGGTTGACGATGTAAATAAAGTACTAGAAACCAAAAGAATATCAACAAAAAGTGGCCACCATGGCTTTTACAACACTAAATAATTTAAAAGAAAACGCAGAGAAAAATATCAGGGTTTGGAAGACTGACTGAAAGTTGTTTAGCCGAAAAATAATCTTGGAAATGGCCTGTTAAAGGATAAACTTCAACGTGTACAAAACAGCTGGATACGAGAATTATTAGTGTAATGTTATGTTAGTTTACTTTGTTGAAGATCAAAGATTACCATTACTTGAGGAACAAGAATAAAAATACAAACTATGACTAAGCCGGACTGCATTTCAAATGTTGTAGAAATTTTACTGGCCATCGTACTTTTGTATAATTTATAAAATCATTTTGATTCAGTCACTAAAACATGGAAATATAAACCTAGAGAGAAGCGAGGCTTGGGAAGACCTAAAAAGAGATGAATACTGGAACAGGCCATTGAGCCTAATCCTTAACAGATGATGATGATGAATTCATTTGAACACCGAAAAGACAATGGGTGAATGGTACTCCATTTGAATATTGAACAAATTATGTCACTTTACAATTACATAATTTTGTCAACTAAGTAAATATTTTAATTGCATTGTCTACTAATTGATCATATTATAGTAATTGCAGTCGAACCTCCCTGATTCGAATCTGATGGAACCGGCTGATTTCGATTTACAGAGGTAAAATATTGAAACAAAAAATGTACTTAAAAATTGCGTTTTAATAAAATTCATGTAATTTCATAAAATATTAAATTACAAAAGTCAAAATTATTAATAGACCACCAATTTGATTGAGGAAAGTTTTTTACAAATATTATTTTACTTGTGTTGTTTAGGTCATCAGCCGAAAGGCTGGTTTGAACCTGTAGAGGTTTTACTAAGTAAAACGAGAAGTGAGGTGGCCTTCCTCACTGAACGGAAAAGTACGCGTATCAGCATGCAGGGCCCTTTGCAAAGCACATATTTTCCCCTCTGTAAATGATACCTTTACTTCATTCACCACAGGGTTTACTTAATACTGTGATTAAGAATTAAGGGCATGTTTTGGTATTACAAGCTCAATTAGTACTCAAAAGCAAAAGAATATTCTACTTATAAGAACGATATGACAAATTATTGAAAAAACGACATAAAAAACAGAGTAAAATAAAATCGGGATACGCGTAAACAGTACAACTATACCTACAAACAAAAAGTTAGGTCAGCCTACAGAAAATGAAAAATAAATTGGGTACCGAAAATTTTAGAAATTTTAACGAGTAAAATATTGCTTAATCTGAATGAATACAGCTACGGTATTTTTTACCCTGTTAGTACGAAAATCATACACCAAAGAAGGAAAGACTGCATTACTAATTTAGCCTAACTATTTTTTTTTTTGCTTTCGTCTGGTTTCCTCTGACTTAAAAATTAACTGAATTTTCAATATTTCCTGATGCGTATTGAAGCTTTGAACTACGCTTGTTATGCCCTTATTTGGTCGTAAGGTTTTGTGACAATAATGTTTTGTAAGTGTAATTGTTTGTGTTTCTGCCTGGTTTCTTCTAACTCAAAAGTTAACTGCATTTTCAGTTTTTTCTAAAGCTTTTTGGAGTTTTGTACTACGCTTACTGTGTCCTTATTGTCGTGATTTAACGCATGCTTCATTAAAAATCGTGTACAATGTGTAAATTGGAAATTTTGTAATTATTTTATTAATAATGTATAAAAAAATGTATTGTTACAATATATATGACCACGAAACTCTCGAAAATTTTCGAATAGGGAGGTAATTTAATTCATATTAAGGACGATTTTTGAAGGGGATAGCATACAATTATATTCGATTTAGGGAGGATTTCGAATGAGGAGGTTTGACTGTATTTGTAACAATTAGGATATTTTAAATAATTAACTCTAACAAATAAAAAATATACTTTCTTTAATTATTCTGGTTTTACATTGATTTAAAATAAGTACCTATTTAAAATACATGTCAAAATAATAAACAACAAATAATAAATTATTTTGATGACTGGATTGGATTCCGTCCGAGAACGAATTGTTTTCATACGATGGTCTTGTGTGGAGAAGTACTAGGGTGAGATGTGAATATCTAACTACAATCATTACAACACGTAGAAGTGGCAAATGCTACAGTACACGTGCCGGTACGACATGGCAACATCGTTTACACTGTTGCAGGCTATAAGTCATAATAGCGGGAACGATGCCGGACGCGAAATTGTCGGTAATTTGTACGAACGCGAAATTGTCGGTAATTCGAAAGGAGTCTGAATTGATAGCACAGTGAATAAAATTGAAAAATGCTCAATTTTCAATATCAGGACAAACCAATACCAAAACTCAGGGTGTAAGTGTAACAAATACCCTATATACTCTCATCAAAGTTGAATATACTCTTCAAATAAGCGATGTGCGAAATGCACGCTTTTTGAAAAGACGCGGAATTGTTAGCGGGATGTATATATATATATATATATAGACTTTATATTTAGGTTATATTGTTAATTATTCGCATTGGCAAGAGAAAGGTGTGTGAGTGTTTCACACCAGATTTTTTTAATATATGCCGTGTTATTGCAAATTTTGAAGTTTATAGTTTGTTGCAAATATTATTCGCCCACAGTTTAATATAATCGATAATTTAATTAAATTGGTAATAATTAATTAATATTTATATATATATATATATATATATATATATATATATATATATATTCACCTAAACTAAACATGACGTGATAACGATAACTGATGTAGGTGTTAAACTCCTGATACTGTAAGCATGATATTGTTGTAATTTCCAGAGTGTAAACATTCTGTTGTTCTATATGCCGGCTTCCAGGAAATTATCATCACTGGGTTGTACGTTCACCACCTCTTGAAAATGTTCATAGCCCCTGTTTATTAATATTATTTACGTACGTATAACGTGCGTGGTTATGGTTATACTTGTACATCACGGATATTGTTGATCCATGTTTTCATGGACCACACACACACATTACTACGGGTTTCTATTTATAAATTTATCCGTTTATTCAAGTCTAAATTAATTATGTTTATTTATGTATTGATAAATAAATAAACGTAAATGCCACGTAATATACATTATTATATCATGACCAAGTCCGAATATTTGGAGTAGTAAATGGAAAGGTTTGTTTTGTTTTCAGTTCCATCTACCTTTGCTTGCCAAGTAATATTGTGCAAACATCTTGAACTGAACATACTTTTTTTATCTATTATATTTTTTTTAATTTATTTAACGTCGCATCAACTACAACGGTCATTAGTGATGACGTTGGGGTGTAACTATTGTACAATGGAGGATGAAATTATTTTTTGTAACGTATGAAAATATGCCGTGCGTGATTGGGATTCGAACCCAGGACCGTATGATGAGAGGCGAGCACGTTACCAATTGCGCCAATGCGGCCGGCAGAACATACTTAATTGATTACAAAATAAAATAGTACCCTGATATTCTGAAACCCGCTGTAACCGATACAGATCTACAATCTTTTTATTTTCTCTTGCCTATATAAATATATAAGAAGGAGGATATTATTTTTATGTCGATTTTTCGAAATCGAGTTTTCACCGGATCTACACGTTTTCAGACCCCTGAACCCAAAAAACATGTTTTTAGCGATTGGTCTGTGTGTGTGTGTGTGTGTGTGTGTGTGTGTGTGTGTCCGTGTCTGTGTGTATGAACACAATATCTCAAGAACAGAACATTGTACGATCTTGAAACTTGAAACTTAAGTTAGATACCACTATAGGACCCGACACGAACATTTTCATCAAAATCGGTCAACCGGAAGTAGTTTATTCGTATAATTTTTCACTTTTTGCGATTTTCTCAGAAAATGATCGTACGATGTTTTTTTTAAAATCGCCTGGTTTACTAAATTTTTTATACTTTACAAGATAGGGTAGGCGCCATGTCTGCTGAAATTTATGGTGAGGCTGTTTTCACGTAAAAATTTGCTTCTTAAGATTGCGGCTTTAATATGCATTTTAGCGCAAAAATTTATATAATAAAAGTTGTAGACAATTTAAATACCTACAAATTTAATATCAAACATGTTTTTGTATAACGCTTATTTTAGAGGTAATTAGCGATATTCTGTTTTTTGTTTTTCTACAAAAACGTGTGAAAAATCTATTTTTTTAAGATTTCGCCTTTGTATTCATTTCACGAGAAAAGTGTAAAGTATAATCAAATATATAGGAAATTAAAAGATTTACAACTTTTATTTAGAGCATTTTTCTTTACAGAGCCTAGTTTAGCGTGAAAGAGTGATATCCGTATTTTTAAGCCAAACTGAAGTTGATTTTTGTTTTGCGTCTTTCACTTATGATTAAAATTAGGTTATGTTTATTGGGGTATGTTTGTTTGTTTATTTTTAGTGTTTTATTAGTAATGTTAGGTTATATTGTTAATTATTTGCTCTGGCAAGAGAAAGTTGTGTGAGTGTTTAACACCAGATTGTTTTCCTTTAGGGAAAATATGTGTTATTTAGGTTATCAGCCGAAATTCTGGTTTGTATCTCTCGAGATTTGACTGTGTAAAACGAGGACTGAGATGGTTTACAAATGCCTTATTTACAGAGTGGACAAGTATGCTTACCAGCATGCCAGACCCTCTGAAAAGGATCTACTTTCCATCCTGCAAATGATACCTTCACTTCATTCACTACAGGGTCTATCTAACTGTATAATGAAATGCATGACGCTTTGAGTAGATAATTACGACAATAGTGTGTTTTTACACCTCTACGTTTTTCTGATCTTAAATGTTTGTCATGTAATAAGAATGACCAAAAAATAAAGATGACCATGTGATGAGAAACCGAGCTATTTTTTGTAGCCCTGGAACTAGCAGATCAAGTATAAATAATTTAACACTCCACTGGGCTGTTATGGGCATCAGGAAAATATATAAAAGCAAAAACTGAAACAATAAACATTCTCAGTTGTAAATGAAACCCACAATTTCTTTCCCAATAACCACAATGTTGATTCAATATATGAATAGATAACATTATTTATTCAACTTTAAAAATACAATTATCATCCCTGATTTTGTTGTGAAATTCCAAAAGAACATTCTAATTGTAAATTTAAATGATCATGATTATAATTTGCATGATGTGTGGTAAAATTAAAACGGAATATTTTATTCTTCATATATTACATCTCGTGAAACATGATAAATTGATTACGTTGGAATGAATGTTAGTGTACATTACTAATTACCGGAATTAATACTCGGCAAGAGGGTTGAGTTGAAATATTTTAAACTGGTGATATTAACGAATTTTATTGCTGTTATTATTATACGTGAACGGTTTCTGAAAATATTATTGGTGTTTTTAGGTAGGTTTTTGAAATTAGTATTAAACGGACGCCAATTGGTAAAGGCAAGCAAATAATATAATGGTAAACGCTCGCTAGCAAATGAACGCTTGGCTCAAATTATTTGTGGGTGGGTTGGCTAGAGGACGGGGTATCGAGTATTCCATAGGGGTGGGAATACGTAGGCTTAAATAATGTAATATGGGCCTACATAATATCGTCCATAGGGTGACTCAGAAACCATAACTTTATTAATTTATCCCAGAAGGTAATGTATACTGATAAAGATCAGTATACATTACCTTTTCTATATCTCGTAAATCCTCATTCTGCGTTGGAAAATTATCAACATCTAGTATATAAACAGTTGAGTAAAAAATTTGAGCACAACTACTCGTATCTCGAATTTTCTGAAACTTTTTACGGATTAGATGTACCAAACTTTCCAGGGTTAAATTTTAGGATTTAAAAAGTGAATCGACACATCGAGACATATAAAGTTTAGTTTGAGGCAAGACACATGTCCACCGATACGAATAAATGAAAGAACAGTTCCTCAGTCAGATGATGTAAAATACTTGGAAATGCACTTAGATCGACGCCTTACCCGAATTTTCTGAAATTTTTTGCGAGATTAGGTATACCAAACTTTCCAGGGTTAAATTTTAGAATTTAAAAAGTGAATCGACAAATCGAGACTCATTACGTTTACTTTGAGGAAATACGCATGTCCACCGATACGAATCGCAAGACCAGTTCCTTAGTCAGATGATGTAAAGTACTTGGGAATACACTTAGATCGACGCCTTTCCTGGTTCAAACATATTTGGAACACACGTAAAAGACTAGGATTAAAGCTGAGAGATTTGTATTGGATGATGAACAAACGTTCACAGCTTTCATTAGAGAGCAAGCTCCTACTGTACAAAGTGATACTGAAACCGCTGTGGACTTGTGGGTTACCGCTTTGGGGATCAGCTGGGAAATCGAATCTTGCTTTTATCCAACGATTCCAGTCGAAAGTTTTACGGATAATAATGAATGCTCCATGGTATGTGACAAATGATGTGTTGAATAGGGACTACTTACGTGTCAACACCGTGAAAGAAGAAATTACGCGGCTAAGTTCTAAATATCAAGTAAAATTATCAGATCACCCGAATTCTTTGGCGCTAATTTACTTGATAATAGCGAAGACGTAACACGACTAAAACGAATGAAATTGCTTGACCTTCCATTTAGATTTACCGACATTGTAAATGACCTACATTGTAAATAATTTGTATTCCATATCAACATCAACATCGTCAACATCACCTTCTTCCTCTACGCATTCTACTATCACCGTTGTTAATTTTGTTATATTTTCTATTACTGTTATTCATGTTTTATCTAGTTAATGTTTTCAAAAATTGGAAATAATTTTGTTTTTATTTTGAAGTAATACCATTAGGTAATATCTTTGTCATGTGAACAGGTTTCTGTTATTTATTTACTGATACTTTTACTTTCTCTTGCCTATATGAATATATAGGAAGGAAAGTATTGTTTTCATGTCGATTTTTCAAAATCGAGTTTTCACCGGATCTATACGTTTTCAGACCCCCTGAACCCAAAAAACATGTTTTTAGCGATTGGTCTGTGTGTGTGTCTGTGTGTGTGTGTGTGTGTGTGTGCGTCTGTAAGTGTGTGTGTCTGTGAACAGAATATCTCAAGAACGGAACATCGTACGAACTTGAAACTTGAAACTTAAGTTACGTACCACTACCGGACTCGACACGAACATTTTCATCAAAATCGGTCAACCGGAAGTGGTAGTTTATTCGTGTAATTTTTAACTTTTTTGCGATTTTCTCAAAAACTGGTCCTACGATTTTTTTAAAAATCGCCTGGTTTACTCAATTTTTTATTCTCTACAAGATAGGGTAGGCGTCATGTTTGCTGAAATTCTGGGTGAGGCTGTTTTCACGTAAAAACGTTGTTTTTTTAAGATTACAGCTTTAATATGCATTTTAGCGCAAAACTTTATATAATAAAAGTTGTAGAGAATTAAAAATCCTACAACTTTTATTTCTAACAATTTTTTGTATAACGCTTAGTTTAGCGGTAACTTGCGATTTTCTGTTTTTTTTCTAACGAAAATGTGTGAAAAATTGATCTTTTTAAGATTTCAGCCTTAGTATGCATTTTACGACAAAAGTGTATATAATTTAATTTATAGAAAATTAAAAGATCTACAACTTTTATTTAAAGCATTTTTCTCTACAGAGCCTAGTTTAGAGAGAAAGAGTGATTTTCCGTATTTCTAAGCCAAACTGAGGTTGATTTTCATTTTGCATCATTCACTCATGATTAAAATAAGGTTATGTTTTTGAGGTTAGTTTTTTGTTATTAATTCATACCAAATTGGAAATAATTTTGTTTTTATTTTTAAGTAATACCATTGGGTAATGTGAACAGGTTTCTGTTATTTATTTACTGATAGTTTTTGTTTTTAAAATGATAGTAAGACGTAATCTCAGATGTTAAAAAAAAATGTCAAATTTGTTTAGCAATACCTCTGAGCATTTCTGTAGTGAGTTTGGTAAGTCAAGAATATTTAAGACAGATATTTTAAATCCTGAAATTCTACCTCGGAAATTTTGGTATAATCTAGGAAAATAATTTGCAAAAATTCTGGAATACCGGTCAACTTATGTAACGTAAAGAAAACGATTAATAAAATTAGGTACTTTTGTAAATACTAAAAAAAATTTACGGAAAATTTTGAAAAATTTTTTTGGGATTGACCAAGATAATTCTGGATGTTTTTATTTGAATTCTTTTTTTTACACTATTAGTATGTTCAGAAACTAGAAGGGCTTTTCTAGTTTTCGATAAATATTTTGGAGTGTTTAACAAAAATTTTATCGTAGTTATTCGAAACTTAAAAACATTTACAGGTTTGTCATTCAAAACACCAGGTCCGATTGTAGTTTTCTGAATAACTAAGTAAACCTCTCCCGCAGTAAAACAATCTTGTCCCGATCTCAAAAGGTAGGCAATCGTGATTAATGAAAGGCGGTTTTTTTTATTTTAGCAATTGTAATTTTGTACAAGAACAGTAGGTTTTTTCTGCAAAAACCTACCAAAGTCTACAATTTTTCAAGCTACAGATTTTTCTATGAATATTATATTTCTTTAATAATAAAGAAGTTTCATTGCAGGGTTTCTATGGTTTTTCCCCAATATTGATGAGGTACACAATAAAAATTAAAGCTTCTAATCAATTTTTTTTATCCGATTCGGCGAGAAAAACTCATGTTCACTCTCTCACGATGGGGGAAGTAGTGTTGACTCAATTGAGGCGTCCTCGTCCAGCCCCAAGGAGGCCGCAACCGCCTTACCAACCAAAAACCCGCCGCCTGGCCACTAATTAATTGAATTACTAGTACATTTTCCTTGTACGTGCGTATCTGCAGCTATTTTTTTTACTTTCAAATACTGAACTACTCGTTTTCATGCACCCTGGACCCAGAAACCATGTTCATTTTACCCCGATCGGTCTGTGTGTGTGTGTGTGTGTGTGTGTGTGCGTGTTCGTGAACAAAGTATCACAAGAGAATATTATCATATGAAGTTGAAAATTGGAACTTAATTTACACGAACATTTTCATAACAATCGATCCACCGTAAGTAACTATTATTCGTCCAGTGTTTCTCTTTACAATTTTCTCAAAAATGGCTATTACAATTTGATTTTAAAACGCCATTTACTAATACAAAATTTACCGCAAATTTGTACGTAATCAAAGTTATAGTATTTAAAAATGTAAAACTTTTAATAAAGCTTTTTTCTTCATGATTTTCTTAATTCTGTTCATTTGAATCGGTAAAAATTGAGTTTTTTAAGATTGTGGCCTTCGTATGCATTTTACTAGAAAATCTGAAACTTTTATATTAAAAATTTTTGTTTAGAGCTCTTAGTTAAGCTTCATTTATCGTAATTGACTCATAATTTTAAAATTAGTTTATATTATTCGTTATTTACATTGGCCAGAGAAAGTACTGTTAGAGATTTACACCAAATTTTTGTTTAAATGTACGTTAATTTGCTTTGGTGGTTAAGTTGATCTTAGAATATCATACTTGGGATGATTTATTTTTAAATATTTCATTTACTCAATAAAAAAATGAACAAAAATATTGGTTTAAGGGTTGAACAACCTTTTCAACTTCTTACGAGTAAATTTTTAAAGTCGTTTAATTGTATTTTTTTAGAGTCACTGTGCGTATTATCTACCAAAATTCAGCCATCCAACTTGACCAGAATTCAATAAACAAAAAAAAATGGTTTAAGGGTTAGACACACTTTTCAAACTTTTAGGAGTACATTTTGGAAATTTTTAAGGAATTCTTTTTGGTGGAACTACAAAATAATGTAACAGTAATTCAGCCATCTAATTCTTCTGGAATTTAATAAACAATAAAATTATCAGTTTGAGGGTTCAGCACCATTTTCATCATCTTAGTGGTACATTTTCGAAATGGTTATGGGGTAATTTTTTTTGTTATGGGGAAAATATCGGTTTCAGAATTGAGCACAGTTTTCAACCCCTTAATTGTAGAATTTTGAAATCGTTTTAACTTTTCTATTTACCCTAAATGGAATATCCCCACCAAATTTCAGCTTTCTACTTAATGTGTAAGTAGGAAAATTAAAGATGTATGAGTAAATCAGTGTTTTTTTCCAATATATTATTATTATTATTATTATTATTATTAGGTACTAGTCGTAAAACTCCCAAAGTGGAAGACGCTAAGTAAAGATGGTTCAGTTTTGGGGTTTCTTGTTGTTCTTTTTATTTGCCCACCAGTTTTTCATTTCTTGCGAGAATTTAGGTTTTCTTTCTTCACTCCATTTTACTCCAGTTCTCGGAGCTTTTGTTTCTGGTTTAACTTCCCATTTCTCAACCTTCCTCCTAAAATTGTTTCTTGTGTCCAAGTCTTCTTTCACAATATTAGCCATTTCCAAGTCTTTTTTTAACATTTCGGATCCATTCTCCTCCATTAACGAGGGATGCTACGTATTTTACAATTTATTTTTTGTTAGTCTGTGATCGGGAAGCCTCATTATATGGCCATAGAATTTAAGGCGTCTTTTCCTCATGTCTGTCTCTACATTAGAATATTCTTCAACTTTAGACGTTTTTTTGTAATCCATATCCATTTTCGGTCCATCTCGGTCCCAGAATCTTCCTGATTATCCTTCTTTCTTCTTTCTTTAGATTTTCCATATCCGTTTTCCTGTTTAGTGATAAAGTTTCGCTGGCATACAGCATTCCTGGTTTAACTACTGTATTGTAGTGTCTAATTTTGGTATTTAGCGATAAATATTTTTTATTATAAGGTTTATTATAATTTTTATAACTTTGTGTTAAAATAAAAACGTAAAGAGAAAGTATCAACTTTTTGTACACCCAGTAATCACAACAACCGTATTCAGAACTAACTACAGCCGTAGGATACGCGATATATCGGCTTTTTGCAACACGCCTCAGTTTTGCTTCCCCCATCTGCAAATTTTCATACTCTTTGTATTTGCAAAACCCTCTCTCTTTCTCATTTGATACAATTAAACAACCCCTAATTTCGCCACTTTAAATTCCGACACTACCTCACACCCCCAATAACTGGGCAGGAATTGTAATAATAACAATAATAACATTTTGAATAACAACTTGCTAACAATTTATTATTATTTTAGTGTTTCGGTTTAATATATTTTTTTACCCCCCCACCCCACAAATAACTTGTGTTATAGTTAACATCCGTTCATTCTTTATTTTACTCTTGTTATTTTCTATTGAAAATTCCCATTGAAAACATTCCAAACCCCTCAGTAAATATTTTAATATTTTCAAATACTGATTTTAAATTTTATTGTAAATTTTCAATGATTTAAAAACTGTATTTATTAGCTTAACTTATAATGTACTTTGGGTATAAATATGGAGCTTTCTGTATTTTTTCTATTTTTTTTTAACAAAGTATAATTCTTTTGCAACCAGTCTTTTTTTAAATGCAAGTAAATAAACTTTAAGCAAAATTCTGAATACCTAATAAAAACATTGTGTGTGTGTGTGTGTGTGCTTATGACTGCATGACAAGTAAAAAGTTATATGAAATAAAATTATTTATTTTTACTTTCTCTTGCCTATATGAATATATAGGAAGGAAAGTATTGTTTTCATGTCAATTTTTCGAAATCGAGTTTTTACCGGATCTACACGTTTTCAGACTCCCTGAACCCAAAAAACATGTTTTTAGCGATTGGTCTTTGTGCCTGTGTGCGCGTGCGTGCGTGCGTGCGTGTGTGTGCGTGTGTGTGTGTGTGTGTGAGTATGTGTGTGTGAACAGAGTAGGCCTATCTCAAGAACAGAACATCATTCGAACTTGAAACGTAAGTTACATACCACTACCAGACCCGACACGAACATTTTCATCAAAATCGGTCAATTGGAAGTAGTAGTAATATATTTTACTCTTAAATATATAAATAAATAAAGAATACTTTATTCGTGTCATTTTTCACTTTTTTGCGATTTTCTCAAAAACTGGTTCTACGATTTTTTTAAATCTCGCCTGGTTTACTAAATATTTATGCTCTACAAGATAGGGTAGGCGCCATGTCTGCTGAAATTCTTGGTGAGGCTGTTTTCACGTAAAAAATTATATTTTTTTAAAGATTGCGGCTTTAATATGCATTTTAGCACAAAAATGTAAAAAGTTGTAGACAATTTAAAATCCTACAACGTTTATTTTAAAAATTATTTTGTATAACGCTTAGTTTAGCGGTAATTAGCGATTCTCTGTTTTCTTTCACGAAAAAGTGTGAAAAATCGATTTTTTTAAGATTTCGGCATTTGTATGCATTTTACGACAAAAGTGTATATAATCAAATTTATAGGAAATTAAACGATCTACAAGTTTTGTTTCTTTAGCATTTTTCTCGACAGAGCCTAGTTTAGCGTGAAAGAGTGATTTTCCGTATTTTTAAGCCGAACTGAGGTTGATTTTCATTTTGCGTCTTTCACTCATGATTAAAATTAGGTAATGTTTTTTGAGGTTAGATTTTTGTTCATTTCTAATGTTTTATTTTTCCCATAACAAGACAGTGGAGTGTCAAATTATTTACACTTAATCTGTTCGTTGCAGGGCTAAAATAAATAGTTCTGTTTCTTATCATATGGTCAGCCAATTAATGACTGAATCATTTTAGAACAGAAGAGGTAGAGGTGTAAACGACATTAATTTAGAGTTATCTCCTCTGAAAGTAATGGATTTCATTATACAGCCAGACCTTGTGGTGAATGAAGTGAAGGTGTCATTTGCAGAGTGGAAAATATGTGCTTTTCAGAGGGCCCGGCATGCTGATAAGTGTACTTTTCCATTCAGTGAGGAAGGCAATTGTAAACCACCTCACTCCTTGTTTTACTTAGTAAAACCTCTACAGGTTGAAACCAGCCTTTTAGCTGATGACCTAAACAACAATGTTTTATTACTAATGTTAGGTTATATTGTTAATTATTTGCATTGGCAAGAGAAAGTCGTGTGAGTGTTTCACAGAAGATTTTTACTCAGTAAAGCCTTTTGGCTGATGACCTAAAAAATAACCACATTTTTGATAACAAAGTGTAAATTAAGGTGAGGTTTTTGTTTTATTTGTCTTCAAACGTTATTTCTTATACCAGATTTGAATTCAGGTTTAAGTTGTTTTAAAATCTTTTAGTTACCCTGGCAATGTCTTCTTATAACTGGAGAAATGATTTTGTCATCTGCGAAGTGTTACATCTTATGTTTGTGGCATGTCTGACATAAATAAAGTTTACATTAAGTTTTGCTATGAGAAAACTTAACAAAATTTATTCCGAGATATTTTGTGTACATATATTTTTTATATTACAAGTTAAGTTGAAAACAGCACTCAAGATAAATTACACCGAGTGAATTATCCATATATAACGTTATTTTACAAGTGTCAATTGCAGGTGCCCCAGTTATGTTAACTATTATCAGAAAATATGAAATAATCTCGATGCAAACGACAAGAACTAAATCTATCTTGCATTAAATTAACATAAGGACACTGAATTTTAAATGGAATAACTCTACAGCTATTCGTATATACTCGTATCAATGGCACAAATAACTACAGTTCAGCCGTTCTAAGTTTGCTCCTAATGTAAACAAATAATGACGTCACTGAGCATGCGCATTATATCTAAATGTGTACACGCTGATTAAAAAGTAACAATAAAATACTTTCAAAAGTATTTAAATACAAAATACTTTTAAAAGTATTGTTATAAATGAAATTGTTAGGCCTACATCATATCACGACTGATGTTTTTAGTACTTTAAGTACTTATTATTTAAAAAATAGTTGATTTAATAGGAATACGACATCCATAAAGTCATGGACTCTAGCGTGCAGCCTGTAGTAGCTGGTTTTGGTTTGTTGACAGTAGGAGCAAACTAAGAGCGGCTGAACTATACTGCAATCTACATGCGTCACTGCTACTTTTATTGTAACCACTTATCTTAAATCGTCTATAAACTATATTTTAATCTAGTATAGTATAGGCCTATAAATTCAGTATTATGTTTTATAAAAAAATCTGGTGTGAAACACTCACAGAACTTTCTCTTGCCAATGTAAATAATTAACAATAAACCTGACATTAGAAATAAACAAGAAACTAACCTCAATAAACTTAACCTTATTTTAATCATGAGTGAAAGACGCAAAATTAAAACCAACCTCAGTTTAGCTTAAAAATAGAGAAAATCACTATTTCACGCTAAACTAGAATCTGTAGAGAAAAATTCTATGAACAAAAGTTGTAGATCTTTTAATTTCCAATAAATTTGATTATATACACTTTTGTCTTTAAATGCATACTAAGGCCGGAATCTTAAAAAAATAAATTTTTCACACTTTTTCGTGAAAACAAAACAGAAAATCGCTAATTACCGCTAAACTAAGCGTTATACAAAAAATGTTTCATATAAAAGTTGTAGGATTTTAAATTGTCTACAACTTTTATTATATACATTTTTGTGCTAAAATGCATATTAAAGCCGCAATCTTTAGAAAAATACAATTTTTTACGTGAAAACAGCCTCACCAAGAATTTCAGCAGACATGGCGCCTACCTAGCTTGTAGAGCATAAAAAATTTAGCAAACTAGGCGATTTTTAAAAAAAACCAAGGATCAGTTTTTGAGAAAATTGCAAAAAAGTGAAAAATTACCCGAATAAACTACTCTTTCCGGTTTACCGATTTTGATGAAAATTTTTGTGTCGGGTCCGGTAGTGGTATGTAACATAAGTTTCAAGTTTCAAGTTTGTACGGTTTTCCGTTCTTCAGATATTCTGTTCACACACACACAGACCAATCGCTAAAAACATGTTTTTTTGGGATCAGGGGGTCTGAAAACGTGTAGATCCGGTGAAAACTCGATTTTGAAAAATCGACATGAAAGCAATACTTTCCTTCCTAAATATGTATATAGGCAAGAGAAAGTAAAATCGATGCAGATTCATTTTACAGTTACAGGTTTCTCCATTAGTTCTGTTAAATGGAAAAATATTTATTGTACTGTACGACATAATTTTTGTCGCATAGGGTTAATTTTAGACCAAAGATTTAGAGGTTTTAACTTCTAGAGACTTTACTAAGTTAAATGAAGAGTGAGGTGGTTTGCCTTACTCACTGAGTGAAAAAGTACGCTTATCAGCGTGCCCGGTCCTGTAAAAAGCACCAACTTTCCACCCTGAAAAAGACACCTTCACTTCATTCACCAAGGGTCTGGCTGTATAATAAAGTTCATGACCCTCAGAGGAGATAACTGTGACTAGAGTCTTTTACACCTCTACCTCTTCTGTTCTTAAATGCTTCAGTCATATAACTGGCTGACCATGTGTAAAGAAACAACTTTTTTTGTAGCCCTGGAACTAGCAAATACAGGGAATATAATTTAACATTCCACCTGTCTGTTATGGACATACAATACAATTATTATTGGGAATAACATGTAAACGGAAACTCAGTGCAACGTGAATCATGGAATGTATAACATTATAAATCATTTTTTTACTTTCTCTTGCCTATATGAATATATAGGAAGGAAAGTATTGTTTTCATGTCGATTTTTCGAAATCGAGTTTTCACCGGATCTATACGTTTTCAAACCCCCTGAACCCAAAAAACATGTTTTTAGCGATTGGTCTGTGTGTGTGTGTGTCTGTGTGTGAACAGAATATCTCAAGAACGGAACATCGTACGAAATTGAAACTTGAAACTTAAGTTACATACCACAACCGGACCCGACACGAACATTTTCATCAAAATCGGTCAACCGGAAGTAGTAGTTTATTCGTATAATTTTTCACTTTTTTACGATTTTCTCAAAAACTGGTCCTACGATTTTTTTAAAAATCGCCTGGTTTACTCAATTTTTTATTCTCTACAAGATAGGGTAGGCGCCATGTTTGCTGAAATTTTGCGTGAGGCTGTTTTTACGTAAAAACTTTTTCTTTTTAGATTGCGGCTTTAATACGCATTTTAGCGCAAAACGTTATATAATAAAAGTTGTAGAGAATGTAAAATTCTACTACTTTTATTTCAAACATTTTTTTTGTATAACGCTTAGTTTAGCGGTAATTAGCAATTTTCTGTTTTTTTCTCACGAAAACGTGTGAAAAATCTTTTTTTTAAGATTTCGGCCTTAGAATGCATTTTACGACAAAAGTGTATTAAATAAAATTTATAGGAAATTAAAAGATCTACAACTTTTATTTTAAGCATTTGTTTGTACAGTGCCTAGTTTAGCGTGAATGAGCGATTTTCCGTATTTTTAAGCTAAACTGAGGTCGATTTTAATTTTGCGTATTTCACTAATGTTTTTTGAGGTTAGTTTTTTGTTCATTTCTAATGTTTTAATACTAATGTTAGGTTTATTGTTAATTATTTACATTGGCAAGAAAAAGTTGTGTGAGTGTTTCACACCAGATTTTTTTTTTTTTACCAATGTACTTCCTTTGCCATCAGTTTTTTTATAAATGTAAATTATAAACATCTTTATGCAAAGATGAGAATAATTGAGTAATAAACTTAATTGGGAATGTATTAGATTGTAGGTTTCTCCCTTTATTTGCTTATAACTATGTTTTTTTTGTTTTAAACTTGTGAAACATTTCTAACCTACATATTATTGTTTCAGGTAAGTCTGACGTTTCCTTCGTTCGAGAGAGATTTTACACTTTTGTAAGTTAAATAATCTTTTATTTTCTTATGTAGTACGGAGATTCTTTTGCAAAGAAATTTAAGTACGTTTAACACTTTTAAATGGAATTGTTCTTTAGAATTAGTTATTTTTTATTTATTTTGCGGAAATAAGGTTTCTAATAGCGGTGAATGAGACACGGTGAATGCTCACCTGTGTGGGTAGACTAAAATACGAGGTGTAGCTATTAAGTAATGTGACAAACGTTGTAAAAAAATGTAATTTTAATTTTTATACATAATCACTTAATGTACCTACAATATACACTCCTTCTCTATTCCTGCAACGCTCCATGCGAATTTTCCATTGTTGGAAACAGTGCTGGAAGTCATCTTCTGTCAGCTCCTTCACGTGCCGATTTCTCTTTTACAGCTTCAACAGACTCAAATTTTGTCCCTTTTAATGCATATTTCACCTTAGGGAACAGGTAGAAGTCACATGTTGCAAGATCTGGTGAATAAGGAGGATGTCCTAACACTGAGATGCTGTACTTGGCTAGGAACCTCTTGACAGATAACGCGGAATGAGCTGGCCCATTGTCTTGGTGGAGAACCCATTTTTTGTCCTTTACATTTCGGGGCGTTTTTCCTTACTCTTTGACGTAGTTTAGAAAGTACTTCAAGGTAGTAATATTGATTAATTATTTGACCTTCAGAAACCCAGTGAAAGTACACACAATCCCATGGATATAAACAAAACAATCATCATAGTTTTAAATTTTGACTTGCTCACTCGAGCTTTTTTTGGCTCTCGGTGAAGTTCGGCTCTTCCAGTGCCCAACTGAAATTGGCGCTTCGTTTCCGAATCATAAGTGAAAAACCACGTTTCATCACATGTTATTATCGTCTCCAAAAAATTTGGGTCATTTTCAATCGCGTACAAAGTGTCAGTACAAACATTTTTGCAAGCTTCATTTCAAACATTTTTGAGCGGCACGTGTCCTGAAGGAGCTGACAGAAGATGACTTCCAGCACTGTTTCCAACAATGGAAAATTTGCATTGAGCGTTTTAGGGATAGAGAAGGAGCGTATATTGAAGGTGACAATAAATGATTATGTATAAAATTAAAATAAATTTTTTTTTACAACGTCAGTCTCGTTATTTAATAGCCACAGCTCGTATGTTGATATATGTGATAAGAATGGCAATCTTAATCTGGATAAGAGAATAAAAAATTATAAGAGGAATTGGTCCAGTCATTTGTAACGGATGAGGAAAAATCTTTTGTCCTGTTTATCCGAAGAGTATAAACCCACCGGTAAAAGGAGCGTTGGATGCCCTAAAGGAGATGAACAGTCTTAAACCATGAAGTGTAGAAAATAAATTTCTTTGGTTAACTGTTTACTAATAATCCGTATTACATCAGTTAACTGGAATTAATTTTTTTTTAGTTAACCTGATGTGCTTAAATTTTGGCTTAAATCGAGAAAATATTATAAAGTTTACAATGTCAGTTTATTGTGTATTTTAATTGGATGGTGTGACCGCTTGACAGAAACATTTGTTATTTGTCGTGGAAATAGATAGCACACATAACAAACTGCATCATCACACCCACCAAAATTCTATTTTGTCTGCAACACTGTTTTGTTTTGATGTGTTGGTACTACTGTAAACTATACTCGGTTACAACAACTATCACCCCATTATAACCACTGTAACAACGACGTGGCTAACGTTGGTAGTGCAATATTGGTGCATAAATCAACAGAAATCCTAACGGCGCGCCAACTAACTGCACATCTACCGTTCCCAAAGGGTTTAGTATTTATCTATCTTGTTCCACTGTACTGTACGGCCTATTGATTACTTTTACTAATGATAATTTCATGTTTCACACTAACAAAGATTCCTCATTGAAACGATTTAATGATAAGTTAACTATTCCGCTCAATATTATCCTCATTGGTCATTAGCACGGATCTTTCCATAATTTACGATTCCGGTATAGTACAAATTATTCTTGATAATCCGATATGTTCTTTGTCTGAAATACATAACGAATAAATGGAATAAAGTATACAGTACAAATTATTTTCCTCTCATTCATGAGTTTTATACTCATTCATAACAAATTCTCTCGCGATATTAGGTAGAAATTCCACTTATTTATTCTCAGGAGGATGAATATAAAAACTAAATTACAGGGTGATTATAAATGAAATAGACAGTTTCGAAAGCTGATGGAAAATATATTTTTGAAAAGTTAAGGTAATTAGGCTTACTTACATGATTATATGGGAGAATTCATGTTCAATGTGTGCACCATTTGTAACACGACAGATATCAACACGGTAGTTGAATTTTTCCCATACACGATTAAGTATATGACGGTCAACTGTGGCAAGAGCATTTGCGATACGTTGTTTTGGATCATCAATATCTACAGGAAGCCGTGGTACAAAAACTTTGTCTTTTACATAACCCCATAAGAAAGAGTCGCTGGGCGTTGAGTCTCGACTACGAGGTGGCCACGGCGTAAACAATGTTTTCCTCACTTGCACGGCCGATCCATTGTCTATGAAGACGTTCATCAAGGTAATTTCTGACCTGTAAGTGCCAGTGAGGCGGAGCTCCATCTTGTACAAAAATGAAGTTATCATCTTCATGGAGTTGAGGCATTAACCATTCGTTTAATATGTCCAGATAAATTACTCCGGTTACTGATACTTCGTAAAAGAAGAACCTTCTGTAACAGAAGGTCTTCCAGTACTCTTCCTTTGACACAGACATTCACTGTTTTCAAAATGTTTATATCAGTCATAGATTGATTGCCTTGTTGGTGGTGGTTTACCGTATCTTGTTCTGAAATGATGTTGCACAACCGTTACCGAGTTTGTTTTGACCAATTCAAGAACACAATAAGCTTTCTCCACTTGAGTAGCGGCCATTTTGCTAAACTGGTCGTTGTAACTGCAGCCAACAACATCAGCCAGATGGACGTTAAATTATTTACACTTAATCTGTTCGTTGCAGGGATAAAATAAATATTTCTGTTTCTTATCACATTGTCAGCCAATTAAATGACTGAATCATTTAAGAACAGAAGTGGAAAAGGTGTAAAAGATACTAATCAGAGTTATCTCCTCTGAAAGTAATGAATTTCATTATATCCTACAGCCAGACCCTGTGGTGAGAAAAGTGAAGGTGTCATTTGCAGAGTGAAAATATGTGCTTTTCAGAGGGCTCGGTATGCTGATAAGCGCACTTTTCCACTCAGTGAGGAAGGCAATTGTAAACCACCTCACTCCTCGTTTTACTTAGTAAAACCTCTACAGGTTCAAACCAGCCTTTCGGCTGAGTACCTAACAACAACAGATTTTTCGTGTGGTTGTCTGTTACGAATAATATTTTATATTTTTGAAACGTTTTTACTTAACTCTCTGTACAATTTTCCTTGAAAATTCCTCTACTATTATTTACGTTTTAACCTACCCAGTGTTATTCTAAATTCACGTTTAAGTTTCACCAATTCAGAATACAATTGTTTGTTTTCTCCTAAAAGCGACTACCAAATCTGGTTATTATGAAATTTTAATGACTATCTACAGGAAAGCCCTATTAGGAAGTGTTTGTTTTGTTCTGTTTAATTGCTTTTAGTCCTTTTGATTATTTTGTTTAGTCCCTTTTATAAAGAAATTAAGCGGGATTTTGTTCTTCTATTCCAGGAATTTTCTTTGACAATAACGTATTTAATTGTTAACGTATATATATTTTTACATATCATTTTTATAAAAAAATAATTCTCTAATTATGAAAATGAAAAATATTTTGTGAATTTGTCATGTTTATTCATATTTCTCGGAATATTGTATGTAAAAGAATTTGTTGTTAAATTAAAAAAATCTGGTGTGAAACAATCATACGACTTTCTCTTACCAATGCAAATAATAAACAGTGTAACCTAAAATTAGTAATAAAACATTAGAAATAAACAAAAAAACGTACCTTGAAAAACATAACCTTATTTTAATCATGAGTGAATGATGCGAAATTAAAACGAACCGTAGTTTGGTTTAATAACAAGGAAAATCACTCTTTTACGCTAAACTAGGCTCTGTAGAGAAAAATGTTTAAAATAAAAATTGTAGACCTTTTGATTTTCTATAAATTTTATTATATACACTTTTTTCGTAAAATGCATAGCAAGGCTGAAATCTTCAAAATTCAATTTTTATATTTTTTCATTAACAAAAATAGAAAATCACAAATTACCGCTAAACTGAGCGTTTACAAAAAATGTTAGAAGTTACAGTTGTGGGATTTTAAATTATCTACAACTTTTATTATATACATTTTTGCGTTTAAATGCGTATTAAAGGCGCAATCTTAAAAAAACAATTTTTGTACGAGAAAATAAAACACTCCCAAGAATTTCAGCAGACATGGCGCCTACCGTATCTTGTAGACCATAAAAAATGTAGTAAATGAAGCGATTTTTAAAAAATCGTAGGAGCCGTTTTTGAGAAAATCGCAAAAAAATGAAAAATAACACGAATAAATTACTACTTCCGTTTGACTGATTTTGATGAAAATCTTCGTGTCGGGTCCGGTAGTGGTATTTATTTTAAGTTTGAAGTTTCAAGTTCGTACGATGTTTCTTTCTTGAGATATTCTGCTCACACACGGACACAGACCAATCGCTTGTTTTTGGATTCGGGGCTCTGAAAACGTGTATATCCGTTGAAAACTCGATTTCGAAAAATCGACATGAAAACAATACTTTCCTTCCTATATATTCATATAGGCAAGAGAAGGTAAAAATAGTAAATTCGTATAAAAGTAAATATCTATACTAGGACTTGAACCAGGAACCTTCGTCTCCGGAAACCACCTGGCTCGCGGAGATGACTTTACTACAAGACCAAATCGATGGGTTAACTTACATTATAAAACAGTAATTTTAATTTAATATTCGTGAGAAAAGTATATTCTTTGTCGGACAACAATTTATTAAAAATAGAGTTAAAACAATAAATTAGATGTCATAGGAGATTCTTGATTTTGAATTAATGGTACTTCAGTCAAAGCTGCTTGAGATCTGTAATGATGATGATAGGTGTTTTTTTACTTTCACTTGCCTGTATGAATATATAGGAAGTATTGTTTTCATGTCGATTTTAAGAAATCGAGTTTTCACCGTATCTATACGTTTTCAGACCCCTTGAACCCAAAAAACATGTTTTTAGCGATTGGTCTGTATGTGTGTATACAAAATATCTCAAGACCGGAACATTGTACGAACTTGACACTTAAGTTACATACCACTACCGGACCCGACACAAACATTTTCATCAAAATCGGTCAACCAGAAGTAGTAGTTTATTCGTATAATTTTTCACTTTTTTGTGATTTTCTCAAAAACTGGTCCTACGATTTTTTTTTAAATCGCCTCATTTACTCAACTTTTTATTCTCTACAAGATAGGGTAGGCGCCATGTTTGCTGAAATTCTTAGTGAGGGTGTTTTTACGTAAAAAAGTGTTGTTTTTTTTAGATTACGGCTTTATTTTTTGTATTATAGCGCAAAAATTGATAAAATAAAAAATGTAGAGAATTTAAAATTCTATAACTTTTATTTCAAACATTTTTTTTGTATAACGCTTAGTTTAGCGGTAATTAGCGATTTTCTGTTTCTTTCTCACGAAAACGTGTGAAAAATCGATTTTTTTAAGAATTCGGCCTTAGTATGCATTTTATGACAAAAGTGTATGTAATCAAATTTATAGAAAATTAAAAGTTCTACAACTTTTATTTAGAGCATTTTTCTCTACAGAAAGTAGTTTAGTGTGAAAGAGTGATTTTCCGTATTTTTAAGCCAAACTGAGGTCGATTTTCATTTTCCGTCTTTCACTCATGATTAAAATAAGGCTATGATTATTGAGTTTAGTTTTTTGTTTATTTCTGATATTTTATTACTAATGTTAGGTTGTATTGGTCATTATTTGCATTGGCAAGAGAAAGTTGTGTGAGTGTTTTAAACCAGATTTTTTTTTAATTTAATGTTCGTGACAAAAGTTATATTCTTTGTCGGACAACAATTTATTAAAAATAGACTTAGAACAATAAATTAGATGTCATAGGAGATTCTTGATTTTGAATTAATGGTTCTTCAGTCAAAGCTGCTTGAGATCTGTGATGATGATGATGGGTGTTTTTTTGTATAATGAATTACTAACGATTTAGAATATTCTCTACCACTAATAGTAGGTATAATTAATATTACACACTTTGACATTAATTGCAAGTTGATGATTTCAAATAAAATGAATTGCTAAGAAGAATTGTTGTTCAGGTGAGAATGGTTTTTGGTGATTAGTGTGTGGTAACCAAGAGTAATAAATGTCTTTTAGTCTTTTGGTGATGGTAGAGAAGGGGTCGGTTGTCTTAGCGGTCTTTTTTCGTGTTCGGAATTTTAACAGTCTGCTTACACCCCCTCATTCAGTATCGTGAAGAAGAGGGATTCTCTCGCCCATTTTGCCTTATGCCCATTAACCCCACTAATATCACCATTAATTATAACCCTTAACCTTACTTTATATATATATATATATATATATATATATACCCTCATTTACCCCTACCAAATTCATTGTATTTCTATCTTTTTTTATCGGTACATCTATCTCATTCTATCTTTAAAACTTCTACCAAAACATTGTAAGATAAGGGACACTCGTTATGTTCTCCCACCTCTTTTTCCTCGTTCAAACTATCCCTATCGCTTTTCCCCATGAAAATCCAGTGAAAAATTTATTGCGCATTGCAATTTGGGAATTGTTCATTAATTAAAGATATAAAAAAGATTAATCGTCTGCTACCCCCTCTCTGAAAATGCGGTATCCACCCTTAAAGGCGATTGTTACGAGGTACGATTCGGATTAAATAACCGGAGTGGGTACTGCTTTCCAACGTCATTAACAGAAGAGTCAAATGATTGTAAATTTTATTCGCCCCTTTAATTCAGAAATAAATTAATACACTTGTACTATTATTCTATGACATAAACGTTATAAAAAGTCGCATTAAATCTTTTACTTGTCTTGAAGGATTAATATTGTAACATTATACGATGATATGCCCAAAACGGGCGAGTGGAGTGTTATTTAATTGCAGTCTATCTGTTTGGTCCAGGGCTAAAAAAAATAGTTCTGTTTCTTATCACATAGTCAGCCACTTATATGACTGAACTATTTAAGAACAGAAGAGGTAGAGGTGTAAAAGACACTAGTCAGAGTTATCTCCTCTGAGAGTAATGAATTTCACTATGCAGCCAGACCCTGTGGTGAATGAAGTGAAGGTGTCATTTGCAGGGTGGAAAGTGAGTGCTTTTCGGAGGGCCTGGCATGCTGACAAGCATGCTCTTTCAGCTCAGTGAGGTTGGGAAAGGTAAACCACCTTACTCCTCGTTTTTACTTAGTAAAACCTCTAGAGGTTCAAACCAGCCTTTCGGCTGTTGACCTAAACAACAACATACGATGATATTCTAGCATTGGTTGAGGGAATTGATTGTGAAAAAAAACGTAGAGTGTATTGAACAAGGATAATCAATTGTGATGAATAAAATATTTTTATTGGGAATTCTCGGAAATCGAAACCAGTAGAAACGTTTATTTTTATTTTTATTTCTTCTATTGCTAGTATGTTCTGGTAAAGTGATCAATTGTTAGTAGGCTCTTGATTCTTTTAAAAAAATATCAGACTGCAGGTATAAACACAGTTAGCGCCTTTATAGTAAGTCAGTTATTACTTGAATTGTTAATAGAAAGTGACGAAATAGGTTCGTTAGGTGAATACTTCTGATTTAAGTTAATAGTGGTTTAATTTTTCATAGTTTACTTATTGTAAGATGTCTATCATATTTTGTTTAGGTCATTAGCTGAAAGGCGGGTTTAAATTTCTAAAGACTTTACTAAATAAACGATTTGTGAAGGGGTTTACAATTTCCTTCCTCACTGATTAAAAAAGTATGCTTATCAGCATGCCCGTGAACCAATAATAACATGTGATGATTCGTGGTTTTTTACTTGTGATCCGGAAACGAAGCGCCAATCCTAGAAGAGCCGAACTTCACCGAGAGCCAAAAAAGCTCGAATGAGCAAGTCAAAATTTAAAGCAATGATGATTATTTGTTTAGATATCCATAATGCTCTAAAAAGCATCTACTTTTTACTCTGCAAATGATATCTTCACTTCATTCACCACAGAGTCTGACTGTATAATAAAATTCATTACTTTCAGAGAAGATAATTCTGACTAGAGTATTTTACACCACTACTTCTTCTGTTCGTAAATGCTTTTTTCGTATAGTTGGGTGACCATGTGATAAGAAAAAGAACAATCTTTGTAGCCCTGGAACTAGCAGATCGAGTGCAAATAATTTAAAACTCCAACCCCATGTTATGAAAGTTAGAAATATTGTCACACCCCTACCAACCACAAAATTTATAAAGACAATTAAAAAGATGCTGGAATAGGGATCTTATATAAAACAGCGGCAAAGGTTGGCCACAGCGATTTCTTCAATCAAGATAAAAACAGGACATCAAATACATATATCATAAATACTGCTGTTTCTATGAATATACTTGGTGTGGCTATTAAATAACGAGATTAACGTTGTAAATTATTTAATTTTTATTTTATATATAATCACTTACTGTCACCTTCAATATACACTCTTTCTCTATCCCTAAAACGCTCCTTGCAAATTTTGCATTGTTGGAAACAGTGCTGGAAGTCATCTTCTGTCAGCTCCTTCAAGATACGTACCGCTTTCTCTTTTATAGCTTCCACAGACTCAAATCTTGTCCCTTTTAATGCAGATTTCACCTTAGGAAACAGGTAGAAAATAATAACATGTGATGAAACGTGGTTTTTTACTTGTGATCCGGAAACGAAGCGCCAATCCATGCACTGGAAGAGCCGAACTTCACCGAGAGCCAAAAGAGCTCGAATGAGGAAGTCAAAATTTAAAGCAATGATGATTGTTTTGTTTATATCCATAGGATTGTGTACCTTCAATGAGTTCCTGAAGGTCAAACAATTAATCAATATTCCTACCTTGAGTTACTTTCTAAACTACGCCAAAGAGTAAGGAAAAAACACCCCGAAATGTGGAAGGACAAATCATGGGTTCCCCGTCAAGACAATGCGCCAGCTCATTCCACGTTATCTGTCAAGAGGTACCTAGCCAAGTACAGCATCTCAGTGTTAAAACATCCACCTTATTCACGAGATCTTGCACCATGTGACTTCTACCTGTTCCCCAAGGTAAAATCTGCATTAAAAGGAACAAGATTTGAGTCTCTGGAAACTGTAAAAGAGAAAGCAGCACGTGTCCAGAAGGAGGTGACAGAAGATGACTTCCAGCACTGTTTCCAACAATGAAAAATTCGCATGTAGCGTTGTAATGATAGAGGAGTGTATATTAAAGGTGACAATAAGTGATTATGTATAAAATAAAAATAAAATTTTTTACATCGTCAGTCTCGTTATTTAATTGCTACACTACAGTGATATTTATTGCTAAATCTATCTGTACGTTTATAACATTAATTTTTAAAAGTTACATCTAGAAATACTTGTTTACAGACATTGAATATACGATATTAAAATAGCGTTTATTTTCTGGACTCAACACCGTACCAGTAAATGATAACAGATTAAATCATAATACAAAAATATCGATGCTTGAATATTCGATATATCGAACAAAGTTTACTTGTTTATCGAAAACTATAAACATTTTAACGATTTTTTTGAATATAAAAATAAAAAGCAGCCGAAGAAAATTCGAAAATGTTTTCATGAGATTTTATACAGTGATATTTCCCATACGTTCAATCGGATTTTTATGATTCAGTCTTGTATACAACTACCGTGTACTATTGTTTCGTATTTTCAATTCACTATCGGTACAGTTACATAGAAATTGTTAATTAATTTTATCTGAATTTTTATCAAAATATACTATATAAAACAACAATACTGAATAGAAATATGGAAATGTATTTTGGGCATGTATTGTGTTATGTGATACACGGTGTACAAAAAAAATATGACAAAAATTGTTTATACAAATAATCATTGTTCATTCACAGACAGTTTTGTTTATTCATCACTAATTCTCAAATTTTCCAATCACATGGAGAGCTGAAATTTAGCACATTTTTGCCGTATAAATTAAATAGAAAATTTAACATTATTCGTTTCATCACTTGTACGCAAGAGATAAAAATCTGGTGTGAAACACTCACACAACTTTCTCTTGCCAATGCAAATAATTAACAATAAACCTAACATTAGTAATAAAATATTAGAAACAAACAAACAACTAACCTCAATAAACATAACCTTATTTTAATCATGAGTGAAATACGTAAAATGAAAATCAACCTCAGTTTGGCTTAAAAATACGGAAAATCACTCTTTCAAGCTAAACTAGGCTCTGTAGAGAAAAGTGCTCTTAATAAAAGTTGTAGATCTTTTAATTTCCTATAAATTTGATTATACACATTTTTGTCGTAAAATGGATACTAATGCCGTAATCTTAAAAAAATCGATTTTTCACATGTTTTCGTGAGAAAAAAAGACAGAAAATCGCTTATTACCCCTAAACTATGCGTTATACAAAAATATACTTTAAATAAATGTTGTAGGATTTTAAATTCTCTACAACATTTACTATACATTTTTACGCTAAAATGCATAATAAAGCAGCAATCTTAAAATAACAATTTTTTTACGAGAAAACAGCCTTACCAAGAATTGCAGCAGAGATGACTCCTACCCTATCTTGTAAAGCTTAAAAAATTTTGTTAATGTGGCGATTTTTAAAAAATCGTGAGACCAGTTTTTGAGAAAATTGCAAAAAAGTGAAAAATGACACAAATAAACTACTACTTCCGGTTGACAGATTTTTATGAAAATGTTAGTGTTTTACTACACTACAATAAAACTCGGAAACAAGACTCCCGGTGCTTCGCAGGTAATTAAACACACCTGTTATAACTTCATACAACAACCGCTTTAATTATCGAATCTGTTATCCATTTTGTCACAGTAATACTGTTTCTAGGATATTTTTGTAGTATTAACAAAAAAAAAAAAGAAAAAAAAAGAAAAGAATAGATAAAAGAAAAGCTGTAAAGCTTTTCTTAACACCGTGTTATAAGTTTCCTATATGATGACTCCATGATACAATATTGGGTTCAGTTATACGTATTATAAATTTTGTTGGTAGTGATTGTTACAAGTATTGTAGTCGTTTAAATGTGTACAGGAAATGTTGAGTTGTATTCAGTTATTGCAGACTGCACATATATGTGAATACATTTAAATAGTAATATTTTCCGGCTGAAACTAATGCAATACTGTTACTATGTTCTAGTATGTTTTGTAATTACTTTCATTTTGAACACATCCGAAATTTCCAACTACTAACTTTTAATTAAATGAAATCTAATTTTATTATAAAATTTTTAATCTTATCTCTAAAATCATGATATTAATAATAGTTAAACTCTAATTTTGAATCGGTAATTTTTTTGTAAACAATTTATTAATATTTCTACTTTTTATTTCAATATGTCGTGATTAATAATAGTTAAAAAAATCTGGTGTGAAACTCCCACACGACTTTTTCTTTTAAAAGTGATAATAATAAATATAACCAATGTTTAATCATGAGTAAACAATGTAACATTAAAAATGTAACCTAATTTTAATCATGAGTGAATGGGGCAAAATGAAATGTTTTTGCGATTTTCTCAAAAACGGCTCTTAGGATTTTTTTTAAAGCGCGACATTTACTAAATTTTTTATGCTCTACAAAATTGGATAAGCGCCGAAATTTTGCTAAAATTCTTGACGAGGGTGTGGTTCGTAGAAAAAAAATTGTTTTATTTGAAGATTGTGATCTTAATATGCATTCGAGCGCAATTTTTTTGTAGGTACGCTTAGTTTAGCGCAAGTTTTGATTTTCTATGTTATTTTTACATTGATTTCTGTAAATAAATGGGATTTCTTTAAGATTGCGGCTTTAGTATGTATTTTATGATAAAATTGTATAAATAAAAGTTATAGGAAATTTAAAAACCTATATTTTTTAGTTAAAGCATTTTTCTCTACATAGTCTAGTTTAGAGAAATTTATTAATTTTTCTTATTTTTAAGTTTTAAAAAATTGATTTTTATTTTGTCAGTCATTCAGGATTAAAGTTAAGTTATGTTTTTCATTTTACATTGTTTACTCGTGATTGAACGTAATATGTTATATTGTTCATTATCTACATTGGCAAAAGAAAATCGTGTGAGTGTTTCACACTAAATTTTATTTCAACATTATTGATAAGTTTGCTAATCCGGATAGTATTATGTTTAACTAGTTCGGATTACAGAAAGTGCAGTGTAATGATTTTTACTTTCTCTTGCCTATATAAATATATATAAGAAGGAAAGTATTGTTTTCATGTCGAGTTTTCACCGGATCTACACGTTTTCAGACCGCCTGAACCAAAAAAACATGTTTTTAGCGATTGGTCTCTCTCTCTCACTCTCTCTCTCTCTCTCTCTCCCTCTCTCTCTCTCTCTCTCTCTCTCCCTCTGTGTGTACAAAATATCTCAAGAACGATACATCGTACGAACTTGAAACTTCAAACTTAAGTTACATACCACTACCGGACCCAACACGAACATTTTCATCAAAATCAGTTAACCGGAAGTAGTAGTTTATTCGTGTAATATTTCACTTTTTTGCGATTTTTTCAAAAACTGGACCTGCAATTTTTTTAAAAATCGCCTGGTTTACTCAATTTTTATGCTCTACAAGATAGGTTAGGCGCCATGTTTCTGAAATTCTTGGTGAGGCTGTTTTTACGTAAAAAATTTGTTTTTTTTTAAGATTGCGGCTTTAATATGCATTTTAGCGAAAACATGTATATAATAAAAGTTGTAGAGAATTTAAAATCCTACAACTTTTATTTCAAACATTTTTTTTTGTATAACCCTTAGTTTAGCGGTAATAAGCGATTTTCTGTTTTTTCTCACGAAAACGTGTGAAAAATCGATTTTTTCAAGATTTCGTCCTTAGTTTTACGACAAAAGTGTATATAATCAAATTTATAGAGAATTAAACGATCTACAACTTTTTTTTTAACATTTTTCTCTACAGAGAGTAATTTAGTGTGAAAGAGTGATTTTCCGTATTTCAAAACCAAACTGAGGTTGATTTTCATTTTGCGTCTCTAACTCATATAAACAACACCTTTTTAACAGCTAAAGGCCTTTTACATTACCTATTACTGATAAATAACTTTTATGACCTGAGGTACCGTGAACAAGCACGCAGTGACTATGAATTACGACGGAAGACATTCATCCAACTTAGAGCTACAAACTACGGCAGACGTTTAAAAATTTTATTTTTAGGCAAATACAAGGAATTAAAAAAAAAATTACTAACATGGGCTGGAAATGTAACATGATATGCACGAGTGCCAGCAGTCAATGAACGGAGCTTTAATTGTTGGACTTAAGATTAAGAATTTCATCATTCCCTTTTTATTATTATTATTAGTATTATTTAAAAAGTTTTTTTGTTATTATTATTTTTATTATAATCTTTTTTGCTGTTTTGTTATACCGCTTTTTTGATACCGCTTTTGTAATTCATGGTAATATTTTGATACTATTTTATTTTCATTTTGTATTCTTTTTTTTACCTATTCTTTGATAATTCAATTATATTTAAAAACTATGATGTTATATGTATTAGATATATTATTTTTGCACTTCATTAATATTGTTATAAGGTAAGCAGGCTTTTTTTATTGTAACTTCTACTTTTAATTTTATTGTTAACAATCTGTGTTATTGAATTTTTGTATTTTTAATTTTATTGTTTATTTTGTGAATTTACTTTTGTATATTTCTGTCGACAGACCCAGGTCTGACGGAAATTATCTTTGTAGAAAACGAAAATAAAATGAATTGAATTGTTAATTATTTTCAATGGCAAGAGAAAGTTGTGTGAGTGTTTCACACCAGATTTTTTTATATGTTTAATGACTTAAGATGAATGTGTCTATAAATTTTGAAATATGAGTCATGTTCCAACGTGTAATAGGTTATGGTACGTTAAATTAATAACAGTCTTTGTTAATAATGAACGCAAGTGTATTTTATGAGTGTTTTTATGAGTTTGGGTATTTTGTATCTATGTGAAATTGTGTGTGTGTGTGTGTGTTTGTATTAGTATTAGAAAGGAGGTTTTTGTAGTTGTTTCATGTGTTTGTAGTTTTAAAGCGTTAAGAAGGCAATATTACAATAAGGTAAAAGTGGTGACAAGGGAGTTACACAAGCCACACTGTATGGTGTGCTCGTGTATAAGTGTATATGGACCTTATTAGAGAAAGCTGATGACGTGGCAAAACATCCCTTCACAATCTAAAATCCACTGCCACCCCAACCAACCTACTGCCATCCCTTACACAACGTCAAGTTACAGTTTTGATGTAAGGAAACGAAGGGGGTAGAGAAGTGGCAGTAGATGAAAGCCATAAAATGAAGAAGGGGTTGCAAGTTTATGAGTGTGACTTGGCACAAGGCAATGAACTAAACAAGGGGTGGTTTTTAGAAGAAACTGTTCTTCTTATAAGGGACAGAATCTAGCCCAATAAATAGCAAATGATATCAGTTTAATCTTTTATTGCGCTTATTTATTATTTAGTTTCACAGCTGGATTACAGATTTTATTTGAAAAAAAAATACATAACGAAGATTAAAACCCAATTTTCTTGAAAAAATAAAGTTAAATTTGGGGAAATTAATAAACTACAAAGTTCCTCGGGAAGGTACCACAGCGAAAGACTTGTGAAAAGAAATCTAACAGCTTCACGGCTTTTGTGAAGAGGCACGGATAGGCATTTTTGTTTAGCTTCAACTTCACAACATTTTATTACATTGCAGATTATATTTCGTTCAGCATTGTGAATAGTTCGACCACGTTTTCGAGAAGCCGACATTTCTGTTTACGGTAACAAACAGTTATATTCGTACAGTTAACCTATAGTCCAGCCTCTCTTAGTTTGCTCCTAATGTAAACAAATAATGACGTCACTGAGCATACGCATTATATCAAACTGTGTACATGCTGATTAAAAAGTAACAACAAAATACTTTCAAAAGTATTTAAATAGAAAATACTTTTAAAAGTATTTATATAAATTAAATTATTAGGCCTACATCATATCATTACTGATGGTTTTAGTACTTTAAGTACTTATAATTTAGAAAATAGTTAACTTAATAGGAATACGACATCCGTAAAGTCGTAGACTCTAGCGTGCACCCGGTTGTAGGTGGCTTTTGTTTGTTGACAGTAGGAGCAAACTAAGAACGGCTGAACTGTACAAAAGGTTCCGCGATATACTGTACAATATACTCTGGGTATAGTATAAGTTGTTATGTTTGTCGTACTGAAATTAAAGCAGTCGCGCATGTGCACTGTTGCTTTTCCCCCTTTACCCCTCGTTGCTAACAAGGGCAGACTCGTGACTCACGTGACTATATTCCGAAAAACACACAATTTGTTCAAGATGAAATAATTCATTCCCAAATAGATGACATTTCGAGAGTTCCTTTTCCGCTTAGAAAATAAAAAGAACTAAAGATCGTTACGAAAATTTAAGATGATTTGGCAGCGAGGAATCTAAGAAATGTTGACTCGAAAGACAGGAGGCGATAGGCTGTAGGGTTCCGAAAGAAGAGGAATTTGGAAGACTTTCGCAATAAAAGTTCTTCAAAAGTTCTTTTAATATCTTCTGGGATTTCCTTTTAACCTGTTTATCTGCAAGTTAACGAATACATCCGATTTACTGGTTCAAGAGAAGTAAAGAAATTCGAAAGAAAATCCCGCGCAAGGAATGGGTTTAAAGATAGTAGATGAAAAACGAACGAGGGTTTTGGATCTGGGATTTTAAACAATACCAATTTTAAATTAATATTTTTTTACGTCCTGTAGACCCAGGAGGAGTATAGGATATGTCAGTTGTTGTTGTTTAGGTCAACAGCCGCAAGGCTGGTTTGAACCTCTAGAGGTTTTACTAAGTAAAACGAGGAGTGAGGTGGTTTACCATTGCCTTCCTCACTGAGTGGAAAAGTACGCTTATTAGCATGCCGGGCCCTCTGAAAAACATATATTTTCCACTCTGTAAATGACAACTTCATTTCATTCACCACAGGGTCTGGCTGTACAATGAAATTCATTACTTTCAGAGAAGATAACTCTGATTAGTGTCTTTTACACCTCTACCTCTTCTGTTCTTAAATGATTCAGTCATTTAATTGACTGACCATGTGATAAGAAACAGAACTATTTATTTTAGCCCTGCAACTAACAGATCGAGTGTAAATAATTTGACACTCCACCTGTCTGTTATGGGCAGCTATAAGCTGTCTGTTATATGTCAGTTATAACACCTGAAATACATATAAAAGAATCACACAATGTATCACTACTATCAAGAAAGAAATTCTTGTACGCTCCGTAAAGTTTCGCAGATCAAGTAATTATACAGATTTTATTTAAAGGAATACAAATCCTCACAACATTTTAAAAATTTGGGTAATTTATTCATGAATTTTCTCCCTCCATAAGTAGGTTTTTGTTCAAACAATTTTGTGGATTGATTAGCCTCATAATAATTATTTCTGTTTCTCGTGTTATGATTGTGAACATTGTAATTCTGCATACAATTTATTTTTCCTAACATACATAATCACCTCAAAAATGTAGAGAGAGTGAACTGTAAGCAATTTAAGCTCCTTAAATAGTCGCCTGAATGAGGTTAGATGGTTAGCTCCCACCATACACCTAATAGCTTTCTTTTGAATTTTAAAAACCCTATTCATATTACCCATGCTAGAATTACTCCATACTAAGATACCAAACTTCTCTTAACACGTTGACTGCCGCACTAAATTTTGTGACACTTACAGCGGGGCAATCGAACTTTTGTTTTATTTTTCACATTTTATTCCTTTCTCTTCTTATTTTACTTAATTTATTAATTAAAATAATAACAGCTATTTTTTTTTTGTAAAATTAAGTTGTGACACAGTTTTGGGTCACACGGCCTGCTGCAATGATTTTACTTTTCAAAGCCATGTGACCCATTTTTTCGTCACAATAAGAAAAGTAATAAACATAATTGGGTTTAGTAGCAAAGTATTCTAGACTATTTCTTTCAACCGAAATAAGCAAAAGAAATAATAAAATGAAAAATAATAGCAACATTCTAGTACTACAGGACAACAAGGAAAACTACCTGTATACGAAATATGCTATTATTTGAAAAATACCAACTATTTAAACAGTCTAAGTGTATAATTTCACTCTCTGAAGCTGTGGCTTTTGAAACCACAAAACACGGCTTAAAAATCACTCATGTAGTGTGACTCATTTTTGATTCACGTGGCCTATTTTTAAAGGCAAGTGTGACACATATTTGGGTCACGTAGCAGTCAACGTGTTAACTTCGGCTTACGTTGTCGGGTAAATTTAATTAAACCATCAAATTATCGAATTTATTAATTTTTCAAAATATATATATATAGTGGCGACTATTTACAACACTATGGGTCGTTTGTCGCAGTCAAAACGCCATTTTTGCCTGTCATGCCATGACTCCTCCTCTATGTTTCTTCTTTCCATGGCTCTGTCAATACCTTCCATCCATCTCCCTCTCGGTCTTCCTCTTTTTCTATTTCGCTGCGGTCTCCAGTTCCATGCCTTCAGTGGGATTCGTACGTTGCTCATTCTTCGCATGTGACCATACCAGTACAGTTGTTTTCTCCCAATATGGTCTATTATTGAGTCTTCAATGCCCGTTATCTCTCTTACTCTTATATTCGTTACCCTATCTCGTAACGTCAATCTGCAACATCTCCAGTATCTGTTCTCCACTGTAATGATTCTATTTTTCATGTTTTGCGTAATGGTCCACACTTCTGCCCCATATGTCACCGTACCTTCCACTATTGCTGAAAATGTTCGTTTCTTTATGTCTTTTCTTGTGTTGAGACTCCACAGAATTGAGTTCAGTTGACCAGTTATGCCTTTCCTTTCACAATTTTATTAGCTATGTCTTTTTCGTCCCTTCCATTTTTTGTAAACGTCACTCCTAAATATTTATACTCTTCAACATTCTTAATGATGTTTCCGTTTACATTAAGGTCTCTTCCATCTCTTCCAATAACCAAGTACTGCGTCTTTTCCGTGTTCACCTCTAGCCCCCGTTTATCTTAATCCTCTATTAGTTTTCGCAACATGTATTCCAAATCTTCTTCATCCTCAGCTAGAACAACCTGGTCGTCAGCAAACAAAAGTGTATGAATGTAGTCTCTTCCCAACTGGACTCCCATATTCCTACATTTTCTACACCATTTTTCCAGTGCCGCATTCAACATAGATAATAACTTAATTAAGAGGCTAACTTTTTGAAAAAATCCTCCCTTATTTTTTATGGTGTTTATAACGAAATAGACATGAAAAGTAATTTATTATTTGTCAATATCTAATACTGCTGAAAGCACTAATATGTATTTATTTGCCTAATACACGATTTCTTCTGCAGTACTCTATTATAAAAGATCCTCCCTATTTATTTATTTATTGAAAACAAATTTGTGTTTAACATGCAATCCACCATATTTCTCCATGTTTCAACTAAATGTAAATAAACATTAGATTATTGCCTATTTTATTTAATGTATTTCGTGATATAATAATTTTACTGTTGCAGATTTAAAATATATTACTGTAATATGCATTTCAACGTATTCTGTAATAATATTTGCTAATAATTTTGAAAATTTAGGGCTTCTCGTAAAAGGGAAACGTAAATTGGTCTTGTGATTTGTTTTTCTTTAGCCTAGAGGTATTTTTCATCATTTGTAAAAACACTTAGAATGGATTATTTTAAAAATGAAATAAATAATCACAAATTGTTATTTTAAGACGTTTAATTTAAATACCGTAAATAAAAAAATAAATATTATTAACAATTTACAACAAAACAAAAATGATGACTTAATTTAATTTAACCTCAGGGCTTTTGAAAAATAATTGTTTATTGTTTAAAATAATTTATAAAATAAAATAAAAAACAATTGACAATCTAAAATAAACAAATGACAATCTATACTTATGCTTCTTAAATCCCCTTACTGGCTTTTGAATTTACTAAAATAAAAATCTGGTGTGAAACACTCACTCAACTTTCTCTTGCCAATGCAAATAATTAACAATAAACCTAACATTAATAATAAAATATTAGAAATAAACAAAAAACTAACCTCAAAAACATAACCTTATTTTAATCATGAGTGAATGATGCAAAATGAAAATCAACCTCAGTTTGGCTTAGAAATACGGAAAATCACTCTTTCTCTCTAAACTAGGCTCTGTAGAGAAAAATGCTTTAAATAAAAGTTGTAGATCTTTTAATTTTCTATAAATTAAATATACACTTTTGTCGTAAAATGCATACTAAGGCCGAAATCTTTAAAAAATCAATTTTTCACACATTTTCGTGAGAAAAAAACAGAAAATCGCAAATTACTGCTAAACTAAGCGTTATACAAAAAAATGTTTGAACTAAAAGTTGTAGAATTTTACATTCTCTACAACTTTTATTATATAAAGTTTTGCGCTAAAATGCATATTAAAGCTGTAATCTTAAAAAAACAACGTTTTTACGTGAAAACAGCCTCACTCAGAATTTCAGCAAACATGACGCCTACCCTATCTTGTAGAGACTAAAAAAATTGAGTAAATGAGGCGATTTTAAAAAAATCGTAGGACCAGTTTTTGAGAAAATCGCAAAAAAGTGAAAAATTATACGAATAAACTACTACTTCCGTTTGACCGATTTTGATGAAAATGTTCGTGTCGCGTCCGGTAGTGGTATGTAACTTAAGTTTCAAGTTCGTACGATGTTCCGTTCTTGAGATATTCTGTTCACACACACACACACACACACACACACACACACACACACACACACACACACACACACACACACACACACACACACACACACACACACACACACACACACACACACACACACACACACACACACACACACACACACACACACACACACACACACACACACACACACACACACACACACACACACACACACACACACACACACACACACACACACACACACACACACACACACACACACACACACACACACACACACACACACACACACACACACACACACACACACACACACACACACACACACACACACACACACACACACACACACACACACACACACACACACACACACACACACACACACACACACACACACACACACACACACACACACACACACACACACACACACACACAGACACACACACAGACCAATCGCTAAAAACATGTTTTTTGGGTTCAGGGGGTCTGCAAACGTATAGATCCGGTGAAAACTCGATTTCTTAAAATCGACATGAAAACAATAAGCCTACTTTCCTTCCTATATATTCATATAGTTAAGAGAAAGTAAAAAGATTTAATTTAAATAATTTTGAAAAAGAATTTTGAAACGAATAATTTGAAAATAACTTTTAAAAATACCTATATCAGTTGTATTTAATATAAATTAGTTGATGATTACCGGTTTGTTTTACTTTCTCTTGCCTATATGAATATATAAGCTAGGAAGGAAAGTAATATTGTTTTCATGTCGATTTTTCGAAATCGAGTTTTCACCGGATCTATACGTTTTCAGACCCCTTGAACCCAAAAAACATGTTTTTAGCGATTGGTCTGTGTGTGTGTGTGTGTGCGCGCGCGCGCGCGTGTGTGTGTGGGTGTGTGTGTATGTGTGAACAGAATATCTCAAGAACGGAACATCGTACGAACTTGAAACTTGAAACTTAAGTTAAATACCACTACCGGACCCGACAGGAACATTTTCATCAAAATCGGTCAACCGGAAGTAGTCTTTATTCGTATAATTTTTCACTTTTTTGCGATTTTCTCAAAAACCGGTCCTACGATTTTTTTAAAAATCGCCTGGTTTACTCAATTTTTTATTCTCTACAAGATAGGGTAGGCGCCATGTTTGTTGAAATTCTTGGTGAGGCTGTTTTCACGTAAAAACATTTTATTTTTAAGATTGCGGCTTTAATATGCATTTTAGCGCAAAACATTATATAATAAAAGTTGTAGAGAATTGAAAATCCTACAACTTTTATTTTAAACTTTTTTTTGTGTAACGCTTAGTTTAGCGGTAATTTGCGATTTTCTGTTTTTTTCTCACGAATACGTGAGAAAAATCGATTTTTTTAACATTTCGGCCTTAGTATGCATTTCACGACAAAAGTGTATAAAATTAAATTTATAGAAAATTAAAAGATCTACAACTTTTATTTAAAGCATTTTTCTCTACAGAGCCTAGTTTAGAGAGAAAGAGTGATTTCCGTATTTCTAAGCCAAACTGAGGTTGATTTTCATTTTGCGTCTTTCACTTATGATTAAAATTAGGTTATGTTTGTTGAGGTTAGTTTTTTGTTTATTTCTAATGTTTTATTACTAATATTAGGTTTATTGTTAATTATTTATATTGGCAAGAGAAAGTTGTGTGAGTGTTTCACACCAGATTTTTCTTGTTGTGTTGGTCTGAAACTTTACGTTGATGTCGGTCGGCGTCTGGCGATAAATCTTGAATTAGATTTTAATGAGATGACTTTAATAATTAAATTTTCGGATTCCCGGTTAAATTTTCGTAAATTATGATAGCTTAAGTCTTGATGTTTTCAATTATAATTATATAATATTGATTCTTTTTATTAATTATTACTAATAAACTTTAAAATAAGACGTTCTAATACGTTCTCATAAGATGTTCACTTTACGGCAAGAGTCCATGTTACAATCGACTATATTCATATTTAAATTTGATTCATTAATAAAAAATATCTGGTGTGAAACACTCACACAACTTTCTCTTGCCAATATAAATAATTAACAATAAATCTAATATTAGTAATAAAACATTAGAAATAAACAAAAAACTAACCTCAATAAACATAACCTAATTTTAATCATGAATGAAAGACGCAAAATGAAAATCAACCTCAGTTTGGCTTAACAATACAGAAAATCACTCTTTCACGCTAAACTAGGCTCTGTAGAGAAAAATGTTCTAAATAAAAGTTGCAGATCTTTTAATTTTCTATAAAAATTTAATTATATACACTTTTATTATAAAATGCATACTAAGGCCGAAATCTTAAAAAAATCGATTTTTCTCACGTTTTCGTGAGAAAAAAACAGAAAATTGCTAATTACTGCTAAACTAAGCGTTATACAAAAAATGTTTGAAATAATTGTTGTAGGTTTTTAAATTCTCTACATTTTTTATTATATAAATTTTTGCGCTATAATACATATTAGAGCCGTGATCCTAAAGAAACACTTTTGTTTACGTAAAAACACCCTCACCAAGAATTTCAGCAAACATGGCGCCTACCCTATCTTGTAGAGAATAAAAAACTGGGTAAATGATGCGATTTTAATAAAAATCGTAGGACCAGTTTTTGAGAAAATCACAAAAAAGTGAAAAATTATACGAATAAACTACTACTTCCGGTTGACCGATTTTGATGAAAATGTTCGTGTCGGGTCCGTTAGTGGTATGTAACTTAAGTTTCAAGTTCGTACGATGTTCCGTTCTTGAGATATTTTGTACACACACACACACACACACACACACACACACACACACACACGCACACACACACACACACACAGACCAATCGCTAAAAACATGTTTTTTGGGTTCAGGGGGTCTGAAAACGTATAGATCCTGTGAAAACTCGATTTCGAAAAATCGACATGAAAACAATACTTCCCTTCCTATATATTCATATAGGCAAGAGAAAGTAAAAATGTTCAAACCATTCGGATCACTTTATAGAAAGATACATTGTTTATTAACTTGATTATTCATATTTTTAGTTTAACATTTTATTGTAATTTCGATTTTTTACTTTCTCTTGCCTATATGAATATATAGGAAGGAAAGTATTGTTTTCATGTCGATTTTTCAAAATCGAGTTTTCACCGGATCTAAACGTTTTCAGACCCCCTGAACCCAAAAAACATGTTTTTAGCAATTGGTCTGTGTGTGTGTGTGTGTGTATCTGTATGTGAGTGTGTGTGTGTATATACAAAATATCTCAAGAACGGAACATCGTACGAACTTGAAACTTAAGTTACATACCACTACTGGACCCGACACGAACATTTTCATCAAAATCGGTCAACCGGAGGTAGTAGTTTATTCGTATAATTTTTCACTTTTTTGTGATTTTCTCAAAAACTGGTCCTACGATTTTTTTAAAAATCGCATCATTTACTCAGTTTTATTTTATTCTCTACAAGATAGGGTAGGCGCTATGTTTGCTGAAATTGTTGGAGAGGGTGTTTTTACGTAAAAAAGTGTTATTTTACGATTACGGCTTTAATATGTATTATAGCGCAAAAATTTATATAATAAAAAATGTAGAGAATTTAAAAACCTACAACTTTTATTTCGAACATTTTTTGTATAACGCTTAGTTTAGCAGTAATTAGCGTTTTTCTGTTTTTTCTCACGAAAACGTGTGAAAAATCGATTTTTTTAAGATTTCGGCTTTAGTATGCATTTTACGAGAAAAGTGTATATAATCAAATTTATCGGAAATTAAAATGTCTACAACTTTTATTTGGAGAATTTTTCTCTACAGAGCTTAGTTTGGCGTGAAAGTATGATTTTCCGTTTTTTTAAGCCAAACTGAGTACGATTTTCATTTTGCGTCATTCACTCAAGATTAAAATAAGGTTATGTTTTTGAGGTTAGTGTTTTGTTTATTTCTAATATTTTATTAATAATATTAGGTTTATTATTAATTATTTGCATTGGCAAGAGAAAGTTGTGTGAGTGTTTCATACCAAATTTTTAATCCTTCTTATAATAATTATTAATTAGTTGTTTACTTCAATAACGTAGTACAAACTTGAAATCTTGTCGTTTACGGGTTGAATAAAATATAACACTACTGAGATTAACTGAGATATTTAGATAACATAATTAAAAATGTTTATTTTGCCAGTTCCTATCATTTACATAGCTAATTACTCTATTTAAAGGTTTTTACAATAATTAATAGCCAGCATCTACCTAGTTCATCTTTTTGTATTAAAAATTAGGTAGTGGTACACCTGTTAATCGTACATCAGTTCTCACCGTGTCCACTTAATCTAAAGACTCATCTTTTCTGTCTAGAATCTGATGTAGTGGCTAACCTGTTTAGTTTGACCGTAGCCAGTGAATATAAAATATATAGGTTATGTTTACGCTACACATTTATGTACTTGAATATTATCTGGCTGAAGGTAGCCCTACTATTAGACTGACGTTGTAAAAAAAATTTATTTTTATTTTATACAAAATCACTTATTGTCACCTTCATTATACTTCTCATTATCCTTCTCTATCCCTACAACGCTCCATGCGAATTTTCCGTCTTTGGAAACAGTACTGGAAGTCATTTTCTGACAGCTGTTTCAGGACACGTGCCGCTTTCTCTTTTACAGCTTCACAGACTCATATCTTGTCCCTTTTAATGGAGATTTCACCTTAGGGAACAGGCAGAAGATAATAACATGTGATCAAACGTGGTTTTTTACTTATAATCCGGAAACGAAGCGCCAATTCATGCACTAGAAGAGCCGAACTTCACCGAGAGCCAAAAAAGCTCGAATGAGCAAGTCAAAATTTAAAGCAATGATTTTTTTTTATATCCATGGGATTGTGTACCTTCACTGGGTTCCTGAAGGTCAAACAATTAATCAATACTACTACCTTGAGGTACTTTCCAAACTACGTCAAAGAGTAAGGAAAAAAACGCCCCGAAATGAGGAAGGACAAATTATGGGTTCTCCTACAAAACAATGCGCCAGCTCATTCCGCGTTATCTGCCAAGAGGTTTCTAGCCAAGTACAGCATCTCAGTATTAGAACATCCACCTTATTCACCAGATCTTGAACCATGTGACTTCTACCTGTTCCCTAAGGTGAAATCTGCATTAAAACGGACAAGATTTGAGTCTGTGGAAGCTGTAAAAGAGAAAGCGGCGCGTGTCCTGAAGGAGCTAACAGAAGATGACTTCCAGCACTGTTTGCAACTAGGGAACATTCGCAAGGAGCGTTGTAGGGATAGAGAAGGAGTGTATATTGAAGGTGACAATAAGTGGTTGTGTATGAAATTAAAATAAATTTTTTTACAATGTCAGTCTCGTTATTTAATAAACAGATCTCGTATTTATTTCGGCAGTCATTAATTATTAATGAATAAACTTTGCCTACGAATCTGAAATGAAGAACCCATAAATTGTTGTAAGAATAAGGAATTTAATTCTTACTTGCAGTACGAAACGATTTAATTAATTATTCTTTACATTTTTTTTATTTTCTCTTTACTTTTTTCTTTTAGATCTTTTTAACAATTCTAAAACTACACTTTTCATCTTTTCAATTTCATATCAAAGTCAGTGTAACTCTAGACAAGTGAAAAAGTTATATATTCTACTGAACACGTGAATTTCCCTGTATTTGTGTGTATGTACGTCAGAGAAAATGATACTGTGGTAGATTGAGGGAAGAAAAAAATACTGATAAAGAAGGCATTGCCTAGTAGAGGTCTCTATCTTATATAGCCCTTACCCGTTACCTTTAGCCCTAGACAATCAAATTATACTTAGCCCTTTGATCTTCAGTAGCAAAGGAATTATTTTCTTCTTTTTTTGAATCCCCTTTTCTCGTACTGGCCCTTCACTTTGTTTTTTTCTTTTCTTTTTATTTTCACTTTCTGTATATTCGCACATTCGTTCCAGTATATTTACCTTTTCTATAATATTTCCTTTTTTCATTTTTATCTACATTATTCTTTGCTTTTTATCTTTCCTTCTTAACTGAACTACTTTTTGATCGTTCACTTGGGTATAGTCACACTTTTTGTCCCAACTTTTCTCTAGAGATTAACAAAATCTTTCGAACTTTTCTTCAACTTTCTTTCTCTTTTCTACGTAAAGTTTTTCAACTTGAATTTAATTTTTGTTTACTTTCTCTTGCCAATATGAATAAGTCGGAAGGAAAGTATTGTATTCATGTCGATTTTTCAAAATCGACTTTTCACCGGATCTACACGTTTTAAGACCCCCTAAACCCGAAAAATATGTTTTAACGATTGGTCTGTGTCTGTGTGTGTGTGTTTGGGTGGGTGGGAACAGAATATCTCAAGAACGGAACATCGTACGAACTGGACACTTGAAACTTAAGTAAGACACCACTACTGGACCCGACACGAACTTTTTCATCAAAATCGGTCAACCGGAAGTAGTTGTTTATTCGTGTAATTTTTTACTTTTTTGCGATTTTCTCAAAAACTGGTACTACCATGTTTTTTTTTAAATCGCCACGTTTACTAAATTTTTTATGCTTTACAAGATAGAGTAGGCGTCATGTCTGTTGAAATTCTTGAAGAGGCTGTTTTCACGTAAAAAATTGTTTTTTAAGATTGCTGCTTAAATATGCATTTTAGCGCAAAATTGTATATAACAAAAGTTGTAGAGAATTTAACAAACCACAACTTTTATTTCAAATTTTTTTTTATATCGCTTAGTTTAACGGTAATTAGCGATATTCTGTTTTTTTTCTCACGAAAACGTGTACAAAATCAATTTTATTTTAGATTTTAGCTTTATGCATTGTACAACAAAAGTGTATATAATCAAATTTATAGGAAATTAAAAGATCTTCAACTTTTGTTTATAGCATTTTTCTCTATAAAGCCTAGTTTAGCGTAAAAGAGTGATTTTCTGTATTTTTAAGCCAAACTGAGGTTGATTTTCATTTTGCGTCTTTGACTAACGATTAAAATAAGGTTACGTTTTTTAAGGATAATTTTTTTTGAGGTTGATTTTGCGTCACTCACTCATCAATAAAAAATGAGATTACGTTTTTCTTTGTTTAGTAATAACTTAACATAGGTTACATATTTCATTATTTACATTGACAAGATAAAGTGTGTGCATGTTTCAGACCAAATTAAAAAATTTTTTTTTGACTGATGTTTTAAGCAAAAAAAAGATTATCGTGATTTCAAATAATGAACCGGTAGTGTGTTCATCTGAATAAATATTTAATTAGGTTATTAATGTAACGCTTTGTTACTAATAGGAATTGATTACAAAAAAGTAACTTTTTTAAAGTAACGCGAAGTATTTTAAGATCGGGTGAAATAATTTAGAAAGAGTTAAACATTTTCTTTAAAATAATACTAAGGGTGAGTATTTCTTTTGAGAAAAAATGAACAAAAACGGCGTTTATAAAAGAAATACTTAAACAGATGCTTTAATACTGTCTGAAAAATGAAAATGCCACTAAATATTATCTTACACGTAGGTATTTTATTTTTTAACAAAACGTTTTATTGACATAATCTGTTGTTCTATAACAATAAAAGCAACATACAATAAACATATACATGTTTAGAAGTGACACACGAAAAAAATGACAACTCAAAGCTGTAATTAATAAATTATAACATAAACTTGTATTTTCTTCTTCTTCTTTCTTTCTCTTCTTCTTCTCATTATTTTTTCCTTTGTTTTCTTCTGCTTTTTTTTTTTATTTTTCTCGTCCTCTATTTCTCCTCCTCCTCCTCCTCCTTCTCTTCCTTCTTTTCCTTTTTTTCTTCTCCTCCTCCTTCTCCTTGTTATCGTTCTTCGTCTCCTTCTCCTTCTCCGTCTCCTTCTTTTTCTTTCTCTTCCCTCCTTCTATTTCTTCTCCTCCTCCTCCTCCTCGTTCTCCTCATTCCTTTTCTTATTCTTCTTCTCCTGCTCTTTCTTTTTCTTTCTCTTCTTTTTATTATTCTTCTTCTTTTCCTCCTCTACATCCTCCTTGTTGTTCTTTCCTTTTCCCGTCTCCTCCAGCTTTTTGTTGCTCTTCTCATTCTCCTGTTTCTTCTTCTTCTTCTCCTTTTTTCTGTTCTCCACCTTCTAGTTGTTGTTGTTGTTGTTCTTCTTCTTCTTCCTCTCCTCTCCTCTTTTTTACCCTGCACTTTCACTTTTTCTTCTCCTTTTCCTTCCTCTTCTTCTTCATTTTCTTCTTTTTTCTTTCTATTCTCCTTCTTCTTCTCCTTGTTTATTTTTCTTCTCCTCCTCCTCCTCCTCCTTCTTCTTCTTCGTCTTCTTCTTCTTCTTCTTTTTCTCCCCCCTCCGTCTTCCTTTAGCGCCAGACTGGTTTAAGGAGAGTGGAAGGTCAATGACTCGTCAGTGGAGGTGATATAGAGAACTGGTCGGTTCGTCAGATCAAAAGTTCTTTATTTTCCGAATTATTCAGGGTTATGTATTAACTTCTTGATATTTGTCCTGTACTTCCTCGGAATCTCCTGGACGCAATTAAAACAAAAGAAAAATACCTCAGTGAATTTAGTATGGTCTGCAAGGTTTTCGATGAAACCGGTTACAAAATTTAAATATTAGAAGTTGATGCTAACATTAAATTTCGTTTGATTAAATTTTCAAAATTTTATTCATTTATTTTAGCTACAGAGCGTTTAAAAGCTGGATAAAGTTACATTTCAGGGAAGGGGTTCGTTTGTAAAGTCAATTGTTATAATACAAAGAATTTGACGGTATATTCTAGATATAGAGGGTGGTTTATCATTTTTATCAAGTAAAAATGCACCCCATACTCCCTGAAACCTCTGATGAATTTCATGGTAGGTCTATTTCGTAAAATGTATAGACGAGGGGTTGAGGAATGGAAGAAGATTTCTGATGCTTGCAAAATCTGTTAGATAAACGTACGCATATGCAGAATGTAACTACAGAAATCTCTTGCTTATCTTTCACTAACAATATGTTGAGTAAACGGCGTACGCTTTGCTGTTGAAAAGCTGAAAGCGTATAATGATAATTTCCTTTTATACAACGATAAGAATCAGGATTGTGTGCATAAGGTCATGATTAGTTTTTCTATTAATCTGACAGACTAAGAAGGGGTAGTTAAATATATATTGTACTGTATAAGTAAGGGTGAGAACATTATAGGGTGGTGATTGTTATAGTAATTCCTCCCTTACTACTTTTACAATCCCCCCACCACCACCACCACCAACGACTATGTACTTTAGTTTCTGATTTAAATCGCATTGCGTGGTAAAATTTTACCATCCCCTATATACTATACTTCGGTAAAATAACCCTAAATTTATAAAATTTTATAGTTTCTTTACTTAGGTAATTTATTTCTTTACTTATCCATCATTTTTAATAACTTTGCGTGATTAATCGTATAGGTGTCTATTTCATATGTTGAGTCAACGTTAATTTATTTTTACTTATTCCTGAAAACGTAAACCTACTCGTACAAAATTTAAATGTAAATTTATACGATTCGTCCATTTTTGTTTTTTTAGCTTTTATTTGCTATCGGGAACTGTGCATTGTTGACAACTACCCAATTTGATCGCGGCTTTTTGCTGTATTTTTTGCCGTGGATTAGACATGAGTTTGAACAGGGACCTCCAGTAGAGTTTGTTCATTGATAGCTGTCAACTGGTCACCATACAAAGTCGCTTGCCCAACCGGTGTTACTTAACAAATAATAGCGACTTTCTACCAGCTGACTGACTGGGCTAGCCCGAAGGCCCTCGTCCAATTTAAATAATTCTTTCACTAAAAATTAATTCAAAATTTTCTCTTTATTTCATTCGCTTACGGTGTACAGTTATCTTTAAAGTCAGAAAAGTTTCTCGCATGCGTACTTTTTTATCTCGTGTTTCGCGATTTTACAAAATTTATTTATGAAAATACCTTGTAACTTAAAAAGTTTTGATTTTACTGTTAAATTATATTGCATCATCGTTTTTCATAATTATTACAGAACAAACCTGCCAATTTTTACTTTAATCCGTTGAATAGTTGTTGAGCAATGACGATGTATTTGAAAAAATACGGGTTTTTCTTTAAAAAACAAAACTTTTACTAATTATACATTATCTCATTAAGCGTGTGTTTTCCGAAATAATTTTATAGAACAAAAAACATGCGAAATATTTTGTTTTATAATAAATACGTCATTTCCGAAAAGTTTCAGTGACGTAAAAAATATAGATATGTTTTCTTAAATGGTTTTACAATCCGCATATTGCTTCCCTCTGCGAGGGGCCATCAAGTTACAGACAGACAGTACTACTTCCGGTTGACAATTTTTGATGAAAATGTTCGTGTCGCATCCGGTAGTTGTACCCAACTTAAGTTTCATGTTTCAAAATCGTACGATGCTCTGGTTTTGAGATATTTTGTTCACACAAACACACACACACGCACCAATCGCTAAAAACGTGTTTTTGGGTTCAGGGGGTCTGAAAACGAGTACATCCGGTGAAAACTTGGTTTTTAAAAATCAACATGAAAACAATACTTTTCTTCCTATAGGGTATATTCATTTAGGCAAGAGAAAGTAAAAATATTTTGTGAATCGGCTACGAATTAATCAGATGGACAGGAATAAATTACCCAGAATGCAATTAATATTCATAAATTCGTGAAGGACTGGATAGATCGTTAAAATATAAACCGTGTTTGAATTCATTACATCTTTATCATCTCTGTCATTTATAATATTTTAATAATATCCAACATAGCTTCATATTTGTAGCTAGTCGTATGAACCATGTGTATGTTTTATGTTTGACGTTAGATTTATGTTGTTACATTAAAGTGTGCAAATGAAGTTTATATTTTCATATTTTCATGTTAAGGTAGGTCAGTATATATTGTATACAAAATGATTAAAAATTCAACGGCTAAATGTCGTAAATGAATTGTATACATAAAAATCTGGTGTGAAACACTCACACAGCGTTCTCTTGCCAATGCAAATAATTAACAATATAACCTAATATTTTTTTTCTTTTTATTTTACTTCCTTATATGTGTACGTTGCAATCTGTTCAATTCTGAACAATAAGCAACCCCGTGACCCAATGAGATGAGGATGATGTGTATGAGGTGTTAATGAGGTGTAGTCCTGGACAGACCCAGGCCGACCATTCCTGAGAGAGTATGGTTAATTGAACCCCAACCATCAAAGTACACCGGTAACCACTGTCTACCATTCAAATCCATATAAAAGTAACTACCTTTACTAGGATTTGAACCTAATATTAGTGATAAAACATTAGAAATAAACAAAAAACTAACCTCAATAAACATAACGTAATTTTAATCATGAGTGGAAGACGCAAAATGAAAATCAACCTCAGTTTGGCTTAAAAATACGGAAAATCACTCATTCACGCTACTAAACTAGGCTCTGTAGAGAAAAATTCTTTAAATAAAATTTGTAGATCTTTTAATTTTCTATAAATATGATTGCACTGTTTTGTCGTAAAATGCATAATAAGGCTGAAATTTTAACAAATCGATATTTTTTACACGTTTTCGTGAGTAAAACCGAAAATCGCTAATAAGCGCTAAATTAAGCGTTATACAAAAATTGTTTGAAATAAAAGTAGTAGAATTTTAATTTTTCTACATCTTTACTATAGATATTTTTGCGCTAAATCATATTAAAGCCGCAATCTTAAAAAAACAATTTTTGTATGTGAAAACAGCCTTTTTTCATGAAAATCTGTATAAAAATGATTTATGTAAGATTTTGGCCTTAGTATCCATTATACAACAAAAATGTATATAATAAAATTTATAGGAAACTAGCTAAAGTGCCCGTTCTTCGAACTGTTTCCTTGGTGTCGTGGACGGTCGGTTGGGGTACCGTGTTCGATCCCTGCCAGGTCTGACATTCTTTAACTAATCATTGTTATCTACCTCCTTTCAACGTCCGCATTATTATTTCTGCCCATAACAGACAGGTGGAGTGTCAAATTATGTGCACTCAATCTGTTCGTTTGCAGGGCTAAAATAAATAGTTCTGTTTCTTATCACATGGTCAGCCAATTAAATGACTGAATCATTTAAGAACAGAAGAGTTAGAGGTGCAAAAGACACTAATCAGAGTTGTCTTCTCTGAAAGTAATGACGTTCATTATACAGCCAGACCCTGTGGTGAATGAAGTGAAGGTGTCATTTGCAGGGTGGAAAATAATACTTTTCAGAGGGCCCTGCATGCTGATAAGCGTTCCACTCAGTGAGGAAGGCAAAGGTAAACCACCTCACTCCTCGTTTTACTAAGTTAAACCTCTACAGGTTCAAACCAGCCTTTCGGCTGATGACCTAAACACATTATTATTTATGAAAAAAAAATAGTTGAACGTAAAATAAAAGCGAGATCTTGGTGTTTTTAAATTTAGGATATGCAGCGCTTTATTATTTTCATAACAAATGAAAGGTAAATCACAATAGCAACACTACGATGGTGATCACTACGACGACTCATTCATTTTTTAAATGTGACCAAGAAAGGTGTATAGATTACTGGTGGAATGGGTAGGTAGGTAACTGACTGAATGAATACGGGTTTTACCGGCGCGTAGGCCTGTGTTTATTGTTCTGTTTATTTTGTATGTTAATATGCTTCTAAAAATATTGGTTTATTTGTGTTTTAAACTGGTAATATCTCCGTTATTATGCATGAAAATGAAAAACTTATTAATATCAAACTTATTCGTCTTTAAACGTTTCATAATTTGGATTATAGAACATATTTTGATACATTGAATTTTAACGGAGATATTCGTTGTTTTTTTGTTTACCCCTCCCTCTGAACTCCCCCATCGCTTTGTGAAATTTAAAAAAAATTATAGCCTATTTTCATTTCGATTATGTCCAGAACCTAGATACCGAAATTCATTGAATTGGGTTCAGCTGTTCTTGCGTGATGCCGTAATATTCAAACAGATAAACAGACAGAGAAAAATTCAGCTGAACTTATTTTCAGTGTTAATTGGTAAATCTGGCGTAGAAACAAAATTTGGGGCATTTTAAAAATTGTACAGACAAAATTACAATTTTATTTAAATAGATTAAAAGATCTACAACTTTCGGTTTAAGAATTTTTCTTTCTAGAGACTTGTTTAGCTTGAAAGAGTATTTTTCTGTTTTATTAAGCCAAACTGAGGTTGGTTTTCATTTTGTTTACTTCTAATGTTTTGTTACTAATATTAGGTTATATTGTTCATTATTTGCATTGGCAAGATAAAGTCGTGTGACTGTTTTACACCACATTATTTTTACTATTAAACCAATTTTAATAAATTTGCGTCAGTAATGTTAAGGTTGTTTCAAATCATTATTAATTTATTTTTCCTTTTTATCGGTTGTTTTGTCATTCTGAATTGTATTAAAAAGTCGGTGTTAACAATAGAACTTTATCCTCTATAATCCTATTACACAAAGTCTGTAATGCTTATTGATTTTATTTTAGTTATTATAATAAGTATTGTGGGAATTTTTTTTGTTGCAAACAAGGGTGTGTTACATAATGTATGTCTTTTTGTTCGTTGAAAGTTGTTTTAGACCAAGTTGATAGCTTTAAATATTTTTAGTAGGTCTTTTCACAGACCCTTTTTTTTAGATTTCTTTAACTGTATTTTTTAAATTTTTCTTGCTTTTGTTTGTGTTAATTATAGATGTCGTTTAAGGGGAGTCGGACTCGAAAAAACGAAAAATTATAGATTTTCAGGTTTTAACTGTGTAATATAATTTAAAATTAGCGCTTCCAATGGTACCAAAATCGCGTTTCTACGACTAGACTTTTTTCGTTTTATAAATACACACGTCACGTGAAAATTTTCGTAAACAAGTCATATTTTTTTTTATAATTGGTTTGTTATGGTCGCATCAACATTCTAAGTTTTTAGCGACCCCATTACATAAAAAACACTAATTACATAACATAAAATTATAACACTTTAGGTTTACAATGATGTTTTTCAGTTAAATGCTCGTATTTGCACTAAAATTGTCTTTGAATATTTAAAAATAGTATAAAGTCCAGTGTCTTTGTGTACTGTGTGTGATTAACGCAGTCTTTGTAATTGTCCGGTAAGTGAAATTGTCTCCGTATAGTGTTCAAGGTAGGACATTCCACAAGAATATGTTTGACAGTTAATATCGTGTTGCAGTGTCTGCAGTAAACAGAGTCTTGTTTCGTCATGAGGTGACTGTGTGTCAGTTTAGTGTGACCAATTCGTAGTCGTGTAATAGTCACTTGGTCAAGTCTGTTTTTAAAAATTTCTGGTTGTAAGTCTCGAATGTCAGTCCGTACTGTGTGTAGGTTAGTCCTTAAAGTCTTCCACCACTCGTTCCAAATTATTTCAAATTTGTGTCTGAACATTTTCTGCAGATCTCGATGGGAAGACTTGTTTATCTTATTGGAGCATGTAGTGGCACGTTTGGCTGCTCGATCGGCTGTCTCGTTCCCTTTGATACCTAGGTGGGAAGGAATCCACAGAAGAACTATTGTTTTGTCGTTGTTAGTTATTTTGTGATTGACGTTAATGATCTCTTGAAGTATCGGTTCATCCTGTTCGATACTCCTAAGGGAGTCTAAAACAGTTCTTGAATCTGACAAGATCACGAATTTTTTATGATTGGATAAAGCTATGGCTTCAAATGTTTTTTTTATTGCATATGCCTCACAATAGAATACTGAGGAACAATCTTGTAATTTAAATAAAGACTCTTTATTTAATATTACCACGGCACACCCGCTTCCAGCAGATGTTTTTGAGCCATCAGTGTAAATTTACTCAAAACTTTCAAATTTATTTAGGTATTCAAGACAGAGAGTATAAAAGATGGTTGGATTTGTTTCATGTTTCTTGTATTTTGTTAGGCTTAGATCTACAATAAGATTTTTCATCAGCCAAGTCATATTGTGTACATGATTTTTAGTTATTTTGTTACTAATTTTAAGAATTTTTTTTTAGTATTTCTCTTTCAATCTAGAAGGAACTTTTTTTTGTAAGGTTTAGGTTATGCAATTTATGTTGCATAAATTACTTAGTGCATTCCTGCTCGTATGAAGCAGAAATACACTTTTTTTTTATTCCTAATTTGTGTACGCTGCAATCTGTTCAATTGAGAACAATAAGCAACCCCATGACCCAATGAAATGAGGATGATGTGTATGACGTGTAAATGATGTTTAGTCTTGTACAGACTCAGGTCGACCATTCCTGAGAGAGTATGGTTAATTGAACCCCAACCATCAAAGTACACCGGTAACCACTGTCTAGTATTAAAATCCGTATAAAAGTAACTACCTTTACTAGGATTTGAACCAGGAACCTTCGTCCCCAAAAATCAGCTGTGAAATAGCTGATTTTGGTGACGACTTTACCTCTAGACCAACCCGGTGGGTTCACTAGTTTTTTTTTTTTTTTTTTTTTTTTTTTTAGTATTTCTCTTTCAATCTAGAAGGCACTTTTGTTTGTAAGGTTTAGTTTATGCAATTTATGTTGTATAAATTACTACTTAGTGCATCCTGCTTGTATGAAGCAGAAATACACTAAGTATGTTTTTATATAGAAATTCGTTTATAAATCTGAATCATCGTTTCCCAAAAACTGTGGTTTTTCATACAAAATAGGCCTACCTGTTTTCTCAAGAATTAATAAAGCTTTTTCCTCTAAATTTTAATTGCATATTCCTTACATGTATTTACATTAACAGACCGGGGCATTTGATGTTATTTTAATTTATAAAACAAATATAAATTTTTTTGTATAAAATTTCAGTTTTTGGAGTAGGCATTCACGGAGGAATTTATAAAAAAATTAATGATCTATATAAGAAATGACTGTGTCTATCTGTCAGGAACATATCAATGAATAACTGGTTAAAATTTGAAAATTTTCTGGCCATAAATAACGGAGAAAACGGGTCAAACATTAACATGGGCTAAGATATCAGTTCCGACTCCCGTTAAGGTCATCAGCCAAAAGGCTGGTTTGAAACTTCAGATGATTTACTAAGTAAAACGAGGAGTGAGATGGTTTACAATTGCCTTCCTCATCGAGTGGAAAATTATGCTTATCAACATGCCCGGCCCTCCGAAAAGCATCTTCTTTGCACCCTGCAAATGACACCTTCACTTCATTCACCACATGGTCTGGCTGTATAATGTAATTCATTACTCTCAGAAGAGACAATAGTATCTAAATTTGAGGAGATGAAAATGATGTTTAACCCGTAAACTAATATGTATTGTTTATTAAGTTTCGAACGAGATAAATGGCTGAAACTCGGTGAAGATATTACGTATAATGACTATAAAAATATAACACCTCAACGAATTCAAAAATTTACCCTGAAGGGGTGGAAAACTGTGTTTAACCCATAACCCGGTATTTTTTTTTTATTAAGTTCCGGTCGAGGTAGATGGCGGAAACTCGTAGGTGTTACTGAAAGTGCACCTAAAAAATTATTCCTTAACATTTTTCAAAATGTACCCTTAATGGGTTGAAAAAAGTATTCAACCCTTTAACCCTTATATATAATTATTAATTTAAAACTAATAGCTCTGGTATTCTATTTAATTTTGTTCCAAAAAACCAGAAAATTTGATTTTTGATTTTTTTATAAACCTAATTTAAAATTGTTGAAATAAATAAAATATCCGGGTAAATCCGGATCGGGCAGGTAGTTATTATACAGAGTGTATCTAAACTGCACTGCAATCTCTCGGAAACTGATTATATAGGTAAAAATCTGGTGTGAAACACTCACACAACTTTCTCTTGCCAATGCAAATAATTAACAATAAACCTAACATTATTAATAAAATATTAGAAATAAACAAAAAAATCTAACCTCAAAAACATAACCTAATTTTAATCATGAGTGAAAGACGCAAAATGAAAATCAACCTGATTTTGGCTTAGAAATACGGAAAATCACTCTTTCTCTCTAACTAGGCTCTGTAGAGAAAAATGCTCTAAATAAAAGTTGTAGATCTTTTAATTTTCTACAAATTTAATTCTATACACTTTTGTCGTAAAATGCATACTAAGGCCGAAATGTTTAAAAAATCGATTTTTCTCACGTTTTCGTGAGAAAAAAACAGAAAATTGCAAATTACCGCTAAACTAAGTGTTATACAAAAAAATGTTTGAAATAAAAGTTGTAGAATTTTAAATTCTCTACAACTTTTATTATATAAGTTTTTGCGCTAAAATTTATATTAAAGCCGTAATCTTAAAAAAACCACGTTTTTACGTGAAAAAAGCCTCACCGAGAATTTCAGCAAACATGGCGCCTACCCTATCTTGTAGAGAATAAAAAATTGAGTAAAATAGGCGATTTTAAAAAAAATCGTAGGACCAGTTTTTGAGAAAATCGCAAAAAACTGAAAAATTATACGAATAAACTACTACTTCCGGTTGACCGATTTTGATGAAAATGTTCGTGTCGCGTCCGGTAGTGGTATGTAACTTAAGTTTCAAGTTTCAAGTTCGTACGATGTTCCGTTCTTGAGATATTCTGTTCACACACAGACACACAGACACACACACACACACACACAGACCAATCGCTAAAAACATGTTTTTTGGGTTCAGGGGGTCTGAAAACGTATAGATCCGGTGAAAACTCGATTTCGAAAAATCGACATGAAAACAATACTTTCCTTCCTATATATTCATATAGGCAAGAGAAAGTAAAAATAAGAAAAAATTCAATAAACATGGATCCGAAAACCATTTTTTACCGAGATATGGCTAGCGAAAGATTTCGTCCGGATTTTAGTTCCTCCCGTGAAATAACACGTCACTGAAATTCTGGAAACCCAAATTTAGCGGTAAATTCTTAATGTGTTTTGTTAATAATTTTTGTATTACTTTTCTCAGAATTAAATTCTCTACGAATTCTTGGACAAAAATTTATGGGTTTATCACCTATTTTCTTCAGTTATTTGCTGTCAAACCTAGAAAAGTGTCATTTTCATCTTCGATTTTTGCGGTTTTTACCACTTTTCACAAAACTCGCATAGATTACAGTTTTGGGACTAATTTTATTAAATTTTTTAGTCTAAAAACGTAAGAAACTATAATATTACCGCTGAATTTGGGTTTTCAGAATTTCAGTGACTTGTTATTTCCTGGAAGGAACTGAAATCCGGACGAAATCTTTCGCTAGCTAGAACTCGGTAAAAAATGGTTTCGGAACCATGTTAATTGGAAACTTTTTTCTTATATTTAGCTATAGAATCAGTTTTAGAGAGATTGGCGTGTAGTTCAGATACACCCTGTATAAATACGGTTGTAAACTATGATTTTAAGATAGAATTAATACTTTTTTACTTTCTCTTGCCTATATGAATATACTTATAGGAAGGAAAGTATTGTTTTCATGTCGATTTTTCGAAATCGAGTTTTCACCGGATCTATACGTTTTCAGACCCCCTGAACCCAAAAACATGTTTTTAGCAAATGGTCTGTCTGTGTGTGTGTGTGTGTGTGTGTGTGTGTGTGTGTGTGCGTGTGTGTGTCTGTCTGTCTGTGTGTATACAAAATATCTCAAGAACGGAACATCGTACGAACTTGAAACTTGAAACTTAAGTTACATACCACTACCGGGACCCGACACGAACATTTTCATCAAAATCGGTCAACCGGAAGTAGTAGTTTATTCGTATAATTTTTCACTTTTTTGCGATTTTCTCAAAAACTGGTCCTACGATTTTTTTTAAAATCGCCTCATTTACTCAATTTTTTATTCTCTACAAGATAGGGTAGGCGCCATGTTTGCTGAAATTCTTGGTGAGGGTGTTTTTACGTAAAACAAGTGGTTTTTTAAGATTACGGCTTTAATATTAATTTTAGAGCAAAAATGTATATAATAAAAGTTGTAGAAAATTTGAAAACCTACAATTTTTTTTCAAACATTTTTTTGTACAACGCTTAGTTTAGCGGTAATTAGCGATTTTCTGTTTTTTTCTCACGAAAACGTGTGAAAATCGATTTTTTTAAGATTTCGGCCTTAGTATGCACTTTACGACAAAAGTGTATATAATAAAATTTATAGAAAATTAAGAGATCTACAACTCTTATTTAAAGAATTTTTCTCTACAGAGCCTAGTTTAGCGTGAAAGTGTGATTTTCCGTTTTTTTTAAGCCAAATTGAGTTCGATTTTCATTTTGCGTCATTCACTCATGATTAAAATAAGGTTATGTTTTTGAGGTTAGTTTTTGTTTATTTCTAATATTTTATTAATACTATTAGGTTTATTATTAATTATTTGCATTGGCAAGAGAAAGTTGTGTGAGTGTTTCACACCAGATTTTTTGAGTTATTTCATGTTAAAATTAAATTAATTTATGTTTCAATTAATCAATTGTGTATCCATTGAAATTATGTCAATCATGTCTAAATGTATGTTTCTGTTTCAGGTGAGTGTTCGAATTTTGAGAGTTATGTAAGTAAATAATTTATTTCTTGTAACCAGTAATTTTTCTGTACTGGTTTTAATGACTATATACAAGTGCTTTGAGTTTGTTGTTTAAGTCGTTAGCCGAAAGGCTGGTTTGAACCTGTAGAGGCTTTACTAAGTAAAACTAGGAGATAGGAGGTTTACCATTTCCTTGGTTTTTTATTAGAAAAGTTTGCTTATCAGTATGCCAGGCATACTGAAAAGCATCTACTTTCAACCTTGCAAATGAATTCAATTCCTTCACTAAAGGGTCTGGCTGTATAATGCAATTCATTACTCTCAAAGGGGATAACTGTGACTAGAGTCTTTTCATACCTTTACCTCTTCTGTTTTTAAATACTTCAGTCATTTAACTTGCTGGCCATGTCATGTGATAAGAATCAAATTTTTTTGGAACCATAGTTTTACTCAACTTTAATCGTGTGTCTTTCTTAGTTCTTGGCTTTAACGTTTTCTGTATCGTCCTGTAAATATTCTTAAACAGTTTATTTATCGTCCTGCTTGTTTGCGAAAGTTACATCATTTCCAAAATATATTAAATTGGATACCTGATTCGAGATTTTCTAATTTTCTAATACAGTACTTCATTCTTTTGAAAATATATTATCAAATTTTAATCTGCCCAAATTTTTAGATTATAACATTTAAAAAAGAAAATTTTTTAAAAGCAGTGTAAAACTTTTTCTTTTACTTCAAGTAATTACTTTTAAATGAAAATTAGAGGTGAAACATAGCTATTTGTTTACTGGTTCTATTTAATCAAAACTTTTTTTTGCTTCACTGACTGCTTGGATCCCTTTAATCAGTTTTGGGTTGTATTTACATCTGGGTTATCTCTCATTTCTTTTCCTAGTATATTTTCATTCTTTTAGGTCTTTAAAAACTGAAAATAACTTAAAAATAAATAACTTAAAAACTTAAAAATATTCCTTATCTGAATAAATATTAGTCTGCAGTTTACTTGTTTTAACAAGTTGTAATTTATTTTTCTTGTAAATACTTGTTTACATTTTATGGATTTTCCATTAGGTCGTTTATTGTTAGTTTGATTTCTGTTAAATATTTTTTAATTTATTTTATATACTAGAAGTTTAAGTTTTTAGAGTTATACAGTTTTCCCACTACCGTCAAAGGAGGAAATCCTCCTTTTTCTCATCGCATCTCTGATGGGTGCCATTTATCTTTGAAGATGTGTTTGTTCGTAAGCAGCTTGTGTTGCCCATCAACTATGGTCTGTTTATAATACAAGTACATAAAATTTTTCTCCCTATTTTTCTAATGTTATCAGCTTTTCCTGTTCCATTGAGGTTGATGATAGTTCCGCTACTGTATAGTGCTTAAGATCTAATATTTTTTTTTTTTTTTTTTTTTTTTTTTTTTTTTGTGGTTTAACGTCCGACTGTTCTGCAATTACTGCTAATGCAGACGGTGAAGGATGAAATGATATTTTGTAACGTATGAAAAAATGCCAAGCCTGAATGGGATTCGAACCCAAGACCGCATGATGAGAGGCGAGCACGTTACCAACTGCGCCAATGCGGCCGGCTAAGATCTAATATGCTTTTCACGGTTGATGAGCTCTGCTGTTCCACACGTTTAGACCAATCAGAACGTTTACCAGCGTTGTGAGATTTTACCTGACAAACATTATCTGCGCATGCGTATAAGAGCCGCAATAGTTCACTCTCGTCTTGCGTCTCGTACTGAACACTGATTGTAGAATTCGTTAACATGCAATTACTTTATAATATAATCAGCTGATTGTATGTTCATGGGTTATAATTGTTATTGAAATACCATAAAAATGGCTGACGAAATATTTAACAGAGTTACAAGAGCAAGTATTGGCAACGTTGCTGGCAAGTTATTTGCTAGCTATATAGTAGGTAAGGGACAATGCGTACGTTCAGAGCTCATCAGCCTTGAAAAATAGTATAAGAAAGTGTAGTTTTGAAATATTTCAACTTTGTGTCCTCTAGAGGGTTTGGTTATCCTATATTTTCATGTGTCTTTTTTTATTTAAGCCAATAACCAATAACTTTATTAGTAATACAAATCTTCTTCTTCACTTAAAGATCTAGAATTAGTGAACCTGTTCCGATACCCATCTCTTCCTCGGTCTTCCCAAATCTCTCATACCAATTCGTTCTTAATTTTGAGCCTCTTTTGGCATCCTCCCATATGGTATTCTTTTCAAGTGACTGCTCCAGTTCGGTTCTGTAACGTTTTGTCTCGTAGTGGTGGAACAGACAGAAGTCTTCTTATTACATCATGCCTTATCATGTCCGTTCTAGAGCTTTCCAACATACTAGAAAAAATCTCATCTTTGCAGCTTGGATCTTGCTACCAATGGTCTATGTATGTATCCAAGATTCGCTACCATATTAAATACTAGGAACGGAAATCGTATTGTAGAATTTGATCTTCGTTTTGTCTTGTTTTGTTTTTCAAGTTACTATGAATACTGCCGCATTTTCTCTGAAACTTTGTGATTTTATTTATTAAATCTTTATCACAATCGTGTGTTATTTCGTTGCCGAGGTAATTAAAGTGTTTTACTTGCTCTTTCATTTTTGCTTTCTCTTGCCTCTTTGAATATATAAAAAGTAAAGTATTGTTTTTATGTGGATTTTTCGAAATCGAGTTTTCACCGGATCTTCTCGTTTTCAGTCTCCCTGAACCCAAAAAACATGTTTTTAGCGATTGGTGTGTGTGTGTGTGTGTGTGTGTGTGTGTGTGTGTGTGTGTGTGTGTGTGTGTGTGTGTGTGTGTGTGTGTGTGTGTGTGTGTGTGTGTGTGTGAACAGAATATATGAAGAACGGAACATCGTACGAAATTGAAACTTGAAACGTAAGGTAAATACCACTAGAGGACCCGACACGAACATTTTCATCAAAATCGGTCAACCGGAAGTAGTAGTTTAATTGTGTCATTTTTCACTTTTTTGCAATTTTCTCAAAAACGGCTCCGACGATTTTTTTAAAAAATCACCTCATTTATTCAATTTTTTATGCTTTACAGGTAGGGTAGGTGCCATGTCGGCTAAATGCCATGTCTCGGAAAGGTCATATTCTGTAAAAAAAATTTTTTTTAAGATTGCGGCTTTAATATGCATTTTAGCGCAAAAATTTATGCAATAAAAGTTGTAGACAATTTAAAATCCTACAACTTTTTATTCGAACATTTGTTTGTACAACGTTTAGTTTATCGGTAATTATTGATATATTTTTTTCCATGAATATCTGTAAAAAATCTATTTTTATACGATTTCAGCCTTATTGTGCATTTAACGACAAAAGTGTACATAATCAAATTTATTGGAAATTAAAATATCTACAACTTTTATTTAGAGCATTTTTCTCTGCAGAGCCTAGGTTAGCGTGAATGAGTGATTTTCCGTATTTTTAAACCAAACTGAGTTTAATTTTCATTTTGAATCTTTCACGCATGGTTAAAATTAGGTTATGTTTATTGAGGTTAGGTTTTTGTTTTTGTCTAATGTTTTATCACTAATCTTAGGTTATATTGTTCATTATTTTCATTGGCAAGAGAAAGTTGTGTGAGTGTTCCATGCCAGATTTTTATTTCACTTTTTGTACAAATATATAAATTATCAAATTAGAATAATATTAATCAAATAGAAAATGTTGTTCATTTCACATTTTGACATTTTTAATTAAATAAAACCGTGAATTTTTTTTTGTGACCAATGCGAAAGAAAATTGTAATAATCGAATAACGGACCAAATAACAATTTAATCGTTTTAATTGTTGATATACATTTTTTTACATGTGTGTTTTTCTGGTATTATGTAAGCTCGTGTGTGTTTATTTTTTTGTAGTGGGGAATGTTTTTATGATAACATTTTGCGGTAATTTAAATTTGATGAGTATGCGCTTACATATGGAAACCGGAGACAGCTGTATAAAAGCCCGTTTTCATTAATTAGGAGTAATGACTGACATATTGATAACGTATATTTAAGTACTTTGCGTGCGGGTGTCCGTGTATTGGTGAACGAATACGGGCCGGTTGTTTTTTCGTCGACTGAAAATTGTACGTATGATTGGAATGAGATCGTTATATGCGTATATGGATTATTTGTGTGTGTGTGGGTGTTAGAAAGAGAGAGCTTGATTAGAGGATGCATTGGTTAGAATGAGATGGAACGATTAAAGGCATTTGGGGTAGCATAGTTTGGTATCAGAAGTGGGATAAATTGAATGGTGCAGGTTTGGAATATGGTGTACATGGTTGGAGTGGGGTTTCACTATGACAGTGGAAAGAGGGGATGAATCCCCCCGATGGTATAGATGTTTGGGAGGAGGAAGAGTGGGTTATGGGAGATTAGGAAGGGGAAAAGCGGCTGTACGACATAGATACTATCACCTTCTGTGATTAATCAATCGTTTTGCAGAAGGGGAGGCCGATTTAAATTTGAAATAGTGGTGGGGGGAAACAGTCTGTTCAGTGGTTGGAATATAAAATTTTAGGTTACACCGTCTGAGGGGATGATTCTGTTGCCATTAATGTATTATTACAATAGTAACAAATACATGAGCCTAAATTAAATTTCTTTGGTCGTAGTTGGCTATTTAGGGTGGCTTTCTCTCCCAAAAAACAGATTTAAACTCTGTTGAAATACCTAAATCAAAAATATATTAGACTTGAAAACAAAAATTGTTGTTAAATACAGTAGAGTACCGATTTTCCGTGGATCGTTTAACCGGGGTTTTGATTAACCGTGCGATCACAACATATCCGTGTATACAACATATCTAATGCCTGGTATAATGTTAATGCAGAGACAATAAAAAAGTCGTTTAACAAAATGTGCATGTCCGATGAAACAACAGATGAAAAACAGGAAGTCAGCAATAATGGCGTCATTATTCATCATGATATGTTGCAGTCGTATATGTTGCAAGGGTGTGAAGAAGTAGACGAAGAAAATATTCGTGAGTGGTTAAATGTTGATGCGTGTGATTCGGGCTATGAGAAAATTAGTGACGACGATCTACTAGACAGTGTAACCAAGCCAATTCCTGGACGGAGCTCCTTACTACAGCAAGACGAAAGCAGTGATGACGATTCAGAACCGGCTCCTAAAATCAGTTGCAAAGAAGCTTTAACCGGTGCCGAAACATTACTAACTTTCATGGAAAATCAGGACGACACAGATTACGTGGACATTTTACATATTCGTGGTTATATAAGAAAAATAAAAGAAAAAATATTGCGGCATAAAATGAAACAAAGTAAAATAACAGATTTTTTGTGATTTTTTTTGTTACGTAGTTTAAGGTAAGATTTATACAAATTTATGTAGTAAATATTTTTATTTCAATACAATTTGTTTATTTATTTCCGATATCCGATAGTATTAACATGTATTAATCAGTAGAATAAAACATACGCGTAACTGGTGGTTTTGTTTATGACGTAGGTGGTCTCGACCGAATTGGGTTGTATTATCCGTGTTTTCCGGTTATCCGGTATAGTTATACCCCCAATTACCACGGATAATCGGTATTATACTGTACTCTCACAGCAAGACTTTATCTTGCCAATGTAAATAATGAACTATATAACATATTGTTTAATCAATGATTAAAGAATGTAATATGAAAAACATAATCTATTATTACTTTCCCTTGTCTATATGAATATATTATAGGAAGGAAAGTATTATTTTCATGTCAATTTTTCGAAATCCAGAACCCTGAACCCAAAAAACCATGTTTTAAGCGATTGGTCTGTATGTATAAGTATGTTTTTGTGTGTCTGTGAACAAAATATCTCAAGAATGGAACTTCGTACGAAGTTAAAACTTGAAATTTCAGATAGATACTACTACAGGACCCGATACAAACATTTAAATCAAAATCGGTGAACCGGAAGAAGTAGTTTATTCGTGTCCTTTTTTACTCTTTTGCAATTTTCTCAAAAACGGCTTTTACGATGTTTTTTTTTCAAAATAGCCTCATTTACTGCATTTTTTATGCTCTACAAGATAGGGTAGGTGCTATGTCTGCTGAAATTCTCGGAGAGGTTGTTTTCTTGTATAAAATTGTTTTTTTAAGATTACAGCTTTAATATGCATTTTAGCGCAAAAGTGTGTATATAAAAGTTGTAGACAAATTAAAAACCTACAATTTTCATTGACAAAATTTTTTTGTGTAACACTTAGTTAAGCGGTTATTAGTGATTTTCTGTTTTTTTTTTCATGAAAATCTGTAAAAATTGGATTTTTTTTAGGATTTTGGCCGTAGTATTTATTTTACCACAAAATGCATTTATTCAAATTTATAGTAAATTAAAAGATCTAAAACTTTTATTTAAAGCATTTTTCTCTACAGAGCCTAGTTTAGTGTCAAAAAATGATTTTCCGTTATATTAAGCCAAGATAAAAAATTAAAACCAACCTTAATTGGTTTTAATTTTGCATCATTCACTCATTATTAAAATAAGGTTATTTTGTTAAGGTTAGTTTATTGTTTATTTCTAATATTTTATTACTAATGTTAAATTATATTGATAGTTATTTGCATTAACCAGAGAAAGTCCTATGAGTGTTTCACAACAGATTTTTAATTTTCTACAACTTTAGTTTTTATACACTTAATATAATAAAAACGATTTCTTTACCACGAGAGCACAACTTTCCCAAGAATTCGTAGCATCGATTTTTGAGAAAATCGCAAAGAAGTGCAAAATTGCCCGAATTAACTTTTATTTGACCGAGTTTTATCGAAATGTTCGTGGGAGGGTTTCTAGTAATACCTTATTTAAGTTCCAAGTTTCAATATCGTATAATGTTTCGTTCATGAGATATTTTACAAACACACACACTTACTCACTCACTAACTGTTTTTTTTTGGGGGGGGGTTTCAGGGAAGCTCTGGAAATGTATTTTGCGGTGCAACTCTTTTTTGAAAAAATCAAATTGAAAATAGTACTTTTCTTCCCTGTATAGTCATATAGGGCAAGGGGAAGTAAAAAAAGGGGAACAACATAATAATAGGTAATGTGTGAAAATAGAGAGAAAGTGTGGAACACCAGAAATACAACCTGTACGATTAAAATTCATAATAAATTTATAATATAAAAGTTGTATATTACAGATTACAGTAGTTTCGACTGGAAACCCCGAAGGTATGTAATTTGAATATGCAGATCCAAACAATAACATATCTTACACAACGTTGTCACTAATAACCTAAATTTAAAAAAAAATTACTAAAAATAAAATAAATATAAAAAACATTAAATATCTGTAATTTTTTTTTTAACGTCGCATTAACTGCAACGGTCATTAGCGACGACGTTGGGGTGGAACTTTATGTGATGTAGGATGAAATGATTTTTTTTTTTTTGTAACGTATGAAAATATGCCATGCCTGAGTGGGATTCGAACCCAGGACCGCATGATGAGAGGCGAGCACGTTACCAACTGCGCCAATGCGTAATTTTATTAAATCTGTAATTTTATTAAAACAAATTTGTTTTTTTTTTTTTTTGAAAATGTGTTGACAGTTCAGTTAACAAAACCATTTCATTAATTTTTTTTTTTTTTAAATTCCTAATATGTGTACGTTGCAATCTGTTCAATTCAGAACAATAAGCAACCCCATGACCCAATGAGATGAGGATGATGTGTATGACGTGTAAATGAGGTGTAGTCTTGTACAGACCCAGGTCGACCACTCCTGAGAGAGTATGGTTAATTGAACCCCAACCATCAAAGTACACCGGCAATCACTGTCTAGTATTCAAATCCGTATAAAAGTAACTACCTTTACTAGGATTTGAACCAGGAACCTTCGTCTCCGAAAATCATCTGTTAAACAGCTGATTTTGGCGACGACTTTACCTCTAGACCAACCCGGTGGGTTATTTCATTAATGACCAAATTTTTACACTCAATAGTCAGAAGCGAATCCGTTATTTGATTCACTCCGTTTGTAACATTTTATAAAAAAAATTTAAAACAAAATTACTGGTTGATTGTATTTGTTACATATTTTATTTTGACAAACAGGATTAAATATTTTATATAAATTGTTCTTTAAAGAAAATCTTTCTGGCTTAAATATTAATTATGTACAATTTTGTTTTATTTTAATATTATATTAATTTTAAAGTTATTAAAATTACGAGAGATCACCTTTTTTTGTCATCAGTCTTTCGAGTGGTTTTATGCAGTTCTCCAAGATGTTCTATCTTGCGCAAGTCGTTTCATATCTACATACCTGTAACACCCTACATATTTTGTTATTTGCTTTAAATATTCTAACTTTTGCCTCCCCCTACATTTCACCCCCTTAATATTACCTTCCATTATTGATAAAGCAATACCTAGATTTCTTAAGATATTTATGTCCCACTAGACTTTCCCTTCTGGTAAAATGTTTCCATATATTTCTTATTTCATCCACTCGTCTAAGAACTTCTACATTACTTATTTTGTCTACCCACCTAATTGTTAACATTTTCTTATAACACCACATTTCAATAGCTTCTATCCTCTACCTTTCTACAGCCCCTATCACCTACGTTTCACTCCCCTATAACGCTACACTTCAAACATAGTGTTTTAAGATATTTTTCGTAGTCTGAAAACCAATTTTTGTTGTCTGTAAGCTGTTTTTCATTTCAAAGGCCCCTCGAACAAGAGGAATCCTACTTGGGTATTACTTATGCTTCATTAATTTTATCTTTTGTAATTTTACTCCCTAAATAGCATTAATATTATCCTTTGTAATTTTACTCCCTAAATGGCAGAATTTCCCAACTCCCTGTATTTTTTCGTTGCCTACTTTTAAATTCACCATCTCCTCTAAACCACCGTTGCTACTGCGCAATACTTTCGTTTTATTCTTATTAATTTTCAAGAACAAATCCTTTCTTATGATCTCATTTATATTCCATTTAAGATGTCTTCTAGGTTTTTCTATATCTTTTGGCTAATACTACGATATCATCGGCGGATCTCTGAATTTTTCATTACTTTTTGAATTTTGATTCCTGGGTCAAATTTTTCCTTCACTTCAGAGAGATCAATACATTCACACTGATGTTGTGTGATCTTTCGAAAAATAAAAATTATTGTTCATGAGGATGTGTGCATGCACGTAGAATTACCAAACCAGTTAAATATATATTTTTAGAACTATATAATTTAGGATAACCGGATATGAAAAATTAATTGTGTATAAACTTCGAATAAACTGTATCAGATTGGTAGGAAGTCTTGTATTCTCCAAAATTTTCTAGAGGATTTATCTGTTCATTTTATCAAAAATTGTTTGGCTTTGTTTAAGTCTAAAACTGTACGTGAGTCTCCAGAACATTATTCCTTTCGTCATTAAATTAAGAAAATTATTGATAGTATAGTATTGTTTTCCTCGTCGCCTGTAGGGATAATTATTTTAGACCGTCAGGTAAATTTAAACGTTTTTGTAAGCTCGTTTTGCAACCCACATTCTCAGAATTAGCTCATTGTTGGCTTTTCTCCTTTCTTCTGCCCACCCGGTGTTCTGTTTTTGCAATTCATAGAAGTCCTGGGAATCTGTTATTAGTTGTTTAAATTTTAGTTTAGTTCATTAAGTATTCTCGGTTTTTCCGATTTTCTCAATATCCTTTTTGACTTATTTTAACCATTTATCCGTTACCTTAGGTCTATTGTTTGTTGTTGTTTAGGTCATCAGCCGAAAAACTGGTAGAGGTTTTACTAAGTAAAACGAGGAGTGAGGTAGTTAACAATTGCCTTTTTCACTGAGTGGAAAATTACGCTTATCAGCATGCTAAGCCGTCTGAAAAGCACACATTTTCCACTCTGCATATGGCACCTTCACTTCATTCACCACAGGGTCTGACTGTATAATGAAATTCATTACTTTCAGAGGAGATAACTCTGATTAGCGTCTTTTACACCTCTACCTCTTCTATTCTTAAATGATTCAGTCATTTGATTGACTGACCATGCGATAAGAAACAGAACTATTTATTTTAGTCTATTGTTTAGTGTCTTAAAAATTTGTTTTGTTAACTGTTTGTCATCCATTCTATGCAAGTGAACGTAAAATTTTTTGTCTTTTCCGTTAATCGTTCATTTTTTACTTTCTCTTGCCTATATGAATATATAGGAAGGAAAGTATTGTTTTCATGTCGATTTTTCGAAACCGAGTTTTCACCGGATCTATACGTTTTCAAACCCCCTGAACCCAAAAAAACATGTTTTTAGCGATTGGTCTGTGTGTCTGTGTGTGTGTGTGTGTGTGTGTGTGTGCGCGTGCGTGCGTGCGTGTGTGTGTGTGTGTGTGTGTGTGTGTGTGTGTGTGTGTGTGTGTGTGTGTGTGTGTGTGTGTGTGTGTATACAAAATATCTCAAGAACGGAACATCGTACGAACTTGAAACTTAAGTTACATTCCACTACCGGACCCGACACGAACATTTTCATCAAAATCGGTCAACCGGAAGTAGTAGTTCATTCGTGTAATTTTTCACCTTTTTGCGATTTTCTCAAAAACTGGTCCTACGATTTTTTTTAAAATCGCTTGGTTTACTCAATTTTTTATTCTCTACAAGATAGGGTAGGCGTCATGTTTGCTGAAATTCTGGGTGAGGCTGTTTTTACGTAAAAACATAGTTTTTTTAAGATTACGGCTTTAATATGCAATTTAGAGCAAAAATGTACATAATAAAAGTTGTAGAGAATTTAAAAACCTACTACTTTTATTTCAAACATTTTTTTGTGTAACGCTTAGTTTAGCAGTAATTAGCAATTTTCTGTTTTTTTCTCACGAAAACGTGAGAAAAATCGATTTTTTTAAGATTTCGGCCTTAGTATGCATTTTATAATAAAAGTGTATATAATCGAAATTATAGAAAATTAAAAGATCTACTACTTTTATTTAGAACATTTCTCTCTACAGAGCCTAGTTTAGCGTGAAAGTGATTTTTCGTATTTTTAAGCCAAACTGAGGTCGATTTTAATTTTGTGTATTTCACTAATGTTTTTTGAGGTTAGTTTGTGTGTTTATTTCTAATGTTTTATTACTAATGTTAGGTTTATTGTTAATTATTTGCATTGGCAAGAGAAAGTTGTGTGAGTGTTTCACACCAGATTTTTTTGTACAGTTTTTCTCGACTTCATAACCTATATTGACCGTCTACTATCTTCGGGCCCATTATCTTGCGGATGATCTTTCTCTTAAATTTCTCTGTATCTCTTAGACACCAGCCCTCCCGGTCATTCTGAGGCATTCACTCGCCTACAGACACATTAACTTTTATCACAGTATTATAACGTATCTAATTTTGGTTTGTCTTGAGAGTGTTTTTTTTTTACACAAGGGGTAAGATCATTAAAATGCACTGGCCGTCTTTCCTCGTCTGTTGTTGACTGCTGTCTTTCTGTTGGCCTTTGGTTTTATTATCTTTCCGAGGTACTTGAAGCTATCGACTTTCCCAATTTTTCAGTACTATGTTTTCAGGTGACCCGGGGCTTTTTAATGTTTGATATGTAATTAGTTTCTCACAGAGGTACTTGGAGCTATCAACTGTCCAAATTTTTCAGTATTGTGTTTTCAGGTGACCTGGGGCTTTTTGATGTTCGTTGTGTAATTAGTTTCTCTCAGAGTTACTTGGAGCTATCAACTGTCCCAATTTTTTAGTATTGTTTTTTCAGGTGACCCGGGGCTTTTTGATGTTCGTTAAGTAATTAGTTTTCTCCCCGATGTACTTCAAACTATAATTTTCCCAATTTTTTTGTATTGTGTCTTCAGATGACCCGACGCTTTTTGATGTTCGTTATGTATTTAGTTTTCTCGAAGGAAATCTGTAGACTTACTTTTTCTGCTTATTCTTTTAACTCGTTGGTTCGTTGTATTTATGTTTTTGTGTTCCTAAAAGCGATTGCTAGGTCGTCTCCAAAAGCACGATAGTTTATCTTTATACTGTTCTATGATCCTTCAATGTATACCTGGTTTAAAAATCCTTCATTTGTAAGTTCCATTCCTGAGCAATAACTATCTCCAGTATTTATGTATTATAAATAAGTTTGATTAATTTAGAAAAATAAATTTGACAATAAAAGTTGAGTAGGCGTTTAAAAAGTGAGGATCATCATTAAAATATAAAAGGTTTGAAATTGTGTTGTATTGAGGGGTGTTGAAAATATTAATGGTTGTAAAGAAGCGGGGGGGAGGTTATGAAAGATTGTGTGTGGGGGTCGAAACACAATTTTGACAAAACACTACTTGATGATAACGGATGTAGGTACGGTTGGTAAATGATAGACATAAGAGGATGTTAACAGGGAGTGAATGAGAGAGAGAATGAAAAACAAAAGAGGAAAGTTAACTGTCACGGGAGAGGAAAATGAGTGGGAGGAATCAAGATGAGGAGGAGTGGGTGGAGTACGGCACAGTGAAATTGTCGGTGAGTGATGATTAACATTAATTGTGATAAATTGTCAAATGTTAATGAACGAGAGACATACAAAAGAGGGAGGAAATTTAGAACGGTACAGTTTAAAGGGTGAAAAATATAAGAGGGATGAAAAATAGAAATACTACTGTACACGAAAATAGGAGAAAGAGGTCGGTAAAAATTATGAAACAGGAGATTGAAGTCGGAAGATACTGAATTTGGATTTTTTAATGATGTTGCAAAATAGAAAACAATGCAGTACTGCTCGCTGTGTTGTTGGAGAACAATAATAATTATAAAAAATAATTTTTATTTTTATTATTATTATTATTTTTAAATTATTATAAAGAGCGCACCGTTATATTTTCAAATGAAAGAAAATTTAGAACGCTGTTAACGATGATGGAAATGTATTTTCATTTTTCATCTCACTCTCGTTAATTTGTTTTAATGATGGAAAACTAACCTAAAAAGTGTAATAAATATAAAAATATGTTTCCATAAAAGATACATTTTCAACAAAGGTAACTTATGTTTTATAAACACACTAACAGGTTACTCGTGATTTTTACATATTTATTATTTTCGTTACTATTATTGTTATTATTATTTGTGTATTCATTAAAATGATGTTACACATTCTTTTATATTTGTATATCAGTTCAAAAGGTAAATACACATTTATACGGTGTAATTATGTCAAAAAGTTTTATATTAATAATAATATTTTTTTTTTATAAAATTCTTTATTACATTAGAGTATATTATGAATAACCGTAATCTGTATTTCGGTTATACTGTAAAATTCGGTTATAATGAAGACGTTTGCAACGAAAATCCGGTAATAACGTATGAAAATAGAATCGGCCGATAAAACTTTCGGTTAGTGACCTAAACAAGTAAATTATATGATTTATAATGAATATTTTCGACGAACTAAAACTATCGAATCATATTTGTGGATGTAATTTTTTTGTCATCAGATCATCGACTGGTTTGATATAGTTCTCCTAGCTGCCTTATCTTGCGCAAGTCGTTTCATATCTACATACCTGCAACGTCTTTTGTAATTATTTATTTTATTTCTTTTATTGCTCCTCCAAAAGACCAAAGCCCGTGCTTGGAGGATAATTACTCTAATTACAAAAAATACATAGCACAAAAATAAAACTACAATACAACAATAATAGCACTGATAAAAAAACAAAAAGAAATAACGCTTAGGCCTAATACCAATACATCATTTGTTACATAAAAAAAGACAAGTCACACAAACGAGAAAATGATCAAATTAACATTAAAAAGTATATTAGTATAAAATTTAAAATGAAAATAATAAAAAAATTACAGACAGAATGCAAAAAATGTAAATAAAAATTAAAACTTATGATAACAAAACTAAAATGTTAATAAATGATAAATCATCAAAGTTATGAAATAGCATCAATAAAATAGCCTATGACAAAAAAACCTCCACTAATTTACTTACTACTTTATTATAGGGAGAAAAATGAAACATAATTTAGCCTTATACTACCTCCCTTAAATTTAACTATTCCTTCATACACTAATGCAATACAGAATACATAACACTAGCGCAATATCAGAAACAAAATAAGTATTGTGAATATACATATATAACTATGTTGTTGTTTAGGTCATCAGCCAAAAGGCTGGTTTGAACCTGTAGAGGTTTTACTAAGTAAATCGAGGAGTGAGGTGGTTTACCATGCCTTCCTCACTGAGTGGAAAAGTATGCTTATCAGCATGCCGGGCCCTCTGAAAAGCACATATTTTCCACTCTGCAAATGACACCTTCACTTCATTCACCACAGGGTCTGGCTGTACAATGAAATTCATTACTTTCAGAGGAGATAACTCTGATTAGTGTCTTTTACACCTCTACCTCTTCTGTTCTTAAATGATTCAGTCATTTAATTGGCTGACCATGTGATAAGAAACAGAACTATTTATTTTAGCCCTGCAACTAACAGATTGAGTGTAAATAATTTGACACTCCACCTGCCTGTTATGGGCAATATATAACTATAACTACTACTAGTATATGACTAATATTTGCTTTATATATTCTAACCTTTGTCTCTCTACAATTTACTCTCTCAATACTAGATTTTTTAAATATTTCGGCCGTAGTATTCATTTAACAACAAAAACGCATATGATCATATTTATAGGAAATTAAAAGATCTACAACTTTTGTTTTAAGCATTTTTCTCTACAGAGCCTAGTTTAGCGTCAAAAAGTAATTTCCGTATTATTAAACCAAACTAAGGTTGGTTTTAATTTTGCATCATTCACTCATGATTAAAATAAGGTTATGTTTTTTGAAGCTAGTTTTCTGTTTAAGGCGGTTGGGGCCTTTTTTCATCCACTCGTATAAGAAACTTTAAATTACATATTTTCTCGACCCACCGAATCTTTAACAGTTTCATATAACACCACATTTCAGAAGTTTCTATCCTGTTCCTTTCTACAGCCCCTACATTTTATTCCCGTATAATACAGTTGAACCCGGTTTAAAGGGCCTCGGACTTTACGTCAACTCGAACTTAACGTCATTTTTTTAGGCATTGCGTCAAACTTCTATCTGAAAAACCCCTGTTTTAACCCCTTTTATTCCCGTATAATACAGTTGAACCCGGTTTTAACGGCCTCGGACTTTACGTCAACTCGAACTTAACGTCATTTTTTTAGGCATTGCGTCAAACTTCTATCTGAAAAACCCCTGTTATTCCCGTATAATACATACTACACTCCAAACATAGTGTTATAAAAAATTTTTTAAAAAGTTTTATTGTTTTAAAAAAATCAATGTTTGTAGTCAGTAAGCTGTTTATCATTTCAAACGTCCTTCCAGCTTAATGGATATTATAATAATGAATTAATTAATTTTTATACCAAAATTTTCCGAAATTTGGAATAATTAATTTGTTGATTAATGAATGTATAATTTCTGAGAGAAATTTAGTTAATGTTAACCTATTTCTAGGAACTAATAATTGGTTTTGTAGGTATAATTTTGTTATGAACTACGACATTTGTAAATGTAATTTCACGGAATTTGTAATTTTAGGAACGTTTGTTTAATTACTTTATCACTATATAATAACATTTAAGATAAATAAATAAATAGATAAAGTTATTAGATAAATAAGTAGAGTTTATTTGGAGAGCTCATGTAAAATATTTATTTATTTTACCTGACACTCGAGTCCACTGGCATGTTGTATTTTATGGTACAGTGTTTTGTTTTTGTGTTTGGCTACTGTACTGTTAGTTGCCTAAGCTCACCCTTCAACCTCCATGTTTTGTTTAGATTTGTCACAAGTTTTTCAACACTATGTATCCAATTCAATTTTATCTCATGGTAATCCTATATTCCTCTTACGTCCACTATTTTACACTTTCAATTTATTTCTCACCTTCTAAAAATAATATAAAAATTATTGTAATGTAATCACTAAATTACGCCTGAATTACTCTCTCTCTTGTGCCCCACGTTGGTACAATTAAAAGAAATTAAATAAAATAATGAAGAAAATAAAGAAAACGCAATAATTGAAATTGAAAATAAATTGATATTTAATGAAAACGATTGAAAATTACAAAATTTACTGACAAAATTGAATTTTACAAAATGTTATTGATCTTGAATTTTATTTGTTGATGACACTATTCTACAATTCTAAATATTTGCTGAATTATATTTTTAACATAAAATGTTAAATTAAATTTATATTTTAATTTTATTGGAACTCAAAATATTTAAATAATTAATTAATAGTTACGATTCTTTATATTTTCTTGAACTCTGCTGTACCATGTGTCTCCTTCCATTGACCGGGATCGAATTGAACCTGACCATTGTTGCAATTGGTTTTATAGTATCTATTCGATTTTCTTATAATATTTTTTCTGCTTGTCTTATAAATCATTAAGTTTTTTAATTCAGTTTTATAATTCAATTGTATCTTGATGTTCTGCTAATTTCCTTTTATTATTTGTTAATCTTTTCAAATTATTTTTTCAAAGTTATACCTTCTTTTGTTTTTTATGATTCCACTTCCAATAAATTTGAATCTTTGGCTTCTGGAATAATTATTTATGTTTCTGATATTTTCTTCTTAAAATTTATTTTAATTTATTTAATTTTTGATTTAAAATATTTGGGTAATAATTGGAAATTATTTATTCTGATAATTATTTAATTATTTTATTAAACATTATTTTCCTTTGTTTGCACCACTCCATTTATGATAATGAACAGTCAAAACAAAACAATATTAAATATAAACTCACCTCAGAGTATTATATTGTTTCGAGATCTTTCGTCTCTCACGGAGACATCATCAGGAATTAAAATACACTAAACACATATATAACAAAAAACATTAAAACAATTATGGTCAACGACCACGTCAGTTATTCCCTGTATCATAAACCATTCCGCGCGCGGTTATTCGGCCGAATGACGGTATAATCAGTTGTACCTAGTTTTATTTCTTATCGCGACTAATAATTTGAAATAATTTGTCGTTATCGAATTCTGTCTGGCTGTTCATTAAATTTATCTTCTTATTTTTAAATTTATAAATATAATATTTTTCCAACTGCCCTAATTTGTTACTATCGAAACATATTTCCAAGATTTCTAAATTATTTTCGTGGCTGCTTATTTTATGCCCTTTCGTTAGCAGATGTTCTGCCACATTAGAATTTTTACATTCCTTTTTTAAATAAGCAGCATAATGCTCAGAAAATCGTTTTTTAAATGATCTATTAGTTTTTCCGATGTAACAAAAATTGCAGTCGCTACAATTGATTTTATATATGCCCTGACTATTATACTTGTCATATGATTTTTTATTGTATAATGTTGGTAGATACCTGGATATTTTATTAAAAGGCTTATAGGCATTGACGTGGTCGTTCACCATAATTGTTTTAATGTTTTTTGTTATATATGTGTTTAGTGTCTTTTAATTCCTGATGATGTTTCCGTGAGAGGCGAAAGATCTCGAAACAATATAATACTCTGAGGGGAGTTTATATTTAATTTTGTTTTGTTTTGGCTGTTCATTATCATATATGTAATTATTTAATTATATATTTAAAATTCTTCAACAATTGAATTATAAGCTTGACCTTTGATCAACGATTATTTTTTATAATCAACGATATTTTTTACAACGTCAGTCTTGTTATTTAATAGCCACCCCTCGTATAGGTATATAGTATAATTGCAGTGGATCTTAATGACAATTCAATGATAGTGTACACGTGCATGAGGTAAGAGTAAGAGAAAATTTGTGTGGATGTATACTAATATGAATCATGCTCTCTGCATTCAGACGGTATATCCACATCCGATTGTTTAATCCATGCGAAAATGTTAAGAGTAAAGGGAAGAGAAATGTTTTGGAGGAATGGAGTAGTTGAAATGTTTCAGACAGATGTGAAATTGTTGTGAGGATAAGGTGAGGAAGAGGTCACATGAAGAGGTGAGAGTGGTTAAGATAGAACTGTGCTTCTTCTTCTTCTTCTTCTTCTTCTTCGTGTTCTTTTTCTTCTTCTGCCATTACCCCTTTTTACCCCTTTTCTTTGCTTTTTCTTCCCTGCCCATCTCTGTTTTCCGTCAGGTCGTTTTTCACTCGAAGAATACACTTGGCAGGTGGATGAGGAGGACGGAAAGAGGTGTTTGGGGAGGATCTACGTAGACATGACGAGAGGTATGGTGTGTGGATAAAGTAGCAAACAATTCTATACACTCTTACTCTCGAATCTCTCTCTCTCTCTCTCTCATACACCTGTCTCTCTTTAATTTTCCATCTTTCTTATATCACACAACCACAATTTTATCCACCTGAGACTGTACGAGATATAGAAGGCATTGCATTGTGTGCTATTATGTCTACAGCTCATTTACTAATGGTATTAAAAATGGAATATTGTATTTTATAAGAAATGTATGTAATGTAAAATAATACTTGTTACATTTATTATAATATGTATATATATATTTTTTTAAAAACGTTTATTATGATAATACATTATTGTTACTTTTTTGGAGGGTACTTTCTTTTGGGGACTTTCTTGGAGTCTACAAGTAAGTGGTAATACAAGTTACATTAAATTTGAATTGATTAACTTAAAATTTGTTTGCTATTGACTTTATTTACATCAATTTTCTCAGAATTAAATTCTGTACAACTGTTGTTCATGGATTTTATGCATTTGTTAGCCATTTAATCGAATTATAGCGCCTCAAACTTAAAAAAACGTGTTTTTTGACAGTAAATATTTGTGTTTTAAGCAAGTTATTTTACAAACTAGGGGACTTACAGTTCTGGGACCTTGTTTAATGAATTTTTCAAGTCAAAATTCATATGAAACGATCAAATGTTTGTCTTAATTACCGTTCTAATTGGTTCAATCCGGTTTCATTTAATCCTAGGAGTGGAAATCTGGGCGAAATCTTTCGCTAGACTTATCTCGCTAACGAAGCATTTTCAGACATATGTTTATATGAACTTTTTGTTTTGTTTTTAGGTCTACAATCACCTGTTAAAAAATTTTCTTTCCTCCCGGTCCACCCTGTATATATGTATATAAATAAATAAATATATATAATATAGTTATTACCATTAGATTTCTTTTAATCCCTAATGTATGTACGTTAAAATTTGTTCAATTTAATAACAATAAGCAATGAGATGGCGTAATGAGATAAGGATGATTGTGTACGTTGTGTAAATGAGTTAATATGGTTATCTGAATCACAACCATTAAATTACACCGGTAACCATTGTCTAGTATTCAAATCCGTTATTAAAGTAATCATTAATTACTAGCAATTGAACCACAGTACCTTCGTTTCTGATAATCAGCTGTTAAAATTCTGACTTGTGGCGATAACTTTATCACGTGACCAGCCGTTAGTCAACTTGACCAAGGGTTGATTACTATCAGATTTTTTTTTCTTTCTCTTGCCTATATAAATAGAAAGGAAAGTATTGTTTACATGTCGACTTTTCGAAATCACGTTTTCAACGAATATACAAGTTTACAGACCTCCTGGACCCAAAAAATAATGTTTTTAGCGATTAGTATACGTGTGTGTGTGTGTGTGTGTGTGTGTGTGACAGACCAAAATATCTCAAGAACTGAACCTTGTACAAAGTTGAAGCTTGAAACTTAAGTTAGGTACTACTAGAGAACTCGACACGGAATATTTTCATAAAAATCAGTCAACCGGAAGTAGTAGTTATTAGTCTTAATTTTTCACTTTTTGCGATTTTCTCAAAAACGGCTTGTACGATTTTTTTTTTAAAAATCGCCTCATTTACTACATATTTTATGCTCTGCAAGATAAGGTAGGCGCATGTCTGCTGAACTTCTTAAGGAAGCTGTGGTTTCGAAGAAAAAAACGTTTATTTTTAAGATAACGGCTTGTATATGCATTTTAGCGAAAAAATGTATAAACAAAAGTTGTAGAGAATTTAAATAACTACAACTTTTATTTCAAACATTTTTTTTGTATAACGCTTAGTTTAGCGGTAATTAGCGATTTTCTGGGGTTTTTTTTCAAGAAAATGTGTAAAAAATCGATATTTTAAGATGTATGTAAGATAGACATTATACGACAAACGTTTAGCCTATATAATAAAATTAATAGGAAATTAAATGATCTACAAATTTTATTTAGCGAATTTTTCTCTACAGAGCCTAGTTTAGCGTGAAAGATTGATTTTCCGTATTTTTAAGCCAAACTGAGGTTGATTTTCATTTTGCATCATTCATTCATGATTAAAGTAAGGTTATGTTTATGAGGTTAGTAGTTTCTTTGTTTTCTAATGTTTTATTAATAATATTAGGGGTTAGAGCCTATATTGTTTATTATTTGAACTGGCAAGAGAAATTTGTGTGAGTGTTTCACACCGGATAATTTATTTCACTTTTAGTTATACTATTACAATGAGATAAAGCAATAAACTATAAACTAAATATTCTGTCATTATAAAATAAAACTTGATGGATATTACGTCCACTGGCCTAACTACAATAATATATAAATAAATTTTCAGTGTTGGTCAGGTTCATTTTCAATTTTTTTATTAGTACCTATAACACATTATGAGAACTCCACAGAAAAGGTTACTTAGGAGACTTGTGGATAAATTTCTGGCCTCCAAACGGAAAACCAGCACTTTCACATGGATCACAGAGGTCCAAAGGGACATGGCCGAACTCAGCCTAACGATGACGGACCTGGTGGAGGAGACGCCATACAACAAAAATTTGATCAAATCACATAGTACCCAATTGACCACAAAGAAGTGGAAAGTCGGTGTAAGGGTCTACACAGACGAAGAACGGAAAATGTGCGCCGAAAAACTGAGCCGCTACTATACTGATTAGAAACTTAAAGCAGTTTCCAAAAGGGCTAAAGTGATCCATTGAGGCCCAAAAGTTAAAAAAACAAAAAAGTGAAATTTTATTGGTGTCAGTCAATGCCGCTAATTTTTAATTTGTCTGTACGGCAAGTCTAAAATTTCAAACGTTTTCAGTCTGCGGCAATGGCTCTATTATCTAAAAGGTTCATTACCAAAGGGTTTTGATGACGTTGAAGTCTGTCTTTGTATTATTTTTGTTCTGGTGCCGTTTTTCGAATTGATGTCCCAAGGTACTTGAAACTATAAATTTCCCAACTTTTCCGTGAATCATGACGTTAGTGTATGTCTTCATTTCTATTTAAAAGTTAAGTTTGATTTTCCATGGTGCACCTAAGATAGCTGTCAATATTTGAAACCCATCATAATGCAGATTATTTAAAATTATGTAGCATCATATTTCTTTCTGCTCCTAAATACCTCTCAGATATGGAGAAAAACCGTTTCCATACAAAAAAACCTCTGTATATATTCTTTAAACATTACGGCAATTCTATAGCTAAAAATAAGAAAATTTCTGAAAAACATATGCCTGAAAACGGTTAGTTAGCGAGTTACGGCTAGCGGAAAAAATCACCTAGAACTCTGTACCCTCGGTGAAGTAAGGCCGTATAAAAATGTTAAAAATAGTTACAAAGATACTAATACGATTGTTTCTTATGTTTTTTAATCTGAAAAATTGAATAAAATTTTTTTCAGAGCTGTAAATGCAATACTTTCACTGATATCTTACATAAAACACAAGAATCGGTGCAAAGAAATAACACATTTTTGTGTTTAACGTAAGATTACTTCCATAAATGGCAAATAAAGGTGTATTTTTTCTTAAATAAATTTGTAGAAAATATAATTCTGAAAAATTCATGTGAATTACTCAGGAAAAAAATGAATATTGAAATTTCGCTTTATTTAAAATCAAAACAGACGCACATAAAACGCACATTCTTTTTTTCAATTCCTAGTATGTGTACGTTGCAATCTGTTCAATTCAGAACAATAAGCAACCCCATGACCCAATGAGATGAGGATAAAATGTATGACGTGTAAATGAGGTGTAGTCTTGTACAGACTCAGGCCGACAATTCCTGAGAGAGTATGGTTAATTAAACCCCAACCATCATAGTACACCGGTAACCACTGTCTAGCATTCAAATCCGTATAAAAGTAACTACCTTTACTAGGATTTGAACCAGGAACCTTCGTCTCCGAAAATCAGCTGTTAAACAGTTGATTTTGGCAACGGTTTTACCTCTAGACAAACCCGGTGGGTTAAAACGCACATTCTTAACTGCATAAAATATTAACTAATATTTTGGTTGGGAGTAACATCTGATCATTTATCAGCTGTTACTGGTATAGTTAATTTACAGTTTATATTCAAAAATAACTTCAGATATATTTACTCGTCAATGACAAACATTCTTAGAATATATTTATTATTTATATATTTGTCAATCTTACCTACGATGACAAACGTATACGATCTATTAATTGGTACAATCTTAATGAGAATCTTCACATCTGGGCAATAAAATATGACTTTGCTTCTAGTTCAACTAGTAACTGACTGGTTCATTTCCTGTCATTAGAAAAATGATTAATCATAGCTCTTTATTAGTCAAAGTTCACTAATTGATCGCTTCCAATGTAGAATGGAATTCAATCTTACAACTAGAAATAAGTACAAAAGAGAAAGGGTTATTTTAAGAAAAGGGTTGTTAATAAAAAATCTGGTGTGAAACACTCATACAACTTTCTCTTGCCAATGAAAATAATGAACAATAAACCTAACAGTATTAATGAAATATTAGAAATAAACAAAAAGCTAACCTCAAAAACATAACCTTATTTTAATCATGAGTGAATGACGCAAAATGAAAATCGAACTCAGTTTGGCTTAAAAAAACGAAAAATCACACTTTCACGTTAAACTAGGCTCTGTAGCGAAAAATTCTTTAAATAAAAGTTGTAGATCTTTTTATTTCCTAAAAATTTACCCGAAATCTTTAAAAAATCGATTTTTCACACGTTTTCGTGAGAAAAAATCAGAAAATTGCTAATTACTGCTAAACTAAGCGTTATACAAAAAAATGTTTGAAAAAAAGGTTGTAGAATTTTAAATTCTCTACAACTTTTATGATATAAATTTTTGCGCTAAAATGCGTATTGAAGCCGTAATTTTTAAAAGAAAATGTTTTTACGTAAAAACAGCCTTACCGAGAATTTCAGCGAACATGGCGCCTACCCTATCTTGTAGAAAATAAAAAATTGAGTGAACCAGGCGATTTTAAAAAAAATCGTAGGACCAGTTTTTGAGAAAATCGCAAAAAAGTGAAAAACTACACGAATAAACTACTACTTCCGGTTGACCGATTTTGATGAAAATGTTCGTGTCGGGTCCAGTAAGGGTATGTAACTTAAGTTCTAAGTTTCAAGTTCGTACGATGTTCCGTTCTTGAGATATTTTGTATACACACACACACACACACACACACACACACACACACACACACACACACGCGCGCGCGCGCGCGCGCGCGTACACACACACACACACACACACACACACACAGACACACACACAGACCAATCGCTAAAAACATGTTTTTTGGGTTCAGGGGGTCTGAAAACGTATAGATTCGGTGAAAACTCAGTTTCGAAAAATCGACATGAAAACAATACTTTCCTTCCTATATATTCATTTAGGCAAGAGAAAGTAAAAACGGCTGACAAGATTTTAATTGAAAATTTTAAATTTCTTTTATAATCACTTGTAATTCAGAGTGATTTAAAATGTAATAATGCTAGAATAAATCTTTTTAAAATGTTGATACATTGAAAGATTACCCTAAAAGCATTTCAATTTGAGTTTGACGAAGAAACGTAAACAACACCATCTTTGATAACGATATTTCATTGCTACTTAACATTTATATTAAAGTATTGAAATTATTATTTAGAATTTTAAAATATTGAAATGGAAATTTACAGAAGTGCAGAAGTAAAATTTGTCAAAAGTAAAATATATCCTACCGATCAAACGTTGTTTGTTTTTTGTAAATTTTTACGTTCTCTTGCCTATATGAATATATAGGAAAGAAAGAATTGTTTTCACGTTGATTTTTCGAAATCGAGTTTTACCGGCTCTACACGTTTGCAGATCCCCTGAACCCAAAAAAATGTTTTTAGCGATTAGTCTGTGAGTGTGGGCGTGTGCGTGCGCGCGCTCGCGCGTGTGAACTGAATACCTCAAGAACAGAACTTCGTACAAAGTAAAAACTTAAATCTTAAAGTTAGACACCACTACCGGACCCGACAAGAACATGTTCTTCAAAATCGGTCAACCGGAGTAGTAGTTTATTCGTATCATTTTTCACTTTTTTGCGATTTTTTTTAAAAATCGCCTCGTTTACTAAATCTTTTATGCTTTGCAAGATAGAGTAGGCGTCATGTCTGCTGAAATTCTTGGAGAGGCTGTTTTCTCGTAACAAAGTTGTATTTTTTTTAAGATTGCGCCTTTAATATGCATTTTAGCGCAAAAATGTTTATAATAAAAGTTTTAGAGAATCTAAAATCCTACAACTTTAATTTGCTTAACTTTTTTGTATAACGCTTAGTTTAGCGGCAATTAGCGATTTTCCGTTTTCTCTCACGACAACGTGTAAAAAATGATTTTTTTAAGATTTCGGCCTTAGTACTCATTTTACGACAAAAATTATACAATAAAAATTATAGAAAATTAAAACATCTACAACTTTTATTCAGAGCATTTTTCTCTACAGAGCCTAGTTTAGCGTGAAACAGTGATTTTCCGTATTTTTAAGCTAAACTTAGGTTGATTTTCACTTTACGTCTTTCACTTACGATTTAAAAAAGATGTTTCCTGATATTAGTTTTTTGGTTATATCTAATATTATTTTACTAATGTTGGGTTATATTAATAATTATTTGCATTGGCAAGAGAAACTTGTGGGAATGTTTCACACCAGATTTTATTATTTTCTCTACTTGATCGTGCTTTATGACACTAATAAAGTTATGATATCTCGTATTGTTTAATGAAAATAAATCGTTCATTGCCAACATTAAAGCCGTCACGTAATCACTTATTTGTTCTCGTATTTTTAAAACATGCTCTTAATTGTCTTGTGTTATACTATCAATCTGTCTCTCTCTTACAAATACTAGTAAATGGGTCGACTAGTTTACCCTTACAAAACCATTCAACTTCATCTCCATTCTACAAAAAATTTAATCCCCATTCAAAAAAAAATTCTGGTGTGAAACACTCACACGACATTTCCTTGTCAATGCAAATAATTAACAATAAACCTAACCATAAGTAATAAAACATTAGAAAAAAAAACAAAAACTAATTTCAAAAATATAACCTAATTTTAATCATGAGTGAAAGACGCAAACTGAAAATTAACCTCAGTTTGGCTTTAAAATACGGAAAATCACTCTTTCACGCTAATCTTTACTCTGTAGAGAAAAATACTCAAAATAAAAGTTGTAGATCTTTAAATTTTTATAAATTTGATTATATAGACTTTTGTCGTAAATGCTAAGGCTGAAATCGTAAAAAAATCATTTTTTACGCGTTTTCGTGAGAAAAAAAAGAAAATCACTAATTACCGCTAAACTAAGCGTTATACAAAAAAATGTTTGTATTAAAAGTTGTAGAAATTTAAATTCTCTACAGCTTTTATTGTATACGTTTTTGCGCTAAAATGCATATTAAAGCCGCAATCATAAAAAAAAATTTATGAGAAAACAGCCTCCTCAAGAATGAGGTTATATTTATTGAGGTTAGCTTTTTGTTTATTTTTAATGTTTAATACCTACCGGGTTGGTCTAGAGGTAAAGTCACCGTGAGTCAGCTGTTTAACAGCTGATTTTTGGAGACGAAGGTTCCTGGTTCAAATCCTAGTAAAGGTAGTTACTTTTATACGGATTTGAATACTAGACAGTGGTTACCGGTGTACTTTGATGGTTGGGGTTCAATTAACCATACCCTCTCAGGAATGGTCGGCCTGGGTCTGTACAAGACTACACCTCATTTACACGTCATCCTCATCGCATTGGGTCATGGGGTTGCTTATTGTTCGGAATTGAACAGATTGCAACGTACACAAATTAGGAGTAAACAAACAATTGTTTTATTACTAATGTTAAGTTATATTTTTTATTATTTGCATTGGCAAAATAAAAGTTTGTTTGAGTGTTTCACACCAGATTTTTACTTTCTCTTGCCTATATGAATATATAGGAAGGAAAGTATTGTTTTCATGTCAATTTTTCGAAATCGAGTTTTCACCGGATCTACATGTTTTCAGACCCCCTGGACCCAAAAAACATGTTTTTAGTGAATGGTCTGTGTGTGTGTGTGTGTGTGCACGCACGCACGTGCGTGCTTGCGTGCGAGCGAGCGAGTGTGTGTGTGCGTGTGTGTGTAAAATATCTCAAGAACGAAACATCGTACGAACTTGAAACTTGAAACTTAAGGTAAGTACCACTAGAGGACCCAACACGAACATTTTCATCAAAATCGGCCAACCGGAAGTAGTAGTGTATTCGTATAATTTTTCACTTTTTTGCGATTTTCTCAAAAACTGGTCTTACGATTTTTTTTAAAATCGCCTGATTTACTAAAATTTTTTATGCTCTACAAGATAGGGTAGGCGCCATGTTTGCAGAAATTCTCGGTGAGGCTGTTTTCACGTAAAGAAATTGTTTTTTTAAGGATTACGGCTTTAATGTGCATTTTAGGGCATAAATTTTCATAATAAAAGTTGTAGAGAATTTAACGTTCTACAACTTTTATTTCAAACATTTGTTTGGTGTAACGCTTAGTTTAGCGGTAATTAGCGATTTTCTATTTTTCTCACGAAAACGAGTGAAAAATCGATTTTTTTAAGATTTTGGCCTTAGTATACATTTAACGACAAAAGTGTATATAATCAAAGTTATAGGAAAATTGAACGATCTACAACTTTTATTTAGAGCATTTTTCTCTACATAGAGTAGTTTAGTGTGAAAGAGTGATTTTCCGTATTTTTAAGCCCAACTGAGGTCGATTTTCATTTTGCGTCTTTCACTCATGATTAAAATTAGGTTATGTTATTAAAGTTAGTGTTTTGTTTATTTCTAATGTGTTATTAATAATGTTAGCTTTATTGTTATTTATTTGCATTGGCAAGATAAAGTTTTGTGTGAGTGTTTCACACCAGATTTTTCTGTTTATAATTAGTTGTATTATTAACATTATGGAACGCTGACCTTTTAAGTTATATATATTTAATAAGCTTCAAAAACCTTGAACGTTTTTCTAGTGATTTTATTATCGTATCAAGAAGCATTTTCACAAAGTAACATTACAATTATTATTGTAACACAAACCAGATGTGCTAATATAAATGCTATTCTAAAATAAATTCACTGTTCTGTTTTTAGAACATTCATACGTTTGCGGTGTTTAAAACGTAGCTAGTGTAAACTGTTAACTCCGAGTAACGTCACGTTGTACAAAACGTACAGTTAAATATTAATCAGTTCTGTCTACTCGTTTACGCTAAGGTTGTTTACGTTTTTACATAGCGTTTATTTAAACTGTCAAAATTTTTTTTACTTGTTTGTTTTCGGATCTGTAGAGTAAAATGAAGAGATTTTGCATTTTGTAAAAAAACACTTGAAAACTGAATATTAACAATATTTTAGTTTTTTTTTTATCTCTAGAAGCCACAAAAATTGTTTAAAAATGATGTTGTAATGAAAGCAATTAAATTTAAATAAATTAAATACAAATTTGAAAATGTAAGCTAATAATAAATTGATTGATTTAATGAAAACGAAAAGTAAGTTGAAAAATTGAAAATTTAAAAAGAAAATGTATTACAAAAATTATTTTATTTTGTTTTTTATTCCTAATTTTTGTACGTTGTAATCTGTTCAATTTAGAACAATAAGCAACCCCATGACCCAATGAGATGAGGATTATGTGTATGACGTGTAAATTAGGTGTAGTCTTGTACAGACCCAAACCGACCATTCCTGAGAGAGTATGGTTAATTTAACCCCAACCATCAAAGTACACCGGTAATCACTGTCTAGTATTCAAATCCGTATAAAAATAACTACCTTTACTAGGATTTGAATCAGGATCCTTCGTCTCCGAAAATCAGCTGTTAAACAGCTGATTTTGGCGACGACTTTACCACTAGACCAACCCGGTGGGTCCAAAAATTATTAAATGCTTGATTTTATTTAGTTATGACTGTATGGTAATAAACTAAGTATTTAAATTTATTATGAATGATTTTAATTATGTACGAGGTGTGGCTATTAAATAACGAGACTGACGTCAAAAATTTCATTTTTATATAATACGTAATCACTTATTGTCACCTTCAATATACACTTCTTCTCTATCCTTACAACACTTCATGTGAATTTCCATTGTTGGAAACAGGGCTGGAAGTCATCTTCTGTGAGCTACTTCAGGACACGTGCCGCTTTCTCTTTTACAGATTCCACAGAATCAAATCTTGTCCTTTTTAATGCAGATTTCACCTTAGGGAACAGGTAGAAGTCACATAGTGCAAGATCTGGTGAATAGGGTGGATGTTTTAACACTGAAATGCTGTACTTGGCTAGGAACCTCGTAATAGATAACGCGGAATGAGCTGGCGCATTGTCTTGGTGAAGAACCCATGATTTGTCCTTCCACATTTCGGGGTATTTTTCCTTACTGTTTGGCGTAGTTTAGAAAGTACCTCAAGGTAGTAACATTGATTAATTGTTTGACCCTGCAGGAACCCAGTGAAGGTACACAAACCCATGTATATAAAAAAAACAATCATCATTGCTTTAAATTTTGACTTGCTCGTTCAAGCTTTTTTAGCTCTCGGTGAAGTACGGCTCTTCCAGTACATGGATTGGCGCTTCGTTTCTGGATCATAATTAAAAAACGATGTTTGTTCACATGTTATTATCTTCTACCTGTTTCCTAAAGTGAAAGTGAAATCTGCATTAAAAGGGACAATATTTGAATCTGTGGAAGCTGTAAAAGAGAAAGCGGCACGTGTCCTGAAGGAGCTGACAGAAGATGACTTCCAGCACTGTTTCTAACAATGAAAAATTCGTATGGAGCGTTGTAGGGATAGAGAAGAAGTGTATATTGAAGGTGACAATAAGTGATTATGTATAAAATAAAAATAAATTTTTTTACAACGTCAGTCTCGTTTTTTAATTGTCACACCTTGTACAATTATTTTTTTTAATAACTTAAAAGTAAATCTGAATTATTGATACAAATAATAAATAATCTGTTGGCATTGTCAGTATAATTTTTTTATGAATGCAATACATTATTCTTCTAATGTAAAGTAACTAGAAAGTAATGAACAAAGACAAGTAGAATAGCAAATGATAATAAGTGATGAATACTGCAAGGGCATAACTGGTATTTCGTATTGTATATTTTTAATAACAACTACACTCTGGAAAATCACTAGCTTTTATTTTGCTGACGGGTAAAAAGACATTCAATTCTTTTCTAAAGTTGTTTATTGAAATCTGTGTTGAACGTTAAAACGATATTACTAAAAAGAAATAAAATCTATAACTGCAATGTTTTATGCTATAATATTTAATGAAATTTAATTTATCAAATATTTTTATTATCTTTTTTAATAATATTATTTGATGGCATCTCTTTGGTGCATAACAGAAAGGTGGAGTGTTAAATGCTTTGCACTAGATCTGTTAGTTCCAGGGCTACAAAAAATTGAAAAACTTAGTGGAAGAAGGTGTTAATGTAACAATATATAGTTTTGAGAAAAATTAAATCAAAATTCTAAAGCTCCTATTTTTACTTTCTCTTGCCTATATGAATATGTATGAAGGAAAGTATTGTTTTCATGTCGATTTTACGAAATCGAGTTTTCACCGGATCTACACGTTTTCGAACCTCCTGAACCCAAAAAAACATGTTTTTAACGATTGGTCTGTGTGTGTGTGTGTGTGCGCGCGCGCGTGCGTGTGTGTGTGTGTGTGTGTGTGTGTGAGTGTGTGTGTGTGTTCACAGAATATCTCAAGAACGGAACATCGTATGAACTTGAAACGTGAAACTTAAGTTAGTCGCCACAACCGGACCCGACAGGAACATTTTCATCAAAATCGGTTAAACCGAAAGTAGTAGTTTATGCGTGTAATTTTTCACTTTTTTGCGATTTTCTCAAAAACTGATCGTACGATTTTTTTTTAACAAGCCTGGTTTACTAAATTTTTTATGCTTTACAAGATAGGGTAGGCGTCTTGTCTGCTGAAATTCTTGGAGAGGCTGTTTTCACGTAAAAAATTGTTTTTTTAAGATTGCGGGTTTAATATGCCTTTTAGCACAAAAATGTAGACGTATTTAATAAAAGTTATAAACAATTTTAAATCCTACAACTTTTAATTAAATTATTCTTTTGCATAACGCTTAGTTTAGCGATTTTATGTTTTTTCTCACGAAAACGTGTGAAAAATCAATTTTTTTTAAATTACGGCCTCAGTATGAATTTTACGACAAAAGTGTACATAATTAAAGTTATAGGAAATTAAAAGATCTACAACTTTTATGGAGAGCATTTTTCTGTACAGAGCCTAGTTTAGCGTGAAATTGTGATTTTCCGTATTTTTAAGCCAAACTAAGGTTGATTTTCAATTTGCGTCTTTCACTCATGATTAAAATAAGGTTATGTTTTTTGAGGTTACTTTATTTATTATGTTTTATTACTAATTTAATTTTTGGTTATATGAGTCATTATTTGCATTGACAAGAGATATTTGTGTGAGTGTTTCACACCAGATTTTTAATAATGTTAATTGATGGCGTCTCTTTGGTGCATAACAAGTCCGGAATCTTTTTACTTTCTCTTGCCTATATGAATATATAGGAAGGAAAGTATTGTTTTCATGTCGATTTTTCAAAATCGAGTTTACACCGGATCTATACGTTTTCAGACCCCCTGAACCCAAAAAACATGTTTTTAGCGATTGGTCTGTGTGTGTGTGTGTGTGTGTGTGTGTGTGTGAACAGAATATCTCAAGAACGAAACATCGTACGAACTTGAAACTTGAAACTTAAGTTACATACCACTACCGGACCCGACACGAACATTTTCATCAAAATCGGTCAACCGGAAGTAGTAGTTTATTCGTGTAATTTTTCACTTTTTTGCGATTTTCTCAAAAACTGGTCCTACGATTTTTTTTAAAATCGCCTCATTTACTCAATTTTTTATTCTCTACAAGATAGGGTAGGCGCCATTTTTGCTGAAATTCTGGGTGAGGCTGTTTTCACGTAAAAACAAAGTTTTTTTAAGATTACGGCTTTAATATGCAATTTAGCGAAAAAATTTATATAATAAAAGTTGTAGAAAATTTAAAAACCTACAACTTTTATTTCAAACATTTTTTTGTATAACGCTTAGTTTAGCAGTAATTAGCAATTTTCTGTTTTTTTCTCACGAAAACGTGAGAAAAATCGATTTTTTTAAGATTTCGGCCTTAGTATGCATTTTATAATAAAAGTGTATATAATCAAATTTATAGAAAATTAAACGATCTGCAACTTTTATTTAAAACATTTTTCTCTACAGAGCCTAGTTTAGCGTGAAAGAGTGATTTTCTGTATTTTGAAGCCAAACTGAGGTTGATTTTCATTTTGCGTCTTTCATTCATGATTAAAATTAGGTTATGTTTATTGAGGTTAGTTTTTTTTTTATTTCTAATGTTTTATTACTAATATTAGGTTTATTGTTAATTATTTATATTGGCAAGAGAAAGTTGTGTGAGTGTTTCACACCAGATTTTTACATATAGGTATAGTGAAAGATGAGCTAACAGTATGATCCAATGAAGACCTCGTGTTTGGAAGACCATGAATTTGGTGAATGATTGATTTTAGAGGTATGGGATGGGAACATTTTCTGACAAGGAATCATGGAGGACATGAATAGAGTTAACATATAGTCTGTCTACTGTTTGATTACTTCGCGTAAAGGCAGCTCCTATAGGTTGTAAACGAAAGTTTTACTCTATTAGCGCGTATATACTTTTCCGCATGACAATTTCTTGCACTACGTTCCATCATAATCATAAAAATCTGGTGTGAAACACTCACACAACTTTCTCTTGCCAATGTAAATAATTAATAATAAACCTAATATTATTAATAAAATATTAGAAATAAACAAAAACTAACCTTAAAAACATAACCTTATTTTAATCATGAGTGAATGACGCAAAATGACAATCGAACTCAGTTTGGCTTAAAAATACGGAAAATCACGCTTTCACGCTAAACTAGGCTCTGTAGAGAAAAATGCTCTAAACAAGTTGTAGATCTTTTAATTTTCTATACATTTAATTACATACACTTTTGTCGTAAAATGCATTTACTGCTTAGGTAATTATTAATTTTCTTTTTTTTCACGAAAATGTGTAAAAAATCGATTTCTTTTAAAGATTTCTGCCTTAGTATGCATTTTACTATAGAAGTGTATGTAGCTAATCAAATTTATTGGAAGTTGAAGAATCTATAACTTTTATTTAGAGCATTTTTCTCTATAGTGCCTAGTTTAGCGAGAAAAAATGATTTACCATATTTTTAAGCCAAACTGAGGTAGTTTTTGTTTATTTTTAATGGTTTATTACTATTATATGATTATATTGTTCGTTATGTAAGTTTTTCACACCAGATTTTTACTCTTGATTAAATGCAATGTAGTTATAAATTAATGCGAGTGATAAACTCTTAGGTAGGCTATGTTATTATTTATTTACATTGGCAAGAGAAAGTAATGTGAGTTTTCATACTTGATTTTTGTTTTGTTTTACGACCCACTTTTTTAATCTTTCTATTAATGCTAACGATGAAGGGTAATTGATGAAACAATCATTAAACCTAACTGGTAATCGAACCCGGGGCCCCTGGCATAGAACCCAGCTGCGTTGATCACTGCACTACGTTTCCTTAACTGTTAATGTATATAATATGTCCCAGTAAAGAATTTTTATTTTATAAACCAGTGAGGATGCGTAAACATTTCTATTGAATCTGTTAGATAATATTGATAATAAAAATTGCTGAAGCGCTTTATTCATGAACTCCCATTTTTATTTTCTCTTGCCTATATAAATATATAGGAAGGAAAGTATTGTTTTCATGTCGATTTTTCGAAATCAAGTTTTCACCGGATCTACACGTTTTCCGACCTCCTGAACCCAAAAAACATGTTTTAGCGATTGGTGTGTGTGTGTTTGTGTGTGTGTGTGTGTGTGTGTGTGTGCGCGCGCGCGCGCGTGTGTGTGTGTGTGAACAGAATATCTCAAGAACGGAACATCGTACGAAGGTGAAACTTGAAACTTAAGTTACATACCACTACCGGACCCGACACGAACATTTTCATCAAAATCGGTTAACCGGAAGTAGTAGTTTATACATTTAATTTTTCACTTCTTTGCGATTTTGTCAAAAACTGGTCTTACGATTTTTTTAAAAATCGCCTGGTTTACTAAATTTTTTATGCTCTACAAGATAGAGTAGGCGCCACGTTTGCTGAAAATTTTAGTAAGGCTGTTTTCACGAAAACAAATTATTTTTTTTACGATTACGGCTTCAATATGCATTTTAGCGCAAAAATGTATATAATAAAAGTTGTAGAGGATTTAAAATTCTACAACTTTTGTTACAAACATTTTTTTGTATAATGCTTAATTTAGCGGCAATAAGCGATTTTCTGTTTTTTTTTTCACGAAAACGTGTGTAAAATCGGTTTTCTTTAAGATTTCGGCCTTAGTATTCATTTCATGACAAAAGTGTATATAATCAATTTTGTAGAAAATTAAAAGATCTACAACTATTGATGTAAGCATTTTTCTCTAATGAGCCTAGTTTAGTGTGAAAGAGTGATTTTCCGTAATTTTAAGTGAAACTGAGGTTGATTTTTATTTACGTCTTTCACTCATGATTAAAATAAGGTTATGTTTTTGAGATTAGTTTTTATCTATTTCTCATGTTTTATTACTAATGTTAGGTTATATTGTTCATTATTGGCATTGGCAAGAGAAAGTTGTGAGTGTTTCACATTAGATTTTTTTCAGATAGTTTTTGGTGTGAATTTGTGTATTGTTAATTTGTTTTTGAGAGGTAACTTTCAATTGTTTTATTTTTTTTTTCAAAAATTTGTTGTTCACGTGAAAAATGTTAATAAGATAGAGTTCCAGGTATTTGGAAATGGATTGAGGTAGCGGAAATATGTTTATTGTTATTAGAGGACAGATTTGTTTTGTTTGTAAAAATAAATTAGGTTAAACGTTATGCTTACTCGAAAAATAATTATGTTTAATTGTTAAGGAAACATTATAGGCCTACGAGGTGTGGCTATTAAATAACGAGACTGACGTTGGAAAAAAATTTATTTTTATTTGATACATAATCACTTATTGTCACCTTCAATATACACTCCTTCTCTATCCCTACAACGCTCCATGCGAATTTTCCATTGTTGGAAACAGTGCTGGAAGTCATCTTCTGTTAGCTCCTTCAGGACACGTGCCGCTTTCTCTTTTACGGCTTCCACAGACTCAAACCTTGTCCCTTTTAATGTAGATTTCACCTTAGGGTACAGGTAGAAGTCACATGGTGCATGATCTGGTGAATAATGTGGATGTTCTATCACTGAGATGCTGTACTTAGCTAGAAATCTTTTGACAGATAACGCGGAATGACCTGGCGCATTGTCTTGGTGAAGAACCCATGATTTGTCCTTCCACATTTCGGGGCGTTTTTCCTTACTCTTTAACGTAGTTTGGAAAGTACCTCAAGGTAGTAATATTGATTAATGGTTTGATTTTCAGGAACCCGTGAGAAACACGATTCCATAGATAAAAAAAAAACAATTATCATTGCTGTAAATTTTGACTTAATCATTCGAGCTGTTTTGACTCTCTGTTAAGTTCGGCTCTTTCAGTACACGGATTGGCGCCTCGTTTCCAGATCATAAGTAAATAAACCATGTTTCATCACATGTTATATCGTTTCCAAAACATTTGGGTCATTTTAAATCGCGTATAAAGTGTCAGTACAAACATTTTCGCGAGTTTCATTTCAAAAATTTTTGATCCGCAAGTGTCCTTAAGGAGCTGACAGAAGATGACTTCCAGCACTGTTTCCAACAATGGAAAATTCTTATGGAGCGTTGTAGGGATAGAGAAGGAGTGTATATTGAAGGTGACAATAAGTGATTATCTATAAAATTAAAATACAATTTTTTACAACGTCAGTCTCGTTATTTATTAGCCACATTTCGTATTTTAATTCGTTAATATTTTATAAGTTATTTAGCTTATATAATTTGGTTTTGAATTTTTAATAGTGCTAAATATAAATTTGTTTTGATGTAAAATATAAAATTTGATGAATTTTTTCATGAATTTTTTAAGTTGCTTTCAACGGATGTATACAAACTTATATTGTTATAAAATATAACTTATATAAATTCTTATTACAAAATTATTTATTTATAGACTATATAAAAATTCTGCCCATAACAGACAGGTGGAGTGTCAAATTATTTACACTCAATCTGTTCGTTGCTGGGCTAAAATAAATAGTTTTGTTTCTTATCACATGGTCAGCCAATTAAATGATTGGACCATTTAAGAACAGGAGAGGTAGAGGTGTAAAAGCCACCAATCAGAGTTATCTCCTCTGAAAGTAATGAATTTCATTATACAGCCATACATTGTGGTGAATGAAGTGAAGGTGTTATTTGCAGAGTGGAAAATATGTGCTTTTCAGAGGGCCCGGCATGCTGATAAGCATACTTTTCCATTAAATAAAGAATTCCACGAATTAAAATTATAATTAATTCGTTAATATTTTTTATAAGTTTTTAGGTTGAAAAATGTGGTTCTGAATTTTTATAGTGTTAAATATAAATTTGTTTTGATGTAAAATATAAAATTTGAAGAATTTATGAAATTTTTAAGTTGCTTTCAAGGGATGTATACAAATTTATATTGTTATAAATGTGGAAGCAAATGCTACGGTTGAATAATATAATATTATTAATAATAATATTTATATATATATTATTATACCAAGTTATGTTATGATACCAAGTACGGGATGTTTGCGCGATATTTGTCGCTTTGCCAAATTTCAATGTTTGTTGCGGCTTTCGAGTTTTGACTCTCCCGGCCGGGTTTTAGGGGCCTGTGTATTGATCTGAAATGTTAAATCGGTTTAGGTCGTGTAATTCCGGCTATCTTCGTAGGACTTGTGGGGGTCGATACGCTATGCTCTGTGCTCAAACCACTTTAGAGCGCACGGAAGCAGATTTTTTTAACCCTCCCCCACTAGTTCATCAGGATTTTGGGACAGAATTACGACTGTTAAGATCTTATTTTATAGATTGAAGGTTTAGTTTCACTTTATATCTAAATATATTCATATCATTATTAAATATATTAACACATTAATATCATATAACAATAAATTCTTATTATAAAATCATTTATTTATATATAAAAATTATAATAAATCCATAAAGTTTCAGTTTAAAAAAAACATTAGAAGAAATTAAAGTTTCATATGAATTTTAAATATTATTTTCTGTTAACTTTATTTTATGTTGTGCAATCATGATTTTCTTCTAATTGGATCATAACCTACTTTTGATATTTCGTTCCGTTATAAAATACATCCTGAAATAACAAAGCACCGAAAGATTCAATATTATCCTTTACAGAATGGATTCAATTCCGTAATACTTGTATATTATACAGGGTGATTCTAAATTTCACGGTTATCTCTAGGGAAATTATTGTATAGCCAAAAATAAGAAAAAACATTTATATAAACATATGTATGCTCGTAACGGGCAGGTGGAATGTTAAATTAATTGCACTCGATCTGTTGGTTCCAGGGCTACAAAAAATAGTTCTGTTTCTTATCACTAGCCGTAGTGGTGTAGGAAACACTAGTCAGAGTTATCTCCTCTGAGAGTAATGAATTTTACTATACAGCCAGACCCTGTTGGTGAATGTGGTGAAGTGAAGGTATCATTTACAGGGTGGAAAGTGGATGATTTTTGGAGGGCCTGGCGTGTTGATAAGCGTACTCTTTCAACTCAGTGAGGAAGGTAATTGTAAACCGTCTCACTCCTCGTTTTTGCTTAGTAAAACTTCTAGAGGTTCAAACCAGCCTTCAGCTGTTGACCTAAACAACATTAATGTATATGATGGAAATTCATAGTATGAAGTACACATATACATATGGTCCGGAAATGCTTCATTAGCGAGTTATGCCTGGCGAAAGATTTCGCATTGATTCCTGGGTAAAGAGTGAAATAAAGTCATACTGAAATTTGGAGAAGTTTAATTAAGGAGAAATTTTAGTGGTTTCTTATATTTTTAACCTGGGAAACTTAAAAAAAGTGTCCTAGAACTGTATCGCTTTAAGTTTTTATGAAACCCACGTGGAAACATTAAAAAACCGGATTAGAAAACACACTTTTTTAAGTTTAGCGTGAAATAACTTTGTTAAATTGCGAATAAACACACAACACGTTTTAATAAGTATAATTTTCAGTGACGTTATTTATAGATTTTTTACTTTCTCTTGCCTATATGAATTTATAGAATTCTTGCCTATATGTATTTTTTAGAATAAAATTCTTTACAATTTTCATTAAAACGTTTTTTGTCTTGTAAAACTTCGACTGGATTTCTTTCTGAACTCTTTTACCCAGTAGTTGTGCTATTGTCCCATATCTATATATATATATATATATATATATATATATATATATATATATATATATATCGAAAACGATTGTGTTTGTCGATCATGTCTGCATTTTTAGCGTTCGTTAAGGGGAGGCTGTACTTTGTATCCCGCCAATGTTAAATTTGTTATTTTTAGGTGCATTATCATAAGATTGGTAAAAGACAGGGAAATTAAACTTTACACACTATAGGTGTCGGGTTTCTTCTCGAGCTACTGACATTGTTTGGATTTATCTTTGGACCATATCATTTTTTTTTAAATTACGAATAACATAAATTTTTTACAAATTGTTTTCTACGTTTTTTGCGTATTACTATATTTTGGTACACCTGAGGAAGTCATAAAAATGTCGGTAAATGTGGATATACAAGATAATTAACTGATAAAAATTTCAACCTTGTAGGTTTATTGGTTTCTGAGAAAAATGTACCTTAATGGTAAAAATCTAAATTTACGGGAAAAGGTAAGAAACAAGGCACAAATCAAAAACAATATGTACCCAAATTGTAAATTTCCCATCAACAGTTGTTCAGAAAGCTGAACCAACAGCTGAGAGCATTAAAAACCGCGATGCAGATATTTTTAAAACTAAAATTCTCTTTGCACTAAAACTAGCAGTATAAAATTATGGAAAACATTCGTTCTTCGTAACATTAATTTTTCTGTGTAAACCTGATAAAACTTTATTATTCCATAAAAAAAAGTTTTTTTGACGTATATAATTTAATGTTTTTCTGGTCGACCTAGGCCTAAACTATTGAAAAACATAAAAAAACAGAAATCAAAATTTTAAATTAAAACCATCGTGCAATCTTCTTTTAAAGCACATTCCAGGTAACTAAAATTCTGTACCTGCTGTATCAGGCACCCATTGATAACTAATTTTATTCGTACAGGATTTTCCCTGAGAAAGCCATTATTTTGTTTTTGCAGTAGATATGTTGTTGTTCTTTAGGTCAACAGCCGAAAGGCTGGTTTGAACCTCTAGAGGTTTTACTAAGTAAAAACGAGGAGTAAGGTGGTTTACCATTGCCTTCCTCACTGAGTTGAAAGAGTATGCTTATCAGCATGCCAGGCCCTCCGAAAAGCACTCACTTTCCACCCTGCAAATGACACCTTCACTTCATTCACCACAGGGTCTGGCTGCATAGTGAAATTCATTACTCTCAGAGGAGATAACTCTGACTGGTGTCTTTTACACCTCTACCTCTTCTGTTCTTAAATAGTTCAGTCATATAAGTGGCTGACTATGTGATAAGAAACAGAACTATTTTTTTTAGCCCTGGAGTAGATATAGCAAAGTTATTAAAATTTTCATGGTTAAATAAAATAATCCACAACTTTTTTATGTCAATACTTTTCTTCTACAGAGCCTAGTTTAGCATACGTTAATGATTTTCGGTTTTTTTAACCAATATAGAGGTTGATTTCATTTTGCATCATTCACTTGCGGTTAAAATTAGGTTATGTTTTTCATTTTACATTGTTCACTAATGATTAAACATAAATTATATTTTTCATTGTTCACATTGGCAAAAGAAAGTTGTATAAGCGTTTCACATCAAAAAATCTCTCTTTGTTGCAGGTAAGCAAAATAAGTGCCTGATTCATTATTTTACGAGTCTTAGACCTATAGACGTATTGCAATCTCAGGTAAAGTGACTGCGTTCTTTATATCTATGTTTCATTATAAATTTGTATATTTTAAAATTCAATCTTTTTATTTTAACCTTTTTACTTTTTCTTGCCTATATGATTATATAGGAAGGAAACCATTGTTTTCATGTCGATTTGTCGAAATCGTGTTTTCACCGGATCTACACGTTTTCTGACCCCCTGAACCCAAAAACATGTTTTAAGCGATTGGTCTGTCTGTATGTGTATGTGTTTGTGTGTGTGTGTGTGTGTGTGTGTGTGTGTGTGCGCGCGCGCGCGTGTAAACAGAATATCTCAGGAACGGAACATCGTACGAACTTGAAACTTGTACTGGACCCGACACGAACATTTTCATCAAAATCGGTCAACCGGAAGTAGTAGTTTATTCGTGTAATTTTTTACTTGTTTGTGATTTTCTCAAAAATGGCTTCTTCGATTTTTTTATAAAAATTGCCTCATATACTAAATTCGTTTATGCTCTACAAGGTAGGGGAGGCACCTAGTCTGCAAAAACTTTGGGAAGGCTGTTTTCTCTTAAAAAAATTGTTTTTTTTAAGATTGCGGCTTTAATATGCATTTTATTGCAAAAAATTATATAATAAAAGTTGTAGAGAATTTAAAATCCTACAACTGTTATTTTGAACATTTTTTTGTATAACATTTTTTTCGCGAAACTGTGATAAAATTTAATTTTTTTAAAGATTTTATCCTTATTATGCATTTTACGACAAAAGTTTATATAATAAAATTTGTAGGAATTTAAAAGATTTACAACTTATATTTTGAGCATTTTTCTGTACAGAGGTTGGTTTATCGTGAAACAGAGATTTTCCGTATTTTTGAGCCAAACTGTGGTTAATTTTCTTTTCGCGTCTTTCACTCATAATTAAAATTAAGGTATGTTTATTGGGGTTAGTTTTTTTGTTTGGTTAGGTTATATTGTTAATTATTTTCATTGCAAAGATAAAGTTTTGCGAGTGTTTCACACCAGATTTTTTGTAATATTAAGAATTGTTTGGAACATGATAATGTTGCGGTAGGCTACTTAACCGGGAATCAAACGTGGACCAACAAATAAAAAATTAAGTATGATTTTAATTATCCCATCGAAGTGGATAAAATTTAATATGTTTTTTTATTGTTTATTTTTACGCTGCAGTTAGTCATTACAAAATATACAATCCGTCATAAACGTTAGGAAACTTAATTATAAAGTACCCACCAGGTTATATACAGTAAGAATAATCTCTTAAAGAGAGGAACCCTCTGCAGTTTATAAAGTTGACGATTTATTTTCAAACTTTTTACTTCACCAACTTACTGCTTACTAATGATGGCGTAGTCACCTACAACCTTTTCAAGTTTTAATTTTTATTTTTAAATTTTCAGGAAAAATAATAATAATTGTATGAATTTTCCACGGTTTTACTTTCTCTTGCGTAGTATATAAATATTATAGCAAGGAAAGTATTGTTTCATGTCAATTTTAAGAAATCGAGTTTTCACCGGATCTACACGTGTTCAGACCCCCGAACCAAAAAAAAACATGTTTTTAGCGATTAAGTCTATATGTGTGTGTGTGTGTGTTAACAGAATATCTCATGAACGGAACATCGTACGAACTTGAAAATTGAAAGTTAAGTTAAACACCAGTACCGGACCCGACACGAACATTTTCAACAAAATCGGTCAACCGGAAGTAGTAGTTTATTCGTGTAATTTTTCACTTTTATGCGATTTTCTCAAAAACGGGTCCTACGATTTTTTTTAAAAATCACCTGGTGTACTAAATTTTTATGCTCTACAAGTTAGGGTAGGCGTTATGTTTGCTGAAATTCTTGGTGAGGCTGTTTTCACGAAAAATAAATTGTTTTTTTTTTAAGATTGCGGCTTGAAAATGCATTTTAGCGAAAAAATGTATTTATTAAAAGTTGTAGAGAATTTAAAATCCTACAACTTTTACTTCGAACATTTTTTTGTATAACGCTTAATTTAGCGGTAATTAGCGATTTTTTTGATTTTTGCTCACGAAAACGTGTGAAAAATTGATTTATTTAAGATTTCGGCATTAAAATGCATTTTACGACAAAAGTGTATGTAGTGAATGTTATAGAAAATTAAAAGATAGCCTATACAACTGTTATAAGGAGCATTTTTCTTTACAGAGCCTAGTTTAGCGTGAAAGAGTGATTTTCTGTTTTTAAGCCAAATTGAGGTCGATTTTCATTTTGCGTCTTTCATTCAAGATTATAATTAGGTTACGTTTGTTAAGGTTAGGTTTTTCTTTATTTCTAATATTTTATTACTAATGTTAGGTTTATTGTTAATCATTTGCATTGGCGAAAGTTTGTTAGTATTTCACACCAGATTTTTTTACTTTCTCTTTCCCCACATTAGCATATAGGAATATACGAGTTTTCACCAGAAAACTACGTTTGGAGGCCCCTTGAACCGAACGACATTGTTTTTAGTAAATTGTGTGCGCACGCGTGTGAACAAAATATCTTAAGAACCGATATCGTTCGAAGTTGAATTTTGGACTTATGTTACATATGACTGGAAGACCTGACATGAATATTTTCATCAAAATCGGTCACCGGGAGCATTGGCGTAGCTGGTAACGTGCTCGCCTCTCATCATGCGGTCTTGGGTTCGAATCCCATTCAAGTACGGCATATGTTCATACGTTACAAAAAATCATTTCATCCTTCACCGTCTGTATTAGCAGTAATTGCAGAACAGTCGGACGTTAAAACAAAAAAAAAAAAACAAAAAAATCAAAATCGGTCCACTGGAAGTAGTAGTTAATTTACTTCACTTTTTGCGATATTTTAATAAATGGCTCTTACGATATTTTGGCCGGCCCGTCGGCATAGCGGTTAGCGCAACTGGCTTCTATGCATTAGGTACCGGTTCGGTTCCCGATCAGGTCTGGTATTTTTTCATCACTCGTTTTCATATATCATCCTTTTACCGTCTTTAACAAATTGTAAAATGACAATGACACCTTCACTTCATTCACCACAGGGTCACCACGCTGTGCAATGATGAAATTCAATATTTTTAGAGGAGATAACTCTTACAAGTGTCTTTTGCATCTCTACCTCTTCTGTTCTTAAATGCTTCAATCATATACTTGGGTGACTATGTGATAAGAAACAAAACTATTTTTTGTAGCCCTGGAACTACCAGATCGAGTGCAAACAATTTAAGACTCCACTTGCTTGTTATGGGCATATGAAAAATATACAGGTATAAAATCAAAATTTTATCCCACTGAATTCTCTGTTAAGTTTTTAAATGTTTTTTAATGAATTATTTATTAATTTTAATGGACTGTTCGTCTTTAATTTGCGCTAAGCTAATGTTATATACAATTTTTTCATTCCTAACGTGTCTCAGTGGTAATCTGTTGCAACCCCATGGCCCAAATAGATGAGGATGATATGTATAAAAAGTAAATGAGGTGTAGTCTTGTACAGATTCAGGCTGACCATTTCTGAAATAGTGTGGTTAATTGAACCCCAACCATAAAAAAATACTGATAACCACTGTTTATAATTCAAATCCGTATAAAAAAACAACCTTTACTAGGATTTCAACCACAAACCATCATGGAGTTGCATCAGGTCATGGAGTTACTTATCGTTTTTAATTGAACAGATTGCAACGTAACACACATTAAAGATTAAACAAAAATCGTAATAAATTTCTCTATAATTATAGGATAGCTGGTAAACAATATTGTTTACATCAAAATTATAATCCTGTTTACGTTCATAATCGTTCGCACCGATCACGTCATTGTGTGAGGAATTTCATGTTATTTTATAAACGGGATGTTGTTGGTATTGGAAATATGTATATATTCTTGGGAAATCTAGTTACTCCAGTGTTTATTAAACAAATATCCGGTTTCCTTCTTGGTATTACATCGCAATATTACTCTATTACTGTCTGTTCTTACACAGATTATTGAGTGCATAGATTTATGTTTATCCAAACCATCACCGTTCTCTCCTAATAAACTAGATAATTCTCGTGAGTTTTAAACATTATTGAAAAAAAAACAATTTATAAATCCAATTTCTTATATTCGTCACAAAATCTAAAATCTAATCTACATGAATTTATTAATTTAAAATTCAGTTGTTATTTTATTCTATCATTCTGTCGTTCTATATCAATATACTAGCTTGCATTGCGCGGCTTTGCTCGCGAAACGTGTGTAATCGATTTTTTTAAATCTGGTGTGTAACACCCACACGAATTTCTTTTGCCGATGCAAATAATTAACAATATAACCTAGCATCAGTAATAAAACATTAAAAATAAACGAAAAAAAACCTCAAAAAACATAACTTCATTTTAATCATGAGTGAAAAACGCAAAATAAAAATCAATTACTTCAGTTCGGCTTAAAAATACGAAAAATCACTCTTTTTACGCTAAACTAGGTTCTGTAGAGAAAAATGCTGCATATAAAAGTTGTAGATCTTTTAATTTCCTATAAATTTAATTTATATACTTTTGTCGTAAATGCAAACTAAGGCTGAAATCTTTAAAAAATCGATTTTTACACGTTTTTGTGAGAAAAAAAAACAGAAAATCGCCAGTTACCGCTAAACTGAGCGTTATACAAAAAAATGTTTGAATTAAGATTTGTAGGGTTTTAAATTCTCTACAACTTTTATTGACTATGTAAATTTTTTCGCTTAAATCCATATTAAAGCCGCAATCTTAAAAAAACAATTATTTTACGAGAAAACTACCTTTTCAAGAAATTCAGCAGACATTGCGCCTACCCTATCTTGTTAAGGAAAAAAATTTAGTAATTGAGGTGATTTAAAAAAAAATCGTAGGAACCGTTTTTGAGAAAATCGCAAATAAGTGAAAAATGACACGAATAAACTACTAGTTCCGGTGGTTGACTGATTTTGATGAAAATGTTCGTGTCGGGCCCTCTAATCGTACGTAACTTAAGTTTCATGTTCATACGATGTGAAATATTTCGTTCACACACACACACACACACCCACACACACACACACACACACACACACACACATACGCAGACCAAATGCTGAAAACATGGTTTTTTGGGTTCAGGGGTCTAAAAACGTGTAGTATATCTGGCGAAAACTCGATTTCTGAAAATCGATATGAAAACAATACGTTCCATGCTATATATATATTCATATAGACAAGAGAAAGTAAAATAACAAAGGGATGTTTTTAATACGTTACATGAATCTTGATAATAATTATGATGAAAGATTATGGGGTAGAAATGGGTCCATTAATTAATAGTTAAGGGGAGTAATAAGACAAGACACGAGTTAGAATGTTTAAGCCTAGATAAATTACATGGTTCCAACATGATGTTGATTGTTTATAGAGTGGAGGGGGTAGGGTTAAGAATTTCCCTTACTCCCTCCAGATAAATAATGATGAAAATGGTTTAAGACTTTTATGTTAAGGGGAAAATGATGGTTGTTCTTTGGTTAAGGAATGGGGTTAAATTTTGGAACGGAATAATCCTTAATTTAGCCTGAAGGATATTTACTGATGGTTAAAATTTAAAGGGAAGGATTTACTGGCTTAATTTAGGACGTGTATATACATCCGAAGGTATATACCTTCACTTTATAAAACGGACAGCGTTTCAAGTTACTCTATCTGTTATTGGTTGCCAATAACCGTAGGTCAAATTTATATTTAGTTGTGAGAACGGATTAGAAAGAGACGGATAAACTTTGAAACAATGTTTACAAGAGATAATTTAATTTACCTGAGAAATTTCTTAAAACAATCCAAATAATATTCGCACTTTCAATTATAAAAACAAAATAATTATATCAGGTCAAAATCCTCACACGACTTTTTACTTTCTCGTGCCTATATGAATATATTATAGAAAGGAAAGTATTGTTTTCATATCGATTTTTTGAAATCGAGTTTTCACCGGATATACACGTTTTCAGATCCCCTGAACCCAAAAAAAAGAACATGTTTTTAGCGATTGGTGTGTGTGTGTGTGTGTGTGTGTTTGTGTGTGTGTAACATACTACTACCGGACCCGACACGAACATTTTCATCAAATTCGGTCAACCAGATGTAGCAGTTTTTCGTGCAAATTTTCACTTTTTTGCGATTTTCTCAAAAACGGCTCATAGGATTTTTTAAAAATTGCCTCATTAACTAAATTTTTATGCTCTACAAAATAGGGTAGGCGCCATGTTTGCTGAAATTCTTGGTGAGTCTGTTTTCACGTAAAAAAGTTGTTTCTTTAAGATAGCGGCTTTGTAATGAATTAAACCGCAAAATGTATATAAATAAAGTTGTAGAGAATTTAAAATCCTACAACTTTTATTTCAAACATTTTTTTGTATAACGCTTAGTTTAGTGGTAATTAGCAATTTTCTGTTTTTTTCTCACGAAAACGTGTGAAAAATTATTTTTCTAAGATTTCGGCTTAACTTGAATATGCATTTTACGACAAAAGTGTATATAATACCTAAAATTTATAGGAAATTAAGAGATCTACAACTTTTATTATAGCATTTCTTTTGTACAGTGCCTAGTTCAGCGTGAAAGTGCGATTTTCCGTATTTTTAAGCCAAACTGAGGTTGATTTTCATTTTGCGTCTTTCATATATGATTAAAATTAGGTTATGTTTATTGAGGTCAGTTTTTTGTTTATTTCTAATGTTTTATTACTAATGTTAGGATTATTGTTAATTATTTGCATTGGCAAGAGAAAGTTGTGTGAGTATTTCGCGCCAGATTTTTTGTAGGTAGTTCTGAAACTAGGAGATCGAGTGAAAAAAATTTAATACACACCTGCCTGTTTGTAATGGGCAAAAATATGGACTACGGAGCAGATTATATGTATTGCTTCATGGTTCTATTAAAAATTTATAAATTCTTAAAATTTTTTTTTATAAAAATCTGGTTTAATCATTTAAGATTTTATATGTGCAGCTATGAAACGATAAAATTGTACGTACCTACATAAACGTGTTCAAGCATGTACGATTTTTTTTTCAAATACTGTACTTTCTTTTATTAGGAGGGGGATTTTTTTATAGATTTTGCTCGACTTAGGGTGGATTTGTGTATGTGTTATGTGTATGTAAGTGTGTGAGTTAAGATAATATCAGGTTCCTTTAGACTGATATTTACTCCAGTAACTTTTAACTTCGCTCAAATAGATTCTTCTTTTAAAGGTAGATGTAGGGGTCTTGTACCTGTATTAAATTTAAATCGATCACATAAATATTTTATAGAGCTCCTTTACTGTTGCGTAAAATATATGGTGCCTAAGTATTCTTCAAAGTGAATGACTCCTTTTTTTAAAATTATACGGTATTTCAATCGAACTTAATCAAATTTTAAATTCTGCGGAATTTACAAATTTTTTAAATTACTTTTCATTATAAATTTTTTAGCTGTCCCTAACTATAATGATATCCTGTTAATACGATTAATTTAATTTAATTTTTATTTAACCCTATTGTCGGCAATAAAATTTTTCTAGACCGGCAGGGAATTTCTAGCATATGGGTCACCGAACAATAAAGAAATCATTAAAAATTTGCTGTTGTTGTTTAGGTCATCAGCCGAAAGGCTGGTTTGAACCTGTAGAGGTTTTACTAAGTAAAACGAGGAGTGAGGTGGTTTACCAGTGCCTTCCTCACTGAATTGAAAAGTACATTTATCAGCATGCCGGGCCCTCTAAAAAGCACGCATATTTTTCACTCTGCAAATGACACTTTCACTTCATTCACCACAAGGTCTGGCTGTATAATGAAATTCATTACATTCAGAGGAGATAACTCTGATTAGTGTCTTTTACACCTCTACCTCTTCTGTTCTTAAATGATTCAGTCATTTAATTGGCTGATCATGTGATAAGAAACAGAACTATTTATTTAGCCCTGCAACGAACAATTTGAGTGAACATAATTTGACACTGTACCTGTCTGTTTTAGGCAGAAAAATTTGCTATAAATCACAAATCTTTTCACGTGACTTTATCAAAATAACAATATAACTTTGGCAAATAGAATAAATACATTATTGATATTTTAATCTGACTGTTAAGGAAGCTGCAGCTATTTGAAAATAATTTTTAGACAAATGTTTTTCTAAAATTTCAGATGACACTACTTTTTAAAACGTTCTTATGTTTTACTTTCAAAATTCATTACATACGAATCGTTACTTATAATGTTTATTTCAAAATAAAACCAAGAAAAACGATTTTGTGTTCAAAACTGAAGACAATATATACAAAAACACATCGTGTAAACCAAGAAATAACCAAATTCAGCTTTAGGATAGGCTTAAACTCTGTTTCAACAGAGAAACAAAGTAAAGGCAGAATATGCAACTGAAGCTATTGTATTTTATGTAAACATTTACTTCATACATTTACCAAACTTATTGTACATTCCACCGGGTTGGTCTAGAGGTAAAGTCGTCGCCTTGAGTCAGCTATTTAACAGCTGATTTTCGGAGACGAAGGTTCCTGGTTCAAATCCTAGTAAAAGTTAAATAAATAAAGTTAAATAAATTAGTAAAAATTACTTTTATATGGATTTGAATGCTAGACAGTGGTTACCAGTGTACTTTGATGGTTGGGGGCTCAATTAACCATACTCTCTCAGGAATGGTCGACCTGAGTCTGTACAAGACTACACCTCACTTACACGTCATACACATCATCCTCATCTCATTGGATCATGGGGTTGCTTATTGTTCTGAATTGAACAGATTGCAACGTACACAAATTAGGGATTACAAAAAAACTATTGTACAAAACAACAACGCTTTCTGTAGATGAATTTATAACTAAAACGACAACATTGCAGTGCTAAGGAGCGAATCCGATTTTGCGACGCGACAGGTTCAAGAAGTGGTAACCTCGTCTCAAAATCGACGATTGCCGGCTGTAGGGTTAAATAATTTTTGTTCTAACCATCCTTCGATTTCTCAATTATTAACTTTTCCTATATAAACTTAAAACCAGTAAAGTAACTTCTGGAATTTCTATAAACTCTTTTTGTAGTCAACACTGTCAGAATTCTTTCAGTATAGGTTTCTTGTTAATTCCGTAATCCTTTTTCTGTTTTTGTTCTTTGTGGAAGCCTTTCATGTCACACTGTCAGAATTCTTTCAGTATAGGTTTCTCGTTAAATCCGTAATCCTGTTTTCTGCTTTTGTTCTTTGTGGAAGCCTTTCATGACACACTGTCAAATTCTTTCAGTATAGGTTTCTCGTTAATTCCGTAATCCTTTTTTCTGCTTTTGTTCTTTGTGGAAGCCTTTCATGTCACACTGTCAGAACTCTTTCAGTATAGGTTTCTCGTTAATTCCGTAATCCTTTTTTTTGCTTTTGTTCTTTGTAGAAGCCTTTCAAGTCAGTAATCTGTTTTTTTTTAATTTACCGTATTTTGAAGTGGAAGAAAGATTGATTTTTATTTGCGTCGTTCACTCATGAATTAAATAAGGTTATGTTTTTCATATGATATTGTTTACTCATGACTAAATATATATAGGTTTTATTGTTCATATCTACATTTGCAAGAGACAGTCGGGTGAGTGTTTCACACCAGATTTGAAAAAAAAATTGGATCGTTGTGCTCTCATTGGACATTTCCAATTAAAGAACTCACGTCTAGGAAAAAAACATATAGGTTCTTGCATTTTTTTTAACCACTTCGTTTTTTGACTAAAGAAAATTTAGATTTTTCATTTGGGCTTCTTCTTAGTTTCAGCTATCGCACCGAATACTTCTTCTTCTCCTCCTACTTCTTTACCTTTTACTGCGCACGTGTTAAGCATTTTTACGTGTTCTGGAACCCATCTTTTCTTCGACCTGCCAATATCTCTGCTTCTTATAAGTTTATATCTTCTTGCTATCTTCTTGCTTAAGCGTATATCTGGTATTCTGTTTCAGTTTTACACCCATTGGGCACGGTACAATTTTATCTTTTTTAAGTCAATTCTTGTCTTGTATGTATATTTCTGATTTTGTCGTCTTGTTCAACCTTTGACAGATCTTAAGAATTTAATTTCTGCAATTTAGATGTTCCTTTCCTCTCTTTTTCTCATCTCCCATACTTCACTGCCGCATATCAAAGCTGAAACTGGCACTGTCTTAATAAAACTTTAACCTTGTTTCGGGTCTTGTCACTTTCTCTTGCGTATATGAATATAAAGGAAGGAAAGTATTGTTTTCATGTCGATTTTTAGAAATCGAATTTTCACCGGATCTACACGTTTTTAGACCCCCCTGAATCCAGAAAACATGTTTTTAGCGATTTTTCTGTGTGTGTGTGTGTGTGTGTGTGAACAGAATATCTCAAAAAAAGAATATCGTACGAGCTTGAAACTTGAAACTTAAGTTAGACATCATTACCGGACCCTACACGAAAATGTTCATCAAAATCGGTTTACCGGAAGTAGTACTTTATTCGTGTAATTTTTCACTTTTTTGCGATTTTCTCAAAAACGGCTACGATTTTTTTAAAAATCGCCTCATTTTCTAATTTTTTTATGCTTTACAAGATAGGTTAGGCGCCATGTCTGCTGAAATTTTGAGGAGGCTGTTTTCTCGTAAAGATGTTCTTTTTAAGATTGCGACTTTAATAAGAATTTCAGCGCAAAAATGTGTATAATATAAGTTGTAGAGAATTTAAAACCTACTACTGTTATTTCAAACATTTTTTTTATAACGCTTAGTTTAGCGGTAATTTGCGATTTTCTGTTTTTTTCTTACGAAAACGTGTAAAAAAATCTTTTTTTCTTAAATATTTAAGCCTTAAGATGCATTTTATGACAAAAGTGTATACAATAAAATTTATAGGAAATTACAAGATCTACAACTTTTAATTCAAGCATTTTTCTCTACAGAGCCTAGTTTAGCGTGAGAGAGTGATTTTCCGTATTTTAAAGCCAAACTGAGGTTGATTTTCATTTTGCGTCTTTCACTCATGATTAAATAAAGTTATGTTTATTGAGGTTAGTTTTTTTGTTTATTCTAATGTTTTATTATTAATGTTAGGTTGTACTGTTAATTATTTGCATTAACAAAACAAAGTTGAGCGATTGTTTCACACCAGATTTTTTGTCTAAATATCCTACAAATTGTCCTACATATGTGTTTAAATTTAGTGGAGTATTTTTTTCACGTCATTCTGATACTCATTTTGACGGTATTCATTTTGGCTCACTTGCTCTCGACGGATCTAATCTTTATTCCGAAATTCTTGGAATTTTTTTGTTAACATTTTTTTTATTCAATATAAGATCAATATATGTGATATACGGTGATAAAAAGTAAATTGCAGTAAATTCAAAGCAAACTATACAATCAATAAATCCAATTTATGGAATTCGGTATCATTGTTTTTCTAGATTCATTTTTTTTATTTTATTTTTATTTTTTTTTTATTCAGACGTGGGTGTAAACATTGCGATACGGGAAATGTATTGAGTTGTTTTATATAAATACCCAATTGAATTTGACATTCGTACTTCCACTGTTAACAAATTGTTTTTTTTTTACTACTACTACTAATAACAAATACAAAAATGTATGTGTATTCATAAATGAAGACTGGAAATGCCAAACGTTCTAAGTGCCATTTTTAAAGAAATTTAGTTTAGACTTGAAAAACGTTCTATATTGCAAGGCCAATTCCACAAAACCGTTCTATGTACTAACATATATGTGTATTAGTTTTATATTGTTACCGCTAGATGGCAGCTGGTCTAACTCCAAGAGTAGTTTCTTTAGCAACGTTCTAAGTACAACAACGAACGAAATATACGTGTAGCAGTGACTCTCCATTTTGCATTGCAAAGCGCGTTGTTGTGTGTTATTTACTGTTTGGTTATGTTATGGTCTGTGTTATAAAATAAAGTATAGTGTACGTTTTACTAAATATATTTATTATGGCACAAAGTTCTTCATTTCGAAGTACTCAACATAATTTGAGAATATCGGGGAAAGAATATTTAAAACGTAAAGGAAGTGTAACCGTACCGGCTAAGAAGTATCCAATGGAACAGGTTAGTTTAACATAAGTAACTTATTATTTTTATCAAAAGAAACTTACAATTATTGTGCTGTAAAAATGACAATTTCGTAATTACGGTCGATTATTTGAAGGATATTCCTCTTTTTGTATCGATTTATTTATCATATTAATAACAGTAACTAATTTTGCGGAACTATTTTTCAGGTTCCGTGCAAATGTAAAAATGCATGTAAGACTTTAACGTTCAACTGGAGAATGGGTCTGTTTGAAGAATTTTATAAATTAAAGTCAGAAAATGAGCAAGGGACTTACTTGTTGGGCTTCATGTCCAGTAATGAAGTAGCTAGGCGAAGAAATGGAAAGTATGAATCCCCCGTACAAAGTCGGCGGCAATGTACTATGCGATACAGTTTACCTACAAGTGAAGGTAAGACTGTTCTGGTTTGTAAATCAATATTCATGGACACTTTTGGACTATCACATAGGTTTGTTCAAACTTTGCAAAATCGGAAAAAAAGAGGAATATCCTTATACAAAGATAAGCGAGGGAAAGTAAAACGCCCTACTAAATTTAGTCCTGAAGATAAATTAATGGTTCTTACTGACATCCAATCATATCCAAAAGATATCAGTCATTATGGTAGGACACGATCTGATGTTATGTTTTTGAGCTCTGATTTAAGTATTAATCTTATGTTCAGAAAATTCAAGGAGAAAGAGCCAACTTCAATTGTTTCTTACAAATATTATTATAAAATTTTCAAATCATTTAAACCGAGATTGTCATTTCGACAGCCACGAGTTGACACATGTGCTGATTGTGATCAACTTAAATGTAGAATCTCAGCTGGAGGTAATGATGGAGCAAGAGCTAAAATAATCCTCCAAACACACCATCGTGCATATCAAAGAGCTCTTAAAGAAATGAACTTAGATCATGTTCAATCAAAGCTTCCTACTGCAGAGGTTACAGTTTTGTCTATTGATATGCAACAGGTTATACCTTTGCCTACGTTAACACACAGTAGCATGTACTACAGTCGGCAACTTAATTGCTACAATTTTGGTGTTCACGAAGGTAACACTGATAACGCCTACTGTTTTATTTGGACTGAGGTTGATGGGTACCGTGGCAGTAGTGAAGTAGCTTCTTGTCTACTAAAGCTTATAAATAGCGAAATTGTCCATGACAAGCTTATTTTGTGGTCTGATAACTGTTGCGGACAAAATAAGAATAGATCAATGATATTTTTAATGATTTGGCTAGTTTCTATGGGAATTTTCAAAGAGGTTACCCATAAGTTTTTATTAAAAGGGCACAGTTTTTTAGCTTGTGACCGGGATTTTGCCCACATAGAAAAGAAAAAAAGGAAAAGTAAATTGCACACTCCGAAGGATATTTGTAAATTAATAACAGGGGCAAGATTTACACATCCTATGAAGGCTATAAGAATGCACCAACATGATTTTTTTAATGTAATGGATATTGCAGATTCATTAATCAACACAAAAAAAATTCCTATTTCGAAAGTTTGTATGATAAAGGTTGACTCAAGCAATCCTACAAGAGTCGCCTGTAAGGATACGTTTATTGACTTTTTGGATTGGAGTTACTATGATGTACTCAAAAAAAATAAGAGTATTGCAGACATACAGACTGCGATATTCACAGCTAAGCCAAGTCCGGGCTTACCGTTAGCTAAAAAGAATGACTTAAAAGCAATGATCCCCTTCTTGTCAGAACAATCAAGAAAGTACTATTACAATATTGTCAATGACTATGAAAATGAAAGTGATGGTGAGGTTTAGAGGTTGATCAATCACAGTATGTTTTTTGTACCAAAAATGTGATTGTACTATTCTATTTTTAATCATTTTAAACTGTGTCTCCTTGTTCTTTAGTGTTTCCTTTTAATCGTAAGTGGATAATTTCATGTTAAAAAAGTGTGTAGTTTGTAATAGCAAGACTTTAGAATTTTTTTGTACCTAAATGTAATTTGTATACTTTTCTATTTTTAATCATTAAAATAGGTACTTAGCATTAAGTTTTAAAACTGTCTCCTTGTGCTTTAGTGTTTCTTTTTAATGGTAAGTGTTAAAAAAGTTTAATATTTTATGTTAAAAAGTGTATAGTTTGTAATAGCAAGTCTTTAGATTTTATTTTGTACCTAAATGTAATTTGTTTACCATTCTATTTTTAACCATTAAAATACTTACATTAAATTTTAAAACAGTTTTTTTTCTTGAGCCCTAGGGTTTCTTTTTAATAGTAAGTGGTTAATTTCATGTTAACAAAGTGTATTGTTTGTAATAGCAAGCCTTTAAAATAAACTTGGCATTTAGACCTTGGTGAAATACATTGGACATAGAACATTTTTCAAGGATAAAGAGTAGTACTTAGAACCTTCTACATTTAAATATTTATATAAAATTATGGTTATGTAATAAATAAATATTAATTATTTGGAACATAAACTGAATAGCATTAGTTTGTATTAGAAGCCTTTGCGTTCATATAACTCATCAATAGGAGAAAAAAAATGGTTATACGTGTCTTGTGAAAAATTTATGGTTTGGCACTTAGAACGTTTGGCATTTCCAGTCTTCAAATATACATACAAAAAATATTTTTAACAAAAAATTGAAACCTATAAATTGACACCTTTACCTTAAAGTGTGTTGAAAGTTTTTTTTGTTGTTTTGTTTTTTATCTGTTAGAACGTTTATTAAATCAGTTGAAATTTCATTTTTTGTTTTGTTTAAAAAATAGAATACTAAGTTTAATTGTAGAGTATATGGTTTCCGTTTTACTTTTTTCAAAAAGATTTTTCTTTTATCTCGTTTTGGATATTCTATAACTCTTTTTGTTTGTCAGGAAATTAATTATCGACTTTTTTTAAACTTTTTTTTTAACTGATCGTTTATATTTTGTCAAAGAATTAAATGTTTATCAATTTAATTTCAAGTGATCGCTTAATACCGACTTTTTTTTACGAGTAAAAGGGTTTTATCTTTTGTTTTTGTTTTTTTTTACTTTCTCTTGCCTATATGATTATATATGAAGGAAAGTATTGGTTTTATGTCGATTTTTGAAAATCGAGTTTTCACCTGACCTACACGTTTTTAGACTCCCTGAATTCAAAAAATATGTTTTTTGCGATTGGTGTGTGTTTTGTGTGTGTGTGTGTGTGTGTACACAGAATATCTCAAGACGGAACATCGTACGACCTTGAAACTTGAATTTTAGGTTAGATACTACTAGAGAACCCGACACGAATATTTTCATCAAAATCGGTCAGTCGGAGTTAGTAGTTTATTCGTGTAATTTTTCACTTTTTTGCGATTTTCTCAAAAAAAGGTCCTACGATATTTTAAAAAATCGCCTAATTTACTAAATTTTTTTATGCTCTTCATGATAGGGTAGGCGCCATGACTGCTGAAATTCTTGAAGAGGTTGTTTTTGCGTAAAAAATTGTTTTTTTCAGTTTTCGACTTTAATATGCATTTTATCGTAAAAATGTATAGGTATTATAATAAAAATTGTAGACAATTTAAAATCTTACAATTTTTGTTTCAAGCATTGTTTTCTACAACGCTTAGTTTATCGGTAATTAGCGATTTTCTTTTTTTTCCACGAAAAGTGTGAAAAATCGATTTTTTTAAGATTTAGGCTTTAGTATGCATTTTACGACAAAAGTGTATATAATCAAATTTATAGGAAATTAAAAGATCTACAACTTTTATTTAGAGTAATTTTCTCTATAGAGCTTAGTTTAGCGTGAAAGAGTGATATTCCGTATTTTTTAGCCAAACTGATTCATTTTCATTTTGCATCATTCACTCATGATATAAGTTAGGTAGTATTTTTTTGTTTATTTCTAATGTTTAATTAGTACGTATAGGTTATATACATACTTACGGATGCTTTTAGGTTATACGAAGGGGTACCCAAAAGTATCCGGAATAGCTCTGCTGTGGGCGGAGCTTGTGCAGTACAAATTCCCGCCACTAGGCTGCTTGTAGCGCTACTCATTGCCAGTTCAATGCCATTTTGTTCGTTGATCTAGCTTGTTCTGTTCTCGTGCAGTGATTGTTCTCGCTAGTGCTGTTTTGTGCTCGTGTCGTTTTTCATGATGGCAAGTTTTAATGAACAACGTGCGGCTGTGAAATTTTGCTTCTTGCTCGGTAAAAACGCCGCGGAAACTGTTGTAATGTTGAACACAGCTTACAAAGACGACGCTATTGGAAAAACCCAAGTGTACGAGTGGTTTTTGCGCTTTAAAAATGGCGACATGTCGATTGAGAACAAACCTCGTTCTGGACGACCGTCGACTTCCCGAACAGACGAAAATGTTGTGAAAGTGAAAGAAATTGTACGAACAGACCGACGACAGACCATTGACTTTTTATCTTTAAGTGTTAAGAAGACTACAAAACAGCATTCGTCGTAAAAGACCTAATTTGTGGCAGACAGGGGACTGGTTTTTCCACCACGACAACGCGCCTGCACACACGGCAATCTCGGTTACCCAGTTTTTGGCGAAAAACGGCATGGTTTTGCTACCACACGCACCGTACTCACCCGATCTGGCTCCGTGTGATTTTTTCTTGTTCCCACGCATGAAAAGGGGCATGAAAGGTCTCCGATTTAACAACGTTGATGATGTCAAGAAAAAAACGACGGATCAGCTGGCAGCCATCACTGAAGAGGAGTACAAAAAATGTTTTGAACAGTGGAAGCACCGGTGGGACATATGTATTAGTTGTAATGGAGAGTATTTTGAAGGGGATAAGGTTCTTTTGTAAAAAAATTAAAAATAAATAGTTTTAAAAAATAATTCCGGTTTCTTTTGGGTACCCCCTCGTATACATACATACTGCTTCGAATACCGTGGACGGACGGGGTCACAAATATGGAGATCCTCAGAAGAATGGGGAAAGAGCTGGAAATCCTGCAGAGCATAAAGATAAGAAAACTGACATACCTTGGACACATCATGAGGGGGCCTAAATATGAGATGTTGCATCTCATAATTCAAGAGAAACTCGTTGGTAAACGCTCGGTGGGACGCAGACGAATATCCTGGTTAAGAAACCTGAGAGAAGCGTTTAACTGCTCGTCACATGACCTGTTCAGAGCAGCAGTGGACAAGGTGCGACTGACCATGATGATAGCCAACCTTCGTAATCGAGAAGGCACCTGAAGAAGAAGATAGGCCTATATGAATATATAGGAAGAAAAGTATTGTTTTCATGTCGATTTTTCGAAATCGAGTTTTCACCGGATCTTTACGTTTTCAGACCCCCTGAACCCAAAAAACATGTTTTTAGCGATTGGTTTGTGTGTGTGTGTGTGTGTGTGTGTGTACAAAATATCTCAAGAACGGAACGTCGTACGAACTTGAAACTTGAAACTTAAGTTACATACCCTTACCGGACCCGACACGAACATTTTCATCAAAATCGGTCAACCGGAAGTAGTAGTTTATTCGTGTCATTTGTCACTTTTTTGCGATTTTCTCAAAAACTGGTCCTACGATTTTTTTTTAAATCGCCTGGTTTACTAAATTTTTTATTCTCTACACGATAGGGTAGGCGTCATGTTTGCTGAAATTCTTGGTGAGGGTGTTTTCTCGTAAAATCTTTTTTTTTAAGATTACGGCTTTAATATGCATTTTAGCGCAAAAATTTATAAAATAAAAGTTGTAGAGAATTTAAAATTCTACAACTTTTAATTCAAATATTTTTTTGTATAACGCTTAGTTTAGCGGTAATTGGCGATTTTCTTTTTTTTCTCACGAAATTGTGTGAAAAATCGATATTTAGAGATTTCGGCCTTAGTGTGCACTTTACGACAAAAGTGTATATAATAAAATTTATAGAAAATTAAGAGATCTACAACTTTTATTTAAAGACTTTTTCTCCACAGAGCCTAGTTTAGCGTGAAAGTGTGATTTTCCATTTTTTTTTAAGCCAAATGAGTTCATTTTCATTTTGCGTCATTCACTCCCGATTAAAATAAGGTTATGTTTTTGAGGTTAGTTTTTGTTTATTTCTAATATTTTATTAATAATGTTAGGTTTATTATTAATTATTTGCATTGGCAAGAGAAAGTCGTGTGAATATTTCACACCAGATTTAAAAAAAATAAAATTCCGTTATTTTTTTATTATTGATAGAAAGTCGATAGAAGATGTGGGTGGGTGTGTTCTCAACTTAACTTGATATCTTTTGACGTGAACTATATTTTGTTGTTAATTTGGGAATACGTAAAAACTGTTGTAAATTCCAGGAAGGTGAATTTTATATGAAGAAGATAGATGTATAAGTATTTTAACATCGAAATAGGTACATCAATATGTATTAAAGGAATGGAGACGGAACATGTATAATTAATGTAGCATCATAAAAACGTAACTGGATTCAATAAATTTGCATAAACAGAAAATAAATGAGCCAAAAATAATGTTTAGACATACATTATAAATTAACGGGGAGGGGGTACGGACTGTGATACAAAACTATGAATATTGAACGAACCGTCAATAGGAAAACCCTTGGGAAAACCTGGACCGTCCAGTAGAGTCACGTGATCCATCTAGGCTAAGTGACGGGCCTCAAGGGATGTCTCTCCCCTCTATTCTAAAAACCCTCTCTCTAACGCCCTGCAATCCTGTGAGACTTGAACTACTCTATATCAAGCCTTCCTCGTCCTCTTCCCTTTTGAATTCCCGTCAACTACCCCTATATAGCGCGGCAATCACCACGCAATTGCACCGGTTACCCTATTCTGGAACAACCTAATATGCCAAACGGGCTTCTCTCTTCTGCATCCTGCATATCCAACCTACCTGGAACATCCAACACCCACCCATGTCCATGTGTCATCTAATTTATCAACCCGTAACTAAATCACACCAGTACTTTTCTATGAGTTATGCGTTTACACACACACACACCAATGCAACTATTACACGTACATCGCAAATTAGTTACAACTAACTATTAAATAATTCATTACCTATAGAATAATTACTAATTAAACTTAATTATTAACATATTGTATAAAATTTATAATAAACTTAATTAAAGTAATCAATGATGTTTCATTATTGCTAATTTTACTCTTGTAATTAATTTAATTATTTCATTTATAATTAAAACAATTATTATTATTGTAAATTTTTATTTGAAATTCAAGCTTTAATTTTTTGAATTTCTCTTGCCCTATATGAATATCTAGGGAAATAAAGTAATGATTTCATATTGATTTTTACCAGTAATTCTCGTTTTTAGGCCCCCTGAACCCAAAAGATTCGTTTTTACTTTCTCTTGCCTATATGAATATATAGGAGGGAAAGTAGCCTATTGTTTTCATGTCGATTTTTAGAAATCCAGTTTTCACCGGATCTATACGTTTTCAGACCCCCTGAACCCAAAAAACAAGTTTTTAGAGATTGGTCTGTGAGTGTGTGTGTGTGTGAACAGAATATCTCAAGAACGGAACGTCGTACGAACTTAAAACTTGAAACTTAAGTTACATACCACTACCGTACCCGACACGATCATTTTCATCAAAATCGGTCAACCGGAAGTAGTAGTTTATTCGTGTAATTTTTCACTTTTTTGTGATTTTCTCAAAAACTGGTCCTACGATTTTTTTTAAAAATCGCCTGGTTTACTAAATTTTTTATTCTCTACAAGATAGGGTAGGCGTCATGTGTGCTGAAATTCTCGGTGAGGCTGTTTTCACGTAAAAACATAGTTTTTTTAAGATTACGGCTTTAATATGCAATTTAGAGCAAAAACTTATATAATAAAAGTTGTAGAGAATTTAAAATTCTACAACTTTTATTTCAAACATTTTTTTTGTATAACGCTTAGTTTAGCAGTAATTAGCGATTTTCTGTTTTTTTCTCACGAAAACGTGTGAAAAATCGATTTTTTTTAAGATTTCGGCCTTAGTATGCATTGTATGACAAAAGTGTTTATAATAAATTTTATAGGAAATGAAAAGATCTACAACTTTTATTTTGAGCATTTTTCACTACAGAGCCTAGTTTAGCGTGAAAGAGTGATTTACCGTATTTTTAAGCCAAACTGAGGTCGATTTTCATTTCGCGTCTTTCACTCATGATTAAAATTAGGTTATGTTTATTGAGGTTAGTTTTTTGTTTATTTATAATATTTTATTAATAATGTTAGGTTTATTATTAATTATTTGCATTGGCAAGAGAAAGTTGTGTGAGTGTTTCACACCAGATTTTTTACTTTCTCTTGCCTATATAAGTATAGGTAACCTATAAGTATAGCCTATATGGTAACCGGTGTACTTTGATGGTTGGGGTTCAATTAACCATACTCTCTCAGGAATAGTCGGCCTGGGTCTGTACAAGACTACACCTCATTTACGCGTCATATACATCATCCTCATCACATTGGGTCATGGGGTTGCTTATTGTTCTGATTGATTGCAACGTACACAAAATTAGGAATTAAGAAAATAATTATATATAAGTAAATAGGAAGGAAAATATTGGTTTCATGTCGATTTTTCGAAATCAAGTTTTCACTGGATCTATACGTTTTCAGACCCTCTGAACCACGGTTAAATCAAGCGTTTTTCTATATTAACTCATATCACTACCTACACAGAAGCTAAGGTTTATGTAAAGTCATAATCTTAAGAATACAAGCTTCCGGCCTGAGAATTGAACCAGTTGACAAAAAACAGTCTTCCTCAAGTAAGAACTTGAATTATACACTTCTTTACTCTAAAATTATTAAAATAAACTCTAAAATTATAATTATTTACACTCAATCTGTTCGTTGCAGGGCTAAAATAAATAGTTCTGTTTCTTATCACATGGTCAGTCAATTAAATGACTGAATCATTTGAGAACAGAAGAGGTAGAGGTGTAAAAGACACTAATCAGAGTTATCTCTCCTGAAAGTAATGAATTTCATTGTACAGCCAGACCCTGTGGTGAATGAAGTGAAGGTGTCATTTACAGAGTGGAAAATATGTGCTTTTCAGAGGGCCCGGCATGCTGATAAGCGTACTTTTCCACTCAGTGAGTAAGGCAATGGTAAACCACCTCACTCCTCGTTTTACTTAGTAAAACCTCTAGAGGTTCAAACCAGCCTTTCGGCTGTTGACCTAAACAACAACAACAACAAGGCAAGAAATAGTTGTATTCTTTTAAATTTACAATTTAGAGAGAAATTTGAGAAAACATAAAAAAGAAAAATAATTGCGATGAGAAAATCAGTAAAGTTGTAAATAACAAAGATAATTATGAAAGAAGAAGGTTTAAGTTAAAAATCCGTTACAGGAAATGAGAAAAACTGAAGAAAAACAAAAGAAAACCTTATGTAAAAGGAGATAGAAGAAAATTAGTAAATGGCGCAAAGGAAAAAGAAAACTGATCTCTAATAAATAGCTTTTACATCAGTAAACAAAAACGTACAAGTCTGAATCGATTTTAAAGAATGGGTTTGTTGCGTTCATCCGAGTAAATGAGTTTAACGCTTCTTGATCTGAAATATTTTAAGATTGTAATTCGAAATTTCTTTTAAGTAATACAATCTAGGAATCCGCCTTTAAATTGGTTATTTCATTTTATCTAAATTTGGAGAAAGAAATTCCAATTTGCCATGATGACACAGATTACGTTGTTCCTTTATTTTTTTTTAAAAAAAAGAGGAAAATTGAAAAACATGAATTCTCCTTGCTTAAAAAAACCAACTGTTCATGTAGAAGATGTTTTACAGTACTTTCAAACAAAATTCTGATTGGAATGAAAAATATTTTTTGTTGCGTATTACTTGAAAAAAAACTTCTTTTTCATATATTCTGTAATATCTAATTGATTTTTTTTACTTACCCGGACTCAGCTGTGAATTACCTATTTGAACGTATTAGTATTTTTGTAATCTATACAAAGTCAAAAATTCGTGTATTTTCTCTTACCCTATATTAATATTGTTACATATATTGCTAAGGTTCGTTTCGGGATCGGGATAAAATAAGTATTTAACATACTTGCCCATAACAGACAGGTGGAGTGTTAAATCATTTACACTCAATCTGTTCGTTGCAGGGCTAAAAGAAATAGTTCTGTTTCTTATTATATGGTCAGTTAATTAAATGACTGAATCAGTTAAGAACAGAAGAGGTAGAGGTGTAAAAGACACTTATCAGAGTTATCTCCTCTGAAAGTAATGAATTTTATTATACAGCCAGACCCTGTGGTGAATGAAGTGAAGGTGTCATTTGCAGAGTGGAAAATATGTGGTTTTCAGAGGGCCTGGCATGTTGATAAGCATACTTTTCCACTCAGTGAGGAAGGCAAATGTAAACCAACTCACTTCTCGTTTTACTTAGTAAAACCTCTACAGGTTCAAACCAGCTTTTTTGCTGATGACCTAAACAACACAATTAACAATCCATCGTTAGAATTACAAACTGTTGTCATCTATCAAGGATTAGGTCTGTTGGAACATCCATTCTTTTTAGGTGTTCCCAAGCCTGTCTTTCCTCTAGGGATCTATTGAGGTGAAAAGTGGTCAAGGGTCTTCACGGCAGAGATGGAGGATTCGGAACGGTGTGGAGGGTGGAAGAGTCTAGGGAATCAACCCAAATAAAATCCAGGGGACGTAGAGCTCTGAGAAATGGTCAACGGTCTCGAAAGAGGAGGAGGAATTTTCCCAACGGTAGATTGGGCGGATGAACTGTAAAAGTGAATCTCCAAATGAAACCCAGGAGCCATCTAAACGCTCTAAGGTAACTGCCCCGCCACTGGAATACCGATCGCGGGGATTGTAACTCGGCCTTAGGAACCTTCATCACTGATAAGCGTCGAAAGTTAGCCTCGGATCAGGACCGGAATTACAAACTATAAACTACAAATAAATTACAATTACTACCATTAAGATACTTATACCAAATAAACTGATTATAATAAATTAATGACATTAAATGAACTTAGTTAGTAACTAGATTATTTCGCACTTAATTTTAACTAACAGTTACCTACTTACAGCCAATTGTACGTCATCTACAGTATTCACTGGATCTTTTCACAAACGTATCTTTTACACGGTATAATACACTCACTGAATGAAAATTCAACATTAACTCAATTTAAGACTGCCGTGAAACCTTATATATGCCTTCCTGATCTATAGAAGTATTCTAGAATAACAAGAAATACGAGGGCTATTCAGAAAGTAGGGAACGTTTTGTAAATAAACAAAAACTATGTAAAAAAATTTTTTTTATTATATACATCTGAAAGAGTGACTAAAATACTACTTTTCTACATAGGCACCAAGCAAATTGAGGCACTTGTCTTAGCGGTGGACAAGCTTCAAAATTCCTTCGTCATAGAAATCCGCCGCCTGCGACCGCAGCCACTCAGTGACGCGCGCCTGGAGTTCCTCGTCGTCGTCAAAGCGCTGTGTTGCTAACTCCATGGACTGCAATTTTGTCTCGGAATTGACATGTTTAACCCAAGTCTCATCACCCGTTATGATGCGATCCAGCAATGCATCACCATCCGTGTGGTAGGCCTCGAAAAATGTTAAGGCTGACCCCATTCGATGACGCTTATGGTTGTCAGTAAGCATTTTTGGCACCCATCTTGCACAAAATTTGTGGTAGCCTAGCTTTTTAGTGACAATTTCAAACAACAAAGTGCGTGAAATTTGTGGGAAGGAAAGTGAAAGCTCCGTTATGATGATTCGTCGGTTTTCACAAATTTTTTCATCGACTTTGGCGACCAAATCGTCTGTCACAATGATCGGGCGACCGCTCTTCTCTTCATCATGGACGTTGGTACGGCCATTTTTAAACCTAATACACCATTTTCGCACTGAACTTTCATTCATCACGTTGTCACCATATACTTCGCACAGTTGCCGATGAATTTCTATCAGTTTTAGGTTTTCGGCCGACAAAAACCGTATGACAGACCCCACTTCACAACTGTCGGGATTTTCAATTGACGAAGGAATTTTGAAGCTGGTCCACCGCTATGACAAGTGCCTCAATTTGCTTGGTGACTATGTAGAAAAGTAGTATTTTAGTCACTCTTTCAGATGTATATAATAAAAAATTTTTCTTTTACATAGTTTTTGTTTATTTGCAAAACGTTCCCTACTTTCTGAATAGCCCTCGTAAATTACCAAGTCTTTCTGTCGAGTAGGTATTGTTGCCGAGCGGGATCGACGTCACGTGGCGAAACCTTGCTTGTTAGTTTGGTGGTCCTGAAAATGGGCCGTTTAGTCCTGAAAAGGGCCGACGACGGCTCAACTCGAGCGGTCCCGTCGCGGATCCGCAACGGCGCCGCCCAGCGTTTTCCTACACTGCACACGAGCGGCATGAAACGCTTCGTTATTTTCAATAGTAACGGAAGTGTACAGGAGAAAATAGGTTGTGTTTTCTTATTTAGTTCATAAAAACTTTATTATGAAGAAGAAAAAGCAGTATTGTGTTAACCCTTTTGTAAGCGTTAGGCTTCTGAAAGGCGCATTTTTAGCAATGTTCTCGGAATCACGAAATGATAATGTAAAGTGTTTCAATTATTTTCGCACGAGTGTGAAGTCCTTTGATGAGTTATTACATAAACTAAGTGAAAAATTAAAAAAGTGAAAACACAAACCTGAGACTTTATACCTCCAATAGAATGTTGGCCGTAACTTTGAGAGGTAAGAAACATTTGGATTAGTCCTAAATCATTTTTAGATTAGATTTAAAAAAATGTAAAAGCAATAAACTTTAATCGCGACTCACTTGCATATTTTGTTTGCGATTTTTTTAATTGTACATTAGTTTTATAACTTTAAATTATTTTTATTGTTTTTATTTTTTTTTTAATATAATCTTATTATACTCATTGTGTTGAAATTTTCGACAATCCGTCGGCAGGGACAAATATGACCGCTATTGTTATTCCTCGCCGCATGACCTTGAAGCCGCTCGACGGAGCGAAACCGACCGCGACGGCCCCGCCTGAATTCTCTAACTTCTAAGTACTCCGCGACGGCACCGACCACCCGTCGGCAGCGAGCCTTAATTGTGTTGGTAGCCGGAAACTGTGAGCCGGCTTGGTGGAAGTGGACCCCGAAGGGTGACGGCTCGGCTACCGGGTTCAGGCCTAGCCTTCCCTTAGCGGCAGTTGGGTCCCCACTGCAGTGTGACAGTGGTGGCCCCCAGAGCCCCGCCGTGTCGGGTCGGCTGAGGCGGTTCTCTCCGGGTCGGCGAAGGCTGACCGGTGCGGGAATTCAGCGTCTGCCACTGGTAGCGTAAATCAGGGATGGTGCGTCTGGTATCGACTGGGTTCTTCTTCTTCAGTCGGGAGCTCTTCTTTCTTGTTTTTCTCCGGTTGAGATTTAATCGATTCTATATGGGATTCTGAATCAGCTCATCTAATCAAGCAGAAATTAAATTGCACCGGTCTCTCGTCTTTATAAGATCTTTTGTAAACCAGTGAATGAACACACATCCCTGTTTCTCCTACCTCATTCAACTCTGTTGTTGTTTAGGTCATCAGCCGAAAGGCTGATTTGAACCTGTCGAGGTTTTACCAAGTAAAACGAAGAGTGAGGTGGTTTACCACTGCCTTCCTCACCGAGCGGAAAAGTACGCTTATCAGCATGCCGGGCCCTCTGAAAAGCATATATTTTCCACTCTGCAAATGACACCTTCACTTCATTCACCACAGGGTCTGGCTGCATAATGAAATTCGTTACTTTCAGAGGAGGTAACTCTGATTAGTGTCTTTTACACCTCTACCTCTTCTTTTCTTAAATGATTCAGTCATTTAATTGGCTGACCATGTGATAAGAAACAGAACTATTTGATTTAGCCCTGCAACGAACAGAGTGAGTGTAAATAATTTGACACTCCACCTGTCCGTTATGGGCAGCATTCAACTCTAATAAACAATTTTACTGATTTATAATTTTGGATAAAAATATCTATTTATTCTTGTAATGAATTTATCTACATTTATTTTATTTTGTAATGTAGTATTTTACCAACTGAAATACCGATGTTGTCAAATTTGAAATTTCCCTCTAATTCATTCCCGATTTGTAGATCACAACAATGTCAAAATCGAAATTGTGTCACGTCCGTTACTACTGTTTTTCGACTGGTGTCATTATTTTCTCGATTGTCCTGACCAGAGGTAATTGATTTTCAGTTTTCTACTTTGAAATGCAGTGTTTTTGCCGATATTGGTTTTCAGATTTCATTGGGTAATCCTAGTCAGCATCCATGTGAACTATATAACGTATTTTTAATCCTTTACTTCGTTCTGTGCTATTTTTAAAATATAAAATATATTTCCTGAAGAGAAAATATAATATTGGTACCTTATCCCGCTAATGTTTATTTTATTTCTTGTAAAAGGCTCAAAGTATTGTAACAACGAAAGAAGTAAACTTGTTTATAATGTAATTCTATGTTGTGGTACTTGACAGTAAATTTTATGTAGTAATTTACTAATGATCACGTTTTTGGCTTCAAGGGGTCATGCAATTAAAAATCATATCCAATCGATCTACGAACACATAATAAATTTTTCCAGGTTTTAAAATAACTGCATTACGTTTTATTTGACTTTTCTTTTATGCAATAATTTTTCTGTATCTATGCTCGTTTATTCAAATTAATTCCCATAAAATAAATATCCAAATTTTGTTTGTTAAAAATATATTGTCAAGAAGTTTTAGTATAAATGAAACTTTGTTTTCTCTGTATTAAAAATTACTTAATAATTATGGAAATTGGTAACGTTTATACGTTACCAAATTCCAACTTATGTTACGGGATTCGTAAGTTGGAATCTGGTAAGTTGGTAACGTGCTCCCCTCTCATCATGTGGTCCTGGGTTCGAATCCCCCTCAGGCATGGCATATTTTCATACGTAACAATAAATCATTTCATCCTACATTGCATAAAATTCCACCCCAACATTGTCGCTAATGACCGTTGCAGTTGATGCGTCGTTAAATAAATTAAAAAAAAAATGGAATTTCAAAAAATTCGTCTTGTTATTAAAGTTTTTATACGGCCGCCTCCGTAGCGTAGTGGTAGCGCGTTAGAGGACCCCACGCGGAGATCCCGTGTTCGATTCCCGTGTCTGAAAATTTTCACAAGTTAAACCCCACCGTTTCATATCCTACCGCAGCCGCTAATAACCAAGCTGTTGATACCACTTTAAAAAAACTAAAATGTCAATATTTGTGTAAATTTAATAATTATTATATTTATCATTTATATTCATTGATTAAAAAAAAATCTAACGTTAGTTTTCTACCCTTTTAAATTTCATAGCCCATAACAGACAGATGGAGTGTGAAATTATTTACATTCTATCTGTTCGTTGCAGGGCTAAAATAAATAGTTCTGATTCTTATCACATGGTCAGCAATTTAAATGACTGAATCATTTAAGAACAGAAGAGGTAGAAGTGTAAAAGACACTAATCAAAGATATCTCCTCTGAAAGTAATGAATTTCATTATACAACCAGACCCTGCATTGAATGAAGTGAAGGTATCATTTGCAGAATGGAAAGAAGTTGCTTTTCGGAGGGCCTGGCATGCTGATAAGCATACTCTTTCAGCTCAGTGAGGAAGGCAATAGTAAACCACCTCACTCCTCGTTTTACTTAGTAGAACCTCTACAGGTTCAAACCAGCCTTTCGGCTGATGATCTAAACAACAGTCACAGTTCTTTCCTCTGATAGTCATGAATTTTGAGTTCATTGCACAGCCAGACCCCGTGGTGAATAAAGTGAAGGTGTCATTTACAGGATGGAAGGTAGATGCTTTCTGGAGGGCTTGGCATGCTGATAAGCATACCTTTCTACTCAAAGAGGAAGGCAATTGTAAACCACCTCACTGCTCGTTTACTTAGCAAAGCTTGTAGAAGTTAAACCAGATTTTCGGCGGATGACTTAAAGAACAAGTATTTATGGAAAAGAAATTTTAATAATTTTTTTTTGTATACTTCAATGGCTGTCAAGAACTCTTCAAGCCTTCTGTCTTAAAGAAAAATCTTCCGTCAAGAAGATTTTTTACGCATTTGTATATATAATTTAAAATATTAATAGCGTGATCGCCTCCATGGCGCAAAACTTGTGCTGTAGCCAACAAAGTGAAAGATCAAAATGGAAAATAAAATGAAGATCAGTTTAAAATTATTATAATATAGAAATGTTTGGTCAATAACAATACTTTCTTGTTATAATAAATATTCTTGAATACAAACTACAAAATTAAAATATACTGTACGGTCCATGAAAATGCAATCACACCTTTTATAAGTTTATAAAAGCTACAGAAGTATTCGCTTTGTTTAATATAATTTGGTACGTATTAAATTGTTCGTTATCTGGAAATACGAAATAATAATATAATACTCGTATTATATAAAATTTTAGGTTTATTTGTTAAAATATGTTTTTCTTTTACGTTAGGTATCATTTGTGGTAGAAAATATTTGATAAAATAAATTTTTGTACACGTTTTAATTTCTCTTTTGTACTATTATGTGCAAAATTATTGTTGTTGTACTTTGTTTTATATTTTATAAACTTTTAACACATTTTCCCCGTATAGTCTATTAGATAAAAAATTAATTGTCTTTTTTATTTATATTTATATTTTTTAATTTAAAATGTGTTTCAACTTTTGCTTTCGAAATTTATATAATTTTGAGATTGTAGTATTGTTGTCTTTAAATGGAAATTTCATACTGGAAATTTATTTTTACATAAAACTCTTTTTGTTGTAAATTTTTTAAAAAAGATTTAATTTGAAAAAAATTCTATTGAGTCGTTGTTTTCTCCAAAAAAAATTCAGTTAATACTTATAATTTTCCCATAACAAGTAGATGGAGTGTTGTTATTTGCACTAGATTTTCTAGTTCCAGGGTTACAAAAAAAACAGTAAAGTTTTTTATCACGTGGTCAGCCAATTACATGACTAAAGCATTTAAGAAGAGAAGAGGTAGAGATGTAAAAGACACTAGTCAGAGTTAACTCCTCCGAAAGTAAAGAATTTCATTATACAGCCAGACCCTGTGGTGAATGAATTGAAGGTGTCTTTGCAGGGAAGAATGTAGATATTTTCCGGAGGGTCTGGTATGCTGATCAGTATAGGCTACTTTTCTACTCAGTGAGCAAGGCGATTGTACACCACCTCACGCCTCCTTTTACGTATTAAAGCCTCTTGAGGTTCAAACCAGCCTTTTGGCTGATGACCTAAACTGTAATATTTTATAACCAACCCATCTGGTTAGTCTTGAGGTAAAGTGGTCGCCATGACTCAGCTGTTTAACAGCTTTTTTTGTCGGAGACGGACTTTCTTGGTTCAAATCCTAGTACAGGTAGTTACTTTTATACGAATTTGAATTTTTTGTTTTTTTTGTTTTACGTCTGACTCTTTTACAATTGCTGCTAATGCAGACGATGAGAAGGATGATACATGAAGATTTGTGATGTAAAAATGCCTGACCTGACCGGGAATTGAACCCGTAACCCCCGGGTAGGAGTAAGTTGGGCGAATTTGAATATTTTTTTTGTTTTACTTCTGATTGTTGTGCAATTGCTGCTAATGCAGACGGTGTAAAGGATGATACATGAAGATTAGTGATGAAAAAATGCCTGACCTGACCGGGAATCGAACTCGTAACCCCGGCGTTGAAGCAAGTTGCGCTAATCACTACGCCAACGGGCCAACTGATTTTAATACTAGACAGTGTTTACCTGTGTACTTACCTTGATGCTTGAGGTTCAGTTAACCAGACTATCTTAGTCTGTACTAGAAAACACCTCATTTACACGTTATACACATCATCCTCATCTCATTGGGTCATGGAGTTGCTTATTGTTCTGAATGACTGAAGCAGGCGCACTGGTATGCTCCAGAAGCGAAAGATATGTCGGTAGCCCTAGGATGAGATGACGATAGATGAAATAGTGTGTGAGTTCAGAACAGTCTGTGGTCTAATAATTGTTTTGAAACCTTTCTATCGTATTTTAAGGAAACCAATTTGAACTTAATTTGACCGCTATTCCGAGAATGCCATTCATAAACATTTATTTCATCGACATTTCATTTTCCTTGTGTACAGTATCTTGATCAAACGTATTAAAAAAATATGGTGTAAAACACTTACACTACTTTCTCTTGCCAATGCAAATAATTAACAATAAACCTAACATTAGTAATAAAACATTAGAAATAAAACAAAAACTAACCTTATAAACATAACCTAATTTTAATCATATATGAAAGACGCAAAATGAAAATTAATCTCAGTTTGGCTTAAAAATACGAAAAATCAATCTTTCACGCTAAACTAAGCTCTGTAGAGAAAAATGCTTTAAATAAAAGTTGTAGATCTTTTAATTTTCTATTAATTTGATTAAATAAACTTTTGTCGTAAAATGCATACTAAAGCCGAAATTTTAAAAAAAATTGATATTTCACACGTTTTCAAGAGAGAAAAAAACCGAAAATCACTTATTACCGGTAAAGTAAGAGTTACACAAAAAAGTGTTTGAAATAAAAGTTGTACGATTTTAAATTCTGTACATTTTTAATTTGCAAATTTTTGAGCTAAAATGCATATGAAAGCCGCAATCATAAAAAAAACAATTTTTTTACGTGAAAACATCCTCACTAAGAATTTCAGCAAACATAGCGCCTACCATAGCGCCTACGACAGGCGGAGTGTCAAATTATTTACTCTCAATCTGTTCGTTGCAGGGCTAAAATAAATAGTTCTGTTTCTTATCACATGGTCAGCCAATTAAATGACTGAATCATTTAAGAACAGAAGAGGTAGAGGTGTAAAAAACACTAATCAGAGTTATCTCCTCTGAAAGTAATGAATTTCATTATACAGCCAGACCCTGTGGTGAATGAAGTGAAGGTGCCATTTGCAGAGTGGAAAATATGTGCTTTTCAGATGGCCCGGCATGCTGATAAGCATACTTTTCCATTCAGTGAGGAAGGCTCAGGTAAACCACCTCACTCCTCGTTTTACTTAGTAAAACCTCTACAGGTTCAAACCAGCTTTTTGGCTGATGACCTAAACAACAACAACAGCGCTTACCTTATCTTGTAGAGCATAAAAAAATTGAGTAAACCAGGCGATTTTAAAAAAAATTGTAGGACAAGTTTTGGAGAAAATCGCGAAAAAGTGAACAATTACACGAATTAGCTACTACTTTCGGTTGACCGATTTTGATGAAAATGTTCGTGTCGGGTCTTCTAGTGGTATCTAACGTGAGTTTTAAGTTTCAAGTTGTACGATGTTCCGTTTTTGAGATTATCTGTTCACACACACTCATACACACACAGACCAATCGCTAAAAACATGTATTTTGGGTTCAGGGGGTCTGAAAACGTGTAGATCCGGTGAAAACTTGATTTCAAAAAAGTTGATATGAAAACAGTACTTTCCTTCTTATACATTCATATAGGCAAGAGAAAGTAAACATTATCAACACAGGATTCGAGTAAAATTTTAGTATAATTAATTTTGTGAATGAATTATTAATATATTTACGATACAAATATTAAATAATGTATTTGTTAACAAAATATATGTTTTAATATAATTCATTTTTACACTGTGACATGTTTAATTTTGATAATTTTACGTAAATACCGACCGCACAAATGCTAATATCGTTACACACGCTTAGCCCGTTGTCGCCGACGACGTGTCCTCTGTGTGTACGTATGAAATTATAACGTTATGTAAATTCTATAATGTAGGCCTGACGTAGTTGCCTTGTATCTGACGTAATCAAAATCAAAATATGGGAGGGGGTGGTCAAATCGTATCCATTTATGTGAATCCCACAATATTAAACACCGTGTTTAAATATGTCAATCCATTTTATTCCGATCTGATCTGTCATTGTCAATTTTGTTCTACTCATTTTTTGTTCCTATTTTAATTTATTTATATTGTAGGCCTATATTCTGCATGTAAAAATATATAAATTTATGTTATATTTTTACTTTCTCTTGCCTATATGAATATGTTGTTAGGTCATCAGCCGAGAGGCTGGTTTGAACCTGTAGAGGTTTTACTGAGTAAAACGAGGAGTGAGGTGGTTTACCATTGCCTTCCTCACTGAATGGAAACGTACATTTATCAGCATGGCAGGCCCTCTGAAAAGCACATATTTTTCACTCTGCAAATGACACCATCACTTCATTCACCACAGGGTCTGGTTGTAAAAATAAATTCATTGCTTTCAGAGAAGATAACTCTGGTTAGTGTCTTTAACACCTCTACCTCTTCTGTACTTAAATGATTCAGTCATTTAATTAGCTGATCACATGATAAGAAACAGAACTATTTTTTTTTAGCCCTGCAACAAACAGATTGAGTGTAAATAGTTTGACACTCCACCTGTCTATTATGGGCAATATATGAATATATAGGAAGAAAAGTGCTGTTTTCATGTCGATTTTTCGAAATTGAGTTTTCACAGGATTTACACGTTTTTAGACCCCCTGAACCCAAGAACGTGTTTGTAGCGATTTGTCTGCGTGTGGGTGTGTGTGCGCGCGCGCGTGTGTGTGAACAGAATCTCTAAAGAACGGAACATCGTATGAATTTGAAACTTGAAACTTAAGTTAGGTACCACTAGAGGACTTTACACAAACATTTTCATCAAAATTGGTCAACCGGAAGTAATAATTTATTCGTGTAATTTTTCACTTTTTTGCGATTTTCTCAAAAACGGCTGTTACAAATTTTTTTTAAATCGCCTGGTTTACTAAATTTTTTGTGCTTTGCAAGATAGGGTAGGCGCAATGTCTGCTGAAATTCTAGGAGAGGCTGTGTTCACGTAAAAAAATTGTTTTTTAAGATTGCGGCTTTAATATGCATTTTAGCGCAAAATTGTATTATGAAAGTTATAGAGAATTTAAAGTCCTACAACTTTTATATTGAACATTTTTTCGTATAACGTTTAGTTTAGCGGTAATTAGCGATTTTCTGCTTTTCTATAACGAAAACGTGTAAAAAAATCCATTTTCGTACGATTTCAGCCTTAGCATGCATTAAACGACAAAAAGTGTATATAATCAAATTTATAGAAAATTGAAAGATCTATAACTTTTATGTAAATTTTTTCTACATATTTTTCTACAGAGCCTACAGAGTTTGGCGTGAAAAAGTGATTTTCATTCATATAGGGCAAAAGGAAGTGAAAATTTTAAAAACCAAAACCTTTATGTTGCAATAATCGTACTTAAATTTACAACTGTATTTTATATTCCTAAAGACGGGCAAAAAAAATTTGAATTTGAGTTACCTAAAAAAATACACACGAATAATTTTCAGATTTATTTATTTTATAAATGTCTTTTACATGTGCGTTTATTAACACACGTATAAAAGTATTAATCAACTCGTATGATTCATATGATTCATTCGTTGTATTGTGTGTTACTGTGCATAAAACTTGTGTGCGCTTGCGTTTGTGTGTGTTTTAACACATTGTTAAAGTCAGAATGTAACGTTATTCGTAATATTAATTGAGCACCCATTACACATTTGTATCACTCCTTTACCCGTCTTCATATTTCACCAGAAAATTTATCTGTCATTTCGGAATATATGCATATAGAAACACACACACACACACACACACACACACACACACACACACACACACACACACACACACATGTCGAGAAAGCCTACTCAAATATCAAAATTTTAGATAATGAGTAAGTATGACGTAACACCTCCTTTTGGATCACTCTTCTCGGTTGTACATATTCCCCACTCTTGGTTTCCATTCCTATTAAAGTACGTAGCCTATGTAACTTAATACGATGTCATTACTGCACGTTACTTCCTTATAATTATTACATGCAATGTACAATTTATGTCAATTTTCATGAAGGCGTTATTTGGCATCTAAAGGTTAGTTACATTGTAATAATGTGTTATGCGGTTTGTATTCTGTAGGGGTGTGTGGCTAAATACAGTACGTGTTTAAAAGTGTTCTCTACTTGGTCGTGTATTATTACATTGTTGTTTAGGTCATCAGCCGAAAGGCTGGTTTGAACCTGTAGAGGTTTTACTTAGTAAAATGAGGAGTGAGGTGGTTTACCATTGCCTTCCTCACTGAGTGGAAAAGTAAGCTTATCAGCATGCCGGGCCCTCTGAAAAGCACATATTTTCCACTCTGCAAATGACACCTCCACTTCATTCACCACAGGGTCTGGCTGTATAATGAAATTATTACTTTCAGACGAGATAACTCTGATTAGTGTCTTTTACACCTCTACCTATTCTGTTCTTAAATGATTCAGTCATTCAATTGGCTGACCATGTGATAAGAAACAGAACAATTTATTTTAGCCCTGCCATGAACAGATTTAGTGTAAATAATTTGACACTCCACCTGTCTGTTATGGGCAGATTATTACATACATTATAAATATTTTTTTTTGTTTATTTAAGGTGAGACTGTATGATGGTTTTAAATGAAAATATCGATTGTCGGTTTTTTATGTTTTTCAATTGTTTAGACCTAGTTTACCACAAAACTTTAAATTACGTGAAAAAATAGTATCTTAATGAAAAAAATCTGGTGTGAAACACTCACACAACTTTCTCTTGCCAATGCAAATGATGAATAATAAACCTAACATTATTAATAAAATATTAGAAATAAACAAAAACTAACCTCAAAAACATAACCTTATTTTAATCATGAGTGAATGACGCAAAATGACAATCGAACTCAGTTTGGCTTAAAAATACGGAAAATCACGCTTTCACGCTAAACTAGGCTCTGTAGAGAAAAATGCTCTAAACAAAAGTTGTAGATCTTTTAATTTTCTATAAATTTAATTATATACACTTTTGTCGTAAAATGCATACTAAGACCGAAATGTTAAAAAAATCGATTTTTCTCACGTTTTCGTGAGAAAAAAAACAGAAAATCGCAAATTACCGCTAAACTAAGCGTTATACAAAAAAATGTTTGCAACAAAAGTTGTAGGTTTTTAAATTCTCTACAACTTTTATTATATAAGTTTTTGCGCTGAAATTTATATTAAAGCCGTAATCTTAAAAAAACAACGTTTTTACGTGAAAACAGCCTCACCGAGAATTTCAGCAAACATGGCGCCTACCCTATCTTGTAGAGAATAAAAAATTTAGTAAAATAGGCGATTTTTAAAAAAATCGTAGGACCAGTTTTTGAGAAAATCGCAAAAAACTGAAAAATTATACGAATAAACTACTACTTCCGGTTGACCGATTTTGATGAAAATGTTCGTGTCGCGTCCGGTAGTGGTATGTAACTTAAGTTTCAAGTTTCAAGTTCGTACGATGTTCCGTTCTTGTGATATTCTGTTCACACACACACACACAGACACACAGACACACACACAGACCAATCGCTAAAAACAGGTTTTTTGGGTTCAGGGGGTCTGAAAACGTATAGATCCGGTGAAAACTCGATTTCGAAAAATCGACATGAAAACAATACTTTCCTTCCTATATATTCATATAGGCAAGAGAAAGTAAAAATTAAGTTTTTAGGAGGTTACCCAGAAAAATTATCGTGTCACCAAGAACGAATATTTTTTTAATCTTAAACGGGGTCTTTTGGGCCAGCCCAGTCAGTCACCTAGTAGAAAGTCGCTATTATTTGTTAAGTAACACCAGTTGGGCAAGCGACTTTGTATGGTGACCAGCTGACAGCCATCCGTGAACAGACTCTACTGGGGGTCCCTGTTCAAACTCATGTCACTAATTTACGTCAAATAATACAGCAAAACAGCGATCAGATTGGGTATGTTCAATAATATACAGTCCCCGATAACAAATTAAAAAAATTTTAAAAATCTTATACGGATCGTTTTAGTGCAAAGGGAATTTTAGTACTTCAAAAATATCTGCATTACTGTTTTTAATACTCTCAGCCATTTGTTCATCTTTCTAACCAACTGTTGATGGGAAATTTACTTGTTTGTGTTGTACATTTTGTTTTTGGTTTGTACTTTTTTTGTTTTTTCGCCTGTTCTCGCAAATTTAAATTTTTAACATTAGGTACATTTTTCTCTAAAACCACTAAATCACTTTTCTCGGGTCTAAATCACTTTTAGACCCTCAGCCTTTTCGATGGCCTGACAAAAAAGTGTGACACATACGTTACATTGGGACTTGATATCAAAGTTCCCAACAATATGAATAACTAAAATCATGTTCTGGCTTCCTAAACAATATTCTCTTAACTTAGATTTGTAGCAAAAAAACTAAATATGATTTTAATATCAAAGCATTATTTAAGACTTAAAAATTTTACAATTCAAAAATTCTGGTAAAATGGATAAAATCACTATTTACAGTTTAGAAAATATACTTGTATATACATTCAACATACTCGAACAAATGCTACTTTATTTTAGTAAATGAACACGAATATTTAAAACTGAAATTAACTTTTAAAAGAAACTAATGGTCGCCTCTGTGGTGTAGTGGTCAGCATCTTACACTGCAAAGCGGAGGTCTTAGGTTCGACTTCTGGCTAGGGTACAGAAAATTATTACACTTCACATCCAGCACTCTTAAATCCAAAGTAGTCAATAACAATTAAAATATTTTAATGTCTGTTATTTCACTCCAATGTGACTTCTATGCCACACTGGGTTAGAAAGGGTTAATGAGATAAAGGTATCATTTGCAGGCTGGAAAGTAAATTATTTTTTGAGGGCTTTGAATGCTGATAACAATATTTTTCCATTCATTGAGGAAGGCAATTAAACCATCTTATTCCGTTTTTACTTTCTCTTGCCTATATGAATATATAGGAAGGAAAGTATTGTTTTCATGTCGATTTTTCGAAATCGAGTTTTCACCGGATCTATACGTTTTCAGACCCCCTGAACCCAAAAAACATGTTTTTAGCGATTGGTCTGTGAGTGTGTGTGTGTGTGTGTCTGTGTGTGAACAGAATATCTCAAGAACGGAACATCGTACGAACTTGAAACTTAAGTTACATATCACTACCGGACCCGACACGAACATTTTCATCAAAATCGGTCAACCGGAAGTAGTAGTTTATTCGTATAATTTTTCACTTTTTTGCCATTTTCTCAAAAACTAGTCCTACGATTTTTTTTAAAATCGCCTGGTTTACTACATTTTTTATGCTCTACAATATAGGGTAGACGCCATGTTTGCTGAAATTCTGCTTGAGGCTGTTTTTACGTAAAAACATTTTCTTTTTAAGATTGCGGCTTTAATATGCATTTTAGCGCAAAACGTTATATAATAAAAGTTGTAGAAAATCTAAAATTCTACAACTTTTATTTCAAACATTTTTTTGTATAATGCTTAGTTTAGCGGTAATTTGCGATTTTCTGTTTTTTTTTCTCACGAAAACGTGAGAAAAATCGATTTTTTTAAAATTTCGGTCTTAGTATGCATTTTACGACAAAAGTGTATATAATTAAATTTATAGAAAACTAAAAGATCTACAACTTTTGTTTAGAGCATTTTTCTCTACAGAGCCTAGTTTAGCGTGAACGCGTGATTTTCCGTATTTTTAAGCCAAACTGAGTTCGATTGTCATTTTGCGTCATTCACTCATGATTAAAATAAGGTTATGTTTTTGAGGTTAGTTTTTGTTTATTTCTAATATTTAATTAATAATGTTAGGTTTAGTATTAATTATTTGCATTGGCAAGAGAAAGTTGTGTGAGTGTTTCACACCAGATTTTTCCATTCATTGAGGAAGGCAATTAAACCACCTTATTCCGTTTTTTTCTTAGTAAAGCCTTTAGAGGTTTAAACTAGCCTTTCGGCTGATAATATAAACAACAACCTAAATGAATTTATAGACAAGGAAAGTATTGTTTTTATGTCGATTTTTCTAAATCGAGTTTACATAGGATACTTATAAAAGTTTTCAAGCCCCATGAACCGATAAAATATCTTTTTATTTATTGGTATGTGTGTGAACAAAATATCTCTGTAACGGTATATTATACGAAGTTCAAGCTTGAAACTTACGTTAAGGGAGCACTATACCTCCTATCTACGCCATGTTAAAATGACCTCTTTTTAGGTACAGGTTTCGAAGAAACCGTTACGAGTTAGGGCTTTAAAGTTTTTGTGTCTTTTTAAGCTCTGGTACTAGAATTATTAATCTTGAGCTAGCGATACCATTTCGACAAAATTGTTTTTGAAAAATGTAAAAACAATTTAATATTTTTTGTAGAATTTTTTATTTTATTTCAATCTTAGTAATAATACTGCAATGATTATAGTACCATATGTCACAATTATACTGGGAAACATGCTCAAAAAATTTCAACCTTCAAAGTCAAATAGTTATCGAGAAAACTGTACCTTTATGGAAAAAAGTGAATTTGCGGTAAATGAGCTGTAAAGTTTTACTTATCCTAAAATTGGCCTGCACTATAATATTGATCCTCACCAGACTGTGTTTTCCTTAAATGATTTCCTCTTTTTTCTCTTGTTTTGCTTTTTTTGACACACTTTCCATTGACTTCTCAGCATTCTGTGTTCTTTGAATATGTCGAATCCTAATTGTTTCTACAGATTAACTCAATTAAAATAAAATTCTGGTCAAAACATTACTACTAAAAAAATCTACATAGCTTCCATAATTTATATAGTACAGTTATAATTTTTATATGTAATTACACAGATAAAGATATATAAGACAATTGCGCCAAAATTAGAAAAATCGATGTTTTTCGATTTTCGAGGTATAGTGCTCCCCTTAAGTACCAATTCAGGACTTGACAGAAACATTTTTATGAAAGTCGGTCAACCGAAAGTAGTTGATTATTCGTGTGATTTTTCTCTTTTTTGCGATTTTCTCACTAACGACTCCTTCGATTTTTTTTGAAATCACCTTATTTACTATATATTTCTTTATGCTTTTCCTTTTAGGTAAATCCTAAGATTTTAAAACTTTTTATTCTGTGATAGTATTACACTTACTTCTGTGATAGTACACTATTTCTCAAAGGTTTATTGGTAAAGGTTTTTGATGTCGTTCATTTCAGTCCAGGTATTTTTATTTTCGATTTCTTATTTAGTCTAGAACAGTGTTTAAATGTAAATCATGATGAATTTTGTGATTTATTATAAACCAAGAGGAGTCAGATAAACTCGAAGGATCTTAGATTGCAGACGCTGCAAGATTGTAATGTTAGATTAACTTCCTGATCCCTGCAGTTCCATTCCGTACGTCCATACTTGTTTTAGTATCGTTTTATAAATAAGCAATCTATTTTCCAGGGAAAGATACAGTTTTTGTCTAGCAACTTATACAGTTGTCGTAATTTAATATCCTACTGTTTTACTATAAAATATATATTACTTTCTATTGCCGATATGAATATATAGGAAGGAAAGTATTGTTTTCATGTCGATTTTTCTAAATCGAGTTTTCAACGGATCTACACGTTTTTGGACCCCCTGGACCCAAAAAACATTTTTTTAGCGATTGGTCTGTGTGAACAGAATATCTCAAAAACGGAACATCATACGAACTTGAATCTTGAAACTTATGTTAGATACAACTAGAGGCTCCGACGGAACATTTTCATCAAAATCGATCAACCAGAAGTAGTAGTGTCATTTCTTTATTCGTGTCATTTTTCACTTTTTTCCGATTTTCTCAAAAACTGCTTTTACAATTTTTTTTGAAAAATCGCCTTATTTACTACATTTTTTATGCTTTTCTAGAAAGGGTAAACGCCATGTTTACTGACACTCTTGGAGAGGCTGTTTTCGCGTAAAAAAAATGTGTTTTTAAGATTGCGGCTTTAATATGCATTTTAGCGCAAAAATGTATTTTTTAAAGTTGTAGAAAGTTTAAAATCCTCCATCTTTTATTTCAAACATTTTTGTATAACGCTTAGGTTAGCGGTAATTAGCAATTTTTTGGTTTTTTCTCAAAAAAATCTTATACTATGTAAAAAATATAGTGTAAAAAATCTGTAATGTAAAAAATATAGTGTAAAAAATCTTATTCTATAACGATTTCAGCCATAGTATGCATTAGTATGCATAGTATGCATAGTATGCATAGTATGCATAGTATGCATTTTACGACAAAAGTTTATGATAAAATTTATAGGGAATTAAAACATCTACAACTTTCATTTTGAGCATTTTTCTCTACATAGCCTAGTTTAGCGTGAAAAGAGTGATTTTCCGTATTTTTAAGCCAAACTGAGGTTGATTTTGATTTTGCGTCTTTTAATCATGATTAAAATTAGGTTATGTTTATTGAGGTTATTTTATTTGTTAATTTCTAATGTTTTAATACTAATGTTAGAATATATTGTTTATTATTTGCATTGGCAAGCGAAAGTTGTGTAAATGTTTCACTCCAGATTTTAAAAAATTGTTATACCTAATGTATGTACGTTTCAGTCGGTTCAATTTAAGAACATTAAGCAACCCTATGACCCTATGAGAGGAAGATGATGTGTAAAACGTGTAAATGAGATGTAGTTGTGTACAGACTCAGGCCGACCATTTTTGAAAGAGTATAGTTAAAAATCAACTGTTGTAGAGCATTCAGTGACTGAAAATTACTTATTTTCACTAAATTAAGTGTTGTAAAAAACATTTAAAATAAACGTTGTTGGATTTTTAAGTTTCTCCAACTTGTATCCATTTTAGCTCTTAAATCCATATTAATGCTAAGGTACAATGTTAAAAATAATCAATTTTTACCATGAGAGCACTGCCTCTCCTAGAATTTCAGCAAATATGGTACTTAACCTATCTTGCAGAGAATGAAAATTGTGGTTATTCAGGTGATTTAAAAAAAACATTGAAAAATCACACGAACAAACTACTACTTCCGGTTGACAGATTTTCATGAAAATATTCGTTTCGGATCCTGTAGTGGTAATTAACTTAAGTTCAAAGTTTAAACTTTATACAATATTCCGTTTTTTAAATATTTTGTATCACACACACGCACACCAATCGCTAAAAACATGTGTTTTTTTGGGTTCAGGGGACCTAAAAAGTGTGATTCCGGTGAAAACTTGGTTTAAAAAAAAATAGGCGTTAAAATCGTAACTACTTTTCTTCATATAAGACAAGATCTTATTTGATAAGACAAGATAAAATAATTTGTTATTTACTAAAGAAATAATAGCACATACAGATAAATTGTACATTTATTTATGTTTAGATATTAATAATTATTTATTTTAAAAAAACAGCGGGTATGTCAGACGAAAGGGATGAAATATAATAACAATTATAAATTCCGATAATTCATTAACAAACTGTTTTAATTCACCCTCAATACACAGAATTTATTTTTTTATTTATTCAAAAATTAATGAACTGGAATCATGGTACAACAGATTTTTTTTATAACAATTTATGTTGTCCATTTCAGTATTATTTTTTTTTTATTTTGTATTTATTAAACTACCCTTTTTATTTAGTATTCGAAAGGTATATTAGCATACGGCCGGACATTCCCCTTTTTATAAAACTATGCTAAACACCCCTATTAGTCGAATTCCTTTAGTTATTCACAAACGATCCGTATAATTTACATACGTATATTCGACTAGAGGGTAGTAAAGATTATATTTCGCCCTGATTACGTGGTATTGATCTAAAATAATCAACTCAAACGCAAATTCACCCACTTTGTATTTGTTAGAAATCATCTGATCATCTCTTTGATGTATTTGTAAATATATTTACACATGAATCAATATTAAATACACAGTTGCTTGCATCAAACACACACACACACACACACACACACACACACACACACACACACACACACACACACACACACACACGCACGCGCACACACACACATACACACACACACACACACATACATACATACATACATACACACCTACACAGACTTTAATGGCTACCGGTATGTACTTACCTTAATAAGTTACCTATGAGTTTGTAATTGTGTTAGTGTATTTAACGTTGTTAACCAATATATTTTTACTTTCTCTTTCCTATATAGGAAGGAAAGTTGTTTTCATGTCGATTTTTCAAAGACGAATTTTCAGCGGATTTACACGTTTTCAGACCTCCTGAACCCAAAAAAACATCTTTTTAACGATTGGTCTCTGTGTGTGTGTGTGTGTGTGTGTGTGTGTGTGTGTGTGTGTGTGTGTGTGTGCGCGCGCGCGCGCGCGCGCAGAATATCTCAAGAACGGAACTTTTAAACATATTGGTGTAAAACATTCATACAATTTTCTCTTGCCAATGCAAATGATGAACCATTTAACTTAAAATTAGTAATAAAACATAAAAAATAAACAAAAAACGAACTTAATTTGATGCGAATTATGCAAAATGAAAACCAACCTTAGTTTGGCTTAATACGGAAAATCACTTTTTGACGCTAAACTAGGCTCCGTAGAGAAAAATGCGTAAAATAAAAGTTGTAGATCTTTTAATTTTCTATAAATTTGATTGTGTATGCATTTTTGTTGTAAAGTGGATACTGTGGCCGATATATTAAAACAATCGATTTCTTTTACAGATTTTCATGGGGAAAAACCATAAAATTACTAATTACCGCTAAACTAAACGTTATACAAAACCTTCTTAGAAATAAAAGTTGTAGATTTTTAAATCGTCTACAACTTTTATTATAGCCTATACACTTTTGCGCTAAAATGCATGTAAGGCTGCAATCTTAAAAAAACCATTTTTTTTCTACGAGAGAACAGCCTCCACAAAATTTTCAGTAGACATGGTACCTACCCTATTTTGTAGTGCTTAAAAAATGTAGTAAATGAGGCAATTTTTATAAAGTTCGTGGGAGCCGTTTTTGAGAAAGTTGCAAAAAAGTGAAAAATGACACGAATAAATTATTACTTCCGGTTGACGATTTTGATGAAATTGTTAGTGCCGGGTCCTAACTTAAGTTTTAAGTTTCAACTTAGTAGCCACGATGTTTCGTTCTTGAGATATTTTGTTTACGCGCACACACACAGATACAGACACATACACACACACACACACACACACACACACACACGCGCACGCACACACAAACGCGCGCGCACACACACACACACATACACACACACACACACACACACACACACACACACACACACACACACACACACACACACACACACACACAGACCAATCGCTAAAAACATGTTTTTTGAGTTTAGGGGATCAGAAAACATGTATATCCGGTGAAAACTCGATTTTGAAAAATCGACATGAAGACAATAATTTCCTTTCTATATATTTATATAAGCAAGAGAAAGTAAAAATAGTTACATTCAAGATGGCGGGCAAAAGTGCATGTATCACGAAATTTCCTTTAAATCGAAATATTAAGCTGAACTTTTGGGACACCCAGTATTAATGTATTTATAAAGATAAGTTTTTTATGTTTTTCTTCTCACGTGACTTTTACCCACGTTAAATGACGAGAGCGAAAATAAATCTGACGAAAACACTTCCAATTTTTTCCCTTGAAGCAATAAATAAAGCATTATTTTTTTCTTTCTTCGATGATTTCTTCATTGTGTTTCTCTTTTCATTCTCTTCCGTTTCCTTCAATTTAAAATATTTTAAATTTTTTAGTGATTTAAATCGAGGTTCTTAATCCGCCTTAGGCTGTTTGAATATTTAAGTTATTATATCTAACTTTTCTTTTTGTTTAATTTCATTCTTTGTTCGTGTTCATTTTTTAATATATCTATTTTAATAAAATAATGATGTAGTAAACGGTAGTTAATTGTTTACTAAGGCTTCTCTTCAAACGAAATTACATCTGTTATTTTGGTCAGCAGTCGAAAGGTTGGTTTGAACCTGTAGAGGCTTTACTAAGTAAAACGAGAAGTTAGGTGGTTTACAGATGCCTTCTTTATTGGTTGGAAAATTAGCCTATGCTTATCAGCAAGCCAGGGCCTGTGAAAATCATCTACTTTCTACCCTGTAAATGACACCTTCACTTCATTCACCACAGGATCTGGCTGTATAATAAAACATTATTCTCAGAGGAGATAATTGTGACTAGAGTCTTTTATATCTCTACCTCTTTCGTTTTTAAAAGCTGTGGTCATATAATTGGTAATTAATAATAATATAATATAATATAATATATAATATAAAATAATATAATATATATATAAATATAATATAATATAATATAGTCATATAATTGGTGATACAAAACAGAACTGTTTTTTGTAACTCTGATATTATAAAGAAATATTTGATTTGAAAAAACGAAAATAATGACATCAGACCCCGCTATTTATAAACAAAGGTCCAAATTAACAACCAATATATAGAACTCGTAGAATCCTTGAAATATTTGGGAGAAATCATCACCTACAACAACAACAACAACAACAACGAAAAGAAAGCATGGTAGGAAAGAACCAAGAAACTAACAACATCACAACTAATCACCGAAAACATCTACTATAAAATATGCCTAGCAATCGAAACCAAAATAAAACACAACAAAACTGTCATACAACCAGAGATAACATATGGTTGCAAAACTCTATTCAAATTAAACCAGTAAAACATTATAGATAAAATCCAAAAACTTAAAAGGAGGATCCTTAGAACCTGCATCGGCAAAGGAGACACCAAGTAGATGGAGAATGGAGGTTACTACAAAATGAACAGGTCTACCAGGAGACCGAATCGGTTAAAGAAACGATGAGGAAAAAGAGAATATCCTCCTTTGGACAAATAATCAGAACACCCAAAGATAGAATTATAAACCAAATAGTCAGAAATCTCTACCAGAAAAAGAAAGAAGTAATATGGTTATGAGAAATCAAGAAAGATATGGAAGAATTAGGCATCACTTTTGAAAAGCTAGGAAATAAAACTGAACAGCTGAAACTTATAAAAGATAAAAATATTAGATTCCAAAGAAAAAAAGAATAAAAGAGGAAGCAGGAAATTGATCTTTTCAGAAGCCGAAAGGCAAAGAAGATATGCCAGAATGAAAGAATACTGGAGGAAAATCAAAGAAAAGAATCAGCCCAAAAATTGACTCAAGTGATCCACTGCGGTCTCAAAAGATAAAAAAAATATATTTGTTTGTACAACTAAATCTCAGAAACTAACGTCCAAATTATTTTTTTCGTTGGTAGCTTGAAGCTTCTTTAGTAACATAGCCACTATTTGGCATTACCTAATTTTTAAATTTTAGAAAAAATAATTGTGATTGGTTAACTGTTGTGAAGTTGTTTTATTCAATTTGTTTTGGGTAATGTTAGTTCTTCCATCCATCTGTTGTAATAGAGTGTTTGGTAAAAACGTTTAAGTAAAAACCTTTTGCCTATATGAATGTATAGGAAGGAATGTATTGTTTTCATGTCGAGTTTTCACCGGATCTACACGTTTTCTGAAACCAAAAAACAAGTTTTTAGCGATTTGTCTGTGTGTGTGTGAACAAAATATCTCATGAACGGAACATCGTACGAACTTAAAACTGAAACTTAAGTTACATACCACTACCGGACCCCGCACGAACATTTTCATCAAAATCGGTCAACCGGCAGTAGTAGGCTAGTTTATTCGTGTAATTTTTCACTTTTTCGTGATTTTCTCAAAAATGGGTCCTTCGATTTTTTCAAAAACGCCTCGTTTACTAAATGTTTTATGATTTATAAGATAGGGTAATCGTCATGTCTGCTGAAATTCTTGGAGAGGCTGTTTCACGTAAAAAAATTGTTTTTTTTTTAAGATTGTTTTGCTGCTTTTAAAATTGAATTGTTTTTTTTTTAATATGCATTTTAGCTCAAAAATGTATTCAATAAAACTTGTAGACGATTTAATTATGCTACAACCTTTATTTTGCAGTTTTTTGTATAACGCGTAGTTTAGCAGTAATTAGCAAATTTCTGCTTTTTTTTCTCACGACGTGTAAAAAATCGATTTTCTTACGATTTCAGCCTTAGTATGCAGTTTACGACAAAAGTGTACATAATCAAATTTATAGGAAATTAAAAGATCTACGACTTTTATTTAAAGCATTTTTCTCTATAGAACCTAGTTTAGCGTGAAAGAGTAATTTTCCGTATATTTAAGCCAAACTGAGGTTGATTTTCATTTTGCGTCTTTCACTCATGATTAAAATTAGGTTATGTTTATTGAGGTTAGTTTTTTGTTTATTTCTAATGTTTTATTACTAATGTTGGATTATGTAGGTAATTATTTGCATTGGCAATAGAAAGTCGTGTGAGTGTTTCACACCAGATTTTTTTTTTATTTACAAAACTATTTGGTTAAAATTGTACAACGTGATATATGACGTTAAATATGTAAGGTTTGATAAGCATTTTGACACTTAACTTTATTTTGTGATATATCTACTACAAAAAAAATCAACGTTCATTGTATGACACGTTTTAGCACATGTTTATATAATGTTAAAACGTTTTTTGAAGGTGTACTGCGAAATGTATTTTTATTAATACTGTCCTTGTCAATTAAATAGAATTTAAATTTATTTTGTTTTTCCTTTTGTTTCAGGTAAGCAAATATTTTATGTTCTACTACATGCAGACTAAGGTAATATTTTTATCTTTTTAATACTGTAAAACAGTATTTTATTTACTATACGTGGTGTGGCTATTAAATAACGAGACTGACGTTGTAAGAAATTTTATTTTCATTTTATATATAATCACTTATTGTCACCTTCAATATATACTCCTTCTCTATCCCTACAACGCTCCATGCGAATTTTCTATTGTTGGAAACAGTGCTGGAAGTCATCTTCTGTCAGCTCCTTCAGGACACGTGCCGCTTTCTCTTTTACAGCTTACACAGACTTAAATCTTGTCCCTTTTAATGCAGATTTCAACTTAGGGAACAGGTAGAAGTCACATATTGCAAGATCTGGTGAATAAGGTGATGTTCTAACACTGAAATGCTGTACTTGGCTAGAAACCTCTTAAAAGATAACGCGGAATGAGTTGGCGCATTGTCTTGGTGGAGAACCCATGATTTGTCCTTCCACATTTCGGTGCGTTCTTTCCTTACTCTTTCACGTAGTTTAGAAAGTACCTCAAGGTAGTAATATTGATTAATTGTTTGACCTTTAGGAACCCAGTGAAGGTACACAATCTCATGGATATAAAAAAACAAAAAACAATCATCAGTGCTTTAAATTTTGATTGGGTCATTCGAGCTTATTTGGATCTCGGTGAAGTTCGGCTCTTCCGGTGCCGACGCATTGACGCTTCGTTTCCGGATCATAAGTAAAAAACCACGTTTCATCATGTTATTATCGTTTCCAAAAAATTTGAGTCATTTTCAATCTTGTACAAAGTGTCTGTACAAACATTTTTGAGTGGAACGTCTCCTGAAGGAGCTGACAGAAGATTACTTCCAGCACTATTTCCAAGAATGGAAAATTCGCATAGAGCGTTGTAGTGATAGAGAAGGAGTTTGTATTGAAAGTGACTATAAGTGATTATGTATAAAATTAAAATTAAATTATTTACAACGTCAGTCTCGTTATTTAATAGCCACACTTCGTTTACTGAAGGTCAAGGTGTTTGTTTCCGGCATATGTTTAGGTAAATAATACAACGTCAAAACCTCCTCTTGTGATAGAACGTGGGTTGTTATTAATTACTTTAGTTAGATTAAAATTGAACGACTTTTTTAATTAACATTAAAAAACAACATTATTTTTTTATTAGTCCAATTATTATTTTTTTTTAATTTTTCCGGAAGTAGATTTTTGTTTAATAAATCCAATCTCTCTTTTTGAACATTGCATAGGAAACGCATCGTTACATTATCATGTTTGCACGACACCCACTTCATCCTATGTAATTATTGAAAAATATACTTTGTCCTTCATTCGCCCACTTCGGACATACGAAGTACAAAATTATGAGAGCGTTGAAATTTATGTGTTTAAGTCAACTTCTATATTATATGATTAACAACGTTTTCAATCAAAATGTTTACGTTTCATTTCTCCAAACACCTCTAGGGTAAGTTTCAAACAAAATATTCTTTCTGTCTGCTTAATTCACTTATTATTCATATATATTTCATTTACTTTCATAAAATTTTCAGAAAAGCTACCTTAAAGCGGAAAATATTAAAAATATTTAAAAGTTTTTTTGTGTTTTTAACATTTTTTACCTTAAATGAAAACAAAAATGTTTAACTTTAAAATATATTTACAAAAATTGTTTTCTTTTATTTTTTTTGAAATTTCATTGAAAAACTTTGTTAAAATTGTTTCTATTATTTATTTATTTTTTATTTCCCATTGCTTAAAAAAAATATCAATACAACATAAATGTTAATATTCTTAATTATACTTTGATCATCTAAAAATTATTGTAATTCGCGGTGGGGAAATTAATCCACCCAACTATGGTTTCTCATGTTCAATGGTAGATCAATTGAGTGCTTCTTTGTCCATTATACTACTGCAATTACTGTACTACGGTAATCTGTTAGTGTGTTAGTAATTACAACTACATGTTAGTTACTTAGGTACTAATTAAACTAATAAGACATTTTTATTAAAAAAATAATATGCGGTTATATAATTGTTAACCCACTGGGTTGGTCTAGAGGTAAAGTCGTCGCCAAAATCAGCTGTTTAACAGCTGATTTTCGGAGACGAAGGTTCCTGGTTCAAATCCTAGTAAAGGTAGTTACTTTTATACGGATTTGAATACTAGACAGTGGTTACCGGTGTACTTTGATGGTTGGGGTTCAATAACCATACTCTCTCAGGAATGGTCGACCTGAGTTTGTACAAGACTACACCTCATTTACACGTCATACACATCATCCTCATCTCATTGGGTCATGGGGTTGCTTATTGTTCTAAATTGAACAGATTGCAACATACACAAATTAGAAATAAAAAAATATATAATTGTACAAATAAAAAACAAAACAAATAATATAATATGCAAAACAGAAGAATTTTTTTTAAAACAGAAAACTAAAATTGAAATCGGTAGCCGAGCTAACAAAAGTATTATGTTTTTTGGAGTAACCATTTTTTCTATAGTGTCTCTCCCTACTTTCAAAACCCAAATGGTTACTGCTAAAAATGGTTATTATAATTGGTTATAATGGTTAAATGGTTATTATACAGGGCGTCCCACGAAGAATTTAATATTTTTGAATCATTACGCCGGATGTATCGCACACTCTACACACTGGAAACGAAGTTATAATAAAGAGATAATATGTAAAAAAAGTACCTTCGAGTTTCATTTGTTTTAGATTAATCAAAGCAAAATGGCGGAATAAGAAAATAATATCAAAAATGAACAATAATCTTGTGGATAAAACCACTTATATTTATAATAGGATTAAGATAGAAAAAAAACATCTGTTTTTGCCATTCTAAAGCGATCAGCCAGCATAGCTATTTGTGGACATCAGTTCGAATAAAAGTTTTTTTTTTCTAATTCCTAATGTGTGTACGTTGCAATCTGTTCAATTCAGAACAATAAGCAACCCCATGACCCAATGAGATGAGGATGATATGTATGACGTGTAAATGAGGTGTAGTCTTGTACAGACTCAGCCCGACCATTCCCGATAGAGTATGGTTAATTGAACCCCAACCATCAAAGTACACCGGTAACCACTGCCTAGTATTCAAATCCGTAATAAAAGTTAATGAACACAATTTGTTTCATTCACAATAATTTATAACATTCAAATGGTGCATTTTCAGTGGCACAATTGATTTTTCAGAATTTTCTAAATTTAGTCGATTATTTTACCAAATTATATTTTTACTCTCTCTTGCCTTTATGAATATATAGCAAGAAAAGTATTATTTTCATGTCGATTTTTTTAAATCGAGTTTTCACTGGATCTACACGTTTTTAGACCCCTGAATCTAAAAAACTTGTTTTTAGCGATTGTTCTGTATGTATGTGTGAACAGAATATCTCAAGAAAGGAACATCGTTCAAACTTGGAACTTAAAACTTATGTTAGGTACTAGTAGAGGACCCGATACGAACATTTTCATCAAAATTGGTCAACCGGAAGTAGTTATTTATTCGTGTAATTTTTCACTTTTTTGCGATTTTCACAAAAACGATTTTAAAAAATCGTCTCATTTACTAAATTTGTTATGCTCTACAAGATAGGGTAGGTGCCATGTCTGCTGAAATTATTGGGGAAGCTGTTTTCTCTTTAAAAAATTGCTGATTTTTAAAATTGCGGCTTTAATTATACATTTTATCGCAAAAATGTATTTAATTAAAATTATAGAGAAATTAAAATCCTACAACTTTTTATTTCAAACTTTTTTTGTATCTCAAAAATTAATATGCTAATAACCTGATATTCTTATCACCATAGTTTAGCGGTTATTAGCGATTTTCTTTTTTTTCTCTCAAAAACGTGTAAAAAATCGATTTTTTTAAAGATTTCAGCCTTAGTATGCATTTTACGACGAAATTGTAATAATAAAATTTATAGGAAATTAAAAGATCTACAACTTTTATTTAAACCATTTTTCTGTACAGAGCCTAGTTTAGCGTGAAAGAGTGATTTTCCGTATTTTTAAGCCAAACTGAGGTTGATTTTTATTTTGCGTCTTTCTTTCACTCATGATTAAAATGACATTATGTTCATTAAGGTTAATTTTTTTTATATTCTTAATGTTTTATTACTAATGTTAGGTTATATTGTTCATTATTTCCATTGGAAATAGAAAGTCATGTAAGTGTTTCACATCAGATTTTTTTACTTTTTAAAGGTTTTTGTTTTAATTTTTAATATAATTTTTATTTACATTTGAAAGGTTAAATTGTTCATTATTTGCATTGGCAATAGAAAGTCGTGTAAGTGTTTCACACCAGATTTATTTACTTTTTGAGGTTTTTGTTTTAATTTTTAATATATTTTTTATTTATATTTGAAAGGTTATATTGTTCATTATTTGCATTGGCAATAGAAAGTCGTGTAAGTGTTTTACACCAGATTTTTTTTACTTTTTAAGGTTTTTGTTTTAATTTTTAATATAATTTTTATTTGCATTTGTATTAAAGAGGGTATTTTCATTTATGTAATTTTATAAATAAAGGAAAAATACTTAACGTGTACATAAGTTAGTTTATATAAATAAACAACATTTAAATATTGTATTGTTTGAAAGTTTAATAGATTAAAGTTTTCTATAAGTTTTAAGCAATTCAAGTACTATCTACAACTTTATACTGTTTTCTTGTGTAAGCTTTTCTTGCGGTACGTGATCCCTGACTTTTGAATACTCCCAAGGTTTTCTCTTGAATCTTCCCTGTTACCTTACTTGCATACTGATACGATTTTCACCGTGTCATTCGCTTTTCCGTTTTTCTTTTTCTATTTCAAATTTTTCTTTCTCTATTTTCTTAGTTTTACGTTACCTCCGGGTTTACCGATTTACAGAATGATTTTTTTGTAGATGAATAAAATATGGGCGTACAATATGAATTTTCTATAATGATTCAAAACGATTTTATTCTCGTGTCGCAATAATGCTATTTTGCCCATAACAGACAGGTGGAGAGTCAAATCATTTACTCTCAATCTGTTGTTGCTGGGCTAGAATAAATAGTTCTGTTTCTTATCACACATGGTCAGCCAATTAAATGACTGAATCATTTAATTAAGAACAGAAGAGGTAGAGGTGTAAAAGACACTAATCAGAGTTACTCCTCTGAAAGTAATGAATTTCATTATACAGCCAGACCCTGTGGCGAATGAAGTGAAGGTGTCATTTGCAGAGTGGAAAATATGTGCTTTTCAGAGGGCCCGGCATGCTGATAAGCGTACTTTTCCATTCAGTGAGGAAGGCATTGGTAAACCACCCCACTCCTCGTTTTACTTAGTAAAACCTCTACTGGTTCAATACAGCTTTTCGGCTGGTGACCTAAACAACAACAATATTGCTATGTTTAAAGGTATCTTTAATTTAAGAAAAACCGGAATGAAAAGGATAAGTACCCCAGAAAACTTATTAATTATACCAGTCCGTAATAAACTGAGCTTTTTAACCTTTCAGTGCCGAACATTTAAAAGTTTGATTTAAAGTGCCATTTAATTTAAATAAAGATGTACAAAAAGTGCCAGCCCTTATTTCAAAAACTTGCAGGCGTAAGCCTGCCATTGCCGACCAAATTTTAACGCTACATATTAATAAAATTTTTTGTTAAAAATTAATTTTTTTAATGTTCATAAAAAAAATCGTTCTAGCACTAAAACGATTTAAAATAGTTTATTGAAAGTCGCATTGACAGCTTAATTAGTAGCAACTACTGTGGGTTTTGATACCTAAACAGGGTGGCTTTAACGTGTTAAAATTTCCAGAAACTAGTTGGGAATCGAACCCGAGATCTTTTACTTTGCAGACGAACGCGCTAGTCACTACGGTACGGAAGCGTTTTCAAATTACATTATTCCATTAATTTTAGTTTAAAAGTTTTTTTGTAAATGTTCGGTTATCCAGACGTTGGCATTTTTATACACAATTTACGGACGTGCGGTAAACCAGATGTTGTCTCTACATAAAATATATAGACGTCCTGTTTTCCGGTCGTTGGTATTAAAAGGGTTAAATTTTATTATATAACTAAAGATCGGGATCGCCTCCGTCGCTTAGTGGTTAAAAAGGAAGGTAACGAGTTCAATTCCCGGGAAGTGTCTGGATATTATTATCAATTAAAACCCTCAGATTCTGTATCAGACCACTACAATACCTAATAACCAACGTAATTGATATCGTTAGTCCGGAAGAAAAGTGTCACTACTGTAGAAATCTGATAGTGCATTTACGAAACCACGGCGAACTTCACAAATTTGTAGTAACTTATAGAAAAAGTAGCTGAAAAACGGATGGTCCTGGACAAAATTGAGGTAGAAACTTATGTAGACTAACCAAAGGAATGGGGGCCGGACCTATGATCTAAAATTGTTGAGTCCAACCAGGAACTGAAATTGGATCCGGGAATTAACTGGCAACCCTAAGATCTTGATCACGTATTAGCTCAGATAATGGTAGAACTAGTTCTTTACTGTATTACTGATGTTGTTAGGTTAAGAACCTCTCGGAACTAGACGCAATGACATTATTATGACATAAAATATTTAAAACGGAATTGTAAATAAATTGAAGAAATTTTGAAGGTAAAATCTGTGAGATTCATTACACTACTCAAAGAAGAAATAATTTTGAGTTTAATATTACTATCATTTGCAAATATCATTTATGTTCTTATCAGGAAAAATTTCACTGCTGAAACTACTGATTTGAATGGTAGATGCATTAGTGTTGCTTTTTTCCCGCGTAATATTTGTCCGTGAGTTTGCGGTTTATTAAGAAAATTGTTTTGATTTTATAGATATTTCTAGAATTTTTATAAAGAAAAATGGTTCCTTTTGAGAAGTGACGGAATTTGTGTTAAAAGAGAACCATATTTAAATATAAAGAGTGACAACTTTAGTTTTTTGTCAGTTTTCGTGATAAGATACGTTATGTAATTCGAAAATATTTAACAAGAACAATGATACAACTCGAGCTAACGGATGAATTTTTATTTTGGTGTTCAGAAAATTAACGTTTTATCACATTCAGAAAACAAAAAGTGAACTGATGTTTTTATTAATATTATCAAAACAAGTCTAGGGATTTTAGAATTTCATAAAATTGAAAAAGTGGAACTTTCGTTTTGCTTCTCCTGGAAAATTTTTATTGTTGAGTTATGACAGTTTTCTTTCAGACTAACGATATAACTTTAAGGGAAGCACTATTCCTCGAAAATCGAAAAAAAAGATTTGTCTAATTTGGCGCCATTGCCGTCTGTATCTTTTTTTGTGTAATTACGTTTAAAAATATAACTGTACGATAGAAATTACGGAAGCTATGCAGATTTTTGTTAAGTAATGTTTTAACCAGAATTTCGTTTAACCGAGTTAATCTGTGGAAGCAATTAAGAGTTGTTAACAAATAAGAGTTGAAACAATTAAAAATGTGAGCTTTTTGGTTAATTTTTCTTTTTAAACGCCTTAAATAAAAAACGGAAGAATAACTGTAAATTACAGCAAGCTTTTAACACTAGTTTCAAAGAATTAATCGATTTCGTATCTAGAAGTATTATAAATTTTAGTGCTTCCCAGGAATTTGTTGACCAATACAAAAATTTAAAGTTGGTATTAAAGCAGTGGTTGTAGCATCAAAATCGTTTGATCATTTGAAGTGAAATCAAGACATGATTTATAACGATAAAGTGTAATCACTAACGTTTATAAAAAAATTATAAATGATTTTCTTATTTGTAAAACGTTAGATGGTACGAGAATGATAAAATAATTTTTGTTGTTAAAAAGGGTGTGTATATGGTAGTTTTATAAAGAGCAATTTCTTTAAAGGGGTGGTTTGATTGTTTGTAAAAGTAAGTTATAATTTGGGTAGACAAGGATCACGTGTCACAAGGTCATAAATCGAAATATAGAAACCAGAACAAACCAAACAGTAGATATTCCATGAGGGTTTCTACCATAAATACTAGATCCATAACGCTTATAGTCAACCATCGAAGCGGAATTAAGTGAACAAACATATTTAGTACGTACCACCCATGTTTTCGGGGTTGATATTATGAAGGTCTCATTTCGATTCGGTTTCGAATAAAACGCAGTAGGAAGTTTTGGCCTTCAGGCATTTCGTCTTGTCACTTTCATCATCAACTTATCGCCCGGAATCTTCTCGACTACAATTTCCCTTCCACCTCTATCACCATCTTTCTCTGACATTTTCTCTCACTCGTATACTTTTACCGCACCCTGTCACACTTCATCCTGTTAAACTTTATGGGTCTGTAACACGGGACCTCTTCATAACTCAACTCGCTTTACAAACCCCCTCCTTCCTTTCCTACACCCCCAACCATCTCTCTCACTTGCCATTTCGTTTCTTCCTCAAACCTTCCACCGCTCTGCTGCTTGGCAAGTCACGTCTCTTCGTCAACAAATCTCAACCCGCACGATTTCACCGAAATTGATTATCATTACTACATGAGTGACATTATATTAATTCTTCCTTTTTTTCTTCGACTTCTTCTTATTCTCGCCCTCTTCTCTCTCTTTCCGACAGGAATTTTTTGAAAGAATTGAAATGAAACGACTGTTTTTTTAGTATAAAATAATTCAACCTTATAACGTTTTTTCTTTGGACAGAAACTTTTAAAACTCAAGATGGTACTCCTTTTGTTGTTATTCTTTTCATTATCTTTCTCCTTCTTCTCTCTCCTTCTGCGTTCATTTTATTTCTCCCCTACTTTTTTCTTCTTCTCTTCTCCTTCGCGTTCTCCTTCTCCTTCTCTTTTGCTTTCTCCTACTTCCTCTGCTTCTCCTCCTTTCTCTCCCTCTCCTTTGCTTTCTTTTTTCTCTATCTCCTTCTCCTCTTACAGTTTCTGCTTCACTTTCTGCCTCTTATTCTCATTTTCTTTTATCTCCATCTCCTCCAAGTTTTCTCTTACACTTCTACTTTTTTCTCCTCCTCCAGTTTTGGTACATTTTCACTTAGTGAGGAGTTCACAACATAAAACAAATATAAAAATCTGGTGTGAAACGCTCACACAACTTTCTCTTACCAATGCAAATAATAAACAATATAATCTATCATTACTAATAAAATATTAGAAATAAACAAAAAAACTAACCTCAGTAAACATAACCTAATTTAAATCATGAGTCAAAAACGTAAAATAAAAATCAAGCTCAGTTTGGCTTAAAATAACGGAAAATCACTCTTTCACGCTAAACTAGGCTCTGTAAAGAAAAATGCTTCAAATAAAAGTTGTAGATCTTTTAATTTCCTATAAATTTGAATATTATACTACTGTCGTAACATGCTAAAGCTGAAATCTTTAAAAAAATCGAGTATTTTACCCGTTTTCGTGAGATTAAAGCAGAAAATCGCTAATTACCGCTAAACTAAGCGTTATACAAAAAAATGTTTGAATTAAACGTTGTAGGTTTTTAAATTCTTTACAAATTTTTTATACATTTTTACGCTTAAATGCATATTAAATCAGAAATGTTAAAAAAACAATTTTTTTTACGTGAAAACAGCCTCTCCAAGAATTTTAGCAGACATGGCACCTACTACCCTATCTTATAGAGCATAAAAAATTTAGTAAACCAGGTGATTGTTAAAAAAATCTTACGACCCGTTTTTGAGAAAAACACAAGAAATTTAAAAATGACACGAATAAACTACTACTTCCGGTTGACCGACTTTGATGAAAATGTTCGTGTCGGGTCCTCTAGTGGTACCTAACTTAAGTTTCAAGTTTCAAGTTCGTACAATGTTTCGTTTTTGAGATATTCTGTTCACACACACACACAGACCAATCGCTAAAATTATGTTTCTTGGTTGCAGGGGTCTGTAAACGTGTAGATCCGGTGAAAACTGGATTTCTAAAAATCGACATGTAAACAATATGTTTTTTCCTATATGTAGGGTGATTCAAAAAGAGCGCCGGTTTTGATATATCAAATTAAGAGATTTATTTTATTGAAAAACTGAAAATAAATACATCAACAAGTTCATCTTACCTTCCGATTTCATGTATGAAAAATGATGTCATGCATGTGTCCTCCTCTACTGCGCTGGCACGCATCAACTCTGTCCATGAAATTGGATATTACTGCACGACAAGTTTCGACTTCCATTTGCCCGATAACCCGTCGAATTTCCTCCTTCAAGTCATTGATGTTTCGGGGTTTATTGGCATACACCAATGACTTCAGATGACCCCAAAGATGAAAGTCACGAGGCGTCAAGTCACACGACCTTGGTGGCCATTGATGGCCGGAATTACGAGAAATGATGCGATCCTGGAACCGTTCACGGAGCAACAACATTGTTTCTCGTGCAGCAACTGAATTTTATACGGGTGATATTGGAAATCGTACCGAAGAATTCTCCGTACAGAACATCGTAAACCCAATTGTTGAGAACGGCGACTTATTGATTTTGCTGGGCTAACAGCCACACTGTCACTAACCAACGCAACGTTCTGCTTAGTTCGGCCAGAATGACGACGTCCAGAACTTTTAAGGTCGACTGTTGAACCCGTCTCAAAAAACTTTTTCATGAGCCTGCGAACTGTTGATTCATTCGGTGCTTCATTACGTCCTAGAGTACCGCAAAGTCGCCTGACAGTAGCCGCATAACTCTCTCCACTCTGGTAAAATGTTTTGACGATTAACACTCGTTGTGCAATAGTAAACTTCTCCATGGTTAGACACAGACTGCGAGAGTACTACACTGCGAACAAGAGAAACTACAACTGAATCGTCAATCGGAATGTTCTCCGAAATAGAAATGAGGTCTAACAATGTTGCCTACCGATAAACAAAAATTTACCAGCCGTTTAAAAACCGGCGCTCTTTTTGAATCACCCGTTATTAATAGAGGCAAGAGAAAGTAAAAATGAGAGAACTCTTTGTAATTTATTTATTTAAAGTCGCAGGAGCTGCTTAGCTGGTCGTTAGTGACTGCGGTGGATTGTGTAACATTAACTATGGGATTTCCCGCGTGAAAATTTCCAGACTTACCTAGGAATCGAACCCGGGACCTCCGCGGGGCAGGCCAATGTGCTAACCACTACGCTACGGAGGCGGCCAGTGAGAAATTTTTTGTCAAAAATTTCTTTTACGGAGTATTGCGTAATTTTTTTTTTATTTTACAATCAGAGATTGATTTTAATTTAGCGTTATTCGCTCATGATTTAAATTAGGTCATGTTTTTAATTTTACATTTTTTACTCAGGATTAAACAAGGTTAAAGAAATTCGTGTGAATGTTTCACACCAATTTTTTTTTAAATATTTTACAAACATTTTAACATAATGTACTACATTTTTTATTAAACGTAATGTAAACAATATTTTTAGTAAGTTAAAAAAAACTTTACATATGTTTAACTTTTGTAACTGATTTTTTGTTAAGGATAGCACCTTGTAATAATGGTTTTGTGGATTTTAAGATGGAATTTGCCTCGAAATTTAACCTTTGGAGGGACAATACACATTTATAGTGGTCAGTGTATAAGACCAAGAAACTTGTAATGAATCACGCACGAATAAGAAAGGGAAAAGAATAAGAACATTGACCAAATGTACATAAAACAAATATCATGCGCAAAACGTACTTACCAGTTTGAAACTTGATACATAAACACATATAATTACAACTCGCCGCACAGCCAACTTGTGATTCACCTTAAGTACATAAACATACAAAAAACACAACAAAGCACAAGTAATACAAAGATTAAAACGTATAAGCCTTAACGAAGCGGGAAGCACATCCGCACATGACACGTTTCAATGTACAAGTGGCCAACAAAGGGAAGAAGAAGGAAGAAAGAGGAAGAAAAAGCAAAGAGGTTTACAAGATAGTGCAACCCCGGTACAAAATGCCTTAACAATAATATTTCCTTGTTTCCGTTTTTTTTAAATGTCACTTCATTTAAATTATTTAAGTTTTTAATAAACTTATTTAAAGTCGCATTCACAACGAGGTTATTAGCGACCGCAATACGAAAATACATAAATGATTACATTAACGATATAAATAATATAACTAATTATATAAACTGAAACACAATAAAGATAAAAAATCTGGCGTGAAACACTCACACAACTTTCTCTTGCCAATGAAAATAATTAACAATGCAACCTAAAACTAGTAATAAAACACTAAAAATAAACAAAAAACTAACCTCTAAATATATAACCTTATTTTAATCATGACTGAAAGACGCAAAATGAAAATCGAACTCAGTTCGGCTTAAAAATACGGAAAATCACTCTTTCACACTAAACTAGGCTCTGTAGAAAAAAATGCTTTAAATAAAAGTTGTAGATCTTTTTATTTACTATAAAATTAATTATATACACTTTAGTCGTAAAATGTATACTAAAGCCGAAATCTTAAAAAAATAGATTTTTCACACGTTTTCGTGAGAAAAAACAGAAAATTGCTAATTACTGCTAAACTAAGTATTATACAAAATAATGTTTGCAATAAAAGTTGTAGGTTTTTAAATTTTCTACATTTTTTATTATATAAATTTTTGCGCTAAAATTCGTATTAAAGCCGTAGTCTTAAAAAAACAATTTCTTTACGTGAAAACAGCCTCACCAAGAATTTCAGCAAACCTGGCGCCTACCCTATCTTGTAGAGAATAAAAAATTGAATAAACCAGGCGATTTTTAAAACAATCGTAGGACCAGTTTTTGAGAAAATCACAAAAAAGTGAAAAATTACACGAATAAACTACTACTTCCGGTTGACCAATTTTGATGAAAATGTTCGTGTCGGGTCGGGTAGTGGTATGTAGCTTAAGTTCTAAGTTTCAAGTTTGTACGATGTTCCGTTCTTGAGATATTCTGTTCACACACGCGCGCGCGCGCACGCACTTACACACTCACACACACACGCACACACGCGCACACACACACACACACACACACACACACACACACACACACAGACCAATCGCTAAAAACATGTTTTTTAGGTTCAGGGGGTCTGAAAACGTGTGGATCCGGTGAAAAATCGATATGAAAACAATACTTTTTTTCCTATTTATTTATATAGGCAAGAGAAAGTAATAAAATGTACTTAAAGAAATTGAAATGTAGTATAGAACGAGAAAGTTTAACATAAATATATTTTGTAAGTACAACATTCCAAGTATTTTAGCATTATTTACAAAAAGATTAAATCGAAGATAAAAATATGATGTAATTCTAATAAAACAAAAACAAAAAACTTTCTGACAGAAGAATATCAAACAAATTAAAGAAATATAACCATAGGCTATAACAACAATATAAGAAATGGTACATAATCAATGTTAGATAAATTGTACAAATCAGTCAAAAAAAGGAATTTATTTAAAAGTAAGTGAAACAGTAAAATGTTACATCAGATTAATGATATTTTGCTAATGTCAAACAAATTATGGTGATTTTACAATTTTTATATTTTATTAAATTATAATTTATATTTTTGAATTAATTTGATTTTCGGAGACTATGGTTCGTGGTTCGAATCCTAGTAAAGGTATTTACTTTTGTACTGATTTTTATACTGGACATCGGTGTACTTTTATGGTTGGGGTCTAATTAACCATACTCTCTTATGAATTGTCGGCCTGAATCTGTACAATATTACACCTTATTTACACATCATCCTCATTTCATTTGGTCATTGGGTTGCTTATTGTTCTGAATTAAACAGACTGCAACGTGCACATATTAGGGATTTAAAAACATTTGTAATTATTAAAAAATTGTTTTCAATTTATATTTGTTAATTTCCTGATTTTATTTTCAAATATACACTCGGCTTCTTCTTCTTCCTCTTCTTCTTACTACTTCTTATTTCTTCTTACGGCTAGCGAAAGATTTCGCCCTGGGTTCAGAACATACGCCTAAATTAAGTTATCCTAGAGGTCTAGGAACCCAATTTTATGAGTAGATTTGATGGTTTCTTATGTATTTCGACCCGAAAAATTGAATAAAATAACTTCCAGAACTATATCTCCAGTAGTTTTTGTAGTATCCAATGAAAAAACGGACAAATCTTTGCATAAAAATACGTTTTTTTTAGGTTTGAAGAACAATAACTGTGTTAAATGGCTAATAGATGTGTAAATTGATTTAGCAAAACTAGTAGAGATATTAATTGTGAAGAGAATGATGTAAAATAGGCCAATAATAAACAAACACACAGTTTAAAAAATTTATGTTTAATTAAATCAACACATACGAAAAATAATACAGAAAATGCAATATCTTTTTAATTAACGTTCTTCGTAAACACAAAACATTTTAGCCTGAATGCTGAATCTTTTATTTCAATATCCATACCTTACAAATGGTGTTCAAAATGATTTCCTTGGTCATTTGTGCACAATATAGCGCGTTTAATAAAACCACGTGTAGCCTTTCTGATACAATCTTGGTTGATCGTAAGTAGTTCACACGCGTTTTTCGTATGTGTTGATTTAAATAAAAATAAATCTCTTAAACTTTGTGTCTGTTTATTATTGGCTTATTTTACATCATTCTCTTCAGAATTAAAATCTCTACTAGTTTTGCTAAATAAATTTACACATTTACTAGCCATTTAACACAGTTATTGTTCTTCAAACCTAAATAAACGAATTTTTATGCACAGATTTGTCCGTTTTTCATTGGTTATTACAAAAACTACTGGAGATATAGTTCTGGAAGTTATTTTATTCAATTTTTCGGGTCGAAATACATAAGAAACCATCAAATCTACTCATAAAATTGGGTTCCTAGTTCTCTAGGATCACGTTATTTAGGCGTATATTCTGAACCCAGGGCGAAATCTTTCGCTAGCCGTAACTTGCTAACAAAGCGTTTCCGGATGTTTATATAAACTTTTTTCATTATTTTGATGAGAGGAAACCACCTTAGAATTTTGTCGGGTTACTCGTGAGACATTCTGTATAAGAAGTTTTAAAAAGTGGAACTCAAGACATTTTTTAACGCAGAAAACATAAAATGAATTTAAAATTTTTTAAAAATATTCATAAATCACAAATGTTCTTATTAATTAATAAGCTTTCATGTTGTCAAGTAGTTTAGGTATTGAATCCAAACATCTACCTGGCAAAATATTCATAAGTCTTTCTTGAGCCTGTTTATTCATTGCGCATTTTCCAAACCGACTTAACCAGACTCAGTGCTACAGGAACGCGATGAATATATTAAGATAAAAATATTTCCAACCGAGTTTTCGTGACTAAGAAAAATGTGGTACTCTACTCCAGGGAATATTGTAGTGGTGGTGTTACCACCCCTTTCGTTTTTTTTCTTCTTTTCCATCTCATTTCCCAGGTTCCTTAAGGGACCATACCATATTCTGGCTGGAAAATTGCATGCCGAAACATAGCATCGCATAACATAATGGATTGTCGGAAAATGAGTTCAACTTACCTTTTCTACTTGTATTATACTTTTCTGTTTATGTTTGTTGTTTTTCTTTTGTGTTTCTGTATTTTCACACCAATTCTTTTTCGTTTCCTTATCAGTATAGATATCAGTCAGATTTTCTTTCCTATTTTTTACACTTTTTCCCCTCTTCGTTTTTCTCTCCTTCATTTCTTTCTAAACAAACATTCACATATATAAATATCTTGACTCGGATGCACACGCACGCACATGTTTCATCATATTTTATACGTTTTTTTATTATTACTATTCAACAAAACTTCTTCTTCGCGTTCTATCTTGTATTCATAATGGTTCGAAAGTACTACTGTTTTAACATTATAATTTTTTGTTTTGTTTTTTTCATATTGTGTAGTACGGATACTTTTTTTACTTTCCCTTGCCTATATGAATGTATAGGAAGGAAAGTATTGTTTTCATGTCGATTTTTCGAAATCGAGTTTTCATTGGATCTGCACGTTATTAGATTCCCTGGAACCCAAAAAACATGTTTTTAGCAATTGGTGTGTGTGTGTGTGTGCGTGTGTGCGTGCGTGCGCGCGCGCGCGCGCGTGTGTGTGTGTATGTGAACATAATATCTCAAGAACGGAACATTGTCTTGAAACTAGAAACTTAAGTTACATACAACTACCGGATCCGACGCGAACATTTTAATCAAAATCGGTCAACCGTAAGTAGTAGTTTATTCGTGCAATTTTTCAGTTTTTTGCGATTTTCTCAAAAACGGGTCATACGATTATTTTTTTTTAAAAATGGCCAGGTTTACTAAATTTTTTATACTTGACAAGATAGGGTAGGCGCATATCCGCTGAAATTCTCGGAGAGGCTGTTTTCACGTAAAAAAATTGTTTTTTTTTTTAAGATTGCGGCTTTATTAAGCATTTTAGCGCAAAAATGTTATTAATAAAAGTTGTAGACAATTTAAAATCCGATAACTTTTATTTTAGACATTTTTTGCATAACGCTTAGTTTAGCGGTAATTAGCGATTTTCTGTTTTTTTCTCACGAAAAGTGTGAAAATCGATTTTTTTTAGATTTCGGCCTTAGTATGCATTTTACGACAAAAGTGTATACAATCAAATTTATAGGAAATTAAACGATCTACAACTTTTATTTGTATAGAATTTTTCTCTACAGAGCCTAGTTTAGCGTGAAAGTGTGATTTTCCGCATTTTTAAGCCAAACTGAGGTGGATTTTTATTTTGCGTCCTTCACTCATGATTCAAATTAGGTTATGTTTTATGAAGTTAGTTTTTTGTTTATTTCTAATGTTAGGTTATATTGTTCAATATTTGCATTGGCAAGAGAACATCGTGTTAGTGTTTCACACCATATTTTTTTTATAGATAAGTTTATTCTACATAATTATTCAAATTTTAATAATTCGTCGTATGCGGGACTATAAGCAGAAACTTGGGAAATAGAGCGAGAAAGTTCACGAAATTTTAGTTTTATAAAATATGGAGCTCCAGTTATTCTGTGCGGAAGTGAGACATGGACAACAACAAAAACCGAAGAGTGGATAATCCGCAGAGATGAGATTTCTTCAAACGACTAACGGTTGTACATGCTTGGACAGAATAAGGAATGAAGACATAAGCTCAAAATTGGGTATTTACAACTTTAACGAAAATGCAAAGGATTATCGTAAAAATTGGAAATAGCACATGGAAAGGATGTTAGATCACAGAATACCTAAGAAGGTATGCTACAGTAGGTAACTGCTACGGTAGGATGTGGGTAGACCTAGGAAAAGATGTAGATAGATGATACAGTGTGTAAGTTGGGAACAGGCTACAGCCTAATCCTTGTTTGGAAGAAGAAGAAGGAGGAGGAGGAGGAGGAGGAGGAGGAGGAGGAGAAGGAGGAGGAAGAGGAGGAGGAGGAGGAGAAAGAGAAATAGAAGGATTAGGAAGAAGAGGAGGATGTTTTTTTTTGGTTTATCGTCCGACTGTTCTGCAATTACTGCTAATGCAAACGGTGAAGGATAAAAAATGATTTTTTTGTAACGTCTGAAAATATGCCTTGCCTGAATGGGATTCGAACCCAAGACCGCATGATGAGAGCCGAGCATGTTACCAACTACGCCAATGCGGCCGGCATTGGCGTAGAAGAGGAGGAGGAGGCACAAGAAGAGGTAGCAGAAGAAGAAGAAGTATAAGATATTGAGATAAACTTTTAAAGATTTATTTACCAAATGTTAGCCGTTCAGAAATTAGTATTTAAACACCCATACGTAAATATTTTCAAATATTAAATCGTGAAATAAATTCTTTAAAATATTAATAATTTGATAAAGAAAATATTGGGAAAAGTTATTATTAAGTTATTTACGTTATGAAGTAAAACTGTACGGTTTTATTATTTACTTATCGATCCGAAATTAACCATTAGAAGTTTTTTTTTGTAGATAAAAAGTTTAATACTGTTAATAATTTGTCGGATAAAACAACCCCACTAAAAGTATTATTGAAAGTTTTAAACCTTTAATATTGTTTGATTTTGGTTATACGTAGCTTTTAGGTTATGTTAGAAGATTAGCTTTAATTTACTTTAAAAGTAAGAGTAAGTTAAGTTTAAGTTAACTTACACGTATTGTCCGTAATATGTATTGGCATTAATCTCAATATTGCTATCCTTATCACTCCAATCACCTCCCTCTTCCTCTCTATAAGCACATTTCCACTTCTTCTACTTCTTCTTCTAGTCCTCGTTGGATTTTCCTCTTATAACCAATTTTCTTCGTTAATATTTATTTTCTTATCGTATAATTTCTTTAGTTTATTTTATCCAATATTTTACTTTATATTTAAACTTCAAAAACTTTATACTAAAGGCATTTCAGCTATTTAGCGCCCAAACTGTTCAATCTGCTTCCCCTACAAATTAAAAATATGCCGGAAATCATTAGGTATAAAAAAGCAGTAACCATTTGGCTATTGGAAGTAGGGAGTGACGCTATAGAAAAAATGGTTTTCCAGGAAACATATAGTTTTGTGAGCTCGGCTACTGGCTTCAATTTTTAAGTTTTTATTTTTAAATAAATTAAAATAAATAGTGTTTAGATTATCAAAGTATAAGGAAATTAACATTTATTTTGTATTGATATTTTTTTTTGAAATAAAAATAAATAAATAAATAAAGTAAATAAAAAATATTACAAGTTTATAAAAGTATAATTATGCCCATAACGGGCAGGTGGAGTGTTAAATTAATTGCACTCGATCTGTTGGTTCCAGAGCAATAAAAAATAGTTCTGTTTCTTATCATATAGTCAGCCAATTATATGACTGAACTATTTAAGAACAGAAGAGGTAGAGGTGTAAAAGACACTAGTCAGAGTTATCTTCTCTGAGAGCAATGAATTGCACTATACTTACTGTCAGACCCTGTGGTAAATGAAGTGAAGGTGTCATTTGCAGGTTGGATCGTGGGTGCTTTTCGAAGGGCCTGGCATGCTGATAAGCATACTCTTTCAATTCAGTGAGGGAGAGGCTTTCTCGGAGGCATAGCAACATGATTCTAACGCCATTTTAAAGCACACATTTCAAACTATATATATATATATATATATATATATATATATTGTTTTAGCTTTTATTTGTTATTAGGAACTGTACAGGCTATTGACAACTACCCAATTAGATGGCTGCTTTTCGCTGTATTTTTGAAGTGGATTAGGCATGAGTTTGAACAGGGACCCCCAGTAGAGTTTGTCATGGATGGCTGTCAGCTGGTCACCATACAAAGTCGCTTGCCCAACCGGTGTTACTTAACAAATAATAGCGACTTTCTACCAGCTGACTGACTGGGCTGGCCCGGAGGCCTAACTATATTTTTAACGAAAAATCGATAATTTTTTTATTTTTTCATTTTACGCTACACTTAAAATTTGGGTATCGACTTTTCTCATCTAAAACACTTTCTCTTGCTGCATTATAGATACAGTTGCGAGAAAACGATACCGATGTTGCTAGAAAATACATTCATGTTAGAAGGAATTTAATCTGATTCATGAATTTGACCAAAACTTTGAAAGTTGAAAGTTATGCGATACAAGATTACCTTCTAAATACGTAGCTACGTTGGAGAGTAACACGCAATAGTTTTAGGGTTACTCCAGGAATGACAAATGGCCTTAATTGTATATTTGTGTCTGTGGAAAACTGTGAATTTGACCAAAATGTCCCTTTACAGTCCTTTGTCAAACTTAACTACATTATAGAGTTTAATGTAAGAAACCTTAACATCAAAGGATCAAACGATCCACGAAAAGTTTATAACGACCTTGATATACTGATCCTTTAAATTACTTCTACTTAAGTTTCTAAAGAAATAAACTTTATAAGTTGGAAGATTAACAGAGTTTGTTGAAATAGGAAATTGTTTAATTAAGATAGCTTTTTTATTTTTCAAACTTAAACTCTCCTCATTTCCTCTTTGTTTTTCCAACATTGTTCATTTACGTCAAAATATACTAATATAAAAAATCGTTAAATCCTAATTCTATTAATTTCCAGTGGAGTTAACTAGCCATAACGAAGGAAAGTGAGATATCAAATTTTCGAAAACCCACAAAGAAAACTTGTAAGTTTTTCCTGTCTCTTGCCTATATGAATATATATCAGAAGGAAAGTATTGTTTTCATGTCGATTTGAAATCATATTTTCACCGGATCTACACGTTTTCAGAATTCTTGAACCCAAAAAACATGTTTTTAGCGATCGGTCTGTGTGTGTGTGTGTGTGTGTGAACAGAATATCTCAAGAACGGAATTTTGTACGAACTTGAAACTTTAAACTTAAGATAGATACCACTACAGAACCCGACACAAACATTTTCATCTTTTCATCAAAATCGGTCAACCGCAAGTAGTAATTTATTTGTGTAATTTTTCACTTTTTTGCGATTTTCTCAAAAACGGCTCTTACGATTTCTTTAAAAATCGTTTCATTTACACTATATTTTTTATGCTCTACAAGATAGGGTAAGCGCCATGTCTGCTGAAATTTTTGGGGGGGCTGTTTTTCACGTAAAAATTGTTTTTTTTAAGAATACGACTTTAATATGCATTTTAGCGCAAAAATGTATATAAATATATTATAAATAAATAATATAAATATATATATTACTAATGTTAGGTTATATTGTTCATTTTTTCATTGGCAAGAGAAAGTCGTTTAAGTGTTTCACACCAGATTTTCTAATTAAAATTAAAGGTCTACAATCCGGAGTTCCTTGGTTTGATTCCCGGCTAGATTATTGTAATTTTTACAAGTTAAAACCCGTTTAGGTTATCAACCGAAAGGTTGATTTGAACCTCTGAGGATTTACTAAGTACAACGAGGAGTGAAGTGGATTACCCTTGCCTTCGTCACTGAGTGGTTAGGTATGCTTATGAGCATTTCAGGCCCTCCGAAAAGCACCTACTTTCCACCCTGCAAATGTCACCTTCACTTCATTCATCACAGGGTTTGGTTGTATAATGAAATTCATTACTCTCAAAGGAGATAACTGTGACTATTGTATTTTACACCTCTACCTCTTCTGTTGTTAAATGCTGCATCCATATAATTAGCTGACCATGTGTTAAGAAACAGAACTATTTTTGAAGCCCTGGAATTTAAAAGTAAAACCTGAAATTAAAACCCTCCGTTACATAATCCACTGTAGTACCTAATAACCGAGCTGTTGATGAGACTTCAAGTATACCTAGGTAATAAAAAAAAGTCAAATTTGTAAATTTTAATGTGTAAATTTACCTCGATATATCGAATAAGTACCTTGATATAACGAAATAGTGTTATGCAATAAGTACGAAGTGATACGCTGTATTATGAATTCTCTATGAGTTTTAAGGTAGATTCTTTTGATTTCCGTCAACTGGAAACGTCAGTAACGATGTTACTCACGGTTCATGACGGTAATTTCATCACGGTTCATGAACAGATTACTTTTAGTGATTTTCCGAACGATGACGACATACTTTATGGTGTTAGAAAGTCCGCTAACCGGGATGATGAAGAAGAAGAAGATGATGATGAAAACTGCGAAGACCAGTAGCAGAAGAAAAAAACCTACAGAGGACGAGATTTTACAGTCATTTAAAATAATTAGGCTTGGGCTACAGCTCAAAGATAAAGTGCCTGACAGTAATTTTGAAATTTAAGTAAATGTGAAACTTTTTTGAACA